>OZ022235.1:2500-705000 GCA_963978835.1 Tenthredo scrophulariae
AACCTAACCTAACCTAACCTAACCTAACCTAACCTAACCTAACCTAACCTAACCTAACCTAACCTAACCTAACCTAACCTAACCTAACCTAACCTAACCTAACCTAACCTAACCTAACCTAACCTAACCTAACCTAACCTAACCTAACCTAACCTAACCTAACCTAACCTAGGTTACACGGCGCTTGGGTTACTCTGACCCAAGGTTAGGTTAGGTTAGGTTAGGTTAGGTCAGGAATTCGCCGCCATTTTGTTTTCGGCCGCCATTTTGTTTTTTGGCCGCCATTTTGGATTTTCGGCCAAAAACGGCCGCCATTTTGTTTTTTTGGCCGCCATTTTGTTTTTTTGGCCGCCATTTTGTTTTTTTGGCCGCCATTTTGTTTTTTTGGCCAAAAACGGCCGCCATTTTGTTTTTTGGCCGCCATTTTGTTTTTTTGGCCGCCATTTTGGATTTTCGGCCAAAAACGGCCGCCATTTTGTTTTTTGGCCGCCATTTTGTTTTTTTGGCCGCCATTTTGGATTTTCGGCCAAAAACGGCCGCCATTTTGTTTTTTGGCCGCCATTTTGTTTTTTTGGCCAAAAACGGCCGCCATTTTGTTTTTGGGCCGCCATTTTGGATTTTTGGCCAAAAACGGCCGCCATTTTGGATTTTCGGCGTTTTGGCCGCCATTTTGGCCAAAAACGCCGCCATTTTGAATTTTGGGCCGTTTTGGCCGCCATTTTGTTTTTTGGCCGAAATGGCGGCCATTTTGAATTTTGGCCAAAATGGCGGCCATTTTGGATTTTCGGCGTTTTCGCCGCCATTTTGGCCAAAAACGCCGCCATTTTGTTTTTTGGCCAAAATGGCGGCCATTTTGTTTTTTGGCCAAAAACGCGGCCATTTTGTTTTTTGGCCAAAAACGCCGCCATTTTGTTTTTTGGCCGGAATGGCGGCCATTTTGGATTTTCGGCGTTTTCGCCGCCATTTTGGCCAAAAACGCCGCCATTTTGTTTTTTGGCCAAAAACGCCGCCATTTTGGATTTTTCGCGATTTTGGCCGCCATTTTGTTTTTTGGCCGAAATGGCGGCCATTTTGAATTTTTGGCCAAAATGGCCGCCATTTTGTTTTTTGGCCAAAAACGCCGCCATTTTGGATTTTGGCCAAAATGGCCGCCATTTTGGATTTTTCGCGATTTTGGCCGCCATTTTGTTTTTTGGCCAAAATGGCGGCCATTTTGAATTTTGGCCAAAATGGCGGCCATTTTGGATTTTGGGCCGTTTTGGCCGCCATTTTGGATTTTGGCCAAAAACGCCGCCATTTTGAATTTCGGCCAAAATGGCGGCCATTTTGGATTTTGGCCAAAAACGCCGCCATTTTGGATTTTGGCCAAAAACGCCGCCATTTTGTTTTTTGGCCAAAATGGCCGCCATTTTGGATTTTGGGCAAAATGGCGGCCATTTTGGATTTTTTGCGATTTTGGCCGCCATTTTGAATTTCGGCCAAAATGGCGGCCATTTTGGATTTTGGCCAAAAACGCCGCCATTTTGGATTTTGGCCAAAAACGCCGCCATTTTGTTTTTTGGCCAAAATGGCCGCCATTTTGGATTTTGGGCAAAATGGCGGCCATTTTGGATTTTTTGCGATTTTGGCCGCCATTTTGAATTTTGGCCAAAATGGCCGCCATTTTGTTTTTTGGCCAAAATGGCGGCCATTTTGAATTTTGGGCAAAATGGCGGCCATTTTGGATTTTGGCGAAAATGGCGGCCATTTTGGATTTTGGTGAAAATGGCGGCCATTTTGGATTTTCGGTAAAATGGCGGCCATTTTGGATTTTGGTGAAAATCGCCGCCATTTTGAATTTTCGCCAAAATGGCCGCCATTTTGGATTTTGGCCAAAATCGCCGCCATTTTGTTTTTCGGCCAAAATGGCCGCCATTTTGTTTTTGAACCGGAAGTGCCGCCATTTTGGATTTTCGAAAAAATGGCCGCCATTTTGTTTTTTGGAAATATGGCCGCCATTTTGTTTTTGAACCGGAAGTGCCGCCATTTTGGATTTTCGGGAAAATGGCCGCCATTTTGTTTTTGAACCGGAAGTGCCGCCATTTTGGATTTTCGGGAAAATGGCCGCCATTTTGTTTTTGAACCGGAAGTGCCGCCATTTTGGATTTTCGGTAAAATAGCCGCCATTTTGTTTTTGAACCGGAAACGCCGCCATTTTGTTGTTCCGCCGGAAATGCCGCCATTTTGTTGTTCTGCCGGGAATATTGAACCGGAAGTGCCGCCATTTTGTTGTTCTGCCGGAAGTATTGAACCGGAAGTGCCGCCATTTTGTTGTTCTGCCGGAAGTATTGAACCGGAAGTGCCGCCATTTTGTTGTTCTGCCGGAAGTATTGAACCGGAAGTGCCGCCATTTTGTTGTTCTGCCGGAAGTATTGAACCGGAAGTGCCGCCATTTTGTTGTTCCACCGGAAACGCCGCCATTTTGTTGTTCCGCCGGAAACGCCGCCATTTTGTTTTTCAAAAAATGGCCGCCATTTTGTTGTTCTGCCGGAAGTGCCGCCATTTTGTTGTTCCACCGGAAGTGCCGCCATTTTGTTGTTCCTCCGGAAACGCCGCCATTTTGTTGTTCCACCGGAAATGCCGCCATTTTGTTTTCCAAAAAATGGCCGCCATTTTGTTGTTCCACCGGAAATGCCGCCATTTTGTTTTTCAGAAAATGGTCGCCATTTTGTTGTTCCGCCGGAAGTATTGAACCGGAAGTGCCGCCATTTTGTTTTTGAACCGGAAGTGCCGCCATTTTGTTGTTCTGCCGGAAGTGCCGCCATTTTGTTTTCTAAAAATGACCGCCATTTTGTTGTTCCACCGGAAGTGCCGCCATTTTGTTATTTAACCGGATACGCCGCCATTTTGTTTTTGAATATTGATCGCCGCCATTTTGTTGTTTCACCGAAAGCGCCGCCATTTTGTTGTTCCGCCGGAAGTGCCGCCATTTTGTTTTTTGAAACCGATTGCCGCCATTTTGTTTTCGGACGGAAACGCCGCCATTTTGTTTTTCAGGGAAATGGCCGCCATTTTGTTGTCGAACCGGAAATGCCGCCATTTTGTTTTTGGTCACTGATCGCCGCCATTTTGTTTACATTTCCCGATCGCCGCCATTTTGTTTTTGAACCGGAAGTGCCGCCATTTTGTTGTTCTGCCGGAAGTGCCGCCATTTTGTTTCCCAAAAAACGGCCGCCATTTTGTTGTTCCACCGGAAGTGCCGCCATTTTGTTTTCCAAAAAGTGGCCGCCATTTTGTTTTCAACCGGAAATGCCGCCATTTTGTTTTCCAAAAAATGGCCGCCATTTTGTTGTTCCACCGGAAATGCCGCCATTTTGTTTTTCAGAAAATGGTCGCCATTTTGTTGTTCCGCCGGAAGTATTGAACCGGAAGTGCCGCCATTTTGTTTTTGAACCGGAAGTGCCGCCATTTTGTTGTTCTGCCGGAAGTGCCGCCATTTTGTTTTCTAAAAATGACCGCCATTTTGTTGTTCCACCGGAAGTGCCGCCATTTTGTTATTTAACCGGATACGCCGCCATTTTGTTTTTGAATATTGATCGCCGCCATTTTGTTGTTTCACCGAAAGCGCCGCCATTTTGTTGTTCCGCCGGAAGTGCCGCCATTTTGTTTTTTGAAACCGATTGCCGCCATTTTGTTTTCGGACGGAAACGCCGCCATTTTGTTTTTCAGGGAAATGGCCGCCATTTTGTTGTCGAACCGGAAATGCCGCCATTTTGTTTTTGGTCACTGATCGCCGCCATTTTGTTTACATTTCCCGATCGCCGCCATTTTGTTTTTGAACCGGAAGTGCCGCCATTTTGTTGTTCTGCCGGAAGTGCCGCCATTTTGTTTCCCAAAAAACGGCCGCCATTTTGTTGTTCCACCGGAAGTGCCGCCATTTTGTTTTCCAAAAAGTGGCCGCCATTTTGTTTTCAACCGGAAATGCCGCCATTTTGTTTTTGGATATCGATCGCCGCCATTTTGTTGTTCCACCGGAAATGGCCGCCATTTTGTTGTTCCACCGGAAGTGCCGCCATTTTGTTATTTTACCGGAAGCGCCGCCATTTTGTTTTGGAAACCGATCGCCGCCATTTTGTTATTTTACCGGAAGCGCCGCCATTTTGTTGTTCCACCGGAAATGCCGCCATTTTGTTGTTCTGCCGGAAATGCCGCCATTTTGTTGTTCCACTGAAAGTATTGAACCGGAAGTGACGCCATTTTGTTTTTGAACCGGAAGTGCCGCCATTTTGTTTTTGAACCGGAAGTGCCGCCATTTTGTTTTCTGAAAATGACCGCCATTTTGTTTTCTAAAAATGACCGCCATTTTGTTGTTCCACCGGAAGTGCCGCCATTTTGTTTTTCACGGAAATGCCGCCATTTTGTTGTTCCGCCGGAAGTGCCGCCATTTTGTTTTTAACCGGAAACGCCATCATTTTGTTTTCAGGGAAAATGCCGCCATTTTGTTTTCATTTTATGATCGCCGCCATTTTGTTTTCGACCGGAAGTGCCGCCATTTTGTTTTTGGTCACCGATCGCCGCCATTTTGTTTACATTTCCCGATCGCCGCCATTTTGTTTTTGAACCGGAAGTGCCGCCATTTCGTTGTTCCACCGGAAGTGCCGCCATTTTGTTTTCCATAAATGGCCGCCATTTTGTTGTTCTGCCGGAAGTGCCGCCATTTTGTTTCCCGAAAAATGGCCGCCATTTTGTTGTTCCGCCGGAAACGCCGCCATTTTGTTTTCAACCGGAAATGCCGCCATTTTGTTTTCCAAAAATGGCCGCCATTTTGTTGTTTCACCGGAAAATCCGCCATTTTGTTATTCCACCGAAAGTATTGAACCGGAAGTGCCGCCATTTTGTTGTTCCACCGAAAGTATTGAACCGGAAGTGCCGCCATTTTGTTATTCCACCGGAAGTGCCGCCATTTTGTTGTTCGTCCGGAAATGCCGTCATTTTGTTTTTCACGGAAATGCCGCCATTTAGTTTTTTGGAAATATGGCCGCCATTTTGTTTTTGGACCGGAAGTGCCACCATTTTGTTATTTAACCGGATACGCCGCCATTTTGTTTTTGAATATTGATCGCCGCCATTTTGTTGTTCCACCGAAAGCGCCGCCATTTTGTTGTTCCGCCGGAAGTGCCGCCATTTTGTTTTTTGAAACCGATTGCTGCCATTTTGTTTTCGAACGGAAACGCCGCCATTTTGTTTTTCACAGAAATGCCGCCATTTTGTTTTCATTTCATGATCGCCGCCATTTTGTTGTCGAAACGGAAATGCCGCCATTTTGTTTTTCAAGAAAATATCCGCCATTTTGTTTCTGGATATCGATCGCCGCCATTTTGTTTCCAACTGGAAACGCCGCCATTTTGTTTTCGACCGGAAGTGCCGCCATTTTGTTTTTGGTCACCGATCGCCGCCATTTTGTTTTCAACCGGATACGCCGCCATTTTGTTCTAAGCCGGAAGTGCCACCATCTTGTTTTCCAAGAAGATTTCCGCCATTTTGTTTCTCAAAAAAATATCCGCCATTTTGTTGTTTCGCCGGAAGCGCCGCCATTTTGTTGTTCCACCGGAAACGCCGCCATTTTGTTTTGGGAACGGATAGCCGTCATTTTGTTTTTGAACCGGAAGTGCCGCCATTTTGTTTTCCAAAAAAATATCCGCCATTTTGTTTGCATTCACCGATCGCCGCCATTTTGTTGTTCCACCGGAAACGCCGCCATTTTGTTATTGAACCGGAAACGCCGCCATTTTGTTTTTAACCGGAAACGCCGCCATTTTGTTTTCATTTACCGGTTGCCGCCATTTTGTTTTTGAATTCGGGTCGCCGCCATTTTGTTTTCTGGTCAAAATGTCGGCCATTTAATTGTAAATAGGTTGAGTTAGGTCAGGATTCTAACCTGGGTTTCGGCAACTTGGGTTTGGTCAGGATTCTCGAGTAAGAAACTTCGATCTCGAAATCGACGTCCAACGGACGCCGGATCCTTCGGAAGTCCGTAACTTTCGCTCGGATGGACGGAAAGTATCGATGTGCGGTCTTTTCTGGAAGGTCGTGAGACGCTCTGTCGTTTGATGACCGATTCATACCCCTTCGGACCGTCTGGACGCGAGATACGAGCCCAGAAAGGGTCTTAGGTCCCAAAATCGACGTCCAACGGACGCCGAATCCTTCGAAAGTCCGTAACTTTGGCTCGGATGGACGGAAAGTATCGATGTGCGGTCTTTTCTCGAAGGTCGTGAGACGCTCTGTCGTTTGATGACCGATTTATACCCCTTCGGGCCGTCTGGACGCGAGATACGAGCCCAGAAAGGGTCTTAGGTCCCAAAATCGACGTCCAACGGACGCCGAATCCTTCGGAGGTCCGTAACTTCCGCTCGGATGGACGAAAAGTATCGATGTGCGGTCTTTTCTCGAAGGTCGTGAGACGCTCTGTCGATTGATGACCGATTTATACCCCTTCGGACCGTCTGGACGCGAGATACGAGCCCGGAAAGGGTCTTAGGTCCCAAAATCGACGTCCAACGGACGCCGAATCCTTCGGAGGTCCGTAACTTTCGCTCGGATGGACGGAAAGTATCGATGTGCGGTCTTTTCTCGAAGGTCGTGAGACGCTCTGTCGATTGATGACCGATTCATACCCCTTCGGGCCGTCTGGACGCGAGATACGAGCCCAGAAAGGGTCTTAGGTCCCAAAATCGACGTCCAACGGACGCCGAATCCTTCGGAGGTCCGTAACTTTCGCTCGGATGGACGGAAAGTATCGATGTGCGGTCTTTTCTCGAAGGTCGTGAGACGCTCTGTCGTTTGATGACTGATTCATACCCCTTCGGACCGTCTGGACGCGAGATACGAGCCCAGGAAGGGTCTTAGGTCCCAAAATCGACGTCCAACGGACGCCGAATCCTTCGGAGGTCCGTAACTTCCGCTCGGATGGACGGAAAGTATCGATGTGCGGTTTTTTCTCGAAGGTCGTGAGACGCTCTGTCGTTTGATGACCGATTTATACCCCTTCGGACCGTCTGGACGCGAGATACGAGCCCAGAAAGGGTCTTGGGTCCCAAAATCGACGTCCAACGGACGTCGAATCCTTCGGAGGTCCGTAACTTTGGCTCCGATTACGAGCCGGTATTCTTCTGATTGATGAAAAGAATCGGCCTACGTCCGTAGTTTCTCCTGGTGACGAAGAGAAGAAGATTTAGAGGATTTGCGAACGTAAAAATCGAGGAAACGTTCGATGGTTGGTCTGTGACGACTCGTTCTTTCTGAAACAGACGACGAAAACCATTGAACGTTTGTTTTTAAGCTGCAAAATGTACACGCTCGTATTTCTATGCTTTTCTAATGCCGATAATTCGTAAAACTGCTGGCAAATCCAGGGTTTTGCGATTGCTTCCTTTCAAATTCATCTTAAAATCTATTAAGTGGCGATAATCCGTCGACGATAGGTATATTCGCTGAATGACGATAACTATCTGACTGAATTTGGACGCCTGCTGACCGTCGAGGTTGATGAAACTATCGTAAAAGATCCGATGACGAGTCAGTCTCCTTGAAATTTATAAGGAGAACCGTCGCACGTCTGTCGTTCGTTCTCGAGATGTACGGCGGAAGATTGGGGCTCTTGCCGACGTGAAGATCGAGAAGACCTCCGGTAGCTGGGTCGACGACGACTTGTTCCTCCTGAAACAGACGACAAAAACCATTCAACGTTCGTTCCTCGTCTACGGGACGACCACGTCCCTTTTTTCCATGCGTTCGAATGAGAAAAGAATTGATGAAACTGTTGAAAAACTTTTGGTGAAAAAGAAAGCTAGATAAACGTGCGATGACGTACGGAACAAGAGCTGCTTTCGTTCCTTCTTTGCGAAAATCGTTTTCCGAACGAGAGAAGGTTCTATGATAATAAAACTTGGCGTTCTGATGAATAACTACATATTGCCGGTATGTTCTTTTGAAATGGTTTGCAAATTGATTCTCTCGCGTCGGAACTTGGAGTTCAATTCTACGACGTAGCTCACGTTACACAGAGTTGTTATTGGTTTCTCATTTGTTAATTGTTGAGACTCTGTCGAGTGGTCCGGCGCAGGAATATTATCGAAAATTCGTGCTCGAAGCTGTTGAGACTGCGTGCGGACCAAAAAGAATTTTCAGATATTTTCAAAAGAGCTCTTGTGCTTGACGGTCGACTCTGAATGGCTGGCGAGAAGCTCGAAACTGTTCCGACTCCGAAAAACATTGATAAGAACTTTTGTATATTGTGACAAAGACGCGAGGAACTGTGATAAAATTCACTAATATCGTCAGAGCTTGACTTCTGACTGAATTAGGATACCGATTATTGCAGCTAACCAGGAGTCGTTGGACTTCTATGAATCAATTCGTCGTCCCAGACCCCTGCTCCGGATGTGCGGATGTAACGACGGCTTGGGGATTCTTTACCTGGGACTCGGCCGTTGAATCGCTGTTCCCTTTCGCCACGTCGCTGTTTCCACCGCCGTCGATGCGGAGTAGAAATCCAGAGCCTGCGACCAACGCGATTGCACGTAATCTGAAATAATTAATTACACCTGTAATTGCTGGTTTATTTCTGTAATCACTTTCTTCCTGAATGTACTTTCTCTTCCTCTGAACGAGCTTCGTTATGAATTCGGAACTATTTCCAACAAAATCGACAATGTCGATAAGCTAGTATCGATGCCGCGTGCGTGAACGGATTTTTCGATCCGTTGATTGTTATAGCCGGTATCTATGAAGACCCGAAAGTAATTCATCATCGATATTGAGTTGGGTTCGATGTTTGGAAAATTAATATGTTTCCCGATCAATTCTGTAGCGATCTACTGTTGTATTCGTTTCCAAGCCTCTCGATGCCTTTTTTCACGTCCAAATATATCCCAAACGCAAGGTAAGTCTACCTATACGTTTAATAGAAAGTGAATAAGGTAAATACTCCTTTTATTAGGATTTATAAATCTCTTAACTTTTGTCGATTCGACGCAAATATCCAAGTTTCACCCTGATACGTGTTTCTATTGGTATTGGACTTTGTTATTGAAGAAATTCGAGTTATTGGACTTAGAACTAATATTTAGTATTTGTATTTGCCTTCGGACTACTGAGTAGAACCAAGTAGCCTTGAAAGTATGAGGAAAAATGCGGATATCCTGCTTATCCGTGACAAGGGTTACTCCAACGGGAAGAGGTTTGTCGGTGGGTGGCCGTGATGCTCCGTAACTGCTCCCATGTTATGTCCTAACAGCCCGGTAGCCGTGTGGTACGGATGACTTGATGAGTAAACTATCCGGGTCTTATTTTCCCTCTTCAATTCTGAAACGTGAGATTTTAATTGCGATTAGGAGAACGAACTTTGCTGCCGCTAGAGTTACGTACCCTCTAGGAATCTGATATTAATGTAATGCGCTTTGAGGTCTGTTATAATCATATACAATTTTCGGCTGGTGTACTACAAGGCTCGCCGTTGTGTTGGTGGATTATTCCATGATGAAAAGCTGCGTGATGTTGGATGCCAGTCTCCTATGCGTTTGGTGCAACACTGACCGGATCGGAGGCAAGATCCGTGCATCCGAGGTATTGGAAATGTCCGTTGAGCTGTCGGTCGAACGATAATGCTGTTTCGATATTATCGAATTGATGAAACCCGCAATCCCGTACAACTTCGGGGACTTGAAGAACTTGTGAAGCCTGCGAAACCTGTAGGGGCTATAAAATGTAACGAGTATTATTCAAATTTCAAGCGATGAATAGTTGTGACGAGAGACGATGAATTAATTAGGTAATTAGAAAGAAGCAGAGACGATCATTTTTCACAGCGTTACGGAAGAAAGATATAGTAAAATAATTTTCAGTGCGCTACGTTAATATTCGACATAATGGTTATGATGAATCAGAAAAACGCAACAGTTGGTAATAATATTAATGAACGAGAGAAAAAGTGATAGAAAAGCATGGAAACAATAAAATTCGTTCATCTCGTGGAACTTGTACGACATGTAGGACCTGTTCGAATCATGTGTGGGTAATTTCGACAAACATTAATCAACGAAGTACGTAGATATTAAAACATGGAATATTTAGGACATGGATGACGTCAAGTATGGATGAAATATGTAAATCTTGTAGAATCTGTCGAACCTAGAGAAGCTGAAAGACCTATAAAACGGAAATGGTACTATTGAATTATTTGTGTGTAATTATAACATACGGTAATGAATAAAATGGTAGATATTATACGTTAAAAATTCAACTGAAAGAGCTGTAAATATACGAGGGAATAGATCACTTAGATTAAGGGATTCGATCCTAATCATCGGTCGTCGCTGTGTCGAATCTTTGCCGGCGAAACTGCTCTGGTGTGATGATTGAGGGTCCGGTTAATTATTTACTTTCACCACTGATTAACTCGGATGTAAGTCTCTCCCGGCCATACCGCGACGAATGGATGATGGTGCCATTCCTCGTTCAGTACTGATGGTCGATCGGTCTTGATGCAGTGGCCGGAACAGGGCTACTGGATATGGAATTCGCAGTTCAATTGAAAGTCATCGGTTTTGGAGTGGAGAGGCTTGACTGAAAAATGGAAATAAAAATATTGCAATGCCTATTGATTTCAATTCGAATGCAGAAATAGGATAATGAAGTCCAAAAATCCTCTGCAGGTAGGCGACTTTCAATTCTTCGATGTAGTAGAAAATCAAAATTAGTTAGCATGATGTATTACAAAACGTAGGGTTTACATATTCGGTGAGAAGATTATTGGTCGAAATTATATCACGATCTTGGCTGGTCGCTACTTCTTAGCATCGTCCCCTCATGATCAGTCCTCTGCCCATGTCTGGTTCACGACAATCTAATAGAGACATATTAGAGAAGCAGAAGATTTATATTCCAGACGCACTGATGTAATTTTCGCAACAATATTTGGAATGAGCATTTTTTTGGAGCTCGAAACTGTTGTAAGTCTGGAGAACACGGAAAGGAACTTCTGTATTGCAATTGAGACGCGAAGATTCCTGACGGAATTCTGTCATATCGTCAGAGATAGACTGCTCACCTAATTGAAATAACAGTAGCTTGTTGGATATATTCCTGTCGAGAAACAGACATAGTCTTAAATGAACGGCCTCATTTTCTTAGGCCATGGACGAAAAGTAGACTTTTATACGAGTGAAAGTTGCCCCAACTCATATTCCGTCCGTCCGTAGTGGAAAAGTCTCTTACGTTTGAATCCAGGATGTTTTGATCCTCTTCTTTCCGTCGAACAACCGGAGTATCCTCTGCGCCAACAGTTTCCTGGCATGCTTTCTTCGTACCGTATCTTGTTGGGTGATTCCTTCGAGTCCAGATCTCAATCTGCTTTTCCTTCAGGTTGTCTGAAAGAAATCAATTTCTCATTGCAGAAAATAAAGATAATAGCGATGTAACTAGAGCTGTTCTCATCCCTATCTTTCAAAATTTCATTTCCAAGCGTGGAAAAGTACTACAGTGATAAAACATTGCCTAATCTCCGATAATTATCGTCGCTACATTCTTTCCAGGTATATTGCGAATTGATTTTCTCACGTTGAAACTTGGCATTCCAATCTACGACATAGCTCAAGTTACACAGAGTTGGTATTTCTCTCTCTTTCGTGAACAATGAGACTTTTTAGAGTGGATAGGTAAAGGAATAGCGTCGAATATTCGTATTCCAGGCTGTTAGAACGCTTTGCGAACGATTGAAAAATTTTATGCATTTTCAAAAGAGCGTTGGTACTTCGACAATGAACTGAGAATGGATGGTAAGGAGCTAAAAACTGTTGCAACTCTCAGGAACGTTGGAAACAACTTCTGTATTGCGATGTAGACGCGAGTAGTAATGATAAAGGGACCGACATCAGAGATGGACTTCTGGCTCGATCATGATGCCAATGACTGTTAGATATAACAGTATATTCTATTAGAATAGTTTGCGAATCGATTTTCTCGAGTCGAAACTCTAAATTTAAATCTACCACGTAGCTTACGTTACACAGAGCTGGTGCTCATTTCTTTATCTTAAATTGTTAGACTCTTTCGAGTGGTTAGGCAAAGGAATAATAGCAAAAATTTGTGTTGGAGGCTGTTGCAACTCCTTGCGGATCGATAACAATTCTCAAACAGTTTGAAAAGAGCGTTGGTACTTCGACAATCAACTCTGAATGGCTGGTAAGTAGCTCAGAAGTGATGGAACTCCGAAGAACTTAGAAAAAAACTTCTGTATTGCAATAAAGACGCGAGGATTCCTCACAGAGTTCTGCAATATCGTCAGAGATCGACTGCTGACCGACTTAAAATAACAGTAGCTTATCGTATATATTCCAGTCGAGGAACAGACATAGTCTTGAATGAACAGCGTCATTTTCGTAGTCCATGGACGAAAAGTAGACTTCTATACAAGTAAAAGTTGCCCCAACTCATGTTCCGTCCATCCGTAGTGGAAAAGTCTCTTACGTTTGAATCCAGGATGTTTTGATCCTCTTCTTTCCGTCGTACAACCGGGGTATCCTATGCGCCAACAGTTTCCTGGCATGCTTTCTTCGTACCGTATCTGGTTGGGTGATTCCATCGAGTCCAGATCTCAATCTGCTTTTACTTCAGGTTGTCTGAAAGAAATCAATTTCTCATTGTAGAGAATAAAGATAATAGCTATGTGACTAGAGCTGTTCTCATCCCTATCTTTCAAAATTTCATTTCGAAGCGTGGAAAAGTACTATAGTGATAAAACATTGCCTACTCTCGAATAATTATCGTCGGTATATTCTTCACAAGTATTTTGCGACTTGATTCTGACGCGTTGAAACTTGGAATTCGAATCTACGACACAGCTCAAGTTGCACAGAGTTGCTATTTCTCTCTCATTCGTCAACAGTAAGACTTTTTCGAGTAGATAGACAAAGGGATAACGTCGAAAATTCGTATTCCAGGCTGTTACAACACTTTGCGGACGAATGAAAAATTTTATACATTTTCAAAAGAGCGTTGGCACGTGGACAGTTAGCTCAGAATGGATGGTAAGGAGCTCGAAACTGTTTGAACTCTCAGGAACTTTGGAAACAACTTCTGTATTGCAATACAGACGCGAGTAGTAATGATAAAAGTGACCGATATCAGAGATGGACTTCTGGCTCGAACAGAATACAAATGACTGTTCGATATAACAGTATATTCTTTTGGAATAGTTTGCAAATTGATTTTCTCGAGTCGAAACTCTAAATTTAAATCTACGACGTAGCTTACGTTACACAGAGCTGGTGCTCATTTCTTTATCTTGAACTGTTAGACTCTTTCGAGAGGTTAGGCAAAGGAATAATAGCAAAAATTTGTGTTCGAGGCTGTTGCGACTCCTTGCGGATCGATAACAATTCTTAAACAGTTCGAAAAGAGCGTTGGTACTTCGACAATCAACTCTGAATGACTGGTAAGTAGCTCGAAACTGATGGAACTCCGAAGAACTCAGAAAAGAACTTCTGTATTGCAATAAAGACGCGAGGATTCCTGACAGAGTTCTGCAATATCGTCAGAGATCGACTGCTGACCGACTTAAAATAACAGTAGCTTATCGGATATATTCCAGTCGAGGAACAGACATAGTCTTGAATGAACAGCGTCATTTTCGTAGTCCATGGACGAAAAGTAGACTTTTCTACAAGTAAAAGTTGCCCCAACTCATGCTGCACCGTCTATCCGTAGTGGAAAAGTCTCTTACGTTTGAATCCTGAATGTTTTGATCCTCTTCTCTCCGTCGTACCACCGGAGTATCCTCTGCGGCAACAGTTTCATGGCATGCTTTCTTCGTACCGTATCTTGTTGGGTGATTCCTTCCAGTCCAGATCTCAATCTGCTTTACCTTCGGCTCGTCTGAAAGATATCAATTTCTCATTGTAGAAAATAAACATCATAGAGATGTAACTACAGCTGTTTTCATTCCTATCTTTCGAAATTTCATTTCCAATCGTGGGAAATTACTATAGTGATGAAACATTGCCTACTCTCGAATGATTATCGTCGGTATATTCTTTCCAAGTATTTTGCGAATTGATTTTCTGGCGTTGAAACTTGGAATTCGAATCTACGACACAGCTCAAGTTGCACAGAGTTGCTATTTCTCTCTCATTCGTCAACAGTAAGACTTTTTCGAGTAGATAGACGAAGGAATAACGTCGAAAATTCGTATTCCAGGCTGTTACAATACTTTGCGGACGAATGAAAAATTTTATACATTTTCAAAAGAGCGTTGGTACGTCGACAGTGAGCTCAGAATGGATGGTAAGGAGCTCGAAACTGTTTGAACTCTCAGGAACTTTGGAAACAACTTCTGTATTGCAACACAGACGCGAGTAGTAATGATAAAAGTGACCGATATCAGAGATGGACTTCTGGCTCGATCAGGATACCAATGACTGTTCGATATAACAGTATATTCTCTTGGAATAGTTTGCAAATTGATTTTCTCGAGTCGAAACTCTAAATTTAAATCTACGACGTAGCTTACGTTACACAGAGCTGGTGCTCATTTCTTATTCTAAAATTGTTAGACTCTTTCGAGTGGTTAAGCGAAGGAATAATATCAAAAATTCGTATCCGAGGCTGTTGCAACTCCTTGCGGATCGATAACAATTTTTAAACAGTTTGAAAAGAGCATTGGTACTCCGACAATCAACTCTGAATGGCTGGTAAGGAGCTCGAAACTGTTGGAACTCCGAAGAACATCGAAAAGAACTTCTGTATTGCAATAAAGACGCGAGGATTCCTGACAGAGTTCTGCAATATCGTCAGAGATCGACTGCTGACCGACTTAAAATAACAGTAGCTTATCGGATATATTCCAGTCGAGGAACAGACATAGTCTTGAATGAACAGCGTCATTTTCGTAGTCCATGGACGAAAAGTAGACTTTTCTACAAGTAAAAGTTGCCCCAACTCATGCTGCACCGTCTATCCGTAGTGGAAAAGTCTCTTACGTTTGAATCCTGAATGTTTTGATCCTCTTCTCTCCGTCGTACCACCGGAGTATCCTCTGCGGCAACAGTTTCATGGCATGCTTTCTTCGTACCGTATCTTGTTGGGTGATTCCTTCCAGTCCAGATCTCAATCTGCTTTACCTTCGGCTCGTCTGAAAGATATCAATTTCTCATTGTAGAAAATAAACATCATAGAGATGTAACTACAGCTGTTTTCATTCCTATCTTTCGAAATTTCATTTCCAATCGTGGGAAATTACTATAGTGATGAAACATTGCCTACTCTCGAATGATTATCGTCGGTATATTCTTTCCAAGTATTTTGCGAATTGATTTTCTGGCGTTGAAACTTGGAATTCGAATCTACGACACAGCTCAAGTTGCACAGAGTTGCTATTTCTCTCTCATTCGTCAACAGTAAGACTTTTTCGAGTAGATAGACGAAGGAATAACGTCGAAAATTCGTATTCCAGGCTGTTACAATACTTTGCGGACGAATGAAAAATTTTATACATTTTCAAAAGAGCGTTGGTACGTCGACAGTGAGCTCAGAATGGATGGTAAGGAGCTCGAAACTGTTTGAACTCTCAGGAACTTTGGAAACAACTTCTGTATTGCAACACAGACGCGAGTAGTAATGATAAAAGTGACCGATATCAGAGATGGACTTCTGGCTCGATCAGGATACCAATGACTGTTCGATATAACAGTATATTCTCTTGGAATAGTTTGCAAATTGATTTTCTCGAGTCGAAACTCTAAATTTAAATCTACGACGTAGCTTACGTTACACAGAGCTGGTGCTCATTTCTTATTCTACAATTGTTAGACTCTTTCGAGTGGTTAAGCGAAGGAATAATATCAAAAATTCGTATCCGAGGCTGTTGCAACTCCTTGCGGATCGATAACAATTTTTAAACAGTTTGAAAAGAGCATTGGTACTCCGACAATCAACTCTGAATGGCTGGTAAGGAGCTCGAAACTGTTGGAACTCCGAAGAACATCGAAAAGAACTTCTATATTGCAATAAAGACGCGAGGATTCCTGACAGAATTCTGCAATATCGTCAGAGATCGTCTGCTGACCGACTTAAGATAACAGTAGCTTATTGGATATATTCCATTTGAGGAACAGACATAGTCTTCAATGAACAGCGTCATTTCCGTAGTCCATGTGCGAAAAGTAGACTTTTATACGAGTCAAAGTTGCCCCAACTCATACTTCGTCCATACGTAGTGGAAAAGTCTCTTACGTTTGAATCCAGGATGTTTTGATCCTCTTCTTTCTGTCGTACAACCGGGGTATCCTATGCGCCAACAGTTTCCAGGCATGCTTTCTTCGTACCGTATCTTGTTGGGTGATTCCTTCGAGTCCAGATCTCAATCTGCTTTTCCTTCAGGTTGTCTGAAAGAAATCAATTTCTCATTGTAGAAAATAAAGATAATAGCTATGTGACTAGAGCTGTTCTCATCCCTATCTTTCAAGATTTCATTTCCAAGCGTGGAAAAGTACTATAGTGATAAAACATTGCCTACTCTCGAATAATTATCGTCGGTATATTATTTTCAAGTATTTTGCGAATTGATTTTCTCGCGTTGAAACTTGGAATTCGAATCTACGACACAGCTCAAGTTACACAGAGTTGGTATTTCTCTCTCATTCGTCAACAGTAAGACTTTTTCGAGTAGATGGACAAAGGGATAACGTCGAACATTCGTATTCCAGGCTGTTACAACACTTTGCGGACGAATGAAAAATTTTATACATTTTCAAAAGAGCGTTGGTAAGTCGACAGTTAGCTCAGAATGGATGGGAGGGAGCTCGGAACTGTTTGAACTCTCAGGAACTTTGGAAACAACTTCTGTATTGCAATACAGACGCGAGTAGTAATGATAAAAGTGAGCGATATGGGAGATAGACTTCTGGCTCGATCAGGATACCCATGACTGTTCGATATAACAGTATGTTCTGTTGGAATAGTTTGCAAATTGATTTTCTTGAGTCGAAACTTTCAATTTAAATCTACGACGTAGCTTACGTTACACAGAGCTGGTGCTCATTTCTTATTCTTGAATTGTCAGACTCTTTCGAGTGGTTAAGCGAAGGAATAATATCAAAAATTCGTATCCGAGGCTGTTGCAACTCCTCTCGGATCGATAACAATTCTTAAACAGTTCGAAAAGAGCGTTGGTACTTCGACAATCAACTCTGAATGGCTGGTAAGTAGCTCGAAACTGATGGAACTCCGAAGAACTTAGAAAAGAACTTCTGTATTGCAATAAAGACGCGAGGATTCCTGACAGAGTTCTGCAATATCGTCAGAGATCGACTGCTGACCGACTTAAAATAACAGTAGCTTATCGGATATATTCCAGGCGAGGAACAGACATAGTCTTGAATGAACAGCGTCATTTTCGTAGTCCATGGACGAAAAGTAGACTTTTCTACAAGTAAAAGTTGCCCCAACTCATGCTGCACCGTCTATCCGTAGTGGAAAAGTCTCTTACGTTTGAATCCTGAATGTTTTGATCCTCTTCTCTCCGTCGTACCACCGGAGTATCCTCTGCGGCAACAGTTTCATGGCATGCTTTCTTCGTACCGTATCTTGTTGGGTGATTCCTTCCAGTCCAGATCTCAATCTGCTTTACCTTCGGCTCGTCTGAAAGATATCAATTTCTCATTGTAGAAAATAAACATCATAGAGATGTAACTACAGCTGTTTTCATTCCTATCTTTCGAAATTTCATTTCCAATCGTGGGAAATTACTATAGTGATGAAACATTGCCTACTCTCGAATGATTATCGTCGGTATATTCTTTCCAAGTATTTTGCGAATTGATTTTCTGGCGTTGAAACTTGGAATTCGAATCTACGACACAGCTCAAGTTGCACAGAGTTGCTATTTCTCTCTCATTCGTCAACAGTAAGACTTTTTCGAGTAGATAGACGAAGGAATAACGTCGAAAATTCGTATTCCAGGCTGTTACAATACTTTGCGGACGAATGAAAAATTTTATACATTTTCAAAAGAGCGTTGGTACGTCGACAGTGAGCTCAGAATGGATGGTAAGGAGCTCGAAACTGTTTGAACTCTCAGGAACTTTGGAAACAACTTCTGTATTGCAACACAGACGCGAGTAGTAATGATAAAAGTGACCGATATCAGAGATGGACTTCTGGCTCGATCAGGATACCAATGACTGTTCGATATAACAGTATATTCTCTTGGAATAGTTTGCAAATTGATTTTCTCGAGTCGAAACTCTAAATTTAAATCTACGACGTAGCTTACGTTACACAGAGCTGGTGCTCATTTCTTATTCTACAATTGTTAGACTCTTTCGAGTGGTTAAGCGAAGGAATAATATCAAAAATTCGTATCCGAGGCTGTTGCAACTCCTTGCGGATCGATAACAATTTTTAAACAGTTTGAAAAGAGCATTGGTACTCCGACAATCAACTCTGAATGGCTGGTAAGGAGCTCGAAACTGTTGGAACTCCGAAGAACATCGAAAAGAACTTCTATATTGCAATAAAGACGCGAGGATTCCTGACAGAATTCTGCAATATCGTCAGAGATCGTCTGCTGACCGACTTAAGATAACAGTAGCTTATTGGATATATTCCATTTGAGGAACAGACATAGTCTTCAATGAACAGCGTCATTTCCGTAGTCCATGTGCGAAAAGTAGACTTTTATACGAGTCAAAGTTGCCCCAACTCATACTTCGTCCATACGTAGTGGAAAAGTCTCTTACGTTTGAATCCAGGATGTTTTGATCCTCTTCTTTCTGTCGTACAACCGGGGTATCCTATGCGCCAACAGTTTCCAGGCATGCTTTCTTCGTACCGTATCTTGTTGGGTGATTCCTTCGAGTCCAGATCTCAATCTGCTTTTCCTTCAGGTTGTCTGAAAGAAATCAATTTCTCATTGTAGAAAATAAAGATAATAGCTATGTGACTAGAGCTGTTCTCATCCCTATCTTTCAAGATTTCATTTCCAAGCGTGGAAAAGTACTATAGTGATAAAACATTGCCTACTCTCGAATAATTATCGTCGGTATATTATTTTCAAGTATTTTGCGAATTGATTTTCTCGCGTTGAAACTTGGAATTCGAATCTACGACACAGCTCAAGTTACACAGAGTTGGTATTTCTCTCTCATTCGTCAACAGTAAGACTTTTTCGAGTAGATGGACAAAGGGATAACGTCGAACATTCGTATTCCAGGCTGTTACAACACTTTGCGGACGAATGAAAAATTTTATACATTTTCAAAAGAGCGTTGGTAAGTCGACAGTTAGCTCAGAATGGATGGGAGGGAGCTCGGAACTGTTTGAACTCTCAGGAACTTTGGAAACAACTTCTGTATTGCAATACAGACGCGAGTAGTAATGATAAAAGTGAGCGATATGGGAGATAGACTTCTGGCTCGATCAGGATACCCATGACTGTTCGATATAACAGTATGTTCTGTTGGAATAGTTTGCAAATTGATTTTCTTGAGTCGAAACTTTCAATTTAAATCTACGACGTAGCTTACGTTACACAGAGCTGGTGCTCATTTCTTATTCTTGAATTGTCAGACTCTTTCGAGTGGTTAAGCGAAGGAATAATATCAAAAATTCGTATCCGAGGCTGTTGCAACTCCTCTCGGATCGATAACAATTCTTAAACAGTTCGAAAAGAGCGTTGGTACTTCGACAATCAACTCTGAATGGCTGGTAAGTAGCTCGAAACTGATGGAACTCCGAAGAACTTAGAAAAGAACTTCTGTATTGCAATAAAGACGCGAGGATTCCTGACAGAGTTCTGCAATATCGTCAGAGATCGACTGCTGACCGACTTAAAATAACAGTAGCTTATCGGATATATTCCAGGCGAGGAACAGACATAGTCTTGAATGAACAGCGTCATTTTCGTAGTCCATGGACGAAAAGTAGACTTTTATACAAGTAAAAGTTGCCCCAACTCATGCTGCACCGTCTATCCGTAGTGGAAAAGTCTCTTACGTTTGAATCCTGAATGTTTTGATCCTCTTCTCTCCGTCGTACCACCGGAGTATCCTCTGCGGCAACAGTTTCATGGCATGCTTTCTTCGTACCGTATCTTGTTGGGTGATTCCTTCCAGTCCAGATCTCAATCTGCTTTACCTTCGGCTCGTCTGAAAGATATCAATTTCTCATTGTAGAAAATAAACATCATAGAGATGTAACTACAGCTGTTTTCATTCCTATCTTTCGAAATTTCATTTCCAATCGTGGGAAATTACTATAGTGATGAAACATTGCCTACTCTCGAATGATTATCGTCGGTATATTCTTTCCAAGTATTTTGCGAATTGATTTTCTGGCGTTGAAACTTGGAATTCGAATCTACGACACAGCTCAAGTTGCACAGAGTTGCTATTTCTCTCTCATTCGTCAACAGTAAGACTTTTTCGAGTAGATAGACGAAGGAATAACGTCGAAAATTCGTATTCCAGGCTGTTACAATACTTTGCGGACGAATGAAAAATTTTATACATTTTCAAAAGAGCGTTGGTACGTCGACAGTGAGCTCAGAATGGATGGTAAGGAGCTCGAAACTGTTTGAACTCTCAGGAACTTTGGAAACAACTTCTGTATTGCAACACAGACGCGAGTAGTAATGATAAAAGTGACCGATATCAGAGATGGACTTCTGGCTCGATCAGGATACCAATGACTGTTCGATATAACAGTATATTCTCTTGGAATAGTTTGCAAATTGATTTTCTCGAGTCGAAACTCTAAATTTAAATCTACGACGTAGCTTACGTTACACAGAGCTGGTGCTCATTTCTTATTCTAAAATTGTTAGACTCTTTCGAGTGGTTAAGCGAAGGAATAATATCAAAAATTCGTATCCGAGGCTGTTGCAACTCCTTGCGGATCGATAACAATTTTTAAACAGTTTGAAAAGAGCATTGGTACTCCGACAATCAACTCTGAATGGCTGGTAAGGAGCTCGAAACTGTTGGAACTCCGAAGAACATCGAAAAGAACTTCTGTATTGCAATAAAGACGCGAGGATTCCTGACAGAGTTCTGCAATATCGTCAGAGATCGACTGCTGACCGACTTAAAATAACAGTAGCTTATCGGATATATTCCAGTCGAGGAACAGACATAGTCTTGAATGAACAGCGTCATTTTCGTAGTCCATGGACGAAAAGTAGACTTTTCTACAAGTAAAAGTTGCCCCAACTCATGCTGCACCGTCTATCCGTAGTGGAAAAGTCTCTTACGTTTGAATCCTGAATGTTTTGATCCTCTTCTCTCCGTCGTACCACCGGAGTATCCTCTGCGCCAACAGTTTCCTGGCATGCTTTCTTCGTACCGTATCTTGTTGGGTGATTCCTTCGAGTCCAGATCTCAATCTGCTTTTCCTTCAGGTTGTCTGAAAGAAATCAATTTCTCATTGTAGAAAATAAAGATATTAGCCATGTAACTCAAGCTGGTTTCATCCCTATCTTTTGAAATTTCGTTTCCAAGCGTGGAAAAGTACTATAGTAATGTAACATTGCCTACTCTCGAATAATTATCGTCGGTATATTCTTCACAAGTATTTTGCGAATTGATTCTCACGCGTTGAAACTTGGAATTCGAATCTACGACACAGCTCAAGTTGCACAGAGTTGCTATTTCTCTCTCATTCGTCAATAGTAAGACTTTTCGAGTGGATAGACGAAGGAATGACGTCGAAAATTCGTATTCCAGCTGTAACAACACTTTGCGGACGAATGAAAAATTTTATACATTTTCAAAAGAGCGTTGGTAAGTCGACAGTTAGCTCAGAATGGATGGTAAGGAGCTCGGAACTGTTTGAACTCTCAGGAACTTTGGAAACAACTTCTGTATTGCAATACAGACGCGAGTAGTAATGATAAAAGTGAGCGATATGGGAGATAGACTTCTGGCTCGATCAGGATACCCATGACTGTTCGATATAACAGTATGTTCTGTTGGAATAGTTTGCAAATTGATTTTCTTGAGTCGAAACTTTCAATTTAAATCTACGACGTAGCTTACGTTACACAGAGCTGGTGCTCATTTCTTATTCTTGAATTGTCAGACTCTTTCGAGTGGTTGAGCGAAGGAATAATATCAAAAATTCGTATCCGAGGCTGTTGCAACTCCTTGCGGATCGATAACAATTCTTAAACAGTTTGGAAAGAGCGGTGGTACTTCGACAATCAACTCTGAATGGCTGGTAAGTAGCTCGAAACTGTTGGAACTCCAAAGAACTTAGAAAAGAACTTCTGTATTGCAATAAAGACGCGAGGATTCCTGACAGAGTTCTGCAATATCGTCAGAGATCGACTGCTGACCGACTTAAGATAACAGTAGCTTAACGGATATATTCCAGTCGAGGAACAGACGTAGTCTTGAATGAACAGCGTCATTTTCGTAGTCCATGGACGAAAAGTAGACTTTTATACAAGTAAAAGTTGCCCCGACTCATGCTGCACCGTCTATCCGTAGTGGAAAAGTCTCTTCCGTTTGAATCCAGAATGTTTCGATCCTCTTCTTTCCGTCGTACCACCGGACTATCCTGTGTGCGCCAACAGTTTCCTGGCATGCTTTCTTCGTACCGTATCTTGTTGGGTGATTCCTTCGAGTCCAGATCTCAATCTGCTTTTCCTTCAGGTTGTCTGAAAGAAATCAATTTCTCATTGTAGAAAATAAAGATAATAGCTATGTGACTAGAGCTGTTCTCATCCCTATCTTTCAAAATTTCATTTCCAAACGTGGGAAATTACTATAGTGAGGAAACATTGCCTACTCTCGAATAATTATCGTCGGTATATTCTTCACAAGTATTTTGCGAATCGATTCTCACGCGTTGAAACTTGGAATTCGAATCTACGACACAGCTCAAGTTGCACAGAGTTGCTATTTCTCTCTCATTCGTCAACAGTAAGACTTTTTCGAGTAGATAGACGAAGGGATAACGTCGAAAATTCGTATTCCAGGCTGTTACAACACTTTGCGGACGAATGAACAATTTTATACATTTTCAAAAGAGCGTTGGCACGTCGACAGTTAGCTCAGAATGGATGGTAAGGAGCTCGAAACTGTTTGAACTCTCAGGAACTTTGGAAACAACTTCGGTATTGCAATACAGACGCGAGTAGTAATGATAAATGTGAGCGATATGGGAGATAGACTTCTGGCTCGATCAGGATACCCATGACTGTTCGATATAACAGTATGTTCTGTTGGAATAGTTTGCAAATTGATTTTCTTGAGTCAAAACTCTAAATTTAAATCTACGACGTAGCTTACGTTACACAGAGCTGGTGCTCATTTCTTATTCTTGAATTGTCAGACTCTTTCGAGTGGTTAAGCGAAGGAATAATATCAAAAATTCGTATCCGAGGCTGTTGCAACTCCTTGCGGATCGATAACAATTTTCAAACAGTTCGAAAAGAGCGTTGGTACTTCGACAATCAACTCTGAATGGCTGGTCAGTAGCTCGAAACTGTTGGAACTCCGAAGAACTTAGAAAAGAACTTCTGTATTGCAATAAAGACGCGAGGATTCCTGACAGAGTTCTGCAATATCGTCAGAGATCGACTGCTGACCGACTTAAAATAACAGTAGCTTATCGGATATATTCCAGTCGAGGAACAGACATAGTCTTGAATGAACAGCGTCATTTTCGTAGTCCATGGACGAAAAGTAGACTTTTCTACAAGTAAAAGTTGCCCCAACTCATGCTGCACCGTCTATCCGTAGTGGAAAAGTCTCTTACGTTTGAATCCTGAATGTTTTGATCCTCTTCTCTCCGTCGTACCACCGGAGTATCCTCTGCGGCAACAGTTTCATGGCATGCTTTCTTCGTACCGTATCTTGTTGGATGATTCCTTCCAGTCCAGATCTCAATCTGCTTTACCTTCGGCTCGTCTGAAAGATATCAATTTCTCATTGTAGAAAATAAACATCATAGAGATGTAACTACAGCTGTTTTCATTCCTATCTTTCGAAATTTCATTTCCAATCGTGGGAAATTACTATAGTGATGAAACATTGCCTACTCTCGAATGATTATCGTCGGTATATTCTTTCCAAGTATTTTGCGAATTGATTTTCTGGCGTTGAAACTTGGAATTCGAATCTACGACACAGCTCAAGTTGCACAGAGTTGCTATTTCTCTCTCATTCGTCAACAGTAAGACTTTTTCGAGTAGATAGACGAAGGAATAACGTCGAAAATTCGTATTCCAGGCTGTTACAATACTTTGCGGACGAATGAAAAATTTTATACATTTTCAAAAGAGCGTTGGTACGTCGACAGTGAGCTCAGAATGGATGGTAAGGAGCTCGAAACTGTTTGAACTCTCAGGAACTTTGGAAACAACTTCTGTATTGCAACACAGACGCGAGTAGTAATGATAAAAGTGACCGATATCAGAGATGGACTTCTGGCTCGATCAGGATACCAATGACTGTTCGATATAACAGTATATTCTCTTGGAATAGTTTGCAAATTGATTTTCTCGAGTCGAAACTCTAAATTTAAATCTACGACGTAGCTTACGTTACACAGAGCTGGTGCTCATTTCTTATTCTAAAATTGTTAGACTCTTTCGAGTGGTTAAGCGAAGGAATAATATCAAAAATTCGTATCCGAGGCTGTTGCAACTCCTTGCGGATCGATAACAATTTTTAAACAGTTTGAAAAGAGCATTGGTACTCCGACAATCAACTCTGAATGGCTGGTAAGGAGCTCGAAACTGTTGGAACTCCGAAGAACATCGAAAAGAACTTCTGTATTGCAATAAAGACGCGAGGATTCCTGACAGAGTTCTGCAATATCGTCAGAGATCGACTGCTGACCGACTTAAAATAACAGTAGCTTATCGGATATATTCCAGTCGAGGAACAGACATAGTCTTGAATGAACAGCGTCATTTTCGTAGTCCATGGACGAAAAGTAGACTTTTCTACAAGTAAAAGTTGCCCCAACTCATGCTGCACCGTCCATCCGTAGTGGAAAAGTCTCTTACGTTTGAATCCAGGATGTTTTGATCCTCTTCTTTCCGTCGTACAACCCGGGTATCCTATGCGCCAACAGTTTCCTGGCATGCTTTCTTCGTACCGTATCTTGTTGGGTGATTCCATCGAGTCCAGATCTCAATCTGCTTTTACTTCAGGTTGTCTGAAAGAAATCAATTTCTCATTGTAGAGAATAAAGATAATAGCTATGTGACTAGAGCTGTTCTCATCCCTATCTTTCAAAATTTCATTTCCAAGCGTGGAAAAGTACTATAGTGATAAAACATTGCCTACTCTCGAATAATTATCGTCGGTATATTATTTTCAAGTATTTGGCGAATTGATTCTCTCGCGTTGAAACTTGGAATTCGAATCTACGACGTAGCTTACGTTACACAGAGCCAGTACTTATTCCTTATTCTCGAACTCTTGGACTCTGTCGAGCGGTTAGGCAAACGAATGATATCGAAAATTCGTATTCGAGGCTGTTACTACTCTTTGCAGACCAATGAGAATTTTCATAGGTTTTGAAAAGAGCGTCGAATTGCCATTCATTCCCATTCACCGCGTCGCTGCATCCACCGCCGCCGATGCAGAGTAGATAACCAAGCCTGGGTCTTTCTGCCGCCTTCTCCTCTTTTCCCAGGATCCTCGACGGATGTTCGTTCTCGCAGCTTCGTCGACAGCTTCCCGTGTGGCTCGGTCCGATGAATTTTTTTAGGCAGGATGGAGCGGAACGCGCATGAAACATAGAGAAAGGGACAAGCGTCAGAAGAATATACGAAAAAAATAATCGGTTACATTATTCATGTTTCTAATATCGTCGTGGACGACCGGAGATCTAGAAAATTAGATCCCGTCGTTATTCTCGAATAAGATTTTCGAAAGACGTCCGATATTCTTTCCCATTTCGCATCTCGATACGTTTCTAACTTCGGAATCGAACAGTTCGATCGAGATACTCTCTCGATACCGCAAAGATCATTTCGGCGGTAACGCGTATACTAAGCCAGTCGAATCCGAGTGTATAAGCAGGCCTGCGTGTCCCTTTTGGAAGTTCTTTCGTTAGAATCAATCTGAATTTAGAGCTTTGCAACTTTGTGCGATATCTCAAGTCTTGAAGAAGAAAAATGAAGAATAAAAAATAAAAGATAAAAAAAGAAAACACCAACGGGCGTGCGAGAAAGTTTCTTTCCTAACCCCGGCGTACCCGCGCAGAAAAAAAAGCTACTTGTGAGAATGAACCGGGCCGCGGCGACCGGGACGCTACGGAGAACATGGATCGATCCCCGACTCGAGTTGTCAGCCACGGCTGTGTTTTCACCGATCGCACCCGAAGTACAGGGCTTGACAGTCTAGTGTGATGGAACAAAGCGAGGACAGCTGCTGAATCGGACTAACCCGAGACAGCGGCGACCCTCACCGCCGTCCTCTTCTCCGAAGCGCCGTCGATCGATGGAGAAAAGAAAAAAGATTCGCTGCAAATTGTACGCTACAGGCCAGACCGCGAAACCGTGGAACGATGAAAGAACCAAAAAAGAAAGCTGACGAGCTTTCTCTGTGGTATCTCCCAGCGTGCCAACACGCCGCCGCAAGCCTCCGTTAAATCCTTATGACTTATGACTCTTTCTTTTAGTACGAAATCACATAGGCACAAATCGTCCCCTATCTTCCAGAGCCTAGACAACTGGCGATCACTCGGGGTCTACCATGTACGAATAATAACAAATATGTAACGTGTGCAATTCCAAGATATTTCTGGAATTGAAATTATCGAAACACGAGAGGTAGAATTGACGTTTTATTAAAGAAATTGTTACAATGGATTCGTTCGCACGAATTTGGCGAAACTGAGTGGCGGTAGACCCCGGTGTACATTAACAGAGAGCTTACAGCGGTTCTGTCTCAGGTCGGTCGACCTGAGGCGCAAAATATTGTCAGCGAACCCGAGTCTACTAACGTGCGTTCGGGTACGTTGCGTCGAAACTAATCTATGATAGAGGGAATAACGCCTACCGGACGGCGCGTGTCGTATCACTTTCCCAATAATATATATAGCATTGCTATGTCGTTGAGAAGAGATTGAAAAAAATAAAAAATAAAAGAAATTAAAACCAATCGAGACAAGCTTGCACCTGCTTATACACGCGACACGCGGTTGACGCGCGTGGGACAAAATTCAACGAGTTATCTCCGCGAACGCGAACAAATATTTCGAAAGTTATTTCGAAAGATGAGAAAAATTGAAACCGAAGATCGACTGGACTGGCAACGGTCTTTGCCGATAATTAACTCGGACGGGGCCGGAAAAAGTAAAAAAAAAAAACAAAACGAAAATGCCGATATACGAAATTGAAATGATTATCAAACGTCTACGTAATATAATGCGTGGAATTACAATGTGCGGTGAGATTTTCAAAGAGGTTATGTACTCACGCGTCAGTTCCGCACGGCACGTCTGGACTCGCAGCGGCGATGATTCCTAACGTACATCGTTGTAGGCTGAAAAACAATAAGATACAACGTTAATGAGAAAGGAGCCGCCGACTTCTCGATTCAAACGCGTGATAATAAAATGAGACTCGTGAAAAAAAAAAAAAGAAAAACAAACCGTCACTCTGGCTATTCTCTGACTATAAGATCGCGACTTGGCCCGGAAAAACGACGGTTCCACAACTCAAAAATACCGGTCACTGTACACATACCAGAATTCGACTCGTCTTCTGTGATAAAGTAATTGTTTCGTCAACGAAGATTCGTTCAATATATCGGATTATTGGAATGAAATGTTATAGCGTCTTCGACTGGCGGCCATCTTTGGCTACGCTACACTGCGTCGGTCGAATAAGATATGCTATATTTTTGTTGTCAGACTAAGTTTCAAACACGATAACACGCAAATCAACTATTTTACGATACTGTTGATTCTAATCGAGTATTATATCATAATTTATTCGAAAGATACACAATTGTTGGCTACTCACAAGTAAAAATAACAATTCAGGTCAAACTGCCGGAACGGTTGAAAAACTTCGTTATCTCTGAGTCATCTCTGAAAAATTCGAACTGGCACGCAACTTCACGGCGAACGAAATTAAACCGTCGACTTCACTTGGATAATTATTTATGATCGTTGAATCGCAAGATCACAATTTCTTACCTCGGCAAAGACGCGTACGTCAAATTATAACACCATACCTAAACTATGAGACGTCGGGACGTCGATTGGCGTCGATTGGCGTCGCCAAGGTCACATATTCAAATTGAGATCGAGACTGAAGTATCGAAAATGTCGAAAATCGAACGGCGCTATCGATATACGAAACGCAAACTGCGCATGCGCCTGAACATATGATTGAAAACTACGTCACGCGACTCAAGGTCGACTCAAGGGCGACGACTCAGGGGCGTGGTCATAAAATTACGTCCCCGGGTGATTTATCTCAGAGGGAGGTTTAGAAATAGTTTCTCGATCGAAAAAATTCCAAAATTTGGCTGTAATTTAGAATGAACCGATTCGAAAGAGGTTCGGTGTTTTTTTTTTTTTTTTTTCTCGTTCGTTACGTCGCTCGTCAAATACCGTAAATTCTTTAATTCTTTAATTCTCTGTGTAATAATCGTCTGCGAGACGAATCACGTTCCGAATCTAAAGGATGAAGGACTTTTCGTAAAAACTTTCAAAATTGACCAATTTACCATTCCGAATTCTTAGGGGGCGATTAATTTCTATTGTTTGGGAGATATCGTGTCTAATGCTTCAAAATTTCCCAATAATTTTCAACGAGAGAATTGAAAAATCAAATGGACTCTGCCAAAAATTTTAGAGGGGCAAATTTTTGATTTTCTCAATCGTCAAGAATTTATAAATATTTCTTCATCGAATAACATATTCGATATTATGTGATTTCTCGATAATTGTGCGTAAAAGAGTTGAAAAATTGATTATACCGTTTAAAAAATGCTGAATTTTCCGATTCTTCGGTCCACGAAAAGATGCTGTCGATTAATGATTACATTCGAAATGCTTCCAGATTTCTCACAAAAATGGTCAGGGATTAGGTCAATGATGTCTGTCGGACATCTATGTTGCATCTTAAATTACCATTATTTTTCTTCGTCGTTCCAACTTTCTCGTCGTAAAACATTTACATTTCACAATACAAATATAGGTAATGATAACATCTCTCGCGATTGATTGAAATTCAGTAATCACGTCTGTTTAAGATTCGACGAGCCTTCAGCTGAGAGTTGGGGCCGTAATATTCCGAACTGACGATATATGAGCGAAGCGTTTTCAAATATTCGGCTAAGGAAATCAATTTCTCATTGTAGGAAATAGAGATAATAGCGATGTAACTAAAGCTGTTCTCATCCATATCTTTCAAAATTTGATTCCCAAGCTCGGAAAAGTGCTATGGTAATAGAGCATTGCCTACTCTCGAATAATTATCGTCGGTATATTCTTTCCAAGTATTTTGCGAATTGATTTTCTCGCGTTGAAACTTGGAATTCGAATCTACGACACAGCTCAAGTTACACAGAGTTGGTATTTCTCTCTCATTCGTCAACAGTAAGACTTTTTCGAGTAGATGGACAAAGGGATAACGTCGAACATTCGTATTCCAGGCTGTTACAACACTTTGCGGACGAATGAAAAATTTTATACATTTTCAAAAGAGCGTTGGTAAGTCGACAGTTAGCTCAGAATGGATGGGAGGGAGCTCGGAACTGTTTGAACTCTCAGGAACTTTGGAAACAACTTCTGTATTGCAATACAGACGCGAGTAGTAATGATAAAAGTGAGCGATATGGGAGATAGACTTCTGGCTCGATCAGGATACCCATGACTGTTCGATATAACAGTATGTTCTGTTGGAATAGTTTGCAAATTGATTTTCTTGAGTCGAAACTTTCAATTTAAATCTACGACGTAGCTTACGTTACACAGAGCTGGTGCTCATTTCTTATTCTTGAATTGTCAGACTCTTTCGAGTGGTTAAGCGAAGGAATAATATCAGAAATTCGTATCCGAGGCTGTTGCAACTCCTCTCGGATCGATAACAATTCTTAAACAGTTCGAAAAGAGCGTTGGTACTTCGACAATCAACTCTGAATGGCTGGTAAGTAGCTCGAAACTGATGGAACTCCGAAGAACTTAGAAAAGAACTTCTGTATTGCAATAAAGACGCGAGGATTCCTGACAGAGTTCTGCAATATCGTCAGAGATCGACTGCTGACCGACTTAAAATAACAGTAGCTTATCGGATATATTCCAGTCGAGGAACAGACATAGTCTTGAATGAACAGCGTCATTTTCGTAGTCCATGGACGAAAAGTAGACTTTTATACAAGTAAAAGTTGCCCCAACTCATGCTGCACCGTCTATCCGTAGTGGAAAAGTCTCTTACGTTTGAATCCAGAATGTTTCGATCCTCTTCTTTCCGTCGTACCACCGGAGTATCCTCTGCGGCAACAGTTTCCTGGCATGCTTTCTTCGTACCGTATCTTGTTGGGTGATTCCTTCGAGTCCAGATCTCAATCTGCTTTTCCTTCAGGTTGTCTGAAAGAAATCAATTTCTCATTGTAGAAAATAAAGATATTAGCCATGTAACTCAAGCTGGTTTCATCCCTATCTTTTGAAATTTCGTTTCCAAGCGTGGAAAAGTACTATAGTAATGTAACATTGCCTACTCTCGAATAATTATCGTCGGTATATTATTTTCAAGTATTTTGCGAATTGATTCTCACGCGTTGAAACTTGGAATTCGAATCTACGACACAGCTAAAGTTGCACAGAGTTGCTATTTCTCTCTCATTCGTCAATAGTAAGACTTTTCGAGTGGATAGACGAAGGAATGACGTCGAAAATTCGTATTCCAGGCTGTAACAACACTTTGCGGACGAATGAAAAATTTTATACATTTTCAAAAGAGCGTTGGTAAGTCGACAGTTAGCTCAGAATGGATGGTAAGGAGCTCGGAACTGTTTGAACTCTCAGGAACTTTGGAAACAACTTCTGTATTGCAATACAGACGCGAGTAGTAATGATAAAAGTGAGCGATATGGGAGATAGACTTCTGGCTCGATCAGGATACCCATGACTGTTCGATATAACAGTATGTTCTGTTGGAATAGTTTGCAAATTGATTTTCTTGAGTCGAAACTTTCAATTTAAATCTACGACGTAGCTTACGTTACACAGAGCTGGTGCTCATTTCTTATTCTTGAATTGTCAGACTCTTTCGAGTGGTTAAGCGAAGGAATAATATCAAAAATTCGTATCCGAGGCTGTTGCAACTCCTTGCGGATCGATAACAATTTTTAAACAGTTCGAAAAGAGCGTTGGTACTTCGACAATCAACTCTGAATGGCTGGTCAGTAGCTCGAAACTGTTGGAACTCCGAAGAACTTAGAAAAGAACTTCTGTATTGCAATAAAGACGCGAGGATTCCTGACAGAGTTCTGCAATATCGTCAGAGATCGACTGCTGACCGACTTAAAATAACAGTAGCTTATCGGATATATTCCAGTCGAGGAACAGACATAGTCTTGAATGAACAGCGTCATTTTCGTAGTCCATGGACGAAAAGTAGACTTTTCTACAAGTAAAAGTTGCCCCAACTCATGCTGCACCGTCTATCCGTAGTGGAAAAGTCTCTTACGTTTGAATCCTGAATGTTTTGATCCTCTTCTCTCCGTCGTACCACCGGAGTATCCTCTGCGCCAACAGTTTCCTGGCATGCTTTCTTCGTACCGTATCTTGTTGGGTGATTCCTTCGAGTCCAGATCTCAATCTGCTTTTCCTTCAGGTTGTCTGAAAGAAATCAATTTCTCATTGTAGAAAATAAAGATATTAGCCATGTAACTCAAGCTGGTTTCATCCCTATCTTTTGAAATTTCGTTTCCAAGCGTGGAAAAGTACTATAGTAATGTAACATTGCCTACTCTCGAATAATTATCGTCGGTATATTCTTCACAAGTATTTTGCGAATTGATTCTCACGCGTTGAAACTTGGAATTCGAATCTACGACACAGCTCAAGTTGCACAGAGTTGCTATTTCTCTCTCATTCGTCAATAGTAAGACTTTTCGAGTGGATAGACGAAGGAATGACGTCGAAAATTCGTATTCCAGCTGTAACAACACTTTGCGGACGAATGAAAAATTTTATACATTTTCAAAAGAGCGTTGGTAAGTCGACAGTTAGCTCAGAATGGATGGTAAGGAGCTCGGAACTGTTTGAACTCTCAGGAACTTTGGAAACAACTTCTGTATTGCAATACAGACGCGAGTAGTAATGATAAAAGTGAGCGATATGGGAGATAGACTTCTGGCTCGATCAGGATACCCATGACTGTTCGATATAACAGTATGTTCTGTTGGAATAGTTTGCAAATTGATTTTCTTGAGTCGAAACTTTCAATTTAAATCTACGACGTAGCTTACGTTACACAGAGCTGGTGCTCATTTCTTATTCTTGAATTGTCAGACTCTTTCGAGTGGTTGAGCGAAGGAATAATATCAAAAATTCGTATCCGAGGCTGTTGCAACTCCTTGCGGATCGATAACAATTCTTAAACAGTTTGGAAAGAGCGTTGGTACTTCGACAATCAACTCTGAATGGCTGGTAAGTAGCTCGAAACTGTTGGAACTCCAAAGAACTTAGAAAAGAACTTCTGTATTGCAATAAAGACGCGAGGATTCCTGACAGAGTTCTGCAATATCGTCAGAGATCGACTGCTGACCGACTTAAGATAACAGTAGCTTAACGGATATATTCCAGTCGAGGAACAGACGTAGTCTTGAATGAACAGCGTCATTTTCGTAGTCCATGGACGAAAAGTAGACTTTTATACAAGTAAAAGTTGCCCCGACTCATGCTGCACCGTCTATCCGTAGTGGAAAAGTCTCTTACGTTTGAATCCAGAATGTTTCGATCCTCTTCTTTCCGTCGTACCACCGGACTATCCTGTGTGCGCCAACAGTTTCCTGGCATGCTTTCTTCGTACCGTATCTTGTTGGGTGATTCCTTCGAGTCCAGATCTCAATCTGCTTTTCCTTCAGGTTGTCTGAAAGAAATCAATTTCTCATTGTAGAAAATAAAGATAATAGCTATGTGACTAGAGCTGTTCTCATCCCTATCTTTCAAAATTTCATTTCCAAACGTGGGAAATTACTATAGTGAGGAAACATTGCCTACTCTCGAATAATTATCGTCGGTATATTCTTCACAAGTATTTTGCGAATCGATTCTCACGCGTTGAAACTTGGAATTCGAATCTACGACACAGCTCAAGTTGCACAGAGTTGCTATTTCTCTCTCATTCGTCAACAGTAAGACTTTTTCGAGTAGATAGACGAAGGGATAACGTCGAAAATTCGTATTCCAGGCTGTTACAACACTTTGCGGACGAATGAACAATTTTATACATTTTCAAAAGAGCGTTGGCACGTCGACAGTTAGCTCAGAATGGATGGTAAGGAGCTCGAAACTGTTTGAACTCTCAGGAACTTTGGAAACAACTTCGGTATTGCAATACAGACGCGAGTAGTAATGATAAATGTGAGCGATATGGGAGATAGACTTCTGGCTCGATCAGGATACCCATGACTGTTCGATATAACAGTATGTTCTGTTGGAATAGTTTGCAAATTGATTTTCTTGAGTCAAAACTCTAAATTTAAATCTACGACGTAGCTTACGTTACACAGAGCTGGTGCTCATTTCTTATTCTTGAATTGTCAGACTCTTTCGAGTGGTTAAGCGAAGGAATAATATCAAAAATTCGTATCCGAGGCTGTTGCAACTCCTTGCGGATCGATAACAATTTTCAAACAGTTCGAAAAGAGCGTTGGTACTTCGACAATCAACTCTGAATGGCTGGTCAGTAGCTCGAAACTGTTGGAACTCCGAAGAACTTAGAAAAGAACTTCTGTATTGCAATAAAGACGCGAGGATTCCTGACAGAGTTCTGCAATATCGTCAGAGATCGACTGCTGACCGACTTAAAATAACAGTAGCTTATCGGATATATTCCAGTCGAGGAACAGACATAGTCTTGAATGAACAGCGTCATTTTCGTAGTCCATGGACGAAAAGTAGACTTTTCTACAAGTAAAAGTTGCCCCAACTCATGCTGCACCGTCTATCCGTAGTGGAAAAGTCTCTTACGTTTGAATCCTGAATGTTTTGATCCTCTTCTCTCCGTCGTACCACCGGAGTATCCTCTGCGGCAACAGTTTCATGGCATGCTTTCTTCGTACCGTATCTTGTTGGGTGATTCCTTCCAGTCCAGATCTCAATCTGCTTTACCTTCGGCTCGTCTGAAAGATATCAATTTCTCATTGTAGAAAATAAACATCATAGAGATGTAACTACAGCTGTTTTCATTCCTATCTTTCGAAATTTCATTTCCAATCGTGGGAAATTACTATAGTGATGAAACATTGCCTACTCTCGAATGATTATCGTCGGTATATTCTTTCCAAGTATTTTGCGAATTGATTTTCTGGCGTTGAAACTTGGAATTCGAATCTACGACACAGCTCAAGTTGCACAGAGTTGCTATTTCTCTCTCATTCGTCAACAGTAAGACTTTTTCGAGTAGATAGACGAAGGAATAACGTCGAAAATTCGTATTCCAGGCTGTTACAACACTTTGCGGACGAATGAAAAATTTTATACATTTTCAAAAGAGCGTTGGTACGTCGACAGTTAGCTCAGAATGGATGGTAAGGAGCTCGAAACTGTTTGAACTCTCAGGAACTTTGGAAACAACTTCTGTATTGCAACACAGACGCGAGTAGTAATGATAAAAGTGACCGATATCAGAGATGGACTTCTGGCTCGATCAGGATACCAATGACTGTTCGATATAACAGTATATTCTCTTGGAATAGTTTGCAAATTGATTTTCTCGAGTCGAAACTCTAAATTTAAATCTACGACGTAGCTTACGTTACACAGAGCTGGTGCTCATTTCTTATTCTAGAATTGTTAGACTCTTTCGAGTGGTTAAGCGAAGGAATAATATCAAAAATTCGTATCCGAGGCTGTTGCAACTCCTTGCGGATCGATAACAATTTTTAAACAGTTTGAAAAGAGCGTTGGTACTTCGACAATCAACTCTGAATGGCTGGTAAGTAGCTCGAAACTGTTGGAACTCCGAAGAACTTAGAAAAGAACTTCTGTATTGCAATAAAGACGCGAGGATTCCTGACAGAGTTCTGCAATATCGTCAGAGATCGACTGCTGACCGACTTAAAATAACAGTAGCTTATCGGATATATTCCAGGCGAGGAACAGACATAGTCTTGAATGAACAGCGTCATTTTCGTAGTCCATGGACGAAAAGTAGACTTTTATACAAGTAAAAGTTGCCCCAACTCATGCTGCACCGTCTATCCGTAGTGGAAAAGTCTCTTACGTTTGAATCCAGAATGTTTCGATCCTCTTCTTTCCGTCGTACCACCAGACTATCCTGTGTGCGCCAACAGTTTCCTGGCATGCTTTCTTCGTACCGTATCTTGTTGGGTGATTCCTTCGAGTCCAGATCTCAATCTGCTTTTCCTTCAGGTTGTCTGAAAGAAATCAATTTCTCATTGTAGAAAATAAAGATATTAGCCATGTAACTCAAGCTGGTTTCATCCCTATCTTTTGAAATTTCGTTTCCAAGCGTGGAAAAGTACTATAGTAATGTAACATTGCCTACTCTCGAATAATTATCGTCGGTATATCCTTCACAAGTATTTTGCGAATTGATTCTCACGCGTTGAAACTTGGAATTCGAATCTACGACACAGCTCAAGTTGCACAGAGTTGCTATTTCTCTCTCATTCGTCAACAGTAAGACTTTTCGAGTGGATAGACGAAGGAATGACGTCGAAAATTCGTATTCCAGGCTGTAACAACACTTTGCAGACGAATGAAAAATTTTATACATTTTCAAAAGAGCGTTGGTAAGTCGACAGTTAGCTCAGAATGGATGGTAAGGAGCTCGGAACTGTTTGAACTCTCAGGAACTTTGGAAACAACTTCTGTATTGCAATACAGACGCGAGTAGTAATGATAAAAGTGAGCGATATGGGAGATAGACTTCTGGCTCGATCAGGATACCCATGACTGTTCGATATAACAGTATGTTCTGTTGGAATAGTTTGCAAATTGATTTTCTTGAGTCGAAACTTTCAATTTAAATCTACGACGTAGCTTACGTTACACAGAGCTGGTGCTCATTTCTTATTCTTGAATTGTCAGACTCTTTCGAGTGGTTAAGCGAAGGAATAATATCAAAAATTCGTATCCGAGGCTGTTGCAACTCCTTGCGGATCGATAACAATTCTTAAACAGTTTGGAAAGAGCGTTGGTACTTCGACAATCAACTCTGAATGGCTGGTAAGTAGCTCGAAACTGTTGGAACTCCAAAGAACTTAGAAAAGAACTTCTGTATTGCAATAAAGACGCGAGGATTCCTGACAGAGTTCTGCAATATCGTCAGAGATCGACTGCTGACCGACTTAAAATAACAGTAGCTTATCGGATATATTCCAGTCGAGAAACAGACATAGTCTTGAATGAACAGCGTTATTTCCGTAGTCCATGGACGAAAAGTAGACTTTTCTACAAGTAAAAGTTGCCCCAACTCATGTTCCGTCCATCCGTAGTGGAAGAGTCTCTTACGTTTGAATCCAGGATGTTTTGATCCTCTTCTTTCCGTCGTACCATCGGAGTATCCTCTGCGCCAACAGTTTCCTGGCATGCTTTCTTCGTACCGTATCTTGTTGGGTGATTCCTTCGAGTCCAGATCTCAATCTGCTTTTCCTTCAGGTTGTCTGAAAGAAATCAATTTCTCATTGTAGAAAATAAAGATATTAGCCATGTAACTCAAGCTGGTTTCATCCCTATCTTTTGAAATTTCGTTTCCAAGCGTGGAAAAGTACTATAGTAATGTAACATTGCCTACTCTCGAATAATTATCGTCGGTATGTTCTTCACAAGTATTTTGCGAATCGATTCTCACGCGTTGAAACTTGGAATTCGAATCTACGACACAGCTCAAGTTGCACAGAGTTGCTATTTCTCTCTCATTCGTCAACAGTAAGACTTTTTCGAGTAGATAGACGAAGGGATAACGTCGAAAATTCGTATTTCAGGCTGTTACAACACTTTGCGGACGAATGAACAATTTTATACATTTTCAAAAGAGCGTTGGCACGTCGACAGTTAGCTCAGAATGGATGGTAAGGAGCTCGAAACTGTTTGAACTCTCAGGAACTTTGGAAACAACTTCGGTATTGCAATACAGACGCGAGTAGTAATGATAAAAGTGACCGATATCAGAGATGGACTTCTGGCTCGAACAGAATACCAATGACTGTTCGATATAACAGTATATTCTTTTGGAATAGTTTGCAAATTGATTTTCTCGAGTCAAAACTCTAAATTTAAATCTACGACGTAGCTTACGTTACACAGAGCTGGCGCTCATTTCTTTATCTTGAACTGTTAGACTCTTTCGAGTGGTTAGGCAAAGGAATAATAGCAAAAATTTGTGTTCGAGGCTGTTGCAACTCCTTGCGGATCGATAACAATTCTTAAACAGTTTGGAAAGAGCGTTGGTACTTCGACAATCAACTCTGAATGGCTGGTAAGTAGCTCGAAACTGTTGGAACTCCAAAGAACTTAGAAAAGAACTTCTGTATTGCAATAAAGACGCGAGGATTCCTGACAGAGTTCTGCAATATCGTCAGAGATCGACTGCTGACCGACTTAAAATAACAGTAGCTTATCGGATATATTCCAGTCGAGGAACAGACATAGTCTTGAATGAACAGCGTCATTTTCGTAGTCCATGGACGAAAAGTAGACTTTTATACAAGTAAAAGTTGCCCCAACTCATGTTCCGTCCATCCGTAGTGGAAAAGTCTCTTACGTTTGAATCCAGGATGTTTTGATCCTCTTCTTTCCGTCGTACAACCCGGGTATCCTATGCGCCAACAGTTTCCTGGCATGCTTTCTTCGTACCGTATCTTGTTGGGTGATTCCATCGAGTCCAGATCTCAATCTGCTTTTACTTCAGGTTGTCTGAAAGAAATCAATTTCTCATTGTAGAGAATAAAGATAATAGCTATGTGACTAGAGCTGTTCTCATCCCTATCTTTCAAAATTTCATTTCCAAGCGTGGAAAAGTACTATAGTGATAAAACATTGCCTACTCTCGAATAATTATCGTCGGTATATTATTTTCAAGTATTTGGCGAATTGATTCTCTCGCGTTGAAACTTGGAATTCGAATCTACGACGTAGCTTACGTTACACAGAGCCAGTACTTATTCCTTATTCTCGAACTCTTGGACTCTGTCGAGCGGTTAGGCAAACGAATGATATCGAAAATTCGTATTCGAGGCTGTTACTACTCTTTGCAGACCAATGAGAATTTTCATAGGTTTTGAAAAGAGCGTCGAATTGCCATTCATTCCCATTCACCGCGTCGCTGCATCCACCGCCGCCGATGCAGAGTAGATAACCAAGCCTGGGTCTTTCTGCCGCCTTCTCCTCTTTTCCCAGGATCCTCGACGGATGTTCGTTCTCGCAGCTTCGTCGACAGCTTCCCGTGTGGCTCGGTCCGATGAATTTTTTTAGGCAGGATGGAGCGGAACGCGCATGAAACATAGAGAAAGGGACAAGCGTCAGAAGAATATACGAAAAAAATAATCGGTTACATTATTCATGTTTCTAATATCGTCGTGGACGACCGGAGATCTAGAAAATTAGATCCCGTCGTTATTCTCGAATAAGATTTTCGAAAGACGTCCGATATTCTTTCCCATTTCGCATCTCGATACGTTTCTAACTTCGGAATCGAACAGTTCGATCGAGATACTCTCTCGATACCGCAAAGATCATTTCGGCGGTAACGCGTATACTAAGCCAGTCGAATCCGAGTGTATAAGCAGGCCTGCGTGTCCCTTTTGGAAGTTCTTTCGTTAGAATCAATCTGAATTTAGAGCTTTGCAACTTTGTGCGATATCTCAAGTCTTGAAGAAGAAAAATGAAGAATAAAAAATAAAAGATAAAAAAAGAAAACACCAACGGGCGTGCGAGAAAGTTTCTTTCCTAACCCCGGCGTACCCGCGCAGAAAAAAAAGCTACTTGTGAGAATGAACCGGGCCGCGGCGACCGGGACGCTACGGAGAACATGGATCGATCCCCGACTCGAGTTGTCAGCCACGGCTGTGTTTTCACCGATCGCACCCGAAGTACAGGGCTTGACAGTCTAGTGTGATGGAACAAAGCGAGGACAGCCGCTGAATCGGACTAACCCGAGACAGCGGCGACCCTCACCGCCGTCCTCTTCTCCGAAGCGCCGTCGATCGATGGAGAAAAGAAAAAAGATTCGCTGCAAATTGTACGCTACAGGCCAGACCGCGAAACCGTGGAACGATGAAAGAACCAAAAAAGAAAGCTGACGAGCTTTCTCTGTGGTATCTCCCAGCGTGCCAACACGCCGCCGCAAGCCTCCGTTAAATCCTTATGACTTATGACTCTTTCTTTTAGTACGAAATCACATAGGCACAAATCGTCCCCTATCTTCCAGAGCCTAGACAACTGGCGATCACTCGGGGTCTACCATGTACGAATAATAACAAATATGTAACGTGTGCAATTCCAAGATATTTCTGGAATTGAAATTATCGAAACACGAGAGGTAGAATTGACGTTTTATTAAAGAAATTGTTACAATGGATTCGTTCGCACGAATTTGGCGAAACTGAGTGGCGGTAGACCCCGGTGTACATTAACAGAGAGCTTACAGCGGTTCTGTCTCAGGTCGGTCGACCTGAGGCGCAAAATATTGTCAGCGAACCCGAGTCTACTAACGTGCGTTCGGGTACGTTGCGTCGAAACTAATCTATGATAGAGGGAATAACGCCTACCGGACGGCGCGTGTCGTATCACTTTCCCAATAATATATATAGCATTGCTATGTCGTTGAGAAGAGATTGAAAAAAATAAAAAATAAAAGAAATTAAAACCAATCGAGACAAGCTTGCACCTGCTTATACACGCGACACGCGGTTGACGCGCGTGGGACAAAATTCAACGAGTTATCTCCGCGAACGCGAACAAATATTTCGAAAGTTATTTCGAAAGATGAGAAAAATTGAAACCGAAGATCGACTGGACTGGCAACGGTCTTTGCCGATAATTAACTCGGACGGGGCCGGAAAAGGTAAAAAAAAAAACAAAACGAAAATGCCGATATACGAAATTGAAATGATTATCAAACGTCTACGTAATATAATGCGTGGAATTACAATGTGCGGTGAGATTTTCAAAGAGGTTATGTACTCACGCGTCAGTTCCGCACGGCACGTCTGGACTCGCAGCGGCGATGATTCCTAACGTACATCGTTGTAGGCTGAAAAACAATAAGATACAACGTTAATGAGAAAGGAGCCGCCGACTTCTCGATTCAAACGCGTGATGATGAAATAACTCGTGGAAAAAAAAAAAAAAAAAAAAAAAAAGAAAAACAATCCATTACTCTCGCTATTCCTCCGACTATAAGATCGCGCCTTGGCCCGGAAAAACCACTGTTTCACAACTCAAAAATACCGGTCACTGTACACATACCAGAATTCGACTCGACTTCTGTGATAAAGTAATTGTTTCGTTAACGAAAGCGTCCTCGACTGGCGGCCATCTTCGAAAGAAAGAAAGAGATCAAGATGGCTACGCTACATTACATCAGTCGAATACGATATAAATTTTTGTTTTCAGAATACGTTTCAAACACGATTATACGCAGATCAACTATTTTACGATACTGTTGATTGTAATCGAGTATTATATCATAATTTATTCGAAAGATACACAATTGTTGGCTACTTACGAGTAAAAATAACAATTCACGTCAAACTGCCGGAACGGTTGAAAAACTTTGACTCGGATCTGTATGTTTGTAAAACGTTTCATCGGAAATGAATAGCATGCTCGAACTTTTGAGAAGAGAAACTATCTTCACTTTTTTTCACTATGTTTACGTCAGTTTTTCAGCTCAAAAACATTGATTTACTGGAGATAATCATACTCCCGCATCTTTTCGATCCGATTCACTCGAATGAGCGATCGAAAACAATCTCTGTGAGATATCCCACGGAGTCAAGCAGTACGTTGGTTAATTCGACGCAAAACTACACAAGTTCCCGACTGTCGCAGTCGCTGACAATTATCTATGTCACCGCTCTTTATCGGTAAGTTGTTGCTGAGCGACGAATGTTAGCGCCATATCGCGGTCGCATTGTCGAACTATTTTCTGCCGATAACGTCATGTGCCAATCATATCATGTGTCGATAACGTCGGTACCGCTCGTAGTCTGCAACCCGCGGGTCATTGCTGTCATCCATAACTGGGGATTGCATATTGTGAGGCGTAATTAGCAAAATTAGTTCGGCAATGTGACCGCGAGATGGCGATACCATTCGTCACCCCGTGCGCCAACTCTATGATTTCAAACGTACGAAATCATGCACCTTTAATGATTTTCGACCTATTGGCAAGGAAAGGACAGGAGAAAATGATTCGCCGATTAATTTTTTACAACTTCGAAGGATAGTAATTGAAGATTGCGCCGATTCACTATAATAATACATGTTTATTGGATAAACAATCTTAACGTATGATTATTCAATTCAATTAACAATTGTAGATGTATCGTTATACGTGTAATATATTACGTATATCACTGAAAACTGGATATTTGTCATTTTTCAAGTTCGGAAATTACCTAAAACTATCATTATACTTCAAACTAATCGTTGCGACGACAATACACACAATTACTTATGAGAGTATAACTAACAGCGTGTCAAGTACAATGTTTGACGCAAATGATTTTCATATCGATCTCGTTATGTAGAAATGACTATTTGAAAAAAAAAAAAACTGATTTTTTAATTATTTTTTTCAACAGCTGTCATTTCTACGAAAGGATTGTCAGAAATTTCTGCTCATGCTACATCGCAGCTATTACCTGTTTAAATGAGAAAAAACTTATGTTTTATTCTGGAGACGATGCCTGACAGAGAAAATAAGTACACCATCAGCAATGATTCCAGAAAGAAGGTCCTACCCGATGGCTCAATCTCCGTCATTTCATACTTTTTGTTTATTCGTTATTATTTAAAATCATTCAGAAGACTACTATGTATATGTGTGACATGAAAATTATTTTATATAATTCATAGCTGCGTTAAAATTTTGTTTTTATTTTTATACCTATTTTTCCGAGCGCCAAGGTGGTGTAAACCCTTGATCATCTACAAGATGTACATACGGATCAATAATATAGATCGATAATACTCATTTTTACTCATAAGCGCAATAATAACGGTTAAACTAACAATGAAAGAAATAAAAGAGTAAGGAGGAGGCGGCGCACCCTCCCACTTCCACCCCCTCTCACAAAAGAATAATAATACAGTTTACTAATTACAAACCCAATAATATCGGATGAATCAACAATGCAAGCGATAAAAGAGGAAGGAGGAGGCCACCCGCCCTCCCACTTCCTCCCCCTTCCTCCCCCTATCGCCGAGATCAACACAGATCTCTAAAATACTTACAAATACTAGCTCACTAATAGCTAATAATAAAGCTAGAGAATTAAACTGCCTTCGCGATCAAAAAAAAACGGCCTTGCCTCCCTGGAGGGGCGCGGAGGGGATGGGGGCTAAAAAAAAACCCCCCACCCCCTCCTATCGCCCCACCAGGGAGGAAAGTCCGCCGTATGTACATACGTATCATACGTAAAATATAATAATCTAATCATCGATCCGGCAAATTTATTCCAACAGCTAATTACATATAAATCACAATGTTATACTACATAGTTACTAAGTCTGATATGTATCTATAATGTGACCTCATGCCTATTGAAAATATTACAATGAAATTATATTGTCACTAAATATGACACTTATGACAGTGCAGAGGGCACAAAATTATATAAACTATACACTATATGGTATTCACATTATAGATACGCATCATATACTATATCGTATATACTATATAGTATACCATATACTATATAGTATATACCATATACTCTAATTAAACTAGTTCGCTGAAGCAGCCGGCGACATTCCCACGCTGTCCTTGTGGTGCGGCATCTTGAAGAAAATGTGGGGTCCTTCCTCTGGAAGAATCTTCGGAGATTCTCCGGTCGTTCGACACTGCGTGTAAACGAATCCATTCCCCGGCTGGCCCAATACCATCCTGTGAACATATTTCATATTTTTATTACAAAGCTAGTTCACAGAGGAACAAAGACCGAAAAGTTACAATTAATATAATATCGTGTCGATCATGAGTGATAATAATTGTAGTATAAATGTATTCGGGGCTCATACTCCTTTGAAGCGGTCTGATAGAACCACTGTTGTTCAAGCAGCACGTTTTTCAACCTTTTTTTTCATTCCCTTGTTCCTGATTTCATTTCGACTTCATTCTTTCGTTGGTTGATGTTCATATTATTTGGTTTCACTTCATTTCATTGCATGGCGTGTCATTTCATATCGCGTTGCTTGCAGTCTTAGCACGGCGTTATCGAAACTACGTGCAGTTGATTTTTTTTTTTTTTTTATGCTGACATCCGAGCGGATTCGATATTATTACTAATAAACCGATACTCGATGAAATCTCAAGTTTTAATGTCATACATCTCATTGATCTTCCAATATCAATTTATTCGCATTCTTCATTTTTTTCTGGATCTCTGGATCCAAGTCTCGACTACGTATGCAGAGTTCATAAATTGATAAATCGTTCGTGAATTAAAATGGGGGAAAGGTATGTTACCTGATATTAATAAGGTGGAGGAGCATCTTATCCCCGCACGTTCACCGGTGAAAAAATATGTGATGTAGCGATGGCATGTCTTGCAGATCGTAGTACATCGCGAAAAATGTCAGACTTTCTTCCCGAAATTCGTATGTGCCTACAAACGAATCAGGAGTCCAATCATATCGACACGACGATCGAATAGGAGCAGTTCAAAGTTAGACGAGATGAATGACTGGTCAGCACTGTTTGAACCAGAGGTGTGAATGACTGCTCGTTGTTCATCTGTGGAAATTATGATCTATAAGGCCTAATGACGAGTATCCCTAAAAAGAAAAAAAAAACTATCTCATACCTCGAACGTGAGCGTCCTAGAACAGCCGGTACGAAGAGTCCGCAGTTGTAGTCAAAGCAGCAACAGCAGCTGTCACTGGAGCACGTGGTCCATCGTTCAAGATACATAATTTTTACATCAGTGTACTACAAAAAATACCACACAAACATTCAACACGATTGGGTTTTCGGTTGAAACAGGGCATAAATCGAGTGCAGTTACGGCTTGGTATAGCGAATGTATGAAAAGGTGAGCACAAATTCGTTGAGCTATACATCGGGAGTCTTGCGACCGCGATACGTCCGCGCAAAGCCAGGTCCGAGAGCAGACTGACGTTGTTCGTAGTGCTGGCAATCAGGTAGACACGGGGGGGGGGGGGGGGGGGGGGGATTAGGCTTGCTGAGATCCGTAAACAACACGAGCTAGCCATTGACCACGCGTGACGTGTGACTCAATACAGAAAAAAAAAAAGAAAATAGGCAAAAAGCAATAACATATCGTTATACGCGCGAACACACGAGTTATTGAATGTTTAGTCAATTTCGAGAAACCTAATAAATTACAGAAGCTGAAAAAATATTGTTAAATTTCATTATTCTAATTATACACTCGATTGGACTATATGCGCTGGTTTAGTTACCATTTTATGTAAATAATCAGAGGTTATTTTCGTCTTCAATGACCTCTAGTATCTATAAATCAAGAGTTTTTGAACAAACATTGAAATCTGTTTCAATCCACGCTTCCCCAAGTAGCACTGTCTATGCTATCACGTCATGTAATACCCTGGTCGACAGAGCCTTGCGGCAGAAGTATCTATGTTGTTTGAATATTCATTCACGAAAAGCTACGTGGTGTTGGAAATGACCAATGAGCTGTCTGTCAAACAATAATGCTGTAAAAAATAGAAGGAAGGAATGAAGAAATTTCGAAGTACAATTTAAAGTAATCATTAATATACTGAGATGATAATTATTTCAAGTTTCAATGAAACTTTACATATGTTGTAAGAAATATCAATTTGCACATTGTTATTCGCGGTAAAAAGAATAGAAAATATGGTTGGGGACATAACAATTTCTCCAATTACAATCGGAGTCTGCTGGTAGGAATACGCAACGTGTAAAACTTGAAGAAAAGATAAATTTCATTTGGCGGACGCTCTCACGAATAACACATGTTAACTCATTGGCGACGCAAAGGTCACTGAACTTCATAGCATCAGCCGATTCTCTGCAATCGAGTGGAGTGGAGTGGAGTGGAGTGGATTCTGAACAATTGTCAGAGTGGGATGCAATAATTCTACGATAACTGCGTGAAATACAAAATACCCGCTTTATTGACTGAATAGTTGGTTGTTTAGTCAAATGCGCTGATTAGCATGACCCGTGTATAAGTAATTATGCGACTATTTAACGAACAACATTTCAGGTCATTCGCAAAGGCAAGTGTCTGGCTTGTATCAGCGCATTTGTTCAGGGGGCACCACGAGAAGGCAACCAACACCACCCCCCGCCTGAAAAGTAAACATCTTAATTCGAAACAGTATTAAATTGATGAAACCCGCAGATTTTGTAGAACTTGAAGAACTCGTAGAGCCTGTAAAACCTGTCGGAGCTATAGAATATAACGAATATTATTCAAATTTCATACATAGTTTTAGTGAGAGACGATAAATGGATCAATTATAAAGTAACACAAACAATCAGTTCTCACAGCAATACATAAGAAATATACAGCAAAATAATTTTTAAGCAGCACGCGAATAATATTCAGAATAATTATGAATAATTAAAAAAAGAAACAGTTATTAACAACATTAATGACACGAGAGAGAAGAAAGAATAGAAAAGCACGGAAACAATAAAATTCGTAGATCTCGTGGAACCTTTATGAGACCTGTAAAACGTAAAAGGTATAAATCAATTATGTGTGTTTAATTTTAACATACAGTAATAAATGAAGTACGTAAATATTAATGCATGGAATATTGAGGACATAAAAAGGGCAAAGTATGAATGAAATATGTGAATCGTGTGGAATCGGGAGACCCCGAAAAGTCCAAGGGACCCCGAAGACAGGAAGGACACGAAAGACTAGAATAGAATAGATAATTAATATTCCCGTTATGTCGGGAAACGAAAAAGTAAAACACATTATGAAAGTACAAAATAGTTACATGCATACAGTGCACTTACGTCTAGCTAAACTAATTGAAATTAAGTTGAGATAAACCAGCACCTTGCCGCAGAAAGAGGAGAGAGAGAGAGAAGTCGAAGGAAGAGAGCAAGAGAGACGCGAAAAACGCAAAAGACTCTAAAAGACGCAAAAGACGTGAAAGACACGCGGGATTCAAGGAACCGGACGGCACCAAAGAATCCGAAATACGCGAGAGACCCTCGAAAAACCCAACAGACGTGAAAGACACGAGGGATTCGAGGAACCTAATGGCACCAAAGAATCCGAAACACGCGAGAGACCCTCGAAAACCCAACAGACGTGAAAGACACGAGGGATCCGAGGAACCGGACGGCACCAAAGAATCCGAAATACGCGAGAGACCCTCGAAAAACCCAACAGACGTGAAAGACACGAGGGATCCGAGGAACCGGACGGCACCAAAGACCCCGAAACACGCGAGAGACCCCCGAAACTCGCGAAGGACCCTGAAACACGAGAACGACCCCGAAACGACACGCGAAGGACCCCGAAAGACACGGAGACAAAAGAGCGGAAAGATTGGAAAGACCAGTGAAACATAAGAGGTATAATTAAATCATGCGTGTTAGATTTTAACATGCAGTAATAAATGAAGTACAGAGTAGAGTGGGGTGCAATAATTCTACGATAACTGTGTGAAATACGAAATACTGCCCTTATTAACTAAAAAGTTGGTTGTTTGGTCAAATGCGCTGACTAGCATGACCCATGTATACGAAATTCTACGACTATTCAATATGCAACATTTCTTGGTATTATTATTGTCTGTCAAACCATGAAATCAGCGCATTTGTTCAGGGGGCACCACGAGAAGGCAACCAACACCACCCCCCGCCTGAAAAGTAAACATCTTAATTCGAAACAGTATTAAATTGATGAAACCCGCAGATTTTGTAGAACTTGAAGAACTCGTAGAGCCTGTAAAACCTGTCGGAGCTATAGAATATAACGAATATTATTCAAATTTCATACATAGTTTTAGTGAGAGACGATAAATGGATCAATTATAAAGTAACACAAACAATCATTTTTCACAGCAATAATACATAAGAAATATACAGCAAAATAATGTTTGAGCACCATGTGAATAATTTTCAGAATAACTATGATTACTTAAAAAATGAAAGAGTTAGTAATAAATAATAATATTAATGACACGAGAGAGAAAAAAGAATAGAAAAGCATGGAAACAATAAAATTCGTAGATCTCGTGGAACCTATAAAACCTGTAAAATGTAACGAGTATTATTTAAATTTCAATAAATGAATAGTTTTAATGAGAGATGATAAACTAATTAATTAGAAAAAAGCACAAACGATCATTTTTCACAGCAATACATAAAAGAGATAGAGCAAAATAATTTTCACAATAGTTATGATTAATTAAAAAAAGAAACAATAAAGACTAAGTCAGCTTACTCAGAGCAAAGAAACAAAGAATATTAATGTAACTAAATAAGGAAAGACACAAAAATGATGGGAAATTAGAAGTAAGAAACAATATAATATATGAAGTTTAATAGGATATAAGACTTTCAAAATGGTAACACCATAACGGTATGCAATAAAGAATTATAATAATATAATAAAAAAAGAAACAGTAATAATATTAATTACACGAAAGGGAAGCAGGAACAGAAAAGCACAGAAACAATAGAATTAGTAGATCTCGTGAAACCTATGAAACCTGTAAAACTTGTAAAACCTGTAAAACCTATGAAACCTGTAAAACTTGTAAATCCTGTAAAACCTGTAAAACCTGTAAAACCTGTAAGAGCTGTAAAATGTAACGAGTGTTATTTAAATTTCAATAAATGAATAGTTTTAATGAGACGATAAATGAATTAATCAGAAAGTAACACAAACGATCATTTTTCACAGCAATACATAAGAAATATACAGCAAAATAATTTTCAAAGCACTACGTTGATATTCAACAGAACAGTTATGATTAATTAGAAAAACACAACAGTTAGTAATAATAATAATGACACGAGAGAGAAGAAAGGATAGAAATACATGGAAAAAAATTTAATTCGTAAATTTCGTGAAACCTATAAGACTTGTAAGACTTATAAGAGCTGTAAAATATACAAGGGAATAGATTATATATATATTAAGAAATTTGATACTCATCATCAGTCACCGCTCTGTCGAATCTTTCCCAGCGGGACTGCTCCAGTGAGATGATTGAACATCCCGCTAATTATTTACACTCACGAGTGATAAACTTGGATATAAGTCTCGGAATAAGCCTATCTGAATTGAGCTGAGAAATCGAAGATTGTACTATGTTACCGCCACGCTACGCGACAAAGAGAAGAGAATATCAAGAAAAGAAAGCCCGTTACAAAAAATCATGAGACTCACCGACGCTGCCGGGTAGGGTTAGGACAATTGCACCCGGATGTGTGTGCTTGGCTCTCGGCATACCAGAACAGGTTTGGATCGGCTCAAGTGCTACTTCCATCAGTTTCAATGTGAAGGCGCTTGACTGAAAAATGGAAAGAAAGATATTGAAATGCCGATAAATTTGAATTTCAATGCAGTAATCGACTGATCAAGTTTGGGAATCCTCTCGAGGTATTTTCAATTCTCCAATATAGTAGAAAATCAAGATTCGTTAACATGACGTGTTTCAATACATAGGGTTTACAGGGGCAAGGGGGTATTAGGGTAAGAAGATTATTAATAAAAATATATCGCGATCTTACCTGGTCGCTACTTCTCGGCATAATCCCCTCATTATCAGTCCTGTCCATGCCTGCTTTATGAAAATCTAATAGAAACATAAAAGAGAAGCAAAAGATTTATTTTACGAACGCATTCACATAGTATTCAAAGGTTAGCGATATTTTCACATGAAGAAAAAACATCGAAAATCATAAATGTAGGCACTGATTCGAGTCGGACAATGATTAAATTCTATTAATAAAGCAAAATGCAATCAAAAATGCTGTTTACCATTCATTTCATTTATCGATGAGATTGGATTTGTACATTCTGCCTCCAGAATCTGCCCCCATGCATTTCAGCAGCATCTCTAGAATTTTCAGACTCGGATAATCGTTTCCATTCCTCCTTCACTATTGTCTCTTCTTCTCCAGGATCCTCGACAGATGCAGCTTGTCCCAGCTTCGCCGATAGCTTTCCATGCAACTCGGTCTCGAAGAATTTTATTTTAGGCAGGATAGAGCGAAACGCACATGAAACATAGAGAAACGGACAGGCGTTAGAAGGATGAACAGAACGAATCATCAGTTACATTATTTATACTTCCAAGATCATCGTGGACGACCAGAGATCCAAAAAAATACATCCCAGTGGTATTATTTCGATCGTTATTCTCGAACGAGATTTTCGAAAGACGTCCGATAATCTTTCGCGTTTCGCATCTCGATACGTTTCTAACTTCGGAATCGAATAGTTCGATCGAGATACTCTCTCGATACCGCATAGATCATTTCGGCGGTAACGCGTATACTAAGCCAGTCGGATCCGAGTGTATAAGCAGGCCTGCGTGTCCCTTTTGGAAGTTCTTTCGTTAAAATTAATCTGAATTTACAGCTTTGCAACTTTGTGCGATATCTCAAGTCTCGAAGAAGAAATATGATGAATAAAAAATAAAAGATAAAAAAAAAAGACACCAACGGGCGTGCGAGAGAGTTTCTTTCCTAACCCCGGCGTACCCGCGCAGAAAAAAAAGCTACTTGTGAGAATGAACCGGGCCGCGGCGACCGGGACGCTACGGAGAACATGGATCGATCCCCGACTCGAGTTGTCAGCCACGGCTGTGTTTTCACCGATCGCACCCGAAGTACAGGGCTTGACAGTCTAGTGTGATGGAACAAAGCGAGGACAGCCGCTGAATCGGACTAACCCGAGACAGCGGCGACCCTCACCGCCGTCCTCTTCTCCGAAGCGCCGTCGATCGATGGAGAAAAGAAAAAAGATTCGCTGCAAATTGTACGCTACAGGCCAGACCGCGAAACCGTGGAACGATGAAAGAACCAAAAAAGAAAGCTGACGAGCTTTCTCTGTGGTATCTCCCAGCGTGCCAACACGCCGCCGCAAGCCTCCGTTAAATCCTTATGACTTATGACTCTTTCTTTTAGTACGAAATCACATAGGCACAAATCGTCCCCTATCTTCCAGAGCCTAGACAACTGGCGATCACTCGGGGTCTACCATGTACGAATAATAACAAATATGTAACGTGTGCAATTCCAAGATATTTCTGGAATTGAAATTATCGAAACACGAGAGGTAGAATTGACGTTTTATTAAAGAAATTGTTACAATGGATTCGTTCGCACGAATTTGGCGAAACTGAGTGGCGGTAGACCCCGGTGTACATTAACAGAGAGCTTACAGCGGTTCTGTCTCAGGTCGGTCGACCTGAGGCGCAAAATATTGTCAGCGAACCCGAGTCTACTAACGTGCGTTCGGGTACGTTGCGTCGAAACTAATCTATGATAGAGGGAATAACGCCTACCGGACGGCGCGTGTCGTATCACTTTCCCAATAATATATATAGCATTGCTATGTCGTTGAGAAGAGATTGAAAAAAATAAAAAATAAAAGAAATTAAAACCAATCGAGACAAGCTTGCACCTGCTTATACACGCGACACGCGGTTGACGCGCGTGGGACAAAATTCAACGAGTTATCTCCGCGAACGCGAACAAATATTTCGAAAGTTATTTCGAAAGATGAGAAAAATTGAAACCGAAGATCGACTGGACTGGCAACGGTCTTTGCCGATAATTAACTCGGACGGGGCCGGAAAAGGTAAAAAAAAAAACAAAACGAAAATGCCGATATACGAAATTGAAATGATTATCAAACGTCTACGTAATATAATGCGTGGAATTACAATGTGCGGTGAGATTTTCAAAGAGGTTATGTACTCACGCGTCAGTTCCGCACGGCACGTCTGGACTCGCAGCGGCGATGATTCCTAACGTACATCGTTGTAGGCTGAAAAACAATAAGATACAACGTTAATGAGAAAGGAGCCGCCGACTTCTCGATTCAAACGCGTGATAATAAAATGAGACTCGTGAAAAAAAAAAAAGAAAAACAAACCGTCACTCTGGCTATTCTTTGACTATAAGATCGCGACTTGGCCCGGAAAAACGACGGTTCCACAACTCAAAAATACCGGTCACTGTACACATACCAGAATTCGACTCGTCTTCGGTGATAAAGTAATTGTTTCGTCAACGAAGATTCGTTTAATATATTGAAATAGAATGTTATAGCGTCCTCGACTGGCGGCCATCTTCGAAAGAATGAAAGAGATCAAGATGGCTACGCTACATTGCATCAGTCGAATAAGATATAAATTTTTGTTTTCAGACTACGTTTCAAACACGATTATACGTAGATCAACTATTTTACGATACTGTTGATTGTAATCGAGTATTATATCATAATTTATTCGAAAGATACACAATTGTTGGCTACTTGCGAGTAAAAAAAACAATTCAGGTCAAACTGCCGGAACGGTTGAAAGACTTTGACTCGGATCTGTATGTTTGTAAAACGTTTCATCGGAAATGAATAGCATGCTCGAACTTTTGAGAAGAGAAACTATGTTCACTTTTTTTCACTATGTTTACGTCCGTTTTTCAGCTCAAAAACATTGATTTACTGGAGATAATTATTCTCCCGCTTCTTTTTGATCTGATTGAATCATATTTCCGAAGAATTTGATCACGACTCGATATTATTGCACGAAGAATTAAAGAATTTACGGTTATTAACGAGGGACGAACATAGACACTACCCACCACCGACCGGTCGAGACAAGTCGAGAGAAAAATTCGAACCGGCATGCAACTTCACGGCGAACGAAATTAAACCGTCGACTTCACTTGGATAATTATTTATGATCGTTGAATCGCAAGATCACAATTTCTTACCTCGACAAAGACGCGTGGGTCAAATTATAGCACCATACCTAAACTATGAGACCAGTCGGACGCCAAACAACAACTGTAATGGCGTCGAGAGGCGTCGTGTCGTGGCGTCCTAAATTACGCCGAGAATGCCCGCAGGGTGGTGCTGCGCGCAACGCCGCCAGCGCCTCTTCAGTTGGCTCAAATCACTAAATTAGCCTCACGCCCCACCGTAAAGTTTTTTTTTTTTATCCCCCAGTTATCCGGTGAAACCGATGTACCAACTTAACTCTCCCTCTTCCTAGACTTCAAATATGAATTCACCAGGCTTTATTGATTCAAACACTCAGGGATCATTTAACACTAAATATTGCTCTTATCTGAGACTGATTGCAAATGACCCAACCGTTTTTAAAACCCAGTCCGTAAATTTTTGTGGTACGTTCGGGAATTAACTACAGAATAAATTAGGAGTCACTAATAATATCACCGATAATAATAATATAATATAATAATATAACCGACTCGAAAGAGATTCTGTCGTTTTTTCTCTTCCGTTACGAACCTATTTATTACCGCTTCTAATTCAACACCTATCTTGATGCGGCTCTGAGAGACTGACTATTCGTCTTTCAATCTCACCTACGATACGAATCGCGTTCTGAATCTAATCGATGAAATATACTGCTGAAATTTTTTTTTTCTCAAAATTGACGAATCTATCTTTTTCGATTTCTTAGGGGGCGATCAATTCTCAATACTTGAGAAATTATACAATCATGTGCAATGCTTCAAGATTTCCAGATAATTTTCAACGATAGAAATTAAGATGAATTATATCGTCTCAGAAATGCTGAATTGTCTGATTCTTCGGTCTATGAGAAGATGCTGATTGATGATTACATTTGAAATGTTTTCAGATTTCTTATGCAAACGTCAGGGGGTATGAATATTCGAGAATATGGGTTTGTTTTGCCTATGATTAGCCTTGAAATGAAATTTAGTACGGAATATAGTGAAAAGGCGTGTTTTTGAATCACTTGAAAATTATTGATCAACAGGGAGACGAAGGGAATCAAATAAAAATCTCAAAAAATTAGGGCATTTTTTATCACGATTTGGGGCTGATTTGACGGGCTTCAACGTGAAATTTGTTCCAGACCCCATATGAGCACCACTATGGCTGTGTTCCAAAACTTTACTCTAGTGATCCGAGCATGTTGTATCTTTCTCTATTGTCATGAGTGAAGAAAGGATAAAGACATACTCGGATCACTAGAGTAAAGTTTTGGAACACAGCCTATAATGTTCGTACTGGAAACAGCGAGAGGTAACGAGAGGTTATTCCTAGTCGGAAATTTCGATTTTCACATAGTTATTACTTGGGTACGGATAGAATATACTCGAAAATGAACGATTTCGCCGTTGATAATCAAAATCCGCCGGTAGCGATCCAATAATTGTCGCTTTCTTTGTCGATAGAAATACGCGACACGTAAAATCTCTCGAGAAAGTATCATAGACAATTTTTGAATTTGAAGTGATTTGACTAGATTTCTCTTGCTATAAACGAGCTTTGAAATTTTCAATTATTCATTGTGACGGTAGAATATTGAAATAGAATATTTCAAACTCACATAATATGTGGAACGTGCTTTTCTTGATGTCAGCATTCCCGAATTGTGAATCTCCTCGTTCGCGGAACGTCGTAACGTACAGATTGTTGACTAACCTGGCGCTGGCCATCCGAAATAAATGAATCACCTCCGTGGTATCTGCTAGCCGTAGCGAAAGATACCTTCGGAGAAAGTTGAAGCATCTCCTCGAGTGCTTTTTCGCCTCCGCTAAAACCGGCGACGGGGAAATCTCGAATAACTGATCGAAAACAATCTCAGTGAGATAGCCCACGGAGTCATGGAGCACGTTGGTTAATACGACACAAAATTAGACAAGTTCCTGACTGTCGCAGGAGCTGACAATGATGAGTAATCGCATTACCCGCCCTGGTTTGTTGACGCTACGAGGATCACCGAACCTCGACGCCAACTATTATCCTAGGTCAGTGCTCTTTATTGGTAGGTACAGTAGAGTCTCCATAGGTAAGTTGCAGCTGGTCGACGAACGGCAGCTCCATTTCGCGGTCGCATTATCGAACTATTTCGTGCCGATAACATCGTGTGCCAATCACATCGTGTGTCGATAATGTCGGTATCGCCGTAGTATGCAACCCGTGGGTCATTGCTGACATCCATAACTGAAGATTGCATATCGTGAGGCGTAATTAGCAAAATTAGTTCGGCAATGCGACCGCGAGATGGCAATACCATTTGTCACCCCGTGCGCCCACTTTATGATTTCAAACTTACGAAAGCATGCGATTTTCTTGATTTTCGACTTATAGGCACGGAAAGGACAGAGGAAAATGATTCGACGATTGATTATTCACAATCTCGCAAGATATTTGTTCAAGATTGCGCCAATTTACTATAATAATACATGCTTATTGGATGAACGATTCTAATACATGATTATTTAATTCGAACAATTGTAGATGCAATCGTAATACATGTAATAATATATCACGTCTATCACCGATAACTTCATATTTGGCACTCTCCAAGTTTGGAGATTAGCTAGAACTATAATTAGGCTACACTTTAACTATTATTATACCTTAGACCAATCGTTGCGACGATAATACATACAAATACATACGAAAGTATATTTAACAGCATATCAAGTACAATGTTTGACACCTTTAATTGTTATATCGGTTACGTTGCAATGTGCACAGATTACTTAGCTATCGTGAGCTGTTCTGAGCTATCAAAATCAGGTACACTTTGAATGTGTCCCATAACTGTTATTTTTTCTCCTATACGACGAAGGAGCTTTACATTTATTCAGATTATTAGTGATTAAATATTATCAACGGATTTTGACTGAGAGTTTATGGGTGGATCGCAATTCAACCACGATCCTAATATTCTAGGTGAGAATCCGTGTTGGAGTCAGGTATTTTCATATTTCTCTAAACAATAAGGTGAGATACATCCGCAGTATAGGCTGCGGGTGATAAGCGGATGTCTTCGGAGCGGGATAACGGACGTTGCCGAATGTCACTATCACCTGGCCAAGCTCGACCTGGGCTACGCGGTGTAAGACTGGCTCTGGCTACAGTATCAACTGCTAGGCTTACCGTTGTGGGGTCATTCAGGCCATTGCTTTGTATTCTTCGTTGTGCCGCTATTGAAGCCCGTAGTGTCTTGCGCTTCTAGAATTTTTTTTTCATTATTACAACCTTTTTTCATACTACACAATAGTTACAGATGTTCATTATCTAGGTTTTTAATTGCAAGTTGCAGCTCCAGCCGAAGCCTGCTTAGGCAAAGCTTTTTGACTATTTTGGTTTTGCATCGTGAAAGTACAGTGTATTCTGATAACTGATTTATTCTGCAATGCAAGACAGATAATATCGTTGATCTTTCAGTCGAAAATATGTGCAAGCTTTACAATCAAATATCCATAGGCAGAAGTATGGCAAACAGAAACGTTATTACTCTGAGAATGTGCGCACAACAATCATTTTCATATGATACAATAAGAGTAGTCAACGTAATAAAAATCCGAAAAGGATAAACAACTCAAGTGAATTCCTCCCCCCCCCCCCCCCTTCCCGCAATAAGCATTGCATTTTTTTTTTAATTTGAAGAAATAAATAAACTCCGCATACAAATACTTTTTTAATTTGAAGAAATAAATAAACTCCGCAAACAAATACTTTTCACTTTACACACACTTTACACACGCTCGAACACTTTACGCACACGTGTGCATCAAAGTTCACTTCACGCACCGGAATTCGGCACTTTACACACGAATTTCACGAACTTTACGCATACTGTATGAAAAATATTCTTATAGGTAGTATGGTATGAAAAAAACTGAATATAGTATAGCATATTATGGACTTCCTTCGTTCCTAGTCTCACCTCGATGGCTCCTCTCCATTTGTCGGCTGCGTGTCTGGCGAGTTCTAGCTTCTTCTGCTTTCGTATTTGATGCTTTTTGTAGACCATTTCAATCATAATTAGACCTATTCCGCCAAGTATGCCAGCTGCGACCAAGATGAACACTCCAGCCATATTTTTCAAACCAAGAGTATTTGGTGTTTTCTCAAACTGCTCGCATTGTTGTATGTTTCCTTGCAAGATCCATAGATGGTCCAATCCCTCCATAAATCCACCTGGAGGACAAAACGTTTATCCATTACTCGGTCGTTTACTTTCGCCAACCAACGAGAAAACAATTTAGAATTAAAACAAAAAAATCTAAAGTCTTTACTTTCATGAAAGTCTAGGATGGCCAGGGTAACAGCGTCCGCCCAAGGAGAACCTTTTTGCAGCCCGATGCCATATCCTGAACGTCCAAACAGCTCACCCGCAGTTACCAATTCACAGTCTTGAGCGGCCTCAAATTCTAATCGAGAGCTATCCCATATAAAGGCCATCAACTTCCTGGAAAATATTAACTATAAGGCTACCTTGTTACAAATTACACTTTACAGCGTTTGGAAATCTACGATTTATTCAGTTAGAAATCATTGAAACTATTTAGTCGAATCATAAGATGATCCTATCATCGCCACTTGGTTGATAGTTGTTGTAATTAATAAGTGATTTGGATAAAACGAAGATCTCAGCTCACCCAATCTTAACATCCTTAATTGCATCTTCGGCAGTGTCGTAGTTGTTAGCTTCCATTGTACGATACATATTCGACAATTCCACTTGCCTACGGAAATACATGTCAACTGCAGAACCCTTCACGGTGGCGCACGTCAGATTCTCCATTGTATTTCGAAGCTTGAATTGATAACTTGAATTAATTAAGCTCACTATTACTTGAATAAATAGAACGAAATATAACAGAGGGATTGTAATCGTTGCTTGTTATTTGATATAAAGCTTTCATTTGAAGTAAATATTTAGTACTTTGAGCGAATTCTCGGTTTAACTCACACGGGCATCATTTATTCCAGTAAGTTTCGTCTTTGGCCGTTCTAACACGAGGAAAGCAGCCAAATTGGCAGTGTACGATGCAACGATGATCATCGCAAAACCGGCCCATACCATCCCTAGTACGCGAGCTGAGAAACTTCGAGGTGTGCCTTTGGATTGAATAGATGAGAACTTTTAAAATTAATAGACTAACGGATAGAATGTGTAGCGATATTTAGAGAGAGATCTCGGCTACAAATTTTCTTCCTCTCATTCATTACATACAAGGTTTTGTCCCCATTATTTTGGCATTCGAATTGATAGCGTAAGAATTTCAGCCCCCTTGCCCTAATAACCTTGTACTCTTTTGAAAAGCAATAAACAAATAATGTTAAAATGGTGCGTTGGTAAATTTATTAACTAATCACCTTCCCCAATGCCACTGTTCAACAAAACGCCCCAGGCGAACCAAATGGCGCTAGATAAATTGAGCGCATCTTCCTCGGTACCGTCAGTGTTGGCTAGCTTGAACCTCCCAAAGGGTGAGAACCGGTCGAGGAGGTACAGAACTAGTGCCACCACGTGCACCGACACCATCACAAGGATCCAAAGGGTATTGCTGAATGGTTGCAAGAAGGACACCAATGTAGACGACCTAGATGGCTGAATGAGAAATAAGACACTGTGTATTCCCTAGCACAATTAATGGATACCCGCAGTTCAATCCCAAATGAATTGTAATCTGCTTCAAGGAATCCCCGAACAAAAAGACTTTCATCTCAAGCTATGGTTGAAATATATTTTCCGCTCCGCCGGGTATTATGATATTAACCAGTAGATTGCAGCATGTCTTGTTTCCATATTTATTCAATAAATGTATAATAATTCATACGCTCGCCTACACGCTTAGTATTAATTGGATGAGATATGAGAGAGGGGGGGATATCGTACCTTTTTCTCGAGTATGGTGATGCCTTGGTATTTGAAAGGTTTACTAAATTCTATGAATTCAGCACGCTCAGGATTTATCGTAAGGGGAGCTATGATCATGTCTGCTCGCTCATTGACCAGTTCACCTATCAGTCCGCTCCATTCCTTTTTACTCCCGACTGAAAGTAACGTCGTCTCATTTGATTCGGAACATCCTTTTCACATTCTATTCTAGATTACCCGCTTTTGACTTTTTCTCATTTGTGAGAATAGGAAAAGAACAGTCTTCATCATACGGTGCTAGATTATACGTACAAGTGTTGTTCTTTGCCATATAACTTCCAAACTGGCCATCTGGTGACAAAGCTAGACTGTAAGTAAAATTGATGGTTTTGGACAGTTCCTTGAGCAGGTCGATGCAGTATCCTTTGCAGCAAAATATCTGTGTCACTGAAAAGAGAGAGAGAAAAATAAAACATTATAAAATTGTTTGATCGTTGTAAAAAACAACGAGGCTGTATTATAAGAATGATAAGATTCATGGCTCCGCACAATTGTCTTCCGTGGTATTGAAGTGAGGACACGGTATCTCATCTGGCAGGCAAGGTTTTTTATCAACAGCCTCCCGAACGTATACAAATGGCTTTTCTTCAATTGTAAGCACTTTCAAATGCGTTGGGATCATGAAACCTTCTGGTTTGGTCCGCAACCGGCCTGGCCAAGTTATGTTAGTCTCGTCTAATCTTAATCTCATTTTAGTAGCATTCTGTAATATATTTATAGACATGTTTGTAGCTTTACAGGCAGAGGCATATATTATTCAATGATATTCCAAAAAAGTCCTAGCTGCCATCGAAAGATGAATATGAAATTCGAAATAACCATTATATATTCGTATTCATTAGATGTCCAAAGCGACTCACTGCAGAATAGAAGTATTGTCCAACCGAGACTTGTTGGCATTGTTCCTTGATGTTCACAATGTCGTATTCAGCAAAGATACGATCGCCGTTATCGTCAAACGCTACTTTTCCAGTCGCACCATTGTGTAGAATTTGACGACGAATATAACTGAAAAATCATTGAGTATAAAAGATATGGCGCTGCGTAGGGATGTAGTATGTATGCTTGCGATCCTGTGCTACTAACTATACATTGCAAGGGACTTACTCAAACAGTTTCTTTCCAGTTTCCCATATTGATCCTGAATTATCGCAATCCTGCGGTGCTTCAGTTATATTTTCAGCCTCGTTCATATCTCTGAGGGCCGACACTAGTACATACCTGAAAATCTCCATAGAATTGAAATGATTTGGATAATAATTGGAAAACAATGAATTTATTCTAAATCTTACAAGCTATCCTTGATATGTGACTTTTCGCTAGTCGCATTGATGAGTTTCAGACCGAGAAGGCCCTCGGGAGCGTTGGAAGCCTCCAAAGCCTGCTCTGTGACGATCCAGACATATCCACCGCCAGTCATATTCAAAGATGCCGCGTCCCGAAAGATTACCTTGGCATCTGTAGTCCTGAATTAGGAATGAGAATTGTTGTTGTAAACATTTGATACGTTATACACAACTATAATGTGTACGTCAATTGGGACTTTGCCTTCTTTTTTTAAATTTTTTTCATCTTCATTGCCTATTTTGCGTTATATCCTAGCAGTTCACGAAAATATCATTAGGTCACATGTTTCCTTTTATCAATTGACCAAAAATTGAATCTAGTACAACAGACTCAAGACGACAACAACATAAAGTTAACCATGCGAAGGTATACATTACGAAAAACGATGAAATACAAATCCCTGAAAAGCCTCGCAATTATTATTTTCAACGAAAAGGAAAGGAACAACTCGATTATTTCAAGTTACTCTACTTCATACACATACACATTATTGTTTTCAATTTCCATCCAAAGAAGCACTTGTTTACCGAAATGCCGAAGCACACTCACGTAGCATACATGAGGTAGACCCTCGCTTGAGCATTTTTCATATCCATTAGCTGCTCTGTAAAGTTCTTCAGACCCGGCTCAAACTCAATCACAGACTCCACCTGTTTGGGGAAAATCATTACTGAGAGAATGCTTATTAAGAGTTGCCTAATTTCCGCTGTATTATTACTTGTCGTAGTATATGGTCATAGTTAGCTATTGCGATTATCATTGCAACGATTCTTCTTGTTGCCCAAAAATCCAATTCGGATTGAAATAAGGTATTGTCCACAAGTACAGTTCAACCATTGTAAATGTAGAACCAATTTGGAGAACTATTCGAAACAGATGCAGTTGTCGGTCTAAACCATCTTAATTAAAAGCTATTTTATTTTATATACATCCACCATCCACGACTTGTCCTTATATTTGGAATATATATATACACTGAGTTAGAATATCTGTGGGTCACTGATTGAATGAATTTGCGCTCCTTTCATTGTGAATTTATTGTCAAGCATCAACAAGTGAACTGCAAATACGAAAACTCACTGTAACATGTTGATTGTGTATATCTACTGATTGTATCTATGGGACATACAAAAATATGTAGGGACGGATGTATTGTATCTATGGGACATACAAAAACATGTAGGAACGGAGTTTTCTTAGATTTCTTGTTAAACACACCTCCGTGTTAAAATGTCCATTAGTGAATCTATCCCACGGATTTAAAAATATATTTAGAGATCAATCTTTGTGCAGTTAAAGTAGACGATTTCACAATTTTACGTCATAATATGTTCAGAGGTGCGTCTGTGATCAGAGTCTGGAATTTCCACCCGAAATTTGAGTTTAACTGAAGATAATTATTTATGGAAATCTTATTCGCAATAGATTTGAATGTGATGTATTATTTTGAAAGAACTTGTAATATGGAAGATTCAGTTTGTTCGTACTTACCGAGCCTATTACATCGTTAGATTATTTATGAGATTCAAAAGATGTTAAAAAAGAATGCGCTGCATGTGGATATGAACGCCGGCGTATTGATGAATGGTTTTTAGCATAGAGTATTGCCATCATACATTTTCAAAACCCAGCTGGATGTGATTTGCAAGTTGCATTACATCACAATTAAGATGCCGATCAGTTCATGCAGCGAAATGAATGTCACTGACAGCACCCATGATAAGTTCCATGAATCATCACCCGATAGTATAAAACCGAAAGTGAAATAATGATATAAGATACAAAATCATTATACTTTCATTGCTTATACCTAACAAAGTTTGAAACGAATTGCTTTCAATAGTTTACTTCTTGTTTTTGCGCAATTAGAGGTAGGATTATATTGAATTATGCCAAGTTCTGAGAGCCGCCTGTGTGACAGCATTTTAGAAGAAGGTGTGCAAGCAGGTGCATGACAATGGTTATAGGGATGAAGCGTGCGAAGGAGAGTGCATAACCCACATGTACTTTGATCTCCACGTCGTCTTCCAGGCTTTGAGAAGTTGTTTGAAATCGACCAAGCAGCGCGCGTCCGTCCGTATCTGAGCTGTGGATGAATATCACTTTCATGTAGTTGAAGTGCTTTAGCAATTCGACCCAGACGTCCGCCTGGTGAGAGTACGGCGGAACAGTCCTCAAAAACGAAACATGTATGTTCTGAAAATTACAGACACTCGTTATGCATAGCTATATGTATATTATATTTTACGGGGTGTCAACTGAATTCTGGAGAGAATATTTCCATGTAAATTCCAGAATATTGTGAGCAGTTATTGTTTTGAGTTTTCATATTCTGGCAATAAGTTTTTTGGAAATATTCGACTAAAATGAGTTCTTTGCTTCATGTAAAAGTTGGTTATTTCAAGTGTTTCAAAGAAATACTTGAATGTACAAGAAGAAATTTACAGTTTTTTTCAGGAGAAAGGAATTCTGATGATTTTCAGGTCTTTCTGACGCTTCCAGGATGTAGATATTCTATTTCAAGTCAAGTTGCTGCAATTTTATACATCGATTTTATGCACGCAATTTCTGTCCGCAAGGCAATGAAAAATAATCATGAAAATTAAACCGATTACCTTGTCTGAAAATGCAGAATCTCTAGAGGAGATGCCGATGACTGGTATATGATAGAATCCACTTGTGTAGGATACCGCAGCCGGTGAGAGATCCCCAATCAGGGGATGCGAGACGACGACTGCATACACTCTTTGGGTAATCAGATATTTGCAGACGCTCAGGGCGGTACGAATTGGGTTTGGGTCCATTTCTATCACAGTGTGGTAATATGTTACTCCTTTCTTCACGTATTGCGAATCGAAATTGAGATGCTAGAGAAGAAATAATGTGAGCCATTAGTTGGGTTGATTATCACGCATCTTTAAAATGCCTCACAATTAACGATTCAAAGATCTTTTTCACACGTTATACAGACTTAACTATTGTTGAGGTAGAATAATTTCTCCCCTTTGACCCATACAGATTTTAATAACAAAGCTGAAACCCCTGAGGCCTTACATCGATGGTGTTGTTGAAATGGGCCTTGCTCTGGTTGTTAGAAAGCACACCTCCGATGTTGAAAAATGTTGGATTATTGGAGCCAGATGAACCCGAGGACAACTGGAGGAGCAGCAGCAAAATTACTATCTGGCGTAATCGGCCCATTTTAGCCTGTCGTTGCTTTCTACCCGCCGGGGGTTTCATTTTTAGCAGTCTTTGACACCCTTGGCGCAAGTCAGCTGTCTTTGCTGTCTGTCAGGAATTATTCAACATTTAACGAGCCGTGAAGTAAATAATAATTGTGCGGACGTCGCGCGAGGAGACGTGAAAATATTGAAATCGTTATTGCGTGTCCATGATGGTCAAAGTTGAAGAATGTTCGAGTTTTGAATGCGTCGCAATCTAACCCCGAAATATTTAGGATGCGAAATCAATTTGTCCGGTGAAGTTACTGATTTGACGGAATTCTTTCGTAAGATATACTCACGTTCCACCACACGGCCGACGAATCTTAACGAGATGAATCTCCGCCCTGTGCAGCGGCGCACGTCAGAAGAGCATTGATCGGATTGGGATGCTGCGCCGTATCCGCGCCGCCGCGCGTATAATAAATCATCCCCTTGCGATTTGGCTGTTCAGTGTTCACTGCAGGAACGACGGGAATTCATTCAGATTACGAATCTTTGCTTGTCAATACTTGACGCTTTGGCAAATGTTTTATAACGTACAATAAAAACCAGATTGGCCGTCAGGTTATTACATATTTTTCCGCTATCATATTCAGGGTTAAAGGTTAGGTAAAAATTGATAACAAATATAGTTTGCACATGACACAACATAATATCACCACTCATTGTTGGAGATCACGCAGCTGCACTGTTGTATTGATAGAAACCACGGATCGCAGTATAAGTAATCAATCTGCTGAAGTAAATAAATTACAATAATAGTACGGTAGAGGTTATTCACGCCGGAAACGACTGTAACCTGGTAATGTCAAAATCGGGATAAACGCGGACTGTAAGCAGTTGTTGAATGACTATTCTTTCGGAAGCAGACGACAACTCCCGCCGAATGTTTCAATAGAACTCATTCTTCGGCCAAGTTCATTCATGATGATGATGATGAATTCTTTTTAGGGCTTATAACCCTAGTGGGTGAGTGGCCAGAAGTTCATTCATCGATGATGAATATGTATTATAGGTATTGATCGTTTAACAATGAGTGACGTGATCGTCGATTCATAAAGACCCGATAACAATGGTAAGGCGCGGCGCGAAAATGTTCAAAATACCTAATTATTTAAATATTATAATGGAGATGACATAGTTTTTGATTTCCGGTAAAATTCTCTTCTCGATAATTGAAAAACGAATTGATTCAAAATACTCAAGGCTACTGCTGATGTTTATTATCAACAATACTACAATGATGCATAATGAAAATCGGTACGATTTGCCAAAGATAATATAATACATGTTCTCTGGTATCATGCATACATTTTTCTTTATTCATCGATAATCAACTGGCACGGTTACAAAAGGTGACAAATTTTAATCTGCAAATCACTCCCTGTAATTCGCTACCGCAATCCTCCAAATGCCCATGGATAATATAACAGTGTTGAACTCATCCTCACGATAGGTCAAATAAAACTCGAAAATGTATAGGCTCCAATGCTGATCCTACAAATGCGTGGCATTAGCTTTACTGTGTTACCTCAAACTGCGGATCTATTCTCCGACCCCTTTTCTTTTTATCTGACGACAAATTCTTACAAATCGAACACGGGCACCGTAGTAGGGACAAATGTCTGATGGAACTTGACCTTTCAATGAAAATCATTGAAAGTTTTCTATTTAATATAACAGTGTAAAATATTTAAACGTATGCAAATTATAGGACATTTATACACGATATGGAAGATGGTGGTGTAGCGCATATCCTTTGCACAAACATGAACCACGCATTATTCCTCGAGGAAGAAGTATTGCCCTGCTCTCTTCTGCTCCATGTCCTAAGGAGAGAAAAAATAAGTCAACAAGGATCAGTGAGATTTGAATAACTTGGCGATCACTACTACCGAATGTTGACCGCATATAGGTGGATGAGGGACGTGTGTTATAGGTACTACGTATGCATGTACCTTCACAGAATGGCTCTTGTTGATGCGTGGCCTGAAATTGTTGGGATCTCGCCTGAATGTTATACCGAGTAGCTCCAAGAATCTATTCATCCCGTTAAGCAGAGACTGGGGGCAGTGAGCCACAGTGTCCAAAGATGGGACTCCTGAGAATACGATCACACGATCTGCCAGGTAAGTAGCCATAATGAAATCATGTTCCACAACGAATCCGGTTTTCTTCGCGTGTAAGATGAATCTGAATAAAGAATTTTCGTTTGCTGATCTTATTTCATGTGTTTATCGAGATTATTCCACACCCTGATATTGTTCATATCTGATTCTCTGGTATACTATAGTAATACACACTGAGCAGAAGACAATCAAAATTCCACCTGAATCCCTCCCAGCAAACGCCCTTCCTCAATATGTTATAACTTGGTGAAGTATTATCGAAAGCATGTTTGAGGAACGGTGTTTTGAAACTTTAAGTTTTCTCTTCGAAATGCTTTTGTTGTGATATTCCTCCCATTATTTATATCTATTTGTATTCATATTACTTCTCACCAAGTTACCTATAACTTTAGGGAAACAGACATTTGTTGTGACATATTCAAGCGTACTGTTACCTAATTCTTCTACTTAGTGTGGAAGCATTTTTTGACTCAACACTTGCCAAAACAAAAGTTTTCAATTAACATATTTAGGATAAATCACATTCACTGTTTTGCCATACCTTTTAATAACTTTCGCAGCAACTAAACGCTGTTCAGAATCAAGGTAGGCAGAAGGTTCGTCGATAAGATAGACGTCAGCGGGCTTGCCCAAGCAGAGAGCCATGGCAACACGCTGTAACTCTCCTCCAGAAAGATTCTGGACTTCCTGGTCCATTATGTCATCAATCTTCAACGGTTTCATAACGTCGGTAATAAACTGGGGATGAATGTATGCATCCCTAATCTTTTCATGGAGCAGTTGCCTCACTATGCCTTGAGACTTTGGACTGATCTTCTGTGGTTTGTAACTGATGTGCAAGAGAGGGATGTTCCCTGTAATGAGAAGAAACTGGGTCATGATATACATTCCACAGGCAAACATAGGGTTGTTGGGGTGCTTCGTTTTATTGTTGCGCTAGGTTTATAGCTCCGACTTACCTGATCCCTCGTCTGCAGGCAAATTGCCTGCAAGCATTCTTATGAAGGTGGTCTTTCCAGTTCCATTCTCGCCAAGTAGTACCAGTATTTCGGAATCTGTAAACTGGCCCTTCTCCACTGCCAGAGTGAAAGAGCCCATAGTTTTAGTCATCTTTGGATACTCATAGTGATTCATCCGCTTCACTTCCTCTTCGGTAGCACTTTCGGCTACTTTGAAAACAAGAGACTCCTCTCGGAAGCGCAGATTCTCAGTCGGCACGAATCCATCCAAAAAGATGTTTATACCTTCTCGCACAGAGAAAGGCATAGTAACTACACCGTAGGCGCCAGGTACTCCGTATAGGCAACAGATAAAGTCAGACAGGTAGTCCAAAACAGATAGATCGTGCTCCACAACAATTATGAACCTAAGAAAACGTAAAGGAGAGTTGGACAAGTTTCCTTTGAGTAGGGTTTCAATCTATGTTATCAATGGCAAGCTTTAGAATTCGTGTATTCCAAAATTCAATGCTATTATAAAATATATATTGATTCATAAAACTCGATGAGATTGACATTCTTTGATATTGAATATACTATTTGTTTATTGGTTTCAATTTAATTTGACAAATGCTGAGTGAATGCCAAAGAATTGGTGTGTGTACTGAAAATTTATTCAGAATCGGCACGCTCGAGTTGAAAATGTACAATTTTTAGAAATTCTTTCAGAATACGCTGGGACATCTGAGAGGATTCCCTGTTTTCCCTGCTAATATTATCAATAATGTAGTTCAATTACGATTCGGAAGTCTGAAAATATGTGCAACGTACTTGTCCGGATGAATTAGAGAACGTATGGTAACAGCTGCGTTCAAACGCTGCTTTACATCTAGATAAGAGGATGGCTCGTCAAACATAAATATATCCCCGTCTTGAATGCACACCATAGCGCACGCAAAACGTTGGAGCTCTCCTCCGGACAAGGCCTCGATACCACGATCACGTATGTGAGTAAGATCTGATTGACAAATGGATCGGTGTTATGGAATTAGATATAGAAATTTATTGAATGAAAGATTGGCATTTAGTCAAATCCGATATTTGCAATTACGGTATTATTTCCATTATACAGCCTACCCAGCATTCGACATATCTCCATTTGGTTTTTGCACTCGTCCTTTTTATCCAACAGCTGTTGAACAGTTCCCTTGACAGCTTTTGGAATTTGATCGACATACTGCGGCTTTATTAAAGCCTTTAAATCATCCTCTAAGATTTTGGTGAAGTAGTTTTGAAGCTCGCTACCCCTGAAATGACTCAGGATTTCTGTCCAGTCTGGCGGATCCTGCAAAGCAATGGATTAAAATCAGGAGTCTAGTTTCAATCGGATCACTGATGCTGAATAAAAGGTGAAAACAAGTTCTTTATACGTACAGTGAATCGTCCAAGATTGGGTTTTTGTTTTCCAGCCAGGATTTTGAGCGCAGTCGATTTACCAATACCGTTAGTACCGACTAATCCCAAGACTTCGCCTGGGCGTGGAATAGGAAGTCTATGAAGCTTGAAAGAGTTCTTGGAGTATCTATGCGTAGTCTCTTTCTCCAGGTTGCTGGGAAGATTAATAATCGAAATTGCCTCAAAGGGACATTTCTGAAATCCGAGTAAAATCGTAGTCGCTGATGAAACTTGCACAAAGAGTTGGAACTTTTTAAATACCATTTGGAAAAAGATCAGATGGGAAAAAAAATATTCATTCAATTACGAAAAGTGTGCTTCAATTTCTTCACTTTATTTCACATCATATTGGATAACTAGGGCAATTATGAATCGATCTATGTGAACTTGAAACTGCTTGAAAGTCGAATAAAATACGCACATTTTGAGACCAGGATAATCAAAATCCGTTGATTGGTTCGAGAGTTATAGCACTTTTTGAACAAAGTAGATATTTACGAAATCTGTGAAAACGGGTTTTTGACAAAAAAAAAAAAAAAAAACGAAAACAAAAACGAAATTGTCCAGTCCGTACAGGGAGACAAAAATTTGTATCACTCAAATTCGCCATGGACTGATATAAATTTTGTTTCGAATCACTTGAATTTTTCGTCCCAACCTTGCCGGGCGATCTGAGATGGAACCGGCCAAGTACTTCTTTTCTCGTCAATTGCTACCGTTTTAGGGGGGGGGAGCCAGTTTTTTTTTTTTTTTTTTTTTTTTTAACCACCACCCTAATAAACATAAACCGTTCAGGTGACATGAAAATGATTTCTTGTGTGATAAATATTCCAGATAATTTTAAATTCTTCCAAACTCGGCAAAGTAGAGTGTGCCAAGCAATGTAACGCTGTTCCACATATACCTTCACGCAAATACCACAACCGATGCAAAGCTCTTCGGAAATTGATGCGATCTTGCTGTTTGGCGTAACTTCTATGCAGAGCTTTCCCATTCGGACAACGGGACAGGATCGTTTACATTCTTGACGACAGCGCTTGGGCTTACACTTGTCCGAATTAACTATGGCTATCCGAGTCAGCCGGTCAGTTTCTTCCATAGATTTTTTGGGTGGCATCTTGGCCTGTGCTGGGGCTAAGAATAGCCTGTGAAAATACGAACACAAAATTAACCTCGCGACTGGATTTGTGATTTTACTTTAATTCCATGGATAGAATTAACGAGATTCGCGGGCAATGCTTCGAAATGTCCAAATTCCACCAAACCCACCATTTCAACGGCGATACTGCATTTTCGGATTAATCAGATCTCGACATTCAGATCAGCCGTAATCGAAGGAGTAACGTTCTGACGGCTATAAATCATACCCGTGTCGTAAATAATGTGAAGAAATCTCGAGATCATAAATTACACGATCGCAAAATATTATTGAAATTGATTTGTAATTCGGGTGGGTGTAAAGACTTGCTGGACCTTTTTACACATCAGACTAATTGAAATCGTGAGTAATATCGATGTAAGAACATAAATACTGTGGTCATTACCCGTAATTATAACCTCAATTCTTAGGTTATGTACATGACAAACATATGCTCGATAAAAAATAGTCTGAACTTGTACTGGCGGATCGTAAGATGGTTGTATTATTTGGGGAAGTATAACACACCAGGGAGGTACGATAATTGATAATTGATACTTTAAATTTCCGTACCTCAAAAAGAACGGGAAATTTCGAGGTGGTTACTCCGCACCGACCTCGCTCTGGCACGTTCTTATTTTCGAAAGGACAACCATCTTGGATGACCGGTGATGCATTTCGTCTATGCGCCCGTCTGACGTCACGCGACGCCATTGGACATCGACGTGCAGCTTCGACGGCTCCTCTTTGCGACGGCGCAGTCTCGGCTTGTCAGCCGGTCGCCGCGTGTTTCGATGAGGACTTGGCTGCAATACGAGGTAGAAGCAACGATGGGGACTGGGTTTTTTTTTTTTTCTATGGGGACTGCCGGGGAGTCGGAAATAAAAAACACCGAGATGAGCTTAGCGACACTTTCTACACTTTTCTTACACTTTTTACACTCGCCCAATAGAAGGTGTTGATTTCTAGTGAAAAGTGTAAAATCCAGTAAAAGTATAGAAAGTGTAGCAAGACGAACAAAGCTATGATAAACACATGGACCTCAGCAAGTTATACGAAGGCGTCGATCTCGATGCGTATATTATACACACTCTATTATTCTGGTACCCTCTGGTACCTATGCCAGAGGCTCGCAAAAAAATGCCCAAAATGTCGTTGAAGATGCATTCGGGAGAATGTGCTGCATCGTTTCATGGCATAAATTTGACAAGAAGTGATGAAAATATGCTGCAGCATTTGATGTTCCAGAGACTCTTCTGGTGCACTGTCATTTCGAGATGAGAAACGGTAATCAGCCAGAAAATTTTGACACTGACTGAAGCCTAGGTTTCTTTACGCGTCTTTTCCAGGTGAGCTTGATGTAAATTCTTCAAAATGTCGTTCAATAATTTATTTAGGTTAGAACTGTAAATACAATTCTCGACTATTATTGACTTTTTGATGGACTCCGACGTGTCGGAGTTTAACTCCGAATTTTAATAAAATTTACAGAAAATCCGCGCAGATCTAGGCAGTTATAGATATATAAAGGTGAGAATTGGGGATAATTTTCGGAAACCTCACTAGGGTGATGAATAAATGATATAAATAGGCATGAATGAAATACAGAGATGGTCGACAACGGGTTTTATTAATGTTTTCAACAAGTTACCACGTACATCGTTTGTATATTATTTGTATGCCTTTTTAAATCATGAACTCCGATAATGATGATAAAAAACTTCACTGTCATTACATATTTTATTTCTCTACAATTCTCTGTAATAAAATGAAATTTCTCACTGCAAAGGTTTGGGCAAAAGAAGTCCACAACTATTTCGAAATTGTCTCATTTATTATTTTTATCATTATTATTTCTATTTGTCTCCTTTCTTCTTTTCTCCAGGAATATTTCAACAACTTTGCAAACTTAAATATTTTCCATTATATGTATACTATTTTATGTTTTAATTTTTTTTTTGTGACACGGTTCTATGCAGTTGTTTTCATTCACTATTATTCTCATGTGATGAGATGAAACTGAAAAATTACCAAATAATCATGGTGAAATAAAAAGGTTCTTCTGTGCTTTTTCAAAATCTTCATCTAGATAATGTAAAATTCCCTGAACTCAATGCAATTTGCGGTAGGCAGGGGCTCTCAACGGTAATTTTTATTCTTTAAGATTGATTGGGCGCAAATAGTTCCAGATAATTTTATTATGAAGAATGACAATATTATTTACTATACAAGATTACGTGTTTTCGAAGCGCATACGCGGAATTTCCGTAGAGCATAGCATTAAGACTATGTTTCGCAATTTAAATCTCTTGCAGACAGGCACGCAGCAGAAAACATAAAAAAAAAAAAATGATAATAAAAAACAATACATCGATCCTAAGATAAGAAAATAATTAAACAAGCGGCAACAGAGGCATACATTATTCTTGTTTCCTGTATTCAACATCATCTATCGATCGATATTCTTTCATTAACTACATTTTTAAAGTAACTTACTTTATACTTTTATATTACGCACTGTGTTTGCACCGTTTTGAGCCCAGCCCTAAGTTTACATTACGTTCTTCAATAACATCCTATTTCTTTCTTAGTTGTGCCTTATTGCCCTAAAAATTTGTTGCTAGTTTGCATTTAGCTGTTTAAAATTGGTGATTGACCGTGCTTATCAATTAATAATAGCAAGATCATGTTACAACACATTATAACACGGATGACGGCTTCTTAGCTCAAATTATTTTTCAAGGCTACATTTCACGCCGAACTTGGATGATAATTGAACAATCTCAATGCACGGAGTGTATGACGCAATACTTTATCGGTTTTTTTTATTTATTTCTGGGGGTGGTGAGTATTACGAATCCTCTCAATTTTCACCGTTTATGATTAGAACGTTGACTCGTTTTATTTCCTACGAAACTTGAAATATCTTATCTACCTTTTCTTTAACGTTGTTCCGACAGATGCATATGCCGCATTACTCTCGGATGGGTATTAATTTTTCGTCCAAATTGACCATAATAATAATAATAATGTTATGTATGTACGTAGGCTATAGATTAAAGGTTCTTTTAATTTCATACAACTAACAAACTTCATAATCGAATTTTGCGTTTTCATTCAAAATTATGTATAGGAAGCATATCTCGGTTATTTCTATCTGACAAAATACCGGAAGCGTTGTGTTGCGTAGCCAATTTTCAAGGTCTTGATTGAATCTGGGGGTTATTGAATAATCAGAGTGGAAAGGAAAATAGAATTGCATGCGACGTGACGTGACGATTGAATTTTGATACTATTATGGAGTGGGAATGCAAACTCCGAAGTTCCGAAGATTAATTTAAGAGCGGAGCTGGACCTCGAAAGAGAGCAAAGCAACATTGATTGTGTTTTGTTTGATTGAACAAAGTCCGGCGCTTTCAGCTCTGATCCTGAGACAGTGCCCCATATTTGTTACCCAATGAGAGTTTTGGCGCTTGTGCCTGGGTCTCTTGTACGCTGTACGACCTGCTTCCACCGCGATTGCGTACTTCTTCGAACGAACCCTCATCTCGCCGCCTAAATTGAATGAAACATTGTCGTTAAATCGCAGATGATTGAATATCTCAAACTAATCACAATTACATTTTCTTTGAACGTTTGGATTCAAATAGAAATAAGCGAGTGCACGATCTGTTCAATCCCTTAGCTCGGACAAAGGATATAGGCGTTTTTTCTTACCGTCTGCCCCATGGACCTGTAGGTTCACTGTTCTGTTGCTGAGCAGCGCTTAAAGTTGGAAAGTACTCTTCGCTATGAATATCTGGGGCCGTATTTCTCGTTCTCTGCCTAGGGCTGGCCGAGGAAGACTGTGCATTTCTTAGGTGGGGGGCTTTGTAACTACTTCCTCCTGTAGCTGGCTGAGGAGCAACGGGTGCTGGTTCAGGTTCGGGCTGCGGAGGCGGCTGTTCCGGTCGTTTCCAAGGACCGCTATGCCTCGTTCCGGCTTCCCGAGACTCTCCGTCAGAGTTGATTTCTCCGTCGCCTCGTTCGTCGTCCGTCTGTGCTTTTTGCGACTCGTTAACGGTCAAATTTCCAATCTTCAATCCTGTGTAGTCCTTTTTTTCCTCCTCAAAATCCCTCCACTCATCCTCCTCCTGTTGAAGAGAATTATTTTGCACTTACGACAAACTTCAGAGCTTGCAAAAACAATTCACGAAATTTGATAATGATCGAATTTAAACAGTCTTTGATTGATTATGTATCACCCCGAAATTGCGGGGGAGGGAGGCGGGGGGGGGGGGGGGGGGGGCGGCGGCGGCGGCGAATTCCTGGTGGAAATTAGTCGGTAACAGCTGCTTCGGTTGTGACGTACATACGTATACGTGCTAGTAAACTACTTCATCCGAAAAATGTCGCGAGGAATTTGAATCTCGTCGGGCGAATCGAACCCAAGGACAGATTCTTTTGCATCGGTGACGAAAGATGCTCGAGTTTTCTGAAGAGAAAGACGAAGAGGGGAAGGAAAACATTTTTCGCAATAAACGGGAGGTCGCGGAGATGATTACTAATTCGGTTTGCCCGGCTACCGAAGTGACGTTTGTGCCATTTAACATGGCGGCCGCCTATCCTCCTAGCCTGCGCTTTCGTCACTAGATATTTAATCCCATTCATTATCCCAGGATAATTATCGCCCCGTAAATGGCAGGTTTACCTCGACCGGCTGTATCTCTTCGCCCTCCTGGTTGGTCGGCTTTTCCTTTGGTTTCGGCTTCTCCACTTTTTTCCCAGTCTCCTCTAGCTTCTTCGCGATCTCCTCTGTGGTTGTGAACTTTTTTCCCTTTGCCTTTTTCCGGTCCTTTTTAGCGAAGAAATCGTCGAGGTCGGCCATGGCTTGAATGATATCTGACCCGTTTCACACAGAAAATATAGAATATGCTTTAATAATTATTTCCAAGAGGACTGGTCGGACAACGGTGGATCCACATGTGTACCTCGCCGATCCACTCCCGGAAATCACTTCACGAATCCGGAGTCAAATTCAACACCGTGAATATTCCTAATTTTCGCGCGCGGCCACCACTTCAATTTGGATGACGTTGAAAAATTAGTTTTCTTTATAAATCACGGGCTCCTACGAATTTCTTTCACCCTATAAAATACCCTGATTCTATACATGCGATCATACGGAATCGTGCTACTGAAACTATGTCACCTCTAGCAGAAGATTGCGGGCTCCTCGAGACGCGTGACGCGTCGTAATGTAATAATAAAAGCTACGCCGAAATGCCGATCAACCTCGCAGCCTTCACGGCCCGGTCCGGTGCATAAATGTTTTTTTCTCTATTTTTTTTCTCTATTTTTTTTCTCCCCCTTCTGTAAACTTTGGTTTATTTGCAGATCGTTGAAAATGACACGTACATACGTGATATCGTCTAGCATACTGTCTGTCGTGAAAGCGTTCTACACTTCTACCATTCGAAGACAAGAAAATAGAGGTGTGGTTCGGAGACGTGACTATAGATGGCAATTGGCTCGGCCGCCATATTTGTACGTCATTTCCGGCTTACTCATTCTCGCCAGTCGCCGTGCCATCGAGTCGAGTCAGTTGGTGAATTGTGAAATCAATGCCGTGCCCGTTCGCCAACAGATGTCACCAGGCAATCTACAAGGTCGACGCCTCCGGCCAGGGGTGACTACTCACTTGTGACTATTTTTTTTTTCTGTCATGCCAGTCTTGACTCTTGTCCCGTGTTGTCGGGAATAACCAGGAATAACCGTCGAATAATCGTCTCGCATAGAGTTCGGCAGTCAATTGTTCGGACCTTGCGTCACCCTGTATTCACTCTGCATCTAGCCATCTGAAAATCTAAAACAGTTCCACGGTGTTACTCTCGAGTCAACTGCACCGTTCGACAGTCTGCTTTTATGCTGTGTAATTGTTGTAATATTCAACATTAGAGGATTGACGCGTTCGTGAACGTCGATGTGTTGCGCATCAAGTGAAAACGAGCCTGCATTGTCATAAGGTTTGATAAACAAACCGAATTGATGTCGAGTGGTGATCAATAATCAAGATGAAGATCACGCAGAAATGTTTCGGCAATATTACCAAAATGTTGGACTTTTACTCCCAATTCAACCCCTCGCCGCTTTCGATAAAACAGTTCATCGATTTCGGTAAGTTTTCTGAATAAATCCGAGCCTCACTCCTTTACTTTTTTCCATGTATATATTTATGTCCGCTGCCTGCGGATGAAGATTTTCTCGCTATTCGAATACCGGCGCATCGGAAAGTTTCCAATTCTTTGACGTAAAGTTGGAAAAATAACTATCGATATATGTCTACAGCTAGGTATGCCAAATTCAGCGAGTGTTGTTCTTAGACAGATGATGCATGTATGTATGCTTATAAATATATATATTTATGTGTATGCGTACATGATCATATCGATAATTTTATTATACGTCGCTCGTTAAAGCGGTATGATATACATTACACCGCTGTATTACGGTAGTATTCAATTATTCGTTTTTCGCCCATTCTTACTCTGATTTGAGCTTAAGAATCTAATGCTATACATCTCATCTTATTTTAACATCGTGTGATTTTTTTCCTTTATGGTACCTGGCGTCAATTCTCGTTCTTGTAATTGTGTAGTTGTATAATATAGTATAATGAGGCTTTTTCGGGCCTGCGAATTTTCATTTGGATTTCGTATTCGTTGATATCCCCATGACAGCCACTTCTTTTTACTCGATATTGTCCGAATAGAGACTTTGATGCTTTGATAATCAGTGATCTCGAATACCCTACCAAGATAACATAAGTCGCTGATTAATAATTGATCAACGATCTCGGCAAATCAATTACTCACGCAACCGTGAACAATTGTGTGGGTTACATACATTAGAACGAATGATTCGAAAATATTATACGGTAGGTGAGACCCGTTGTTCAATTTATACATTATTCGATAAAAATTACCGCCTGTTGTGCGATGTGCAGAACAATTTACTCAACGTACGCACGTCTGCAAGCGTTATCATGTCATTATACCAAATCGTCAAGGTTTCGAAATTAATTCTCCAAAAATAAACAACCGGCACACCACTGCAAGGCCGGATGCGGTAAAATAAGACTATACTCAATGGTATATATAAATTATTGTGCTATGGTAATGCATAGATTGACAGGGCGGAGGCAGCCTGATATCAACAAGTACGTAGTAACGTTTGAAAATGGATGATATGAATAAAGCGGGGCATATGCTCATGCTCATACTTACATGTGATTTTATTGTGTTGTGATTACAAGTGTTACAGTAAATACACCCAAAAGTATGAGCATATGCCTATACTCCGTTTTATTCATATCACCCAATATGCTTGAACGGGAATTCGATTGATCAATTTATCAAATAATTGGCTTTTCATTATAGTTCTACGTTGAGGCGTCGAAATATCAATAGTCTATAAATTATTATATAAACACTCTCTGTACGGGCCGCGATAAACACGTCGACTCGAAATATGCAATTCGTGTATCCGCATCGCAAAGAGGTACTATTCTACGTATATTTCATACATACGTACAAAGCATAGCGCAAATATAATTTCACCCAGTGCGGTACGTTTAAAATTCTACGGACAGGCCGAATTTTGCATATGCTTCATCCTTCGTAAGTACTAAAAAGTTGGGGAGTCAAAAATAACACAACTCGACAGAATAAAAAATTTTCATAGAAGAGAATTTATCGGACAAGACGAACCAATTTTTAATACCATGTCTTTTAACTGATGAAAAATTTTCTTTGTGTTTCGGGTCATTTCATAATTTTCTTATCCAACATGCACCAAAATAAAGGAAACTGCATATCCACATCCCCTTTAAAGTTTACCTTTGTTTTCTTACTCGTGAACATAAAAGAAAAAGTAACAGGGTTTACTTCAAATTTTTTTCCATTATTTTGTAAGTCAATATAGTTGAAGTTAATAAAAATCATATACGAATATATTTATTTTGGTTTTTCAACAGATGAGAATTGAAATAATTCTTCTTAAGGTGCTTGCCTACTCAATCCCACCAGACCTGAAAACATTGGGAAAAAAGATGCTGTTAAACGAAATATTTCGGCCTAGGCACCGAAATCAATGAAACAAAATACGTCGCGCAATTCTAGGTGCGACTCCGAACACGTAGGGCCCAAAAAATGTTTTTTTTTTACGCAAAAATAGAGAAGATATCCATGTAAAACGTTTCAAAACCGTTTCAAAACCGTTTCAAAACCGTTTCACATGGATATCTCCTCTATTTTTGCGTAACAAAAACATTTTTTGGGCCCTACGTGTTCGGAGTCGCACATAGAATTGCGCGACGTATTTTGTTTCGTTGATTTCGGTGCCCAGGGAGAGATATGCCATTTAATAGCACCTTTTTTTCCCAATGTTTTTAGATCTGGTGGAATCGGGTAGGCAAGCACCTTAAATATTGTACAAATATTCTCCCGGCTACAAAAGAAAACTTTTTTTTTATGAAATATATACATCCTTTTCGGATGACTGTCGATGAACCTATCGTAATTGCATGTCCTGATTTCAAACCCAAAATTCATGTTGACTTGTGTATAATAATTGATCCATCAGTTCGCAATCGTGTGCGACCTATGCTTATATATACACAGGTTACATACATGCATGCCTACGTACACGGATGCAGCCTACGTCCACCGGGTCCTTTTTGGTGGTCCAATAAACGTATTCAGAAAAATATTGGTTTATCATCAGGACCATGGGTCTTCGTAAATTTGGCTTACATAACTCGTTTAACGTCCCATTTTATCGTAGCTATTTTTGCAAGGGCAAATCGAGGTCTCGCTAAAAATAAAAGGTGCGAATTTTCCCAAATGCCTCTCTCTCTCCTTTCTCTGTAGTATTCGTCAATTATCATATGATTCTGAAGTAAGAGAGAAAAAAAAAATCAACTTCGCCGTATATTATATCATTTAGTAACACTATAGAATCACACCAAAATATCACGTGGCAGCGGGAATTACATTTATAAAAAGCTATGCAGTACGCTTTCGATTCGCATAGGTGAAAATCGTCAGATACAGATATATTCGATATAATTTGAATTCATTTTCTTTATTCCGAATTAATGGAATACCGCGAGGGTTCTAACCTCATTTTCGTCCAGCGTCTGCCTATGTATGCTTGTCTCGTCCGTCAACTGTCCGTAGTGCTATTCAAAATCAATTTGAAGGTCTGATTTTTCTTTAGTCGAGGGGCTCCGCCCCCTGGACCCCCCGTCGTACGTTTAGCCCCCTATATCCCAACATTCGCTACGCTGTATATAACCTAGGCTCACTTCCTTTCCTAAGTACATATTATACTAATTTTTTCCAAATTTGTTGATGATTTCTTATATCGCAGGACGTCTCAGTTTTATCTCGATTAATTCGGACGCAAAATCGATATATGTGTCACAAAAAATATGGTGTGCACCACGGGCGAGGGGTTTTTTGCCCTCGTGTGTTTGCATTAGGTTATACTCGTCTCCGGCTCGCAACACGCACTCTCCTTCGGCTCGTGCTTGCTCGACTCGACTCGTACTGCAAACTCCACACGCGGGCAAAAAAGACCCACTCGATTTCTCGCCCTTGGTACACAATATAATTATACTATTACGGTAATTTCAACCATGTTTTCAGTTCATGCGACAGAAGAACTTGCCACTTTGAGTAAATTTATGGTGTTTTAACTGAAAAAAAAGTATCGAAATGAACATAAAAATTTTAGTGGAGCTAATTCTGTACAATTTTTTTTTTGTTCTTCCAACACAATTAAATAAATAAATAATAATAATAATAATAATAATAATTTAATTTAATTTAATTTAATTTAATTTAATTTAATTCAATTTAATTCAATTAAATTAATTCAATTAAATTCGGCACAGGATCAAACACGCCGAGCGTGCCTGCGCTGCTATCCCTACCACCGCGAGTCGTGAGTGTTTTGACCTTGTGCGAAGTTATTCTCAGCCATTTCTAGCTCGTCACATCTATATAAGAATCCAGAATCTTGTGCTTTGCTTACGATTAGCTTTCGTATACACATGTATTATATCGCCGCTTCTTTTCCTCGGCCCCTCGCGCATATATCCCGCAAAATCTATAAACAATACGTTGTCAATTCAGGCAGCATCGCTCTCATTGATATATTATATGTTACTGCAGAAATTTTTCATCAAATCGCCGTACCCGTTTCAATTATCAATCTTATCACGAAACTATATACACGAGGTGTTCCACGTGAAACAGACCAGTTTTTGGCCGGAGGTCATCGAAAAAGGGCGAGCTGAAAATTTTTCACCCCAAATTATTATTGATCGAAGTGGACAGAGCGTTAAAATATCTGAATGTTCGGGTGCCCCCATAACGTCGTTTCCGAAGAATTATTATATGCTTCCTATGATTACAGCACGGTATTGCATCAAACATCCTGATCATTCAGAACACTCTTTACAACTTTTGTCATAGGTTAACGCGGAACATATATCCAGTCGGTACACTGAGAGAAAAAGTGGTTGAATATCCACGACTCGTTTGGTTGGCATGAGATACTCAGGCCGTGTTCCGATATTCGCTTGAAGCGCTGAAAATCTTGAGGGAGAGAGACGGAGCTTGCGAAAAATCAAGAAGTGTGACAGAGACACGAGATTACTGACAGCGCTTCAAGCTAATATCGGAACGCACCCTCAGTTGAAGCGACTGATGTCAGTGCCTTTTTATGAGTTCTGAATTTTGTGGGTTTCAACGGTATCACCGTTGTTATTCCAAGCAATCTATATTTCTCTTATCTCGTCGTTGCTTACAAATGCGAATGCACTATCTTTAATGGGTCAGGCGTGTTATCTGCGCACTTATTATACTTATTCTTTTTCTTTCTCTTCTTATTCTGTTCAAATGACTATAAACTTTGACCAAGATAGCGAACAGCGCCAGTGAGCATCCCTCTATACACATGTAGTATACTCAATAATCATATATATGTATATCATATAATGTTTCGTTCCGCTTGTTACTAGTATATAGATCTATTTTTTTTTTTTTTTTGTCCTCTCTGCAAAGAGAAACGCGTTTGAAAATTGAATTTTTCCTGAAAAAACTCAATTTTTCAATTTTGTATCTTCGAAAGTAAATAAGATATTTTGAATTTTAAAACGTCAAACGAAAGCTACATTTTTTCCCGCCTCGAATAAAAGGCTGAATCGGCCGTGTTTGCAAAGTGAGTTTTTATGATTTTTTTAGTGCCAACTTGTGGTTTGCGTTTTTTCTCCATTTAAGCTCCGTGTTAAAAAATTCAAAACTTTAGGGCGTTCGCCGGAACAGAAGATATCGATTGTAAAATTTTTCCTTTAACACAGTTCTTAGTGATGCCAAAACGCTACTTTTCAGCGATATTATAGAATACAATCCGCGAAAATTGACCTTTTTCACTCCGGCCTAATGCACATGTGTATAGAGTATCTAGCGATAGACGCTCTCAGCTTTTCGATATCATGCGAAATTAAGGAATTCAAGTTACCACAGCGACTGGCGTCACGAGTACCGCGTTGCAACACACGATTACCCGTTAAATAAATAATGCTGATCTTCATTTTGCGTAAACTTGGACCGTGATAAATTGCTTGTTTATATTACGAACTGGCAATTCTGAACATTTAGGGTTTTATCCAGCAACGGCAGGACTTGGTGAAATTTATTCATAAACTACTTTCCCCCAGTTCATAGACCGAGAAAAAGGCATAGCCTCGGGCATAGCGTTGAGTAAGAAAACGTATAGTTGACACAACTACGCCCTATAGGGTTGGATACGGCGAACCCCACGGCGTAGTTGAGGGAACCTCCGAACGTAGCTGAAGATATATGTTGTTGAGCCAACTACGCCGATATTTGAGGGCACACTTTCATTATTTAGCGGAACTCAGTCACGCTTTTAACTGTTTTTTTTCTTTGTTTTTCTAACTGTATATTATATGGTTACATAGAATAAACCATCTTTAATTGAAAGGAATAAAGATTTAGAAGCGAATCGGTTGCGTAGTTGGCTCAACCACATCAATTTGGATGATTCGGCTTCGAGTGGTTACTTTACATGCAAAATGACTACTGGCTCAACGGGGATCGTCCAACCTCATCTCGGGGTTGTCGATACTTCACTTTTCTTCCCAGTGTATTATCCACTATCTCGGATAAATGTTATTGTTATGATATTCCGCCCGAAGTAAACGTCACTTGTTTAATGATTATCCACACGCAGACGTGTGATTCTAATAATAATAATAATAATCATAATAATGATAATGATAATAAAAATAATATAGGTATCCCTCTGTATAATTTTTCATTTATTTTTTTCTCTTGGCACAGGTTTGAGCGCCTGCGAAAGGAAATCCTTCATTTTTCTTAGAAAGGAACTCCCCGTACGGTTGGCAAATATTATGAAGGAAATTCATTTACTTCCCGATCATCTGCTTCGGATGCCGAGTGTCGGGTTGGTGAATAATTGGTACGCTACGTCGTTCGAGGAGATCATACAGTTCGAAAAAGCTGACATCAATGAAAGCACGCTGGACAAGTGAGAAAGTTGAAATTTTCCCATTACAATGAATAATAGTAGGTACAGACAATCGCTGAGACGTCTAAAAAAATAATCATTTTGTGTTAATGATAAGAAAAGTCTGTGCAAACGGTCGGCCGCAGGAGAAAATTGAATTATTCTTCGACCGCTCTTATAAGAATAAAACACTAGCTCGCGAAACTCGCTTATATCGTCTATAAGACGGTAGCTCGCCGCTTCGCTTATAAAGCCTCAACCCGCCGTTCCGTTTACGAGACCGCGGCTCGAAGTTTCGCAGTGGCAGCGATAGGGATGGGAAAAGGCGGAGCGGACGAGAGACACGAGAACCTCTTGATTCAAAGAAACTACAGGCTTTCAATTGTCCACTTCATACTGTTACGCTGTATCAATTTCTTTTCATCGTGACGTTGCGAATCATCTCTACAATGCATAAAAATATCGTATCAAACACGTGCGTATACGTCTCCCGCACTAGTTGCATAAAATTTCATCAAGAGGTTCTCATTTCGCTCGTCCGCTCCGCCTTTTCCCATCCCTATCTCTGCCACTGCAAAACTTTGAGCTGCGGTCTTATAAACGGAACGGCGAGTTGAGACTTTATAAGCGAAGCGGCGGGTTGAGCTTTTATAATAGGCGAAGCGGCGAGCTACCGTCTTATAGACAAGGGCGCGAGCTATGGTCTTATGAACGCTACACCTGAGGTACGGCGATATAAACGAGCTTCGCGAGTCAGTCTTTTATTCTTAGGAGCGGTCGATATACTACGACGAGTTGAAATTTCCTGATTTGCTAGGTCCCGAAAGACGTGAAGTTCCTGCTGAAATATACATGGAGAATGTCTAACCTCCGAACACTCGAAGCAGCGTTGAGGAGGCCGAGAATTCAGCGCCGGCAATTGTTTCCCAATTTCAACGAATAAGGAAACCTGAAACGAATATAACAATTGACAATTTTGCCTGGTGGCCACCTCAACGCTGCTCCGAGTGTTCGGACGTTACACATTCACCTTTAGGTAGAGTATATAGAGTAACATGGCATCTGGCATTGTTTTGCCGCCGCCCCTCCCCCTAGACGTGTGATGGACATTCGTAAATCTCCGGTTTTATTTCGTAGTATAATAATATAAACGCTATAGATTGAATAACTCGGTGAAGTTTAGAAATGAGAAAGTGTCCCCGAGCTTGAAAATGTTCATTGCCAAAGTCCATTATTACAGATTCTGTCAGGCGCTTGTCAAAATTCGAAACAGGCACATCGACGTGGTACAAACGATGGCTCAAGGTGTTCTAGAGTTGAAGGACTCGCACGACGTCGACAATCAAACTGAAAACAGTATTCAATATTTTTTGGACAGATTTTACATGTCGCGTATATCGATACGTATGCTCATCAATCAACACAGTAAGTAACAATTGGATTGCTATGAGCAGAATTTACATCATAATTGGCGAAATAGTTCATTGTCAAGTATACCCCGACCCGCCTGTGTCCACGATTTCCACGGATAGCTCACTATCTACCATGTTTGCGTGCACGAATTCACGCCGCGTCATTCGCTACTGCTATATTACTTGTCATATCTTGCGAATTACGATAATGTCGTGTTGCATTATTTCAATCTAGTTTTAAACCTCGATATTCGAAAAATCGTGCGAATTTTTACAAAGTAAACAATGTCGTGACACGATCGCCACCCACCAATATCTGATGAAATACATGTGACGTCATTCATGAGCGTGGTTTCGCGACGCATCACATATGTGGCTTGGCAACAGTTCACTTGACAGGAATCCGCAAATTCGGTGCACGTAAACATACATGTGAATATAATATACAGTTACAATCTAAACATCCCACGAACCTAACCTCACATACACCTGCCGTTCATTTACCCGGGCGGTATATATATATATCGTCTAATGGTGGATTCGAATGGACGCGAGCGCGGTAGCGCGTAACCCGACCAGAGGGACCGTGAAAAATGCGCGGAGCAGATTTCAGGCATTTTCATTGGGTACGCTCGACCGCCACTGCGTTCTTTGGACTACATGCACTCGCAATGCAATAAGTCGAATGAGGAAGACAGACAGAGAGAGAGAGAGAGAGAGCGCCACCGTGTCCATCTAAATCCACCATAGTGGTGTGAATCAGTCGGAAGGCTTGCAATAATTATCATCTTGTTGTTTTTTAGAATAATCTAATTACCGTCAGTCTGGCGAAATAATTCCAAGTCTCTCGCAGTCTATTATCATTAGCTTAATTGCGTATTCCACCAAGGCCAAACTCATTTGTCCTGTTATTTTGAGCCGGCGAATGCTTACCGAGAAACTACTTGTTCCCCAATTTATTCTTTCAATACATTTTTCACAGCATTATTGTTCGGCGGACAGCTAAACGGGCACAGCAGACACGTCGGATGCATTGATCCTGCGTGCGATTTGGTCGGAGTTGTACGTGACGCTTATGAAAATGCTAGATTTTTATGCGACCAATACTATCTAGCTAGTCCTGAATTGATAGTCAACCAACACAATGGTAAGCTTTATATAATACCAGTCCTAGATAACTGTAACAGTTCATATTGACACAATAATTAGCACCGCAATGCTCTTTGCTGTCCGATGATACCTATGATAGCATGTATCTTTACATATGGGACAATGTTTGTTCTTCCGATGGCAATTATCTTCTCGCATTTCATAGAATTGGAGAGAGGAAATGAGATACGGATAGTTTACGTGCCGAGTCATCTGTACCACATGCTTTTCGAACTATTTAAAAACAGTATGCGAGCCGTTATGGAGCATCACGGGGACCAGGCTGGTAATTGTCCTCCCGTTTTAGTGACCGTCGTCAGAGGCAAGGAGGACATTTGCGTTAAGGTCATTCTCCTTTCACATTTATATTCATTGAATAGGCCCTGACCGTCACATGCTGAATCGGATCAATGAACTTGATCCTTTTTTCAAATTTCTTTGCCTCTAATATATTACAGATGTCCGACAGAGGTGGCGGCATTCCGCGTTCTCAAACCGATCATCTCTTCAAATATATGTATAGCACCGCTCCACAACCAAGCAAATCTGATGCTCATACTGTACCTTTGGCTGGCTACGGGTATGGCTTACCTTTGTCCCGACTGTACGCCCGATACTTTCACGGCGACTTGGTTTTACTGAGCTGCGAGGGATACGGTACAGACGCTATAATATACCTGAAGGTACCGTATTCATATAATTTGTGTAATACTTGTATATCTTATTATTGGGTAAGCTTAGGAAAGATGAAATAATTTTGTGAGATCTTAATCCTTTACTTTCAAAAAAAAAATCTCGGTACGTAAATGCATAAACACCCAAATTTCTGATAAATAAAAATACATCCATTATATTGATTCAAGGAAAGGTTTTCCAACAGACGTATGATGAAGATATATATGGTTATTTGTGAATCATTTACACGAACCATATTTATTTCATTAACGCTGTAAAAATACTTGCAGAATTGTTTAAAAAGGACATTCCAATGAAACCAACAAAATTATTTTCGAATCTCGGGTACTAGCTGTCATTCTAGCATTATTCACACTAACACGTTGAAGTTATTGCTTCTGAAAATGGTTGAAAACAGTTTGAAGTTTATATTACATTTAAAAACGGATCAGATACGCTCACAAAATTATGATAGATTTTTTTAAGATTAGAGGTGTTATTAGTACCGAGTCAGATGTATAATCAGAGCGCAATATTCTTTCCGTCAGTCAAGATTATTTGTTTCAACAACACGTCCAATTAATTTCTTCGAATCTCGTAACAATCATACGGAATTGTATTGTCCTAATGAGGCAGGTTTCCAGAAGACCAATAAACATTTTATGTTTATCTCGTTTTTATTTTCACAGGCATTGTCCAACGAAGCGAACGAGCTTCTGCCCATCTTCAACAAGACCTCCTCCAAATTTTACAGGACAACGATTCCCACCGGGGACTGGAGCAGTCAAAGCACCGGGGGAATGGCTACCAGACAACTTTGCGTCAGTCCTGGGCATGGGCACAGATTACCCCACGGTATGCAAGCGAGCCAATGCTAGCAGGAAACTACCTCGGAAGATGCAAGGTCTATAGAGTGACTTGGCTGTCAATAGGTGTTCCTTCTACTTCTCATGAAGAGAAATTGCATGCTCTTGCTACTCGTATCACCGCCTACAACATCCAATGGGCCCTTTTACAATCCTGGGCTAAGAGTGTGCACACAATGATATCTAGCGACGTGAATAACTATATATGTGATAATGTTAGAACCTACACCGTTCATTATGGCTCATTCGAAGTTTACATTTTTAATATTTGGACACATCATAAGGGTGTGTGTGACTGAAGAGAAGCAAATGAACCTTGTATGCTGCTACTACAATTATTTTAATATACGTATACATATACATAGGTACACAGGCATGTGTAGAATTATAGACAGACGTTGTTATGATTGATTTATCAACTACTTGAAGTTTGGCAAGCAATTGATTCTTGGCCAAAAGAAGAAAAACTAAGACTTTACACACGTTGTGACCTTATGTATACCCGGCGAGGTTGATTCTGGCCCGGAACTGATCGGGTTTGCGTGTTGAATCATATACCAAACAGTTGAATCCAGGCCAGAATCAACCTCCCCATGTGTACTACTAATGTACGCTTGGCGTATTTAATTATGACTGGTATGGAGTTGGCGCCGCAGTCTTCTGGTTACACAGTTACACAGAGAAGGAAAGAAGAATACTGGTCATGATTAAACACTTCAAAATATACTACCGTATTTACGCAAAAATAAGCCGCACGTTTTTTCGCTTTTTCAACCTCCCAAAACGCGGGTGCGGCTTATACGCAGCTTGTACGCGGATTTTTTGAAAAATTTTGCAATAATTTCTTCGCGTACTGAGTAATTTTAGTACCTATCGCGCCGTTTTGGTATTCCGGCTTATACGAGTATGAAAACGTTTTACCCCAAATGACCCTTCCAAAATTGGAGTGCGGCTTATTTCTGTGTGAATACGGTATATGCGTACGCACGAGTACAATCCTCGTTTAGATTCCTATTAGGACTTGTCAAAAACAAATCTGATTGCAAAATCAAAATTTTCTTCACCATTGGTCATTCAATATCCGTGCAAAATCTTTTAACAAAAACCATTTTACAAAGCCAATTCTTTCGAAGGTTGTCTACAGAGTCATAAACGGAAATTTCCGTTGAAATGAAATAGAACGTGACAGAATTGTCTGTTATCGATAACTTCACGATAAGCAAATCTTTATTGAACGTACGGAAAATCTCTCCTGAGTTTTTATTTATAGCATTTACAATGAAAAATTGACTTCTCTGAAATTTTTTGACTTGATTTCCAAACTTTCTCCTTCTCTTTAAATTTTAGTTGCCCAATGTATCTATGCAATTATACATGCGGATCTTAGGAATATTAGTAAGTTAACATTAAGAAACTCCAATCAGCTGGCTATGTAAGCTGCTCTATAAGACATTGGAATTATAATAATGAGTCTGCGATGGACGCAGTTTATGATGAGTATAACGAAACGAGCATAAGTATAGAGTAATAGTCTTCGGCCGTGTTGTATCGAGTCCGTGAATACAGTTCCTTTGAAATCAGTTTCGGTAACATCTTGCATATGATCTGATAATTAATTCTGTTTGAAGTTCGAAACTTTGCATAGAACACAAGCTGGACTAGTTGTCAATAATTCTCAGCCCGCAGACTTCATAGTATGGTATATGCGCGACAAATGTTAAAACATAATTATATTATTTACGATCAGTGAGAATCACAAGCTTTTCTATCATATCATTTACTGCTCGCTCTATGTAAGACTCGAATTCACGTCCTTGTCCGTATCCCATTCGCGACATATCAGATAATATTTTCAATTTTTAACAATAACTTTAAACAAGTGTTTATAAAATTTCACGAATTGTTGTATAATTAAGGTCGTGATGCTCAATGCCATATTTCTCAAAGAGACATGAAGACATGCAATTGGTGTTACAAAAATGCGGTCGTATGCCTTGTTCAAATCAAATATCACTGTATTAATCTGACTCTACAACAAATGTTAGTGATCGGAATATTTCGCATAATTATGTCTGTTTGAGGAGACAAAGTTTCAATTGTCTTCTCGAGTCAATGTGAATCAAGAACCGAGTAAAATGACGAAGAAGCATCAAAAGCAAGAATACAACGTAGCACTGTGATGCAAAAGATGATTATTACAATTTACAAATCATTTTTAGAAGCTATAAGTAGTAATAGATAAACTTGTTATTGTACAGCACGCTATATCTGTTTAGTTCATATGTAAATACTATAATCATATAAGGAAAAGACTAATCTTGCGAAATAGATGAGAATTCGTAATAATATATTACATGAATATGATATCGCATTATATTATATTTCGGCGCTGGGCGTTGACCTAAAAGTTGGCACGTTTCTGATTACCTCAGCCAGAGCCAATAATGTTTCTCATTTCTTTCAATTTGGTGTATTGAAGAAAAAAAATATATATATACCTTAGTATTTATCATAAAATATAAGGTAAAGTTGATTATTTGAATTTAAATTTGGAGGCAGCTCCAGTATGATTAAGGTAGTTGCCCGCGATTGCAAAATTTTAAGAACTGTTTGAAATTTTGACTACATGTAATTGAATGCATAATACATACAATATTAAAATTTGGAGACGATTGACCACAGCAAACCCAAGATATTTGCCATTAAAAATGATACTTTTTGTACATGCAGCATAGGAGTGTAAAGGACAACCGTCGGAAATCAACAAATTTTACTATTTTTGTGTTGAAGGGAAATTACCATCATTTTGAAAAACTGACATCTATTAGAATTATATACTTGCAATTATTCTGAAAAATTTGGAAATTATTTATCACATAGTGTTTCAGATATTGATAATAATTGAGTAAATCAGTCGGATATACCATGAGTGAAAGCAAGTAAGCGACAGTGAGTGAGAGAGGAAACGATAGCGCGTGAGTGAGTAAGCAATAGCACAAACTGTATATAGGAAGGCAACTACCTTAAAGGTGTGAGCTGAAAATAGTTGGACTAACCATTACTGTATGAAATATTCGAATATGTTGATAACAGCCTATAAAAATTCATCATTTTTATACATACATATACGTTGTTACATAGGTATACATATAAATACATGTAGTATAATAGGTATTTTACTCCTTTGTAATTCTCTGCAATGGATAGAGACTGGAATGAGAGTCGGATCAATACATTCGAGAGCATGAGTAATATATTTTCACTACACCTGCACGGAAAGTACGACTTTCAGCCCTTCGCGTGAGCGGGGAGTCGCACTTTCGGATGCAAGGGGGTGGTGTCAAATAGTATACGATACACGTTCGTGAATTATACTTAACTCCTTTGTAAAATTCTCCTCAATGAATAGAAAGTAGATAATTTAGAAATCCATGAATTGAAGAGTCTCTCTAGTATTTTTCAAAAACAATGATATGTATAGATTAATGAATTATTTTACTGTTCTTTTGGCGAAATTACGTTGTTGAAGTGTTATTGTTGACGAAAACCATGAGAAAAATAATGGCTCTGTTCTTTGTTCGCGTATTGCGGTCTGAAAAATAAATATAAACAGCTCGCTGTTCGCAATGAGACCGGTATAAAAATTATATGCTTCAAACATTATGCTTGGCATTCTGTAAAATATACCTTTGTACGTATATGTATGTATTATCGTCGCAACGATTAGTTTAGAGTATAATGATAGTTTTAGTATAGCCTTAGTTCTAGCTAATTTCCAAACTTGAAAATTGTCTAATATGGAGTTATCAGTGATACATGTATTATACACGTAATATATTATACGTATTACGGTACATCTATAATTGTTAATTAAATAAAATAATCATATATTAAGATTGTTTATCCAATAAACATGTATTATTATGGTGAGTTGGCGCATTCTTGAATAAAGATCTCTTGAGATTGTAAACAATCAATCGTTTAATCATTTTCCCCCGTCCTTTCGTTGTCTATAAGTAAAAAATCATGAAAATCGGATGCTTTTATAAGTTTGAAATCATAAAGTTGCCGCACGGGGTGACAAATGGTATCGCCATCTCGCGGTGACCGCACCGAACTATTTTTGCCGCAAGCATTGACGCGCCTGACGATATGTAATCTCCAGTTAGGGATCGCAGCTATGACACACGAGTTGCATACATTGAGCTATGCCGACGTTATCGGCACAGTACGTTATCGACACAGTACGTTATCGACACAGCACGTTATCGACACAGTACGTTATCGACACAGCACGTTATCGGCACAGCACGTTATCGACACACGACGTTACCGGCACGAAATAGTTTGACAATGTGACCGCGAGATGGCAGAGCACTGACCTAGGATAATAGCACCTGTCGCAGAGTCAGTGACCTCAGTGGCCCTCGTGGCATCACTGAGTACGTATGGGGTGCGTTAACGAGACCCCGTAGAAATATTTCGAACGCAATGATATTATATCGGTCGTCCCTTTTTATAAAATTAAGCGTATTAAGTAAGATCTTTTTTTCGGAGTAATATTTCTGGCAGTTGAGACTTTTTTCGAGGGTCGTGTGCCTGGCAGTTGACACCTTAAAATTAGCTCCTAAAAATAAGGTGTCAACTGCCAGACATATGACCCCCGAAAAAAGTCTCAACTGCCAGAAAAATCACTCCATTTTTCTGGCAGTTGAGACTTTTTTCGAGGGTCGTGTGCCTGGCAGTTGACACCTCAAAATTAACTCCTAAAAATAAGGTGTCAACTGCCAGGCACACGACCCTCGAAAAAAGTCTCAACTGCCAGAAATGCCGCCCCGTAAAAGAGTCTCAACTGCCAGAAAAATGGAGTGATTTTTCTGGCAGTTGAGACTTTTTTCGAGGGTCGTGTGCCTGGCAGTTGACACCTCAAAATTAGCTCCTAAAAATAAGGTGTCAACTGCCAGACATACGACCCTCGAAAAAAGTCTCAACTGCCAGAAATGTCGCCCCGTAAAAGAGTCTCAACTGCCAGAAAAATGGAGTGATTTTTCTGGCGGTTGAGACTTTTTTCGAGGGTCGTGTGCCTGGCAGTTGACACCTTAAAATTAGCTCCTAAAAATAAGGTGTCAACTGCCAGACATAGGACCCCCGAAAAAAGTCTCAACTGCCAGAAAAATCACTCCATTTTCTGGCAGTTGAGACCTTTTTTCGGGGCGAATTTTCTGGCAGTTGAGACTTTTTTCGAGGGTCATATGTCTGGCAGTTGACACCTTATTTTTAGGAGCTAATTTTGAGGTGTCAACTGCCAGGCACACGACCCTCGAAAAAAGTCTCAACTGCCAGAAAAATCACTCCATTTTTCTGGCAGTTGAGACTCTTTTACGGGGCGGCATTTCTGGCAGTTGAGACTTTTTTCGAGGGTCGTGTGCCTGGCAGTTGACACCTCAAAATTAACTCCTAAAAATAAGGTGTCAACTGCCAGACATATGACCCTCGAAAAAAGTCTCAACTGCCAGAAAATTCGCCCCGAAAAAAGGTCTCAACTGCCAGAAAATGGAGTGATTTTTCTGGCAGTTGAGACTTTTTTGGGGTCCTATGTCTGGCAGTTGACACCTTATTTTTAGGAGCTAATTTTAAGGTGTCAACTGCCAGGCACACGACCCTCGAAAAAAGTCTCAACCGCCAGAAAAATCACTCCATTTTTCTGGCAGTTGAGACTCTTTTACGGGGCGACATTTCTGGCAGTTGAGACTTTTTTCGAGGGTCGTATGTCTGGCAGTTGACACCTTATTTTTAGGAGCTAATTTTGAGGTGTCAACTGCCAGGCACACGACCCTCGAAAAAAGTCTCAACTGCCAGAAAAATCACTCCATTTTTCTGGCAGTTGAGACTCTTTTACGGGGCGGCATTTCTGGCAGTTGAGACTTTTTTCGAGGGTCGTGTGCCTGGCAGTTGACACCTTATTTTTAGGAGTTAATTTTGAGGTGTCAACTGCCAGGCACACGACCCTCGAAAAAAGTCTCAACTGCCAGAAAAATGGAGTGATTTTTCTGGCAGTTGAGACTTTTTTCGGGGGTCATATGTCTGGCAGTTGACACCTTATTTTTAGGAGCTAATTTTAAGGTGTCAACTGCCAGGCACACGACCCTCGAAAAAAGTCTCAACTGCCAGAAATATTACTCCGAAAAAAAGATCTTACTTAATACGCTTAATTTTATAAAAAGGGACGACCGATATAATATCATTGCGTTCGAAATATTTCTACGGGGTCTCGTTAACGCACCCCATACGTACTCAGTGATGCCACGAGGGCCACTGAGGTCACTGACTCTGCGACAGGTGCTATTATCCTAGGTCAGTGCTCTGCCATCTCGCGGTCACATTGTCAAACTATTTCGTGCCGGTAACGTCGTGTGTCGATAACGTGCTGTGCCGATAACGTGCTGTGTCGATAACGTACTGTGTCGATAACGTGCTGTGTCGATAACGTACTGTGTCGATAACGTACTGTGCCGATAACGTCGGCATAGCTCAATGTATGCAACTCGTGTGTCATAGCTGCGATCCCTAACTGGAGATTACATATCGTCAGGCGCGTCAATGCTTGCGGCAAAAATAGTTCGGTGCGGTCACCGCGAGATGGCGATACCATTTGTCACCCCGTGCGGCAACTTTATGATTTCAAACTTATAAAAGCATCCGATTTTCATGATTTTTTACTTATAGACAACGAAAGGACGAGGGAAAATGATTAAACGATTGATTGTTTACAATCTCAAGAGATCTTTATTCAAGAATGCGCCAATTCACCATAATAATACATGTTTATTAAATAAACAATCCTAATACATGAATACTTATATGAAAAAATTGTAGATGCGATTGTAATACGTATAATATATTACGTATATCACTGAAAACCACATATTTGACACTTTTTAGCGCCGGAAATTAGCTAGAACTATAATTAGGCTATACTAAAACTATTATTATACTTTAAATTAATCTTTGCGACTATAATACATACATATACATAAGAAGGCATATTTTACAGAATGTCAGGTACAACGTTTGACGCATATAATTTCCATATCGGTCTTGTTATGAACAGAGAACTTCTTGGTTTCATTTTTGAGACCGCAATACGAATAGAGAACAGAGTCATTATTTTCAACATGGATTTCGTTAACAATAATGATCAGACAAAGAAAATTAAAGGTCTATTATCTGGCTACAAGATGTGAACATGCATATTTCTATGGTTCTAAACAATTAGAATTGATGAAACTATTGATAGAAGTATTATAAGATCTGAGTTAGTCTTTCAGAAATTGATGGAAAAGAACCCCGCGAACATCTATTATCCAGCCAAAAGTCGTACTTGTTAAATTTTAATGCCTTTGAATCATCAAAATTGGTAGAACTATGGGAAAATCAGAGAATTCCGAGTTACTTTCTCCGAAATTCGTCACAAAAACTGCTGGGCATCTATGATTCGTGCACAATATGTATATTACAAATAGATAACGTTTTCATCATGAAAATTGACAAATCCAACGAAAAGCTGAAAAATCGTGACTTGTTCTTGGTAAACTCGATGATGGGAATCGTAAAACAACTATTCTACAGCCACGAGACGTATATGACTGGATTTCGACGCTCACTGACTATTAAAATCGTTGAAACTATCGAGGAAAGATCGAATTACGAGTAAGTCTTTTCGAAATTGATGAGGAGAACGTCCATCGTTTGTCCTGAAGATGTATAGAAGAAGATTTCGAGGCTTTCCAAACGTGAAAATCGAGAAAACCTTCAGCAGATGGGTCTACAACGACCTGTTCTTTCTGAAACAGACGACAAAAACAACTTGATCTGAGTGGGTCCGACAGCAGACTAGAGCAGACTGACGTCGTTCGTAGCGCCGGCAATCTGGTAAACACGGGGAGTGGGGGCAATATTAGACTTACCGAGATCCGTAAACAACACGAGCCAGCCATTGACGACGCGTGACGTGTGACTCAATGAACAAAAAAAAAAAAAAATAGGCAAAAAAACAATAACATACTGTTATACGCGCGAGATACACGAGTTATTGGGATCCAGTTTCACAATCGAAGGTTAAAATTTTAAACTTAGCCGTTGAATGGGAATAATTTGTTAAATTTATGTCGATCACTATTAGAGTTATTCCGGACTTGTTTGCCCACATAAAATAGCCTTATTTTTATGCATTTGTTGACAATTGCTTTCGCCGGGTGAGCAGTATGATTTTCGAACATGTTTTGACCAAGAGTGCGATGGCGCAGCTCTTGCTGAAGATATAAATCAACGTTGATATAACCTCGTTAACATAATTATTTACGTCTATTGCTTATGGGCCGCAGCACTATTCGCCCGCTGCAATATGGGCGCGTTCCCCCGCTATGCCCTTGTGCAGGTCATAACCACTGACATACCTATATTGTCCTAACCCCTCGCCTATTGCGGTACTTTACACACACACACACACACACTCGCGCTCTCTCTCTCTCTCTCTCTCTCTCTCTCTCTCTCTCTCTCTCTTTCTCATTCGACTTATCGCTCAGAAAGCATGTAGTCTAAAGTATACTTTACACTTTACGTCCATGCATGAACTCATTGGTTTGAAGTCAAGTGAAGTTCAACACAAACCGCTCGCCGTTATGGATGTAAACGCGCCCTGATATTCCGAGCAGTCGGAAAACGCTTCGTCACTTGCACTAGCGCCCTCACTCTGTGCTAAATTCATCCTGTTGATCCACCTCTCGGTTCTCACAATAATCTGAATAATAACCTGTACAAGTCCGTCAACGAAAATTAGTGGAGTCACCTTCGAATCTAGCGAAATCCATTGAGTATCTATATACGGTGGAAATATGGGATCTCGTTACGATAGAGCCATCACGGTATTCTCACCTGATGGGCATCTATTACAAGTTGAATATGCTCAAGAGGCTGTGAAAAAAGGCTCAACAGCGGTAAGCACATAATACACGCACAACCATAACCTATACACCGGTATTTTGACAATTATCCCCAGAAAGACGCTCTCGCTATGGGATTGTAAATTTATCTCGTCTATTTTACCGTACTACATTCTATTCCTTCACATCAAAATGATTCGCCGTTTAGAATAAATTTTCTATTTCATAACTATGATGACTATGATGACGATGCTAAACCGCTCCATTCAAACGCTGCTATGCTTCTACGAGCGCATATTTTTTCGCAGAGTTAAAACCCCAGTCATTCTGCCAAAAAAACCTTGTATCTAATTTAAATCAGCCACGGTCTCTGAAACATGAATATTTATTCAAGGTTGGGGTTCGCGGTAACGATGTCGTCGTACTTGGCGTGGAAAAAAAATCCGTTGCCAAACTCCAAGAAGAGAGAACAGTACGCAAAATATGTCTTCTAGACGACCACGTTGTAATGGCTTTTGCAGGTATTTGATCCCGGAATACATTACATTACATTATATTTATTCTATTCATTAATGCCTAATTTGCCTCTTACCGAACAAAACTCAACTGTTAAATCTATGATTTTTAGGATTGACCGCCGATGCCAGAGTATTAATCAATCGAGCACAAATCGAATGCCAAAGTCATAAGTTGACTGTTGAAGACCCCGTCACTTTAGAGTATATCACAAGATTTGTAGCAGGTAAATCCCGATTTAAACGTAATCTGATTTCTTAGTGGGATTAGCTGTTGGTTAGTTCCACCACTTACATTCAAAGATTGAAATAAAAGAGTCAAAAGAAATCCTGACGCTCAGAGCTGCGCCGATTCAAACTGGACCCAATTATTCGCTGATAAAATTGATCTTACGTTTTACAGGACTGAAGCAGAAATATACTCAAAGCAACGGGCGCAGACCATTTGGAATATCCTGTCTGTTAGCTGGTTTTGATTACGACGGAGCACCGCATCTCTATCAAACCGATCCGTCGGGAACTTATTTTGAATGGAAGGTAATAAGGGAATAAGAGAAATACTACTGGCAGACCAATATACCGTCTCTTTGTACAGTTTGAATGAATTGATCAATTTTCCAATATCAGGCAAACGCTACAGGACGCAGTGCCACAACGGTACGTGAATTTCTTGAGAAATACTACACACCTGAGGAAGTCGCGACAGAGAAGGGTACCATGAAACTTGCCATAAGAGCATTGCTCGAAGTTGTGCAATCTGGTCAGAAGAATTTGGAAATAGCTGTAATGCGACGTGGTCAGCCACTCCAGGTGAACTTGATAAATTTAAGAAAATTCCTGATATTAAATAATTGAATTGACACTGATTACGTTGTGAGAAGGCTGGTTCAACTTTTCAAATCGTTCCGAACATTTTTAAAACTACCAATCGTCTTAATATAATTTTCTGTCGGCAGATGCTAGACGCGGAGAAAATCGGTGAATACGTCACGGAAATTGAGAAAGAAAAAGAAGCAGAGGCAGAGAAAAAGAAACAAAAAAAGTAACAACATCTACGAATACGAATTACATAATTATTATAAATTTTTTTTATTGTTCTTGGTAAAAATTAAATAAACGCGAACACACGAAGAAAAATACAAATAACGATGCCGAGTCCAAGTCATGCGACGAGTTTGAAAACTTTTTCTTTTTCCCCCTTATTCCTTTCTCAGTTATAGTTTTCATTTCAGAATTTTCCATAATTATTACGAGCTACAGGATAAAGCTTATGAAATTAAAGAAGATGTTGCTGAATAATTAACGACTCAGCTAATTCCTGCGAACTAGAAATCTCCGCCAGAGGATCGTCGTTGATTGCTTCCTCCCAGAATCTTTCGCGGTGATATTCCCTCGTCGCTTGCTGCAAGGCTTCGGTTAAGGCGTACTAATAGGAAAAATGACGAACAATTCAACATAAGAAAACTGAGAAATTGGATATTCCTAGTATCTTTCGTCCCTGTCAATAATATACCTGGCACATCTGCAACCGTGATATTCGCGGTATCTGATTATCCGGTAGTTCGTCGCGTTTGAATGAATCCTTTTCGGTAATACGTTCGCAAAATTTTAATTTACCGCCGCCTGTTCTTCGGCATACTTTGGTAAGAAGATCGGTACGATTAGCGCGGAAGTATTCATGCAAAAATTCATGTACATCGGGATTATGCGAATTGCACATTGGATCGCGATTGTGAGATGTAACTTTACGGAATCCGTAAAGATTAAGCTGTCTTATAAAACTCGTTATGTTCTTAGTTTTGAATATAGAATTCCGCGCGCTTAGGTATTCTTCGTGAAACTTTTTATAATCCAACAATATAGTACCCCCGTTAATGCTCCATCTAATAGCACCAGTTTTACATTCGTTAACAATCCTCCAAAGTTTTTGCGGGAATCGCATTGACAAGAGAACCGAATCGTCGTACATCGCAACTGTACGGTTATTTTTTTTCTTTTAGTTATAGATAAACCCTTTATTTCGAATTAGATTATATATTATGACTCCCTGAGCTGCGAATGAAGAATGCCTTCCACGTAAAGAAGCTTTAAACAAAGGTAAATCGTCTAAATAAAAAGAAAATAATTGAACGTGTATCGCGAATTTAGAGGCGATAATTAACCTGCGATTTTTGAATTTATCCCTCGATTCTCGAATCATTTATTTAAACAAAAAACGTGACTCATCTTTATCCTCGATTGGTTATAAGGAGGACAATTATCTGATCAAAAGACTTACCTGCGAAAATAAATAATCCTTTTTGTCAAATTCAAATAATACTATAGCTGCGATTCGACTGATCGATCTAACCATCGACTATGGTATGATACAGAAGGACGACTGCATGGAGGAGTTCGAAAAAAAGGCTGGATTTTCATGACACTAAATTGCTGCGGCAGCAAGTGGCGCTATTCGTTGTTAATCACGTGGTTGCAGGCCGTTCCAGGCGACCACGTGATCAACAACGAATAGCGTTACGGCAAAATTTTGCTGCAGCAGCAATTTACTGCCATGAAAATCCAGCCTTAGTCAAAGTGACGTATATGTATACCTATACGTAGCTACATAGGCTACATTCCGAATTGGAGATAAGCCAATCAGGTTGAAGAAAAAAAAAATACGTAACTATATAATTGAAAACTACAAAACTGAAAAACTATCTATAGTCCTCGATCAAGTTAAATGTAATTATTCGATGGCTAGTTTTGACGTATGAGTAATGGCCGTAACCTGTTTGAGCCGTAATAGCAAGTGTCAGACGAGTGTTGCTAATTTTATTTAACAATTGGCAATGGCTGTTGGAAGTATATTTTCAATCGCAAAATAAACGGAACCGTTTATCATTATCATTATCATTATCATTATTCCCGAGGTATAATTTCATTCGGAAAAGCTAAGAATCGAAAATAATGGACAAGGAAAGGTATGTCTTAAGCCCTTTGTGCAGATAATCGTGAATAAATATTGTTCATCAAACATTTTTTATTTATCCATTTAATTGGTTTTTTGAAAAGTCAAATAAAGAAAAAAAAAAAACGCAAACCAAAATTTAACAGTATTATATCAATTTGTAAAATTCTTTTCAAACTCACCATGTCAGGTTCACCATGCTGCTCCTCGAACCAGGAGAAATATTTTTTGAAGATTACAGTGTCTCGTCAAAGTCCTGCCTGAATCCCCTTTCAGGTGAAACGGAATGGACAGATGGAAGGCTTAAGTTATGTTCAAAATCTCTGGTCTTTGTGAACAAGGATTTAAACAAGCCCCTAATCAAAGTCCAGATCAAGGAGATGGTCAGTATTGAGAAATGGGACTCAGCGGATTGGGACACAGGGTTTGTATTACTTCAAAGTTCTATTTTATTTCAGTGGGGATTCACTCACCAAAAATTATACCACCATTTATTTTCCACTTTTTTTCTCAGAGCCAACAACATCCTTTCTTTAAAATGCAAGCAGTATGTGGAAATGCTGCAAGGGAACGTCCTAGCGCCTTACAAGTTTGTGCACAAGCCAGAGCACTACTTGTTTCGATTTAATTATGCTACAATCGAAGACTGCCTCCCTCATATCTTGCAGCTATTGCGTGCCGCTAGTCTTCCTACCGCAGAACAAAATGCTATGGTAACGATATTCGACTGAGCTCTCTCTAACGGGACTTCAGAATTGATAGAATTCTGAATGGAACAGAAAATTTGATCAGCAACCTTAGATTTATGATGTCCTATGGATACATCTAGAAATAATGGCTCAACAATGACAAAAAACCGTTTTTTGCATCTTCTGAATCAGCCCCAGACGTTATATTCTATTTACATCTCAACAGATAACAAAAGTATCGGTTCTGAAGTTTTATTCTAATGTAACAAGTTTGATTCATGATAAAAATTATCCACAATATTAATTAAACGTATTCGAAATTGTATAGAGCTGGCAAAGTCCGGAATCTTGTAGAGGAGAGATTGTATTAATTGATATTCAAGCAATCTATTTCTCCGCGTACATGAATGGTTCATGCGATTTGTTGTTATGATAGTGAAGTTTGATGAGAATCTTTTCATTATAATTCTGTATGTAATAATGTATGAACAGGTAACACTTACGATTTTAATATTTTAAATTGTATGTCAAGATAAAAGCCATCGTGCATTCGAGACAATCGAGAATTTCGTTTGATACTTCTTGGCTGGAAGATCTCTATGAACAGGCTGTACTTGAAATCCAAGCAGACAAAATAACGCCGCTGGTCGTAAATCCGGGAAGAGTATTGCTGACCTCGTCTAGAATATATTTTCAACCTTACAACAACATGGATCAGGTGAAGAACTGAAGTTTCAGGCATCAACAATTGAGTGGAGGGTTTTTTGAAAACAATAAACATTCACTATTATTCGGTATAATAATTTTCTTTGCTTTTAGCATCCGGTGCTAAAGATTCAGCTCAAAGATATCAGCCAGATTATCAACAGGAGATTTTTACTGCGTCAAGTGGTGAGGCATTTGCCGAACTGGTTCATGAAAAATATCAGAGATAGAAATTCGAATCGTTTCCTAATCAATTTATGTTTTTCTATTTCTAGGGACTGGAAATTGAATGGAGTACGAGGCGATCTGAGGCCAAAAGAGAGTACTTGTTCCTTTCTATGAGAACGCAAATTGACAGAGATAATCTTTACTCTAGTTTGTTTAATCAGTCAGAAATTCGCCTTGAAACGGTGCAGCAGAATCAAATGACAATGCAGTGGCAGAACGGATCGTTATCTAACTATGATTATCTATTATATATCAATAGGTATTTTGCCGAAGAAAATTAATCCCCCACTTTGGTAAATCTATCCATTCATAAATGATCCATTCTTCGTTACCTCTCATTACAGTTTGGCCGATAGAACTTTTCACGACCTGACGCAATACCCGGTATTTCCCTGGATAATTCAAGATTACGTTTCACCTTCCTTGGATCTAAACGATATGGCTGTTTATAGAGATCTGACGAAGCCGATAGGCGCACTTGAGCCAACCAGATTGGAAAGATTGAAAGCAAGTTCTACACTTCTGTGTAGTGAATTAAAGCCTCTATATGCAAATATCTAATCTACTATCTTTGCTAGGAAAGATACATGGAAATGGCAGAACCAAAGTTTTTATACGGATCGCACTACAGCGCTCCAGGCTTTGTCCTTTTTTATCTAGTCAGGAAATATCCGCAGTATATGCTATGTCTACAAAACGGTAGATTCGATCATCCCGACCGAATGTTTAATAGGTAATTGGATGGCGTTTGAAATTTATTACACAGGAACAGACCATAAGTAAAAGATCCGCCCGTGAATGCACAATTTCATATTCACAAAACTTCAAATTAGAAGACCGACGAATCATTTCTAACGCAAATTCGAAGTTATATAACCGATAGAAAGGCAGCCGTTGTTCACAGAGCGATTTCTCACTTGAAAATGATATAAGTTTTAGTGGATGTCGCCTATTTCTTCTCCCGTAAGCAAACATACAATTTCTATGCTTACTTATTAACTGTTCCTGGTGTTTGTTAACATCGAGGTGCTTTCCTACCTAATTCCACCAGACCTGAAAACATTGGGATAAACGCGCGCAGAAGGTCCTATTCAATGGAATATCCCTGCTTGGGCACCGAAATCAAAAAAACGACGTACCTGTTCGGAATCGCACATAGAATTGCGCGACGTATTTTGTTTTTTTTTGATTTCGGTGCCCAAGCAGGGATATTCCGTTCAATAGCACCTTCTGCACGCGTTTATCCCAATGTTTTCAGGTCTGGTGGAATTGGGTAGTGAAGCACCTTGAGTCGTTATAGAGTCTAGTGTCTCTCGGGTATTTGCGAATATTTAAAAGAATCCAACACGAGTCGATTCTTCAGTCTAATAGTATTACGAACGTTCTTTGGTCTATAGTTTCGTGTCATTATCTCAGGTACACGCTGAAGGTTAGAAACTAATTAATTTCTACAACGAGGTAAAAGTTATGCTAAAATAACATAAATCATAAACATAATCTAAACTTTCAAGGCTTTATAATGACCCTATATTCTAAAACAACCTGACAGCGTAGCTGATGTGTGGAAAAATGTATTGGTGAACATGTCTGACTTTAAAGAACTGGTACCGGAGTTTTATGATACAGAGACGGCTGGCAATTTTTTAGCAAACAGTTACGGTATTGACTTTGGTTATCGACACGACGGTTCTAAGGTCGGTGATGTTCATTTGCCCCCTTGGGCAAAAGGTAATAATATGCTCAACATTCTCATTATTCTTCAACCCTCGAATCTAATTGCATTATAACTAATTTTTCTTTCCCTGTGTTCAGAACCAGCAGATTTTGTCCGTCAATTGCGAAACGCTATGGAGAGCCCATATGTTTCTCAAAATCTCCATTCCTGGATCGATTTAGTCTTTGGATACAAACAGAGAGGCAGCCGAGCCGTGGAAGCAAACAATGGTAAAATTTTCATGCAATTATCGAATTATCCCGATGTAAAACTGACCGATTATCTTGATTTCGATAATAATACGCATACTCATATTTCGTTTTTGTATTACATACAGTATTCTTTCATTTGTGCTATGAGGGAGCCATTGATCTCGACACTATCCAGGATATAAACGACCGCCATGGTCTGGAGGTGCAAATAATGGAGTTTGGTCAGATACCAAAACAAGTATTTGATTTGCCGCATCCAAAGAAAATTATATCCATACCAAATATCATACGCGAAAAGCTGATTGGCTCAACTGACGGAAGTTTGCTCAAAGGCAAGCCCTTACTGTTATTATTTATCAACTATTTCACTATCAATGCCGTTGCCCCGTTATTCAATAACGATTAATCTGGTTCCAGAGGAGAAAAGATCTCAAGTTTTTACATTACAACAATCGCTTACCTTCCAGTCGCATAAAGATGTTGTCGGTTGCGTGAGCCTCATGAACGGAGGGACAGGGGATGATATTATCTCTGTAGGATATGACGGGATGCTCAAGTTGTACTCCATGAAGACTGGGAAATTAATGCGCAGTGTATCACTATCTCCACTGCCCTTGTCCTCTTGCGTATCTTACAGGCCTCTCTCTCAATCAAATATCCTTGTTGCCGGCTGCTGGGATAATACGATGTAAGTTTTGGATCTGGAAGCAGGGAAACATTCACAATTTTAATCGAGAAATAATTTGGCAGAGAAAAAGGACAGGAATTTCGAGTGTTCAATCTATTTGTTTTATTTATGATGCAGGATTTTTTATGACATTGAGTTCGGACGAATACTTGATACTCTAAACGGACATGAGGATGCGATTTCTTGCCTAGCATATAACGCGACTCGTAATATATTAGTGTCCGGCTCATGGGATTGCACAGCAAAAGTTTGGCGAAGCTATAGCTCGGGGAAAAAGATCAAGCCAGCTGAATGCCTGATTGCTCAACTGGATCACGATTCAAAAATTACATGCATCAACATATCCAGGTAAGATGAAATAACATTTTCTCTCTAGTACTCAATGATTTTATTTTACTGCTCATTATCTTGATTACATTTCAGAGACGACAAATTACTTGCCTCTGGAACTGAAGATGGTGAACTTTTTTTGTGGTGCTTGGAACAGTTCTCTTTACAGTTTACAGTCAACGGTAGATGAAATAAAGTGTCTTCCTATACTAAATTCAACTTCCACTTCAATTTCAACTTGAACTTTTCACGTCAAGCGAATCATTTATAGATTGGATTTAAATTAATTTATTTTTTCAATTCCCGTTGCAGGACATACGGAAAGAGTGAATGCAGCAAGTTTTGATCCCGGATCCAAACAACTAGTTTCATGTGCTAAAGATCAAGCCCTGAAAGTAACTGACATTAGGACTGGAACAATAATATATTCCTCTGTTCTTGAGGCGGAGCCAACATCTTTATGTTGGTGCGGAACAGATTTGCTACTGGTTGGGGACTCCGAAGGGAATCTCCGTATATGGGATCTTCGTGGTGTCTTGCTTCTTGCGAAATTTCAATGCCACAATGGTAACTTGATGATATCATTTATCACGACTCGTATTAATTGTTCATCTATCATAATGTTTAGCGCAAAAATACATCCAGTCTTTCTACATGTGATTGAATTTTTCCCAACGCCCCAGACTTATTTTATTTGATTATTACATCAAGAAGCTCGTTAATGTTTCACTCGGGCAATGTCAAAATAAATATGTGTCGTATGTAATAATTGCTATTGTCTCGTGAAACTTTTTCCAGGTCCAATTACGACTATAACGGTATCAAACGACAAGAATAAGATAATTACAGGCAGCGAGGACAGAAAAGTTATTGTCTGGAACCGAAACTAGCGTGTGTTTGAATTTTTCAATGTGATTGACACTCTATGATATCCAGAACTTTATAGTCTTTTTGTGATACACAGATCTAAGTTGTATATTCCTTAAGATTCGAAAATCTACTAAAATTGTAAATAATATAGCTAGTTATGTATATGCCAATAACGTTTTATTCTCTCATAGTATTAACTTATAAGAAACCGATAAGCTGTGATCCGTCATTCTTGGATAATAAAATTATATAAAATAGATCGAGTCGGTACGGAGTATTCATTTCCAGTCTCTATCTTATACTTAGTTCAGTAATGATAGATTAAGTATGAAAACTGAAAATTAATCAGAAAACGTTTCTTAAAATGAAGAAAAGGTACAATAAAGTGGTATCAAGCGATTAGGTATTCAACAATATATGTTTTTCATTCATTATCCTAGTCCTGAGTATTTTAGATTTAGATTTTCTAGTTCTCTTCCTGCGCCATAAGCTGAGTCTTGATCTTTTGGAGTAATTCTTTTTTAACGGAATCAGGTACAAGACTTCGGGCCCTGCTAGTTACCGTAGCAAGCAGCGTGTCGTATATAATATCCTGCCCATTTTCTTTTATCAAGTCTTTGCAGATTATCTTCACTTGGTCTCGCCATCCACATTCGACTAGCCGCAGACGCAGGAGTTCCTTCAAACTGAACAATGACATTGTTATAATTAAACATATTTTAGTTCACAAGAACCGAGCTCGTTTCGATAGATTAATACGAAGAAACCGGTGAACGCGGAATTTGAGGTTATTGGTTACAAATTGATTATTTCGAATCGCGATAATAACTCGACAAATTCATAAAATTTACTCACACGTCCCGATCGCCAACCATCACTAATCTCTGGTGAGGTGCGGACTTCATTAATAATCGGTGATTGTATTCTGAGTATGATTTCTTATTTTTGGGTTCTTTTTCCGTTTGAGGTTAGGTGACAGTAAACAGCGACAGCTAACACTACAGCGGTTCTCAACGTAACAGAGAATTCTAATGATATATTATGTCAATATTGTTTTGTAGTTTGTTGATGACAGAAAGAAACAAATAAAGAATAATAAAGCGAGAACTATGCCACTTGTCTCCAAACACTTTACTTCAATAATGAACAAATAAAAAATTGGCCCATGAGGGGATCGAACCCGCGACCTTCGCGTTATTAGCACGACGCTCTAACCAACTGAGCTAATGGGCCCGTTGAGAGCAATTTCTAATCACACCGATATACACGGAAATGGGAAACACGATCTTGGGGGGGAGAAAAAAAAAAAAAACTTTAGACCTCTCTTTGACTCTTTACTTACGGGTATAGCTCTAAAGTCTCCTTCTATTCTTCATGGTTATACAGAGACAAAAAAGAGATATATGACTGTGGAGCCAACTTCATACGGACCAATACCGCTATCGTCGGTGTAGTACCTATACCAGAGGCTAGCGAAAAAATGCCTAAAAGGAACTCATCATCATCATTACACGATAGGTCGATACATCCGGGAATATTTTTGAATTTTTCAATTTTACGTACACGATATTATTTTATTCTCTGTATTCAATTAGTTGAATAAATAGAATTCCAATTTTACAATTCGAAGATATTCACTTACCTTGTGGCACAAAATTAAAAAACTTCATCAATTCCCCAATGATATATTGATCCAACTCTTTAGTTTCACATTTGTTTTCCTTTTTAAATCATCCATGTTACGTAATATTAAACTGAACGAATAAAATTATAATAACAGTGAACGGAAAGAATGTCGAAGTATTAATTGATAATACCTTGCCTCAATATTATTACTGCTGTACTCGGCTTCCCACAATTATTTCGAAAGTCAAAATGCCTAAAGAATTACCGAGCGACATGCTCAATGATTCCTTGAAGGAATGTGTTTTTAAACGGAAAAATATCGATGTTTTCAAAAAAATTTCTAAAGAATCTCATTTTAACGCGAGAGAGATAGAAGGTGAACATGTTACAGAATCTTCGCTATGGATTCTAGATAAGGAAAGATTGAACCAAGTATTTTCAACCCCTACTATTTTCAGCTCTATCTCTCATACATTGGAAAATTTCAAAAGAAATTGGTCCCATACATAGATTAGGATTCAGAGATCTTTTGCACGCTGGATTGGATTTTACAGAAAATTATCTAGTCGATAGAATATTCTCTGCATTTGACAAGAAGAATTATCTAGTTGTAAGTAACTCTCATATTCACGATAATTTTACCAATCAAAGACGTTGGCATGGCTAAAAAAAAGGTCTTTTTTTTTTTTAAACACACAAAACAAACAGATCACTATGGATTCTTGGAACCTGGGCCTCTCGGAAGTTCTGCAAGGGACTTTAGATGAGAAAATCAAATTTGCTTACAAGGTGAATCCAAGAATAAACCTTAACAATTACGTTACAGTACAGCAATCGATATTTATCTCGTTATAATCTTTCTACTTTTCTGTTTATCAGGTTTATGATTTGATGAGGACAAACAAAATACGTAAAGAGTCTGTATTTCTGATGATGAGAGGCTGTTTGATAAAACAACAGCCGGACGAAGATCCAGACGAAGGTGTGAAAGTAAGAATCTTCAAGCCAACAACTACTTGTTTGAAAATGTATCGCATGCAATTTCTTTTACATAGAAATTTGCAAGAATTGCTATATAATGACTGTTCGATTCTGTCCAACTTATACCACATACTCTGTTTCGTACAGGACTTGATAGACCTTCTATTGAAAAAAATCGACGTCGACCGAGACGGTAAATTATCGGAGGAAGATTACAACTCGACGGTGAAAGAGAAAAATCTACTATTCCTACAGTGTATGGGCCCTGTATTTCCTTCGAGGGAATCTATTAACGCTTTTCTTACAACATTCACGCAGCGGACGGGTCGCTTTTAACTTAGGAGGCATTAGAATCAGAATTTAGGACCAATTAATGATTATTTAAGAGAAGATAAAATTATTAGTTAGATTCGAAGATTCGAGCAAACGATAATATCATAACAATGATCTGCAGACTAGGTAGTATAGTTGGCACTATGTACTATACTAAGCATCCAGAAACGGGTATTATATTGACAGTACATTTATATGTATAGTTAATTAGGTAATACTTATGTTTGATTTTAATAACTTCTTTGTCAACCAGAAAATACCATACAACTTACAAAACTCTTTGGTTTGTTGATCCACCATTTTTATCAAGCTTTTTCGGTTCAGCTTGCGAGGAAATAAAATTCACAGCAAAATGTAGACTGGGTAGGGTGGGATTCCAACTATTTGAGAAGCGAAAGGCCAGAATTCCGGAAACCATCCAATTTTCAGTTGCCAAATACCTGGACAATGTAAATCGCAAAAGAAAATGAATTAATAAAATGTGAAAAATATTAACTTGTTTCAAATTTTCATTACCCGTCGTCTACGTAAATTACTATTTGAAGCTCAAAACGAGTTCAACTGTTTAGACTGCAATTGTTTGGCCAAATTTCTTCACATTTCCCTTATGAATACATTTCAACTTATTTTATCAAATCGATTTCTTTCCGTGTGAAATTTTCACCTCAATTCAGTTCCGTTGTACGTATTACTTCTATTCGCACAGAAGTTTCCAAGGTTTCAGGGATTTAGTAGTAAATGTAGAAAAAGGTTCGAATTTCAACGGGCTATTCTCCGTCAATTATTCATATTAAAATGTTGGTCGATTTAGCTCCTGTTCGCTCGGTTTCCCCAGCCTCGCCTATGAGTATCTTTATAATCGTCCATAGAACGAGCTTGAGCAAGAAGCTGCGGGTCGTCTCTCTCAAGCTGATCTTCCTTCTCCTCTGCCTCAATATCCTCTTCTTTTAATCCATCAGCATCAACTGGAATATCTTGCAAGCATTTTCCACCCACTTGATTTCTTTGCGAGGGATCTGGCCAACTGAATGTAGGAAAAATACAAACAACTTTACTCTTTGAACCGAATGTAATGAAAATAAGCTCATTGAAAAGTTGATATATCCTATTCTAATATCTTGACGACTTACTCTCCATCTTTAACTCTCTTTTCGTAAAATTCCGCAACGGTTAGGACCGGAAGACTTGGATATCCGGCGCCATAGACTTTCTTCTGTACTTCATCCCTGGTGATAATAATCGGCTGTAGTCTCATGGCCGGTCCTTTGAATTTCATTGAGTTTTGAGAAGTCATGGAATCGCTGTGTCCAACTTTCATCATGTGTTCAATAATCGGCCTCTCCAAAGCTATTGAGCTCAACTCATCGAATGCTTGATTCACATAGGACCTAATCAGGGTCGTATAATATTCCCTCTTTGATTCCTCATCCACGTTAGGATTGGACATATTCCCGCTCAGCGTTTGGAGACGATCTTCCAGCTCTTTTTGCACTTTGTGCCTTTGCAGCTTCGCGTTTCTTGTCGAAACCTAGTAATTATTGAACAATATCAAGTAAGGAATGAATAAATGAAACAATAATCATCCTCTCGGTATAACTCTTGTCAAAACGGTATATATACCATAGATGTGATCAATTCTGTATTTGACATTGGTCTCTTAATCGTAATTTCTTCACTGGATTTCCGCTCCGGTATTTCGCCGTCCATGAGACCATAACTTTTGAGTCTTTTGAGAAAATCGACGAAGTAGATTTCCGCCACGTCGACAATATGCAGCCGGTCGCTAGACCCGCAAATTTTGAGTGTGAGAGAGCCGAGAAGAGCTGGGAGTAGGAAGTATTTAATATTGTCTGTAGCGACTTCTTCAAAACCCTCGTTAGCACTGAACATATCGGTTATAGAAACTAGCTTAGTAGCATCCTCGAACATGCTCATAGCTTTCCTGACATCGGACTGTTTCGAAAATAAAGAATATTATCCTCTGTATATGGAGAAGTAATGACGCGCAGTTTTCGGACAGGAGAAAAACTCGTCGTTGATAACTTACTTGAATTTTCGGGCTATTGGTTGCTTCCTGGGTCTTGTTGATAGCGTTGAACAAGACGAATGCTTCGTCGTAAATTTCTGACAAGCTTTCAACATCTCTAACATCGTCCTCGCGTACAAATTGAGCTGTGTTCGTCTTTGATGCACCCAATTTATTAGAATCCATCTCTTTTATTGACATATGTTTTCATACAGTGAACATTTTGAAGTTATTCGTCGTACGTGTGAGCCGTGACCAATTTTCTCCTTTTTTTTTCTTTTTAACCTCATAACCTCACCAACCCAACCAACAGGCAGCTACTGGTGGGCGCGGTCTATTCCCACTTTACCGACGTGACGTTTAGGGTTTCTCAAGTTCACCAGTTGGCGCCACTGAATATTGAACCGCGAACTTTCACCGGGAATTCAAATTTAAAAACTGACTTTTAGATAATATTCCGTTATGATCGTTGACTGAATTATTGATAAACGATCGATGGAATATTTTTTAGTCGATTAGAGAGATTGGACTTTCAATTTACATCAGCTGTATAAACAGGATGTTATTTATACACAAGGCATGTTATTGGATATTGGACAAATTTCTGTAACATGTTATATTAATAAAACGAACATTTAACTGCGGAGTATTGCTCATTTAATATACAAAACCACTCTCTTTCCACAGTCCATGAATTTCTGTCAAATAGTTTCATCGAAAACTGGTATAATGTTGTATTCTTCTGTAGGAATAACAGTAGAATAGTTCAACGGGTTACATGGTCTCTATAATAAAGAAATACTTCAGTGTTGAACTTTTAGATTCATTTGCTTATATTTATTCACCAGTTTGGACCCCATGACCTTATAATAATTAAATAAAAATAATCCGTTAGCCTCCGGAAAGAGTACTTGTTTTTTTCCACCTTAATTTTCATCTTGCAATCCCGTACCTGATTATAATAAACGTTTAAATTATTCATGAGCGATGCACTAATATAGTTGTAATAATTTTCACTTCTCTTAGAGTGCAACCAACGTATAATGGATGAAGAGTATACTTGACTCGATTATATATAATATTGTAAGGTTTTCAATAAACGTTTGCGGTGTTCGGATACTTTAGATTAGTTGTTTTCACAACTGTTTTATCTTCACACATTTCATTCAGTTTCGAGACCATTTCAATCTCATATATTACCAAAATATTGTACTTATTATCACACATTAACCCCTGGGAAAATTCATACAATTATTTAATATTCCACTGATATATATGCCATTGCTTTATATATCTATATATGTATGTATGTTGTAATATGAGATCTAATAATCTATAGATTTTGGACGTGTTTTAATGTACACATAAACTGCGATCAGAACAACTATCGCAGCAAATGTTGGGAGGACGATGGTGAATAGTCTCTGTTTATTCTCGAGGAATTCTTTCCTGCGTTCCTTCTTCTGCTTGTTAGTTTCTTTTGTTTTACCCTTCAATTGACGCATCTTCTCTGTAAAAATGGAGAAAATGAATAAATAAATAAATAAATAAATAAATAAATAAATAAATAAATAAATAAATGATGACGGGAAGATCATACGATCTTTTTGTTCAATTGATAGGGTAGGAGATAACCAAAGAGTATGTTTATAATGAAAATCGTTGGACTTTGGGTGAAAATATGGTAGATATGTGTGCGAAAACAGTCGACGAGATAATTGCTTCTACAATTATGTATTCGCTATCGCACATATGGTACAATTACATTATCGAATAGCAACAATTTATCACCCTCTCACCGATAACTCGCGTGTCACCTCAATGAAATATGTCAACGAAATAACGAATGCGGCTAACATTCAACGTGTCCGAGGATGTCCGCCGATAGAAGTGACACGTATCGTCTATTCCACTACACGCACGAAGGATCATAGCTCTCCCTGGATTGTCCCTGGACCGATAACTGCTGCCACCGTGTGATATTCAGTCAAAGTTATAACCTATAAACTAGCTAGTCGTGTAGTTAGCTGATATTTGTTAACGTATTCTTGGTTATAATTCAATCGACTTCGACCACTTCGACTATGTTATCAGTTTCATCCAAAGGTTTCATCGAAACTTTAGACCTTCATGACATTCTGGCAAATATTACTTTAATACGTAAATTCCCAGTTCAATAAGTTTTGAAGATTTAAGAAGATAAAATGTTGTCATCCGCCAACAGGCATCACGAGTTATTCGGACAGTTTATAATTCTGCTATGATCTTAGAGAGACTTGGAGATGAATTAAAAAAACATCTTGTTGTGTATGTGACATATCTTAGCCACACCAAACACACTACCTGATAATACATAGATAAATCGTGGAAAATGAGCGAGGAAAACATATCCTGGTATCACGGAGCTCTTGCTCGTCAAGACGCAGAAAATAAGTTGAAAGAAGGTAATTTACTTTATCTGCTTTGTATAGACATTGTTCGCGTTTCCATATAATAGACGATTTGCATTACTTCTCCTCAGATACGTATGTCGGAACGAACATGTGTTCTATTTATAGAACATTTCATAGCATTATTCTAACATCATTGAAAATAAAGTTTCGGTCTTATGACTTTCGAATTTTACAGAAATGAATTATTCAGGCAGGCAATCGGTTCTTTCGCCTTACATAACCAACTTTTCAATCGCTTAAATACTAACCTGTCTTTATAATCAATCATCCCAAACCTCATCGCTTTCTTCTATTTCTTCACTTATTTCTTCATTTATTTGTTTATTTTATTTTTTCATTTTCAATATGACTTGCTATTATCAATTCATTTATTTCATCTACTGGTTAATTTTTATCACGGATTCTTATCTATGTAATCATCATTCTAATTAACATTTCAATTCGACTTGCAGCTAATATGAGATATCTTTCGGTCTATCGCATCTTAAAATTCAATTGGAGACCCGAAGCTCGAGGAGCAAAAATAATTATACCTCATTGTGAACGACGCATCTTTGTAAGCTTCTGACTTAACGTCATACTATTCGTACTTATCAATGTGTAGTCACTACAACCACCAGCAAAGTATGCCTATTAGCCCTTGTAAAAGTATTACACATGTTGATATTATCAACTTTCCTTTTAAATTCTTGCACCAAACTATGACTATAAACTATTTCTTTGAGGTAGTACCCTCGGTACATAGCTAGTCAATCTCATGAACTCTCGTTTTTGACTAGCACGGTGTTTTGATGTAGCAACATCGCGTAGCAGAATGAATATACAGCAGTGGCATTACACTGCTTTTGTTATGTTCAGTTGCATGTGTTAACCTTTGCGATATTGACACATCTGAAATATGGCTGCCGCTGCGTGAAAAACGTTAATTCCTTTATACATTTACTTATTAACTGGAGAGGTTGATACCGTAAGCCATTTTTGAATACTGTGACAAACTCCTGGCACATTGCTTTCTTGTCGAGAAATCTTCAAGTAATGTAAATTATATTTTTCCCAAGTGTTATTTGCGCCAGTAATTGGCAAACAGCCCTTAATCTGCCTTAGAGAAACTGCGCTTGTTCGTTTCATATTTTTCTGCTACAGTGCTTTGATTGTATTTCCAATTGTGACTGTCAGTAATTATTGAAAATCGATTTAATATTCACTGTAAAACAGTCTGCTCATTCCTTTATTCTTTATTTTCCCAGAGGGAACTGAAGATGGGACATTCCTGGTGAGAAATAGCAGTTCCTCTTCAGGAGATTACGTTCTCTCTGTACGTCATAATGAAGAAGTAATTCATTACCAAATTAGAAAACATGAGGAAGATGCTTTTTTCTCTATAGGTAATAAGAAATTTCAAACAAACACTCTCTTGCCATCTGTTTGGTTGCACAAATTCAAAATGAAGATATTGTATTGAATTATAACAGTTACTCGGCTGATTTGCCTTTCGCAAAACCTTTACAGATGATGAAACAACAATTCATGGGCTGGACACTCTTATTGAATATTATCAGGAAAGTCATCATGGGCTTGAAACAGTCTTATGCAATCCCTGCAAAGGTGCTCCTCCCCCTCACGATACGAGACGACACGGGAGGACAAACTTACTTCATAGAGCCACCATTCAGGTAGAAAACTGGAGCCCAGTTCCTTTCGATTGAAAGGATTGTCCAGAGATCCTTGTGACTTTATTTCTATTTTTTATTTCTGTGCAGAGAAATTACACCATAGTCTCAGAACTGTTGAAATGCGGCTACAGGAGTCTAGATGCAAAAAATCAACTGGGTCAAACTGCCGTGCACTTAGCAGCTATGGATGGAACGGATGAGATTCTTAAAAAACTTATTCAAAACAAAGCTAGTGTCAATTGCAGAGACTCTGCTGGCTACACGCCATTACATGTGAGTTTGCGGCGGTAGAAAATCTGATAATCCGTGTTTTCTTCTTTGTTCATTACTTATCGCTATGTAATCACGATCGCGATTTCACAAAATTTTCATCTACTCTTACATATTTTTATTTTTGCCACACGACTGCATGAATATTTGCAGTTCTCGTTTCTTTTCCTAATCTCATGCCACGAATTGTATGTTCAGATCTCTGGACTGATATGGTGTTCAGTTTGTAGTGTATACGTTTTAGTGATCTTAACATTTACGTTTCACTATTTTCAAATCAAGAGGCTTTACGATTATTCAAATTTTCTCCGTATTACCCTCAGGCGTTTTGTGTTGCTTTTCAGTATGCATGTCAAAGTAACTTACCAAGTACCGTTCGAATACTAATATCTGGAGGAGCAAACATTCAGGCCAGGAACACAAAGACAGGTAAGGATTCGCGGACTTATAACAAAGACAGTCGATGATAAATACTTTATAAAATAACTTTCTAGCAGGATTCCATTTACGAATCTAAAATGATCCAATAACTCCTCTTCTACCTGACACGAGATCTTTTAGACTTGATTTCAGTCTTTGAATTCCAATCAATGATCATTAATGAACACCATAACCAAGTACTGGTCCCAACATTTTACAGGTATGGTTCCGTTGCATGAAGCAGCTGGCAGAGGCCATAATGCTGTAATACAAGTATTACTGTCTATGAATGCTCCAGTAAATCCCCGTACGATAGCAGACGATATACCAGCAGATCTTGCAAGACGAAATGGTCACTTAGAATGTGCAAAGCTGTTGTGTAATTATAACATTTCAATTCAAAAAAGTTTCCTCATTTTCAAGCAGTAGAAAATAATTCTCTGCTCAAAAATAGCTAGGAGGATAATCAAAAGTTAGTTAGGCTGTAATCGTCTACTTTTTATAGGTGACTACCAGAGCCCGGCACCGAGAGAAAAACGTTGCAATTGGTATCACGGAACATTGGACAGAGCCGAAGCAGTCTCCCTTTTACACAAGCACGGGGACGTTGACGGATCGTTTTTAGTCCGCTTCAGCGATCGGCATCGCGGCGGTTACGTGCTTACAGTTATGTACCACAAACAGGCGTATCACTTCCAGATACAGAAAAAGGTCAGCCATGCTTAGTGTATATACAGTGTATGCTTTTGAATAAGTATTAAAATTGTTAGCGAGCCGCGCGAGAGGCAGCAAAATTTACCCTATTTTAATGTTCTATTGCATTAGCACAGGGGGACTTGCTGTTCATTGATAATGGCCCTTATCTCGCTTCCTTGGAACACGTTGTAGAATATTATCAATGTATGCCCGACGGCCTGCCTGGCCCTTTGCTTCACCCTATTGCCCCAATTCCAAGACCGCCAGTTCCCGAAATGCCGTCATCGATCTTTAATGGGGTGAGCAGAAAATGTATTCCATGTATATAGCGTGCAGTTCGGAATGTTGGTCTTGTTTAAAAATTTTTTTCGTTCTATAGAATACGTTGACGAAATCGAGGCAATCAACTGCTAGGAGATGCCAGCTGCCTAGAGAGACTACCTCATCCTCGGTTCAACCAGATTCTATTCAGAATCTTAGTTTCAAAGAGTATTCACCTCCCAATGATCCAGTGCCATCGATTGATACAAACTACGACTCCAATTTAAATCCTCAGTTGCAACCGAATCAAGGTAATAACTTGTTCGTTTGTTATTGTTTTTTATAACAAGATTCTTTGTTAATTCATCATTCCAGAGTTCATTCCTGGGGAGAATTTGATTCTTGGAGAAGTCCTAGGTGAAGGTGAATTCGGATCTGTTTACGAAGGAGTATACGATGCTCCAACAGGTATTCAGGAACCTGTAGCTATCAAGACACTTCATGAATCGCATGACGGAGCTACTCGGGCTGAATTTTTGAGAGAAGCCCGAGTTATGATGTCACTCAATCACCATTGCATAGTAAGACTCATCGGGCTTTCCGAGGGGCCACCCTTGCTCATGGTATATAAAAAACAATGGATTCCATGCAAATTAATACCTCAGTACCCAACGGTTAAATTCTGATATTTCCTGTTTCAACTAATTTCCTAATAATTGATAAACTGAACTATTATTTCAGGTTCAAGAATTGGTTCCACTTGGCTCAATGTTGGCCTATCTTTTAGAATTTCCAGATAGAGTAAACCCCAACTACGAACTCAAGATATGGGCATCGCAAATTGCTTGCGGTAATTGAACGGAAATTTCTCTTCGTTGAAAGCATTGGCTAGATTCATTCTTCACTGTTGAAAAATAATGATCGAATAATGTGATATTTTAACAGGCATGAAATACGTAGAGGAATTACGGCTTGTACACAGGGATTTAGCTGCTAGAAATATTCTACTTGCCTCCAGACATCAGGCTAAGATCAGTGACTTTGGATTGTCTCGAACCTTCGGCTCTAACGATTACTACAGGGCGACTCAGGGGGGGAAATGGCCAATAAAATGGTAATTCTCAGTTCTTTGGTAACTAGTCTGTGAAATGCAAAAACAAGCTTGGCTCGAATTATTGATATTTGTCGGAAAGTATTTTCATCTGTATGCGCTTTTTAGTTCTAGAGAATCATTCTAACTGTTATCAAACTCCAATTCTATTTCATCCTCGCTAGGTATGCCCCAGAGTCTTACAATTTTGGTACATTTTCAAACGCAAGTGATGTCTGGAGTTTTGGTGTTACATTATGGGAAATGTTTTCATATGGCGAACAGCCGTACGGAGATCGACGGGGCGCTGACGTAGGTTTCGGTTTAATGAATACTAGAATTCTTTTGTAATTCACAATAACTGAATTAAGACTCGAAAGTTATCGCAATGAAATTCATTATCTAACTACGTTTTTAGGTAATTCAACTAGTCGAGAAGGGCGAGCGCCTCGAAAGGCCAGAAAAATGTCCCGAACATGTTTACACGGTAATGAAGCGCTGTTGGTCTTACGCCAGCACAGATCGTCCGACGTTTGCAGAGCTCTTGGAAATATTCAGCAGTGATCCTGAGTACATTAATATCAAAGAGCTCGTTGCCGCTGTGGATATCAGCTGATTATACGATATTTTGAAAAGATGCAGAGAATACAATTTTACATTCTCCCTATTTCATAATGTTGTATAATTAATTATTAGATCACATATCGTTTTTCACAATAAATAATTATTGAAACGTAATCACAGACGTTCGTAATTATTGATTACTCCAAAAAAATTATCAATTTACCCGAATTGAGACTATGTTCTTTGTTATGATAGAACCTAGATATTTAGACGAACACTGAGACAGATATTGGGAATAAAAATTTGTGCAATTAAAAGTATAATCTACATAACGTTTATTTTACTTTTAAAATCGCGTTGAAAATAACATATTGTGATTAATGATGAGACCTCATAATTCAGCTTACTAAGAATAGTACCGGAGACGTACATGCATATTATAATAATTACACGTATTAAAAATAACGTGTAATCGCTGCGTATATGCAATGATCAAATTAACATTAGCAAGGAATTTTCTTTTAGAGTTATGCTTTTTATCCTTTCTTTTGTAACGAAGAGTTTGTATAAAAGGTAATTGAACGTACCTATTATATGATTTATATTACACGTTTATATGTACAAATTATATACAAGAGCAAAAAGAAGGAAAGAAAATGCCTCGACATAATTTACTCTTTGCTCCACTCTCGTCTATGCATAGGCTTCCGAAACATAAATGAAATAAATCATCTTTTAGTGAACCGAAAACAGTTTTCTCTCTCTTAACGACGACTAGTTAGATTAGAAGCAGATTGAATAATTAAAGCTTGAAGATGAAGAGAAATGAAACATTATTAAGACAAAGATAATGCTTATAAATCAGCTCTGGAAATCATAGAAGTACACAAATCAAAGAATTCTATACGAGGTTTGAATGCCTATGCGATAAACGGGTGCGTGAATAGCCATAGTATAATAATAAACACATATTCTTGTTTCTCTTAAAAATAATAATGCAATAAAAAATAAATAATGATCATATATACCCTAGACCTTATTTACAATGCGTTAATTCTCACTAATGCAATTATCAATATTTACCTGAATAATGTAATAATATAATATTGTATATTAATTATTAGAGTTTGGAATTAGATGAAAGTTTTTTTTTTTTTTTTTTTCTATCGATGAGACAGATCCTCCGCATAGATCAACTCGACTATTATGAAGCTCAGATACTCGGTCATATTAGGAATAGAATTTAAAAAAATAGAATACAAGAAAGATCTATGCTTTCAGGCGCTGCACAGTTCTATAAAATGCATTTACTTAAAATCTCTATAGTCCATTCATACAGAGTTTATTCAAATCAACGAATTGCACGCAGTACTAGAATTTTTCTTATTTTTTTGTTTTTTTTTTCTTTCATTTTCCTTTTCCTCTTTTCTGCTTCCTTCAACTCACACCAATCCGAGATACAAGTTTTTTTAATTTACTAAACACACTCGGAATCAGATTGGTCGACAGTACGGTCGGATGGAAAAGTTTCATAGATTACTGATGCCAGTTGGTCCTTTATAAGATATTATAAATATATAAATATATATCTTATAAATCGCTTTTCGTTAATGATAATGGGGGTTTTTTTTTTTTCTCTCCGCAGTCATTATTGTTCGTAATCTACGAAACTTTTGCATTGTTAATCGTGTTCTTCTCTTTAATTTAAATATGATTAAATATTACATCTAAGATGGAGCACACTTATAACGTGTATATTAAATGATAGCCAATATATATCAATAAACTCACAATCTTTCTCATATTAGTCTCTAATTGTGAGTAAGGTAATAACATATCTCTCGAAGGCACTGACAATTTTATAGTTTTTAAAAGAAAAAAGGAAAAAAGGAAAGGAAAAAAAAAAAGGAACCTGGACATGAATCCTTCCACTTTCAGAGAATCATAGGGGAAAAAACCACTAAATTAGTATTTGGCTGTGTAATACTACAATCTAAAAGATAAAAAATAAAAACAAATATAATGACGAAGTTTCCGAAAATTGTGAAATATCGAATGCCTCGAATTGGTGAAGAAAATAATAACCATACGTACCGGCGCATCGAGCACTAGCAATACAATTAGATATGACATTCATACAATACAACTGCAGCAATGAATATTAATAATAATATTATTAATGAAATAATAAATTTAGAAGAATCAAACTGCCCCGCCAACATCGGCTTGATAACGTAGAGTAAGATACGTCGCAGCCTCGGTCATTTGGTGAATGCTATTACGAAGTCCCCTCAAATGGCGTCTGAAATTATCTGCGGCAATGTTGGCTAGGCGATCGCTAGGCTCCTCGCTTTCCATTCCCGAATCGTTTTCTATACCCGTATCAGAGTCGGAGTCTGAACTAGAGCTTATTATCGATGCTGCACTGTGAATGCTCTGCATTGATGTAGTGCTGGGACGTCTAACGTGACCGAGTCTCTCGTTGGTCGTAGTCGTGTTGGTATCAGCTACGTTGCTGAGTTCCTCCTGCGATTCCTGGGACCATAGAAGCTCGACCTTAACTTTATTAACGATATTGTAAAGCTGGTAAAGGTCCGTGTTTGCCATTGCGTCTTTTATCGAAGATCCTCGTTTTCCTTTCATGGATACAGTGTCGTTAGAGTCACCTACGGAGAGGTCTAAAAGCCTGCTTGGCACCAGGATCGTCTCCTCCATCTCGCTGACAGTTTTCATGAATTTTTCCATGCTGTTCAATATGCTAGCGTTACTGAATTCGGTCTCTTCGTGTCGGGCAAGACGCCGCAGACTTGTTCTGAAACAAAAATTATACAAAATGTTTAGTTTTTTCTTTCTATTTATTATTTTTTCTATACGAAGTATGCATGCATGCATATTTTAATCATATGTTAATCGAGGAGACTTTCCACTAATGGATACAAAGGCGATAGGATTTATTGGTCGATAAACCGCGCCTAATTGACTCTATACTTGATAATCTTCGGATCTCATAATCTCACGATCTTCCGATCTTATGATCTCGAGATTGTGTTATATGACACATCGTACCACGATTTTACCGCGTGTTGATAAAAATCCATTTCTCAAGATCTGCGGCCGATCAGCTGGAAGTATAGATTGAATCGAATCTTAAATCTAAGACGCACAGGTGATTATTGTGTATTAGTCATAATCATGAATGTTCCGGGGCTCGTGGCTCACGGGATTATACGTCGACTGATAACAGAGTTATAATATCGATAAGGATATATAATCCATTCATTTATTTATCTTTAGTTATTATTATTGATCATGCGAAGGTGGACAACAGGTAGTCGGACAGTTGCAAAATAAAGAAGAATAAAAAAATAGAAAAAATTCACCGCGAGAACGCGTGCATGTATATGGAGAATTCCAAAAAATTTCGAACCTTCGCGAACCCTCACCCCTTAAGATTTTTGAATCAATCTTTTCTCCCGTAGTTCTATAAGACTCAATAAGAATTGGTGAATTGTTTTAGATTTTTTCAAGCTACGATTTGGAAGGTAGGATTTTTCGAAAATCTCGAATTACTAAAATCACTACTTTTTCATACATATATTACAGCTTCGATTCAGTACTAAGGTGTCCTACGGAAAAATGTGTCCCACAAAATCTGTCAGTATCTGTGCGTAAATTGAAACAAATATATATTTGTTGATTTTTCCGGATGCTGGAAACGTGGAATATGTGCTTGAAGAAGTTTAAATCTTGATTTGCAAAAATACGCCGGTCTCGATTTTGTTTAATTTTTGACACAAAATTCTGCATAAAAACACGAGAGTTTTGAGACCATGCGGAAGTTGGGACGAGATTTCCTTCAGAATCATTTCGATTCCGTGAAAATTGCCAATTCAGCACGAACTGCACGGTCTGTGGACAGTACGTAGGGTGCATTTCCCAAATTGCGAACATTCATCGGGACAGCACCTATAGAATTCAAGTACACCTGCTAAGACCGAGAAAAAGACCCACCCGGGCCCGAAAATCGGAGATCAACACGGCTCAACTTTCACTCAAAGTTTCCCATTTAAATAACAGGGGAAAATCTCGGTTCGAATCTCGAAGAATTTTTCGCAACTTCAAGCTGACTAACACCAACTCGAGAGCTATCCTACTTTCTGTCATGATGTCTGACGTATACCTACCCTTAGGAATATTCTCGGACATGTATAGCAACACTTCCGGTCAAGTTGTGGCTGTCGGGTCTCGAAAATGCTCGAAAGCATTCCGCGTGCTTATTTTGAAAGTAGCCAAAAAATGTGTGATTTGAATGGGAAACTTCACGCGAGACGAGAGGTTTATTCTTCTTATTTCGAGCGAAAGAAGAGTTTCTGAAAATCGATCAACACCGTTCGGATCTTATCCGTTTTTTTTTTCTGGCCCACCCCGTATTATGCATATGTATATGTATATGTATATGTGTATGTAATTGGGACACTGCGCCTCCTCTCCTCGTCGAATATACTCTCGGTTGAATTTCGTGTCCACCACTTGCGTTACACTCGTTACCAGTCACGTACCATATACCATATGCAAACATAGTCGCATCGGTAAGCACCTAAAATATCGAAGAGAGTAGAGTCCGAAAGTACGTTCGCGTATGTATTATATAATACCCAGGTAAATGAGTAAATGTGTGCACGCGTATAAGAGACCGATGTATACAAGGTCGAGTGATATTTACACGCGTCATATACTATACACATGCACGCATAGTTTGCCGGAAAGATATAGATACGCGGGTGTAATATGCAAAGGCTAAACTTGTACGTGATGATTATGCAGGTGCAAAAGGTACGAAAAAGGAAGAAAAAAAAAAATATATATATTGCCACATAATATTGTTTTACGATATGCGATAATATTGAAAACTTTTTGCGGATAATCATTTATACGATGCGATAACATTATGTTATATCATATGTATGTTGCATTTCGACTTATGTACAAACGTTACACCTGTATACTGAAACATGAACAACTGCAGTAGTTACTGCTTAGAGCAGTACTATACGTTAATAATCATACATACACAGAAATACTTACTCACGACCACGCGACCAGTCTTAATAGACAAGGCCAAAGCCTGACCTATAACAACGCTAATGAATTTACGATAATATCATTTCCTCTATATCGAAATAAACGAACGCTTTCGATAGAAGAGAAAGAGGGAAGACTAACGAGTGTTTCGGTATCATAGAATGAAACGAAAAATTTGATGAAATAAAATTAACTAAATTCGACGAAGTATGATGCGATTTATGGCCCCGTTTTCTTTGCACGAAAGAAAAATATTCCCAAAATGGCTAGCGAAAGATTAGCCGCAGGCAGCAATTCCGCCTCGGATTTCTCATGTGTATATAATATGGTGAATTTCATACCAGATCACCCAGCCAATAACCCTGACCATTTCACGTCATTGTCTCTATATAATATACACCGATATTTCTATACGATAGTTTTCTACTCGAAAATCAACAATTATTATTTATTTGCTTTATTTTTTATTTCCCTCTCTGAGACCCATCCCTGGTCGGCCACCTCCTTTTGGTCGAAAAAGACACATTTCGACTATTATTATAATAATAAATAATACATGAATTTATATTTTATTGGTAATATTAAAATTGAATGTATTTTTATATGTTGATAATATATCATTTTTATTTTTATTCAATTATCGCATAGTATAATGTTTCCCCATATGCATCTCACACTATATCGGTCTGCTGCGGATATTTCTGTCATTCTCTGTGATTTCAATTGGCGATCGATCGGTACAAGTCTGGTGATTTATAGGATTACAATTTGTTAAACTACACAGAGTTCGGTGAACCTTTTTCAATCAATGCTTTCACTATACCGTCTCTTCTCTTCTCTATGATTTTTTATACAACAACGGACTCGATAATCTACCTTGATTAACTACGATCTGCTTTACTCTACTTTTCTTTCATTCCGAGAAAAAATTCGTATGGTTATTATACTGTTTTCTATAATGAATAACTTCGAGAGGTGATCGTGTCCCCCGTAGAAAGCAGTTCAACGCGCTCTCGCCATAAATAGGAATGGGAAATGATTGAAAAAAAAAAAAAAAAAAAAATCTGAGAAAATTTAACAGGGAAAACAAGCTTTTCGGCTTATACCTATTTATATTCATATCGACTCAACGATTCCTTTGTCCGATTTAAATTCTCTGCACTTTGGCAAACGGTTCCGTTTCAAATGTGTCCGTTACACCGTTTGTTTCGCAAACAAGATTTATAAATATATACATACACACACACACATATATATATATATATATTATATGCAAATGCATGTGCTTGTATTTTTGGAGAAAATTTGACGACTATATGTTAGTTAGTTAGAGTTATATATGCATGTATACAGGGTGTTTTTTTTTTTCATCGTCCCAGGCTGACATCTCCGGAACCAAGCAAGATACGGGGAACTTCCTCTTTTGACCCAACTTGCCTGGTTTTTATCTCATAAACCATAAACTTTAAAAAATATCTGTCCAGGTGTTTTTAATGCGGAATCTGATGCTCTCTCAGGTTCTGTGGAAAAAAGTATGCCATTCCATTTAAAAAAACGAAGTTGTCCTTCACCGCAGCTCAATGCCTCCACCTACAAAAGTTATGATTGCACCATATTTTTTCTCTCTCGATATCCTATAAGTTTTGTCTGAGCTGTTTTCCCGTATTTTGCTTGGTTTCGGAGATATCAGCCTGGGGCGATCGGGAAAAAAAAAAAAAAAAAAAAAAAAAAAAAAAAAAAAAAAAAAAAAAAACCACCACCCTGTATATTTATGCACACGGAAAGACCACGGTCGAACAACAACTCCAACCAACCCAGGCGAAACGAGGAAACGAGGAAATGAGAATGGAGTTTGTGTAGACCCCACGATTATGATCGATTTACATAACTATATAACCGGGCGTTCTGTCCAATGTACCTATATATAATACATATATATACAGGTTCGATTAATGATAACGAACTGAAAATTTCTCATCATTATTATTAAAGCGCCGCGTTAATCATTTCGGTTGTACAAGAAAATTGAAAATAAAAAATAAGACATCCGGAAATTACGTAAATTTTAAGATTGGACATAAGTGTGTGTACGTATATAATATATATTGTACATCGTTACATCGGACGATTATTTACCACCAGCTGTCACCGATAATCTCAGAAGTATGAAACGTACTTGAATATTTTTACGGCACGTCATGTCGGTTAGCAAGCGCGAATAGCGGACCAAGTTGCTAAATCCGATCGAGCAGCTCATTGATGATCGGTATAGGTTTATAAATAAAGATGCGAAATCTGTTCGGGCGACTATATGTATATCTACACATCGTGTATATAAGCACTTATATATTGTGTGTATATATATATATATATATATATATATATATATATATATACATCTAATCAGTCTAAAGGATGTCTAGTCTAGGCACTTTTTTGATATTAATTTTAATCAATCAAAGATTACCATCGCGAGCGCGTCTATGAAGTGTATCGGACATTGAATGAATCTAATCCATATTCGTCCTTCATTCGTTTTTAATGAAAATTACGCCGCGCGATTTTCTTACCGGACAGGTAAACCCGACAGGCTATTTATCCTTTGATTAATAGATATTGCGCTAGGCCCCACGATTCATCTAGCTGACCCGACCCCATACGAAATCGATACTTTTAAACAAGGTTCTAATCATCTCAGTGTTGCCGAACTTGGGACAAGGGGGACAAGGGGGAATTTTAGCAAACACTAGATAATTCGCCCATTCGGTTGGGGTCCGATGAAGCAACTGTCGCAAAGAACTCTGACGCAAAGCTAAGCAGCGATAAATCATGGCATAATAGCGGAATAATTATTGTGAAAACTGTTTACGATCATTATTTTCGTTAGCGATTCGGTTCCGTTGAATTAACGAAAATGATAACGATTAATGTGCAGGACGATAATGAAACTGGAATTTGAAAAAATCGGACCACCCTCCCGCCCCGATAAATTCGTCATCTATTTTCAACCAATCCGAAGGGAAAAACATCCGTGAATGGGCGTATGATATTATGTATCTTGGGGGAAAAAACGTTCAGAAAAGGTGACGTCACGTATAGGTAGATAGATATACAGTGAGTCTTGCGTGACACCGATTTGCAGTTGACCGTCATCAACGATATTATGAATTAATGAACGTCCAGAAATACGTGAAGAAAGAGTAGACTGAGTGAGAATGAAATTGCGTAATACTTGTCGATGTGTCGAATTCGACAGTTAAAAAGGTATTAGCGAAGCGAATAACCAGTAACGATCCAGATCCCAACGACGCCCTACATCGTTCAACGACGAATCCAACACCGTCAGTGGAAGGAAAAATCAATGACTGTCACTTAAAATAGGACCACCTCCGGTATCTTGGTCGTATAAACTTTACCGTAAGATAATTTTACGGTCAGATTTATTCTTGAACAGGTTAAAAAGATTGTATGTATTTAATTGACGAATTACTGCGGGAGAAAAAATTATCAATGGCTGACGTTTGGTCCTCGGTGGGATACGTAACCTATGATAAACGTTACGTCAATGTATGTTTGGGATAATTCGCTCGCGGTAAGATTGTGCGATGAAAATAACCAGAGGGGGGAGAGAAGGGAGAGAAAAATCGAAAGAAAACCAACCTGCTGGGCTCCACGTTGTTGGACAGGTCGCCGTACGAGTTCATGTTGATACTAAGTATATGTTTCTTCTTTATGTAGATGATTTCCAATCACACACCGGATGGATAATATCACTTTGATTTATGTATTATACGTGTCAGCTCGCTAAGTCAGCGAATATATTGACGAGAACGACGATTTTCTATTATCGAACGAAACTAAAATGTATCACGGACCGCTTCAAGTGAGGATCAAAAAGAGACGCGGACGCCGAGGTGAACGCGAAGGGACTGCAACTGGAAAGGTGACGAGGCTCCGCCGAGCGTCACTTATATCAACAATGGTGGTGGCGGCGGGGCTCCGGCGGCCGCGATCGACACGCGCCACTCTCTCGAGCCCCGTCCGTGTGCGTGTGCGTGTGTGTGTGTGTGTGTGTGTGTGTGTGTGTGCGATTCTCTTTCGAAGATACGCGCTTACGTGTGTATATACAGCGACATAAACGGTTTCAAACATTCATGAGAAAGTCACACTGGCATATCCGAACGAATTCGCGGTCCGATTGGACACAACTGAACGCGCGTTATCTCGAAAGATTTTCGTATAACTGGATTCAAATGTTCCCACATTATCTTCGGTCCCATTGCATCTTCCCGATATCAAATAGATTGATATTGATATTTATTCATCACGCGCCAAGTCAGTGATAATCACAAACGAATACCCCCACCAAACGCGCCCCACTTGTCACACCACAATTCTCTACCCTCATTGGCCGATACGAAACACGCCAGACTCCCGTCAGTGGATGACCCGGTGCTGGGTACGTCTGTCTGTCTCGAACAATCGAGCCAAGCGAGGTTCAATTTGGCGAAGGGATATACTACACGACACGAGGCTCTCGCGCACTTTCGCGGACTCTATATAGAACGTAAATGCTAGATTGATTAATAAATATACCTCAATTATTGTAATATTAACACTATCGTGAAGCTCGTTTATTTATCGAAATAATGTCTTCCCTACTTCGCCTGCATATAACTGTAGGTATAGGGATGCCTGTGGGTGAATTCGATGATCATTTTCTTTTATTTTCAATGGATAAGGAGAAATTAATTCGCGGTGGGTAAATTTCCTCGACCTCGACGAAGATCGGGGATTTTTAGCGCGGGTTTTGGTCGGAGTTGAAATCGAGGAAATTCGCGGGGAACGTGAAGGTCAACGTTGCGTCGACGCGCAAAGTTCACCTGGCGTATTGTATACCTCTATATCTACGATAAATTGTATGATCCATAATACGCGGAACGATATTGAGTTTACATACACATGGGATATATAGAAATCGCGTGCCTGCTAGTTTGCAAATGCCTATACGCACATGGGCGCGGAAGTATAGCACTATATTTACATGTATCTAGGTATTTGTCTACCTCGCTGTTTACACATTACGATAGATAGACGCGATATTGCGCACGCCGTAAGATACGCAACCCTTGACGCACGCGTGTATGTAATTTAGATAAATTTTTCGATCCGGAGAGATACTGTTAATCGTAATACACGATTCGTGCAATTGTTATTGTTGTTATTCAAGAACGGTCATTGGCCGGTGTTTTGATATTCTTTACTTGTGTCGCTCTCGGTTCTACCCTGGATTATACATGGAACTATGCATGCGCATATTACATACGCGTATACGTATACTATATACTTAGCCTTATGTATCACCGATACGGGAGCATCATTTTTTTCCTCTGGTTCATATCGTTAGCTAGACACGTTTCATATTCATATTATGCTGATTAATGCGCGGTTACCATATTACGTCAAGGAAATATCCAGGTAGATTCAAATTTTCCATATAACTATAAAGATTATTAGCCTCCGCCTCCGCTGATCAACGAAACATCCGACTTTATTTCTATTTGTTAAAAGAAATGATATAGGCACGCGAAAACAGAAAATTCCACAATATGTTGTAGGAGAGCTGAGTCGCGTCTGATCATCCGGTTCATATACATATAATCATATGTGACTTATTTATCTGATGGAATCATCGGAATCAGAGTTTAAATTGGAAGATAAAAATTTGCTAATATTTCGGAGCGTCCGATTCCGCGATTAAAGCTCAACATATGTGTATATATAATAACAAACGATACACACATAGGTGTCCCACTATTGTGTGTGGTTTAAAAATATATTTATTTTGTTTTTAAAGTGTCTGCCGATATATATGTATAATAATCATACGCGCTGCAAAGTATTGTGGGTATAACGGAAACGATCGAAGACACGACGTTTTCTTGAGGCAATACATATAGATGTATATTATATAATGGCGAGTCAATCAAGGACGAAGTCAAATTACCATCCGGGTTTAAATTAGTGAAATTGTTTCGAACCGCTGACGCATGTAGACTGCAGGCCTGATTCTCACAATCGTTAAGAAAAGCAGATTATTTTTCAAACAATATAATGTCATTGCGTGACTTGTGCAATCCGCATAATGTTTGTGTGTTTACAGTATTCATATACCTATGCGCTTGTATACAGAATTCGTTTTACGCTTCACACATATACCTGTGTATACGAGTATATAAGCATAAAATTTCGCGTCAAATTTCCTCGTTTCATTTCAGCGGATCTTGATATCTTAAACGCAGCTATAAGTATCTAAGTATAGGTATTTATAGATAATCTTTCCGAAGATGATCAGTGAAATTCATTTCCTAGCTAAATAAGGAAAGAGACGAAATATATTTATAAAAATTTTCGTAAATAATGCATGTCCCATAGTATTATCCGACAGCTCACGTAACCCGACAGAGATATGAGTCTTCTATAGCCTGCAGCAGCAGTCGTATACGAATAGTATACGAAGTAAGTACAAGTGCACCGGGATATAGGTACAGGTATATAGGCATAGGTACATAGGTACTCGGCACTTCATCATTTATCACGGTGTCGTTTTCCACGCCCGAGTATATACGCTACACGCATGGTATGTATGCGCGACGAACAATTGCCAGAGAGCATGCTGGACGATGTCCAATTTTCTGATCATATTTGTATAAATTTTCTCATTTTCTTCCATCTAATTCTATATACCTACGTAGTTAGAATAATTATGCCGGCGATGATCTTCATTATATTGTATAGGTGATTGTATACGCCTACAGTTAAAACAGCCTGCGTCAGATTAACTTTGTGCGAGATTCAAGAAAACTTTCTGTAGGTATAATATGATAAAAAAAACATCAATTAGACGCAGATATAGTATAGCAATTGTATAGATTGGGGATTTTTCAAGTTGATCATTTTTATTTTTTATTTTTTTCATTTTTTCACTGCGGCAGCGGAATTTTTGTTTTCCCGTAGCGTGTGGCTGACCGCAAGTTCAATAATTCAAAGTCTATACGTATAATAAATTCAATAATTCAAAGATATACGTACGTATATGCGGCGTAGGATTTTTTCCTGACGCAGAATAACGTGGGATTTTTTTTATGTGACCGTTTACGTCACGCGAATTAACACATGCAGGAAGAAGACGACCCGCGTGCGCTGCTGATCTCAAAGATCTGTAATATCAGTAGATTCTGTGTCAAGTTTTATATAAAGTGCAGCAGGCGAGATTTTGCGCATCGGTCAGTTCCATATATTTCAACAGTTGCATAGGAAAAGCAGCGGAGAATTATTTTCTTCACGGCATAGGTATAGGCATATAACTAAACCGTTTCACACTGCAGTCTCAGGTACTGCAGTATTTAATTACACATATGCATCGTTGAGCTGCTACTACGACCTCTGTAAATCATTACATTATGGATTATCATAGCCAGCAATCCGTTTAATTTATTTACGATTAAAGTTCAACGCGTCAAAACACAAAGTGAAATGCGGACGCGGTTGACGTCCGACCTACGCGCGAGCCGATGACTTACAGTATTTTGAATTGCGTTTTGCTTATCATATCCGAACCCATTAACATTAAACGGGTATGAATTTTGAGTTACCTACGCACACGCACACGCACACATATGTATACATATGTAGTATACACCCGAACGTTTCGAAATTATAGGTATACCAGCACGCCTATAATATAGTCTATATACAGTTAAATAGAAGTTTGTCAATCGGTAGAGGCCAAAGACCATGAGGGATTATCATTTGTTGAATCTTTCATTTCGTTCCAATTTCAGCATCGTTGTATGTACTTTCCTATCCGCAATTTCAATTCGATTGTTGTTCTTCCGTTTTCTACAGGTCAGTTCATTATCGAGCCTGACTCTGTATACCATGAGGATTCGTGGATGCGGATCACTCCCGCGGTTCACTCGATTTAGTTCGACACAGATATTTGCATTGCCGTAGATATGCAGATACCTATCTGTGTCGTGCTGAATCGAGTGAACCGGGAGTGCGATCCGCATCCACGATTATGAACCTATTATACATTCCTTTCCCTGCATATCTTTTGTGCGGGGTTTTCGACTCGACTCCTCGCAAAACTTCCGCGCTATAAAATCAGTATAACTAGTTGATATAATTTATTTTACGCAGCGACGGAATCGCTCTTATTATTGTTAGGCATATTTATTTCGCTCTTTCTTTTTCCGCAACTTTTTCGGTCCTGATGTTATAAAACAGGGATCAACGACTCGGCCCCTCTTGGTCGCGAATATCATCTTCATGCATATACATATACAGTACGCGAATAGATCGAGCGATAATCAACGTCTTGATATGTTTTTCAGAGAAACCCGCAGATATAGGTATAGAATGCCCTTGATATTCATCACATGTATACATACTCAACGCATATAAATGAAATACGCCGTATATGCATATGAGAGAAATTTACACGTCACTGCAGCCTTCAGCGGCAACAACATGTTACATTATACATTATATTGTACGTACACACCGACATTGTTTGAATCGTTCTAATCAAAACCCTAGAATTATATCTGACGTATAGCCGCAGCATGTATCCAGGTATATACGTGTGTAGAGTATGACACATGATGCGGAGCGATAGCACTCGCCAGTTGAGATAAGATTACAGGTGCCTTTTAGCCTTTCGTTGTGTTACAGTGATATCGAGAGATTCCAAGTGACCGTATTCCGTTATTTCGGAAGCTCTTGTTCGTCTTAAATAGTATATTTCTCGATTTTCATAAGAATATGAAGATCTCAGTACTGTATTTTTTGATAGTTCACATAGCGTCGAGCTTTGGGATTTCGTCGGATATTGAAGGGGACGTGTTTTGCAGTAGTTTCTGCGAGTGCGATATGTGGTATAAACTAAGACGAGCGAGTTGTACATCGAAACATTTATACAGCATACAAACTGGCGTTTCTAACACCGTGCAGGCTCTGGATCTTTCCGAAAACGCAATTTCTACACTTTTAAATTACGATCTAAAGGTGAGTTTATTACGTTGTTGTTTCATCAAACCGACCGCAGCTACAGCTATGCGTCCGCGACAGTGGCGCTTATACGCAGATAAAAGCGGAAACTACATTGTATATATTCACCTATACATAGACGTACCTAAATATATAATATACACATTCAGTATAGTATAGGTATACTTGAGAAAACTGGGCGAAGGAAAAGTCCAAGTTTGCTTGACCAATGTTTAGACTGCTTGTCACGGAGACAAGGTCGCTTCGCGAAGTTTGCACCTATACATACTATAGACATATATATATATATATATGTATAGTATATAATGTGTGTATAGGTATTATATGTAGAGGGAAGGAACGTTTCGCGTTTCGCAAATTCGAATACCGTGGTCGTTTGTCGGTTTCCTCATTTTTTCAGTCTGCAGATTCCTTCTATGTATTAGTCAGGATTTTACGTGTAGGTATGTAATGACGAAGGGCGTTTATCTCATGGTATACAGAATAATAATGAGGAAATTCATTATCAGACTGTCGCGATGTATAACGCGAGGCTCGAGTTTGCGAAATTTTTCATCTGCGGTTTAAATGTACCCTCGTATATAACGGAATATTGTCATTTTTTCGAACCCTCTTATCGATGTGTATAACGTACGCGGTCCGTGATTGATTAATTAATGTTTCGGTCGTTTATTTTCGCCTCTTAAGATGATCACGCGGTTTGTTTGGCGTATCGAATTTCGACATGGCCAAACTATTACATGCTATACTGGAATACGCTGGACATATCTCGTTAAGTTCCTGACCGTCTGATTATTCACATACTTTGGAAACTACATATACTATTTTGTGAAACGTTCTCGTGTTTTTTATTCCATTTTTTTTCTATTTATCTCTCCTCCAGATCCTTTTCTCCGCGTACCCCTATAGCGATATATCACCATGTGAGCGATGTGTTTCGATTTAAATTTACCATTAATTAATACCCATATATTCACGCATTTTTCGCATTCGCATTATCCGCGATGTAATTTGAATAGCTGGTCAATTATAAACGGATGAAAAATTTCAACGTATTCATCATATCATAATATGTACACCTATACACGTGTTGTATATTCTATCTGCGTATATACTTATAGGTATTTTCGATTATTGTTAGATAAGCATTCGATCAAGTCTGCGACATAGTATAATCCATTATGTATTGAATAGAAAAAAGTCCCGATAAGCGTTATAAGATGCGTTGATATAGAGAAGTAGTCGGTATATACAGAGGTAATGGATATTTTTTCACCGTATATAGTATAAGATGATACATGGTGTGCAATATGAAACTCCATAAGAAGAATATATCCAATTAGATAATTAGGTAGCTATATGAAATCGCTTAATAATTCCCACATTTTTCTGCGAATTATTATAATTTTATAATTATAATTTTACACGATTACGTGACCGGGACGAAAAGATCCAAAGACATTGGGTCTTTTTTTTTTAGATTGGAAACCAGATTATTGGGATTTTCGTTCCTTCTTTCCAACAGGGTCTTTTGTTATCTAACATTAATGTCTGCAATTGATTATATGTATCTTTTCAGAATACTGGTTTGGTAAACCTGAAGTATTTGAACCTGTCTGATAATTCGATCAACGAAATCGGCTCCTTTGCATTTGCCGGCCTTGTGGAACTTACGGTTCTAGACTTGTCTAGAAATCATCTTTACTACGTTCTTTGGGACACGTTTGTCGATTTGAAAAATCTTCGCATTCTTCATCTTGATGGAAATCGATTTGGCACTCGTATACCCGATTTGCACTCCAGCTCGATTTCGGTGGGTATATATACTTTCAGCGAGCTATGATCGATTACGCCTAATTTTTATCCGATTTACATTTCTGCAGTAGATACGATAATTTCACGCCAATTATTTTTCTGCATCAATATAAACTCTATATATTTTTCACCGAATATTTCGCCCTCTTTAAATGATCGATTTATTTATTTATGCCCTGGAGACCCTCGGGGCAAATGACGAAAAGTAACAGAACCAAGAGAATAATTATAAACAATACATAGTAATTAGAAATACAGGACTAAACATAGCCATAGAATAACAGATGAATAGGAAGAGTAAGTAATAGTATAAGTAAATAAAAGTATACAACAGTACCAGACAGCAGGGAAAGAAAGAGAGAGAGAAAGAGAGAGAGAGAGAGAGAGAGAAGTAATGGCAAACGAAGTTTATAAACCACGCGACTCGTTGTCGTTAATTAATCTTTACGTAACCAATCACCCCATATTTTTTTTCTCTTCTTTTTCCCCATCAATCAACATCTAAATCGTACCACGCAACGATCATCCGAACGCGCTGCTGATCGTCTCGTGCTCGTTAAGTGATTGAGATTTGCGATTTGAACCCTCTCTGTGTCCCTATATGATTATACATGTATACCTAATTAGCTGTTGCAGCGACACGACACGGTTTGATGCGATAAATATGTTATAAATTATAATCACCATGTCTGAGGAAAATTTTCATTAACCATTTCAATATACCCATTATACCGCAGAGCTATAATTGAAAAATTACTTAATATCTATATTATACATATATTTGCAATCGCCGCGGGTCTTTTCTAAACGATTAGTATACAATTATTCCTCGATTACTATGTCTAATAGAAAATTTCCTTTCCACAAATGAATTTTCCATCAGCTTTTATGCATTATAAAGTAAAATCATTTGTCTGATATAAAGTAGGTGTATTACAGGTATATCCGATACCCATATGCTTTGACTCCCGATCAAAGATTACGCGATCCATTGTATGCCGATAAATCAATATCGTATCGAATAGAGATATACAGGTGTCGGTGCAAAGGACAAAGGTGTGAAGATGCAGGTGCATATGTAAACTTTTGCACGTGATAATCGCTAAGGAGTTAATGAATGATATAAATATAGCATAGGTCAGAATCTATAATCATAGGTGTAATCGGTATTCTGACAATGCGAGGATTGATTCGAATCGCGTATAACGATTGTCATGTCCAAGCCCCAGGCTTATAATTCCATGGAAAAAGTGGAAAGAGAAAAAATATATATATATAGCAAATTTAGGGTCATTCTGAAAAGCAAACTGCGCACCTTTGATCCCGCGGCTGCGGTCGAGGTAACAGGAACCCCGTTTACCTCCGCGTACACACATGATACTTGTGTCTACGTATATTGGCGAAGGTTCATTCGCGGTGAAATGCGAGATTCAAATTCAACGTCAACAGGGACTGCGAGTATACACGGATCGACCCGTCAATTTTATAAAATTGAGAAGACGAAGTGTGAAAATAAAATTAGATCGCAGGAAGAGGAATAGTATATTATGAAAAATGAATAAAATCGTATTGCAGCTGGAGAAAAAAAAATGAGCTTTCGTTTATCTCAACGCTATAGCTGCTGCGACTATCAAAGTTTCGCAGCTATCGATCCGGTCGTTGACACGCCTTGATAAGAATGAATTATACATAATACGTTTTCTTTTTCTTTTCCTTTACTCTCAGGAATTAGGCCTTAGCAACTGCCAAATAAGCCACGTCAACACCCACACGTTTGCGGGGCTGGAACAGCTCCGGAAACTCGATCTGTCGAATAATTTCATGATCGAAATGGACTTCAGAGAACTTGACCCCCTTCGTTTCCTTAAGGAGATTGATTTGGACAAGTGAGAATATGCGACTAATGAAGGTTAAACGTAATCATTATTCGTTGGGATTAAACGTCCTTTTCACTCATTTTTATTTAACAGTAATCCCTGGTCATGCGGTGGTGTAAAACAGCTGGAATCGTACCTCAAGGATAGGAGAATAGGCTTCAATCCCCTCTGCGTATCTGAACCAGTCCCAAATATTGGTGTTAAAAAATCCGAGAAAATGATTGACTTGTCCAGTCCTAGACAGAGCACTATGGATCGGAAAGCTGGACCTAATCACAAGCCAAAAAACATCTGGGTGATGGATCCTGCTCCTCCTCCTCCTCATTCTCCTCCTAAGGAAATTTGCAAAAGCGATTCCACGAGTTCGACGAGAGGTTCTGCCACAGGATTAATCGCCTCAATCGCGACTATTTCTCCAATATGGATATTCGCCGTTGGATTTTCACTCGGACTCGTTACGAGCATGCTTGGAACCTACGTATGGGTAACGGGCATGTGTTCGTGCAAATGCCCGAAAATACCGAGGCGAGATCGGGCCCGAATATTAGACAATACCTCGCAAAGGATATCATTGCTAAATCCTAACTGTCCTGGGACCCCACCGCCTCCTTATAGAGACGTCATGCTTCACTCTAGCGCATACCCAATCGCACCATCATCGATTACGATATGAAAAATGACATTCTGCCAAACTCTGTATACCAGAATTGAGTTTTCTTTTTGGTTTTGGTTTTTTTTTTTTTTTTTTTCTTTCAAATCGTCATTTCAAAACGGACGAGAATTCTTCAGTTATAGGGGCATTGATTGAATGGGGAAATTTGTAGAAAGAAAACTTCACGTCTGACGTGGGACATAGGTATAGGTGCATATCGCAAAAGCTTGTTTGAAACGGGTGTCGGGGAATCCCGGTAATAGATTGACGACTCGTTAATAGAGTATCTGTTTATGAAGAGATTATAATATTACAAATAAACTGTCTACTCTCGAATATACATATAGGAGTAGACGACCGAAGACATACCCGTTGCCGCAATCGACAGCATCCCACAGATATCGAATGGTAGGTTGTATACAGGATATACAGGGATGTGAGATAATTAACATCATATAACGATTGCATACTGTATGTATTATAGCACAAATTTCATCGGTATATTATATGCTCCGTAAGGATAGCTGCGATTGACTAAATTCAATCATCTCCTGGTAATTATCCTCTTAATTATGCATTTTTTTTCGCAGAGAAATACAGTTTTAAGAAAATTATTCAAGAAGAAAGAAAGAAAGAAAGAAAAAAAAAAAAACGTTCTATTTTTTACAGAGAAATCTATGCGCTTCTTTCTCTGAAGAATTTCCAAAAGCAAATCTTTCATACAATTTGATATAGATGGTATCCTGCCGTGAAATATCAAAATTTTTATGAAATCATTTTCACTGGATGAAAAATGAGAAAGACATGTTGATTAAATTGTATCCGTACTACGCGGATATAGGGAAACGGGGCAGAGGGGGGCAGGGGCAAAAAATTTTTTTTTCAAATTAAAAAAAAATTTTCCCCCGACACCTGAAATTTTTTTTCATTCACTTCAATTACGTTGAAAAAAACGAAGATTCAGCATATTTGAGTCCCCGGAAACTTAGTATTTCCTTAAGTACCCCGTTTTGCCCTCCCTCCCCAGCCCCCTATGTATAGAAAATATAAGAACAATTGTATTCTTCTATCCCCGTCGCGGACGTTTGGGGTCATCATTTTTGAGGTCGCGAATTATTATCAGCTTAATAAATAAAAACGCGAAAATGAAACGCATGATGATTAGTTGACCGTAGCTGCTGACAATAATGAGACAACCAGACAAGGCTGCTGGCTGTGGTTCTTACAAAATATAAGCTGAATTGTTAGAGGCCATGACCTGGCCCAGTGTCTATGTATATCGTTCAACGATGAGAAATTAGAATCCTGCCAGTTAGGAACCTTGGAAACTATTCATGGCTTTACGCACACATGTGAGTAGTCGCTGGTCGTTTTATAAAATATATATATGGACTAGTACTTAGGAACAATTTAGCGCAGTTAGACCGTCAGATAGTAGGCAATTATATCTTACGATCAGACTTTTCGTCAACGTTCTTGCGGCGTGCATGCGGTAATTGATAGCGAATTGATACTAATATTTGAAATGGCAGATAAATCAGAAGAGGGATATGAGATTCGACGACCCTATTAATTATTCAGTTTTTTGCATTAAATGTCGCGTAATAAGTTCAACGAGTCTTTGATCGTTATTGACAAGCCGTGTAATAATAATAGTCCCCAATTAACCGCGACATACATGGCTTCGAAAATCGATTCACAATGCGCAATACCCGCGAAGTGTAAGGATGCAAATTAAAATTGAAATTGGAATTGGAATTGGAATGAGTGAAGATAATATTTAAATAATAGGTATAATATGCAGACGGTATACTGCGACTGCACGCACGTCTGAGAATGAATAAATAATGACATAATATAAGTACCTTGATTTATCTTTACTGCCTTAAAAAAAAAGAAAAAAAAAATTTTAACATAATTTCATCGGGCCTTTGCTTTTTTTTTTTACTTCTTTCCCTCGCTTTTTTCACCTGCACGAGCAGCAGTCTCTGCCATTCGCATATGGATTTGCATTATTGCCTGGTGCGAATAACACCTAGTCGCATAAAACTGGTTTTTTAATCCGGATAACGAGATGGACGTTTTATGCAAAACATATAGGGATATATTGTCAATTATTGATAGCTAAACGTTTATCTACGATCTGCCCACAGTATGCATGCTGATGATTGGCACATACGAGAGTGTCATCCACGCGCGTGCCCCTTGACATTTAAAATACATACCTATAATTATATCTCAATCTATACCCAATTCAATGTGTAAAAAAGTTATCTCCGACCGAAAGATTTGTCTCACTATCTACACCGGGATTATTGGCAAGATAATGTTTTCGCGATGCATGCATAATATCGGCTATCTCTCATATTATACACGCCACGTGTATTCGAGCCAAATGTTGGTGATGAAAAAAAAGTTGAATATTTTGATTTTCAATTAATTGACCTTCATCAACTATTCGGGTCTATGTAATCTCTAAACTATAATCAAATTTGTATAATGGAATCGTCGATATCTGATACGCAAAACTAACTGGCGAGTTAGGTTTTTCCCTCTCAATGTATGCATGGAATTATTTAAACTATAGGTCATCGTTGTGAATTTCTATTAAACATACCCTACACTACGATATTATAGGTATAGTCAGTATAATGAAAGCAAATCGTTTTTTTTTTTTTTCCCTATACAAGTGATAAATGGAATCTTTCTAATTTATACAAATAGGTACCATAAGTGTGGTGTGTTTAATTAGTCGGTAATAATCGACGGAAAGTTTCTGTCTCACGATCGCGAATTATAATCATCCAGGGAAGCCTTCTCGATCCGCGCATTCGAAACAATAATGATGATAGCAAGTGAAAAAGGAAGTAGATCACTTTTTTTTCGAGATCACCTTTACGTAATATGCACATAATAATTATATATTTATATTGGAGATACTAGATGCAAGAGATTGCAAACAAATAATATAGTAGGTACTCTAACGCGCGTTGGACAGCTGATAAAATTATCATACCCGATTAAATTGGCATTTTTACAACGTAATTTTTCTCCTTTCGCTTCATTTTCATACCCCTTGATTTTTATCATCAATAGCGTTCTATTAGCTGTCGTTAAAAGTATAAAAATTGAAATGAAATGAAACGTTGAAATTTTTTCTCACAATACATACTTACGAAAATGATTTCTATCCGTTGAAAGGGAGCAAACTTTTGTTATGAAGGAGAAAAATAAGTTATTTTTATCAATATTATGTTTCATGCTACTATATTGAAGGTTCAACGCATTTATTTTATTTCATTTTATTTTATTTTGATCCATTTTGTTTGTTGTATTTTCAATTCTCAATTGAGAATATTCTTAGATAAATAGATTTATTAACTAATATAATAATATCACTGTGTATCACTATCGTTATTTAATGTAAAATCGAAATTTCTTAAAAAGAAATCTAAATTATTATTCAACAATCAAGTACCCTCCCAGATATTTAATAACGTTGGGCGTAGAAGAATTACCTATACATCGATTAGATTAATATTCGGTATATGTGTATATTGAATGTTATAATCGCTTGTCGATAATTATTCGCGTGGGTTAATATAATATCTCGCGTTAAAAAATATAACTACTTATATTCTATGTAAGATTCATTAGTAGGATGCGATTTGATGAAGTAGGACAATATTACATTGATTGCCAATTATTCCTAGACGTGGTTGATTTCGGCTGAAAAAAATTATTTTCAATATTTCCGCGCTCGTTTATGGCTGTTATAAGAATTTAACGAGCAGCGGCAAACGAGGAGACACCAGATCCATCAGAGTGATAAATTTACAATACACGAACTGATGTAAAGACGAATAATTTAACATTCGTTGAATACGTTTTTTCACTGCTAGTTTTAATTATTCATTCAATTTGCGTATGATTTTTAGTTCAAGGTAATAATGCAAATATGAGATGTTTTATACACCGATCAAACATCGAAACGATCGCATTTACCGCTAAATTATTCACGATTACATCAAACAAATATAATTTCAGCCATAATTTCGAATTTAAGTATGCATACCAGTTCCATTATCATTGCGATATGTGATACGAAGCAGCAGCCGCGTTGCTAATATTCGATGGCTGTGGTAGCTGCCTTATATTCTTACAACCGATAGCCTTAGCTACTTCCGTTATAATATCTTCCGAATAACGAGTACCTTTTAAGCTCGTTACGACACTTGCGTCTTCACGAAAATTCTCCAACTTAATAGTCGTTGGTAAACTCATTTTAATTTCTTCTACAATACCGTTCTGAATGTCCAATGTCAGCGTAAGCTCATGTACTTCTCCGTGCACAGAGGACAGCTCCAATTGACGAGTTACAGTGAATTTTGGTGTCTTGCCGAATGTCCAATCCCACGAACAAAATTCGTCTCTTAGCTTCGTAATTCCTGTTCAAATATTAACACCTATTAGATCTCAGTGTACACTCTTATACCCTGATGTCGTCAGAATTAATTCAAGAGATATTAGTGGTTTCCTGAATTGTTATACAATTAGGTATTATTTTTAAATTCAACAGTAATTTTCCAAGACATTTGCTCAGTAAATTTATTCACCCTGCGCACGGTAGGTACGTTATCTCGAGTCGTTTGTCATTCTGACAATCAGAAGAACAAGGATGTTATAATTAGATTTATTCTTATGCTACAATGTTTCTCTCCGTTGACAGATATCTGTTCAATCATTATAATTGTCTAAACTGTGCGAGACCAGCTGATAATTCGATTTCTATACTTGTTCCCATCTCTTTTTGTCTGATATGAAACTAATGAATGATTGAGCCGCAAGCTCTTTATACCTGGAAACCAATCTTCTGTAGGATTGATCATCTGAAATCCCTTTTGTTGTTGCACAAGATTTTTCCCACCATCCTCAAGGGTAATAGCTCGTGTCCTCAGATATTCCCAGCCTACAGCGCTGAGTAAATTCTCGGGGTGAATGTGCGCGTTTATGTCTGTTAAATTCTTTACAAAAGAGCGAACAGACTCTGTGGCGTTCGTCACTATTCCTTTCTGCAACAGAAATAATGAAATCTCTGTTGAATAATGCAAGGTAAATAGTCGGAATGGTATTTCTTCTCTTTGAATGTATTCAGAAAGTATGTTAAGAAGAGAGCCGCGACACTAGCTTGGGGCATTAGATTCAAATTCCCTACACGAAGCGATATGTAAGTACGTAACTGTGTTTACTTAAACGTAGTCAAAACAGTGTTAAGATAATGTGAGAAAACGTGATAAATTGTAATTGTATAAATACGCTTTTTTGTGTTCTTCAGTCATGCCTTGTTTTACAGGGTCTAGACACATGGTTACTCTATCTAGTCCGTTTACTCTAAAGATCTCCGTAAATATAGATAATCAGATGTACTACTTTGCTAGCTGTGGTCATGTCTCATTATTCTATTACGCGTGACGCTAATTTACTAATTCAAAGATACACCATTAACATTAAGCAGCAATAAACTCAGTATTACAAACAAATCTCTAACTGAATGAGATTAAATGAGTATCAAAGTACTCCGCGTGCAGCTTGCTCCGATTGAAATATTATTTCTGTTAAATTTTTCAGCAAGACAAATGATAAATAAGTTTGACATGAAATAAAATTCATGAACTTTGAACGCTGCTGAGAAGGCCGAACGCAGAATTATACATATTGTAAATTGGTATCAATCTTATTTATAAAGTATTTTGATGATAAAGCAAAACATGACGCTGTGCAAAGAATTGTTTTTCTCCATTCTGAAAATTCGACGAGTGTGTTTGCTTCTAGAATTTTCACTGGCTGATGCTGCAGAATCTAAAACCGCTTTGTGCTGTTATGATAAAACAATAATCAGTGGGTCAGAGTTTATACTGATAAAGTGGATGTTGGATTTTATAAAAACAGTTAATCTCGAATATTATTAATACGTGTAACTGCGTATACGCATTCATCTGTTCTCAATAATTGGCTCTCTCCCAAGTTCTTCTTTGACCAAACTCTTTTGCATTACCTCTTTCTTCTCCAGGGCCAAACTTAAATCAGTCTTATTAACATTCACCAACAAAGTACAGTGGTGATAAGCGTTTGGTCTTCCAAGTTTAGCAGCAGTCCCAGAAACCTGCTATAACAATTCAAGAATTAGACAATAATGCATGAATGACTATGGACCGTTGAAAGACAGTATTTGAAGACTGATTTTGGCAAGATTCCAAGCTCGTAAGTTGTCTTTTTCGTGATATCTTTAGATTATCCCATTTTACGTTAGCCGAATGTAATTACCTACCTTAAATTCACCGTCGACGACAATATCTTCACGTTTATTGACCTCGGCCTTGACGCCCCACTGTCTGTACAAGGCTCTGCATATTATGTCCAAGTTGTAACGTCTGTTGTACCTTTCTTTTGGGGTGAAAAAAGAGAGATTCAAGTTTCCTAGGTCATGATAAACGGTTCCACCTCCGCTGTTGCGTCGAGCTAGTGAAATACCGTTATTCTCAACTGCGTTTGCGTTAGATTCCAGCCATGGGTTTTGGTGCCTTCCGATAACAACGCAAGGATCGTTTCTCCACAGAAGTAATATGTGATGATTGGTGAAATCATTATTACGATAGAACCAATCCTCCAAGGCAAGATTAGTGTAGATATCAGAGGATTGCGATATATACACAGACTTTCTTATCGCATCTTCGGAAACATCGGACGTCCATTTATTTGACGCTAGACGAACCGGCGAGTAGCGAATATTTACCAATCCGCCAGCCAATCTTCCGCCTCTAGCAACGGCTGCGCCTTTCGCTATGAAACTCATGGTTTTTTTTTTTTTCCTCTTTCCTTTTCTTATTTATATATTTACACCTATACCCAGTTGATTAACTATTTCTTGATTATTACTATTTATCTAGACTCGATTCTATTTTGGTATTTGTGTTTTTTTTTCCTTTTTCTTTTTTTTTTTTTTCGTTTTATATATATATATAGTTTTTTTGTTCTTCAGTCTTTGAGGTTAGATTTTTCTTAGTCTTTGAAATTGAACGAGTTTATGATTAGGTGAGTCACAATAATGAATCAAGGTCCACGCAGATGTAGATGGATGTGTGTCGTCGGTGATTTTTGCGCAGACCTAACACCCGGACGGCTTAAAAAGAAAATCCGATTGGCTGGCTGTTATGGCGATCAAATAATCATGCAGGGCGATCGTTTGGTGAAGCCACTTCCAGGTTTGATCTAACGTATTGATACGGTATCTGATACCCAGACAATCTCGGCAATCCTTTTGCATTCCTCCGTGTGCTGACAGTTTGAAGGAAGAAATCAAAGAAGCTAAAAAACCTCCTTTCTCACTTTGCTTTAGTTTGGTTTTCGATTGAATACTATGTCCTTTTTTTTTCTTGTTTTTTACCCAACGAATTTACGCGGTGCGGTTGTACGATTCACAGCTTGAATTTTATTATATTGTTACAATAATCACTCCATTCCTTTCGAACTCTGAAGATAAAATGTACATTTAGCTCTTTGAATCTTCTCATTATATTGACCTGAGGTGGAGGCAGCAAGTAGCAGCGGGGGGGCTCCAGAGGGGTTATCGCAGATCACTCCGTAAGACGTAAACTCTGAACACGCATCAGGCACAAAGTACAGCTGATATGCGCGTGGCGTCTGCGCACTGCGGGCGACGCGACCGGGACGCTGCCGCCAGTCACGACTGGTCACGACGTGTTCGTAAACACATCGGTGGGGCTCGGCGGGGGGTAGTAATAAAATTACGATAAGGGAGTTGTCGAGTTATAAGAATAGGTTAAAAAGAGCAGCTCTACTAGCCAGCGATTTGATTTCATTTGAACTATATTTACATGTTTACTTAAGGTGAGATAAACGAAATTATGCTAAAAATTTCCGATACTTATTATTATCTTTATTATTGCGCGTGAATCTGGGCCGCGAGACAACCTTCGAGGTCTCAAATCCAAACAAGAATGCCTGAAATCTTAACATGTAATTAACTGCATGCATAATTGATGAATTATTCAACAAGCATATGCAAGAACGTTTGCGAATGGAGCTATGCATCGCGAGAGATTGCACAATATGACATAATTATAAATTATACGGAGCGTTGTATAAGCTATGCGAATGATTAGGTATAATTTGCAACGGAAAGCCACGTTTTCACCAAGTGCGACACGAAGGCTTAAGTGATGGTATGGAATTAACTGTGTCATTAGGCCGGCGACGTTCCGTTTCACTAGTGTGAATGGTAGAAAGTAAGAAGGCAATAAAACACGGGATTAGGTGACAGCACCGCAGTATCGCAGTTTGTTAAGATTACATATTTGAAAATCTATTATCGAAACTAACTGATGATCAGTTTGCGCGTTAAAAAATAAGACGAGAATAGTCAGTTCCCCGCTCATTCAATAACTGTGTATGCATAGTGTAATACCACGAGGCAACGGTGTATATCACTCCAATTAGTGATTATAGTTTAACAACCATACGCGAGTGCAGGGTACGTAACAGGTGAGAAAGATTTAAGGGATTATTGGCACACGGCCGGCTGTTTGTTATTTGTAATAAAATAGAATAACCTTCAAGTCAAATTTTTGTTGTCAATTATTCGAAAAATATTATATTACGTATATTTAAATGAAATAACCGATAAACGATCCTGTCAAAATTTTGACAGATGAAGCGAAACGACAAGAAATTTAGTGCTTTCATAATGGCTGCCCTGATTCTGTCCTCTGGTGGAACTGGAAAGTGTTTATTGTCGCCTAGCCGACTTGTGTTTTGCTTTAAAAATAATCCAACTAGAAGAGGTGGTGGGACAGGATTAATTAGATCCGATTGCTTGCGATCCGTACATAATTTGACCGATACGCAGATATCGCTGGTAATAATCGAGCACGCAGAAATAAAGGAAGCCAAAAGGATAGAAAATAGAATAGAATGATAGATGACATAACCTAACCTACTTGTTGAATAAAGTTTCACTTCCGTGAATTTTGGACCGATAAAACGATTTGATTAACAGGTGAAATCGACCGGAATCAACTCGACATCAAAGCTGAATAAAATCATGACGAAATTTGATTACCCGAAGGCCCGGAGGGACGAAAACATCGTCGACGATTACCACGGAATTAAGGTTAGGTTTCGTTATGCTTTCCGTATTCTTTTTATTCTTCGTTCTAGAATAAAAATAAAATTAAGGATACGATCAATGCTGCAGATCGCAGACCCTTACAGATGGCTGGAAGATCCTGACTCAGAGGAAACCAAGGCATTCGTCGACGCCCAAAATGCGATAACAAAACCATTTTTGAAAGCTTGTTCCGTCTGTGACAATATTCACGATAGATTGAAACAGTTATGGGATTTCCCAAAGTATTCCTGCCCTGCTAGACACGGGGACAAGTATTACTTCTACAAGAATTCCGGATTGCAGAATCAGAGGTTTGCGACACCTTTTTTTTTTTATCTTCTCTCTCCTTTTGTCTTCTTTTCTGCTTATTTTCCTTGATAATACAATTATCTGATGACCCCAGGAGCAGCTATCTATCACGTGTTCCCCACGCAATCTTATCTTAAAACTGACTTAGACTCACTTAGTTTTTTCCCTTAAACAATATTAACATCACGCAGATGAAACATTGTTTGCCTATCACTTAGCGGCAGGCATTTATATACATGAAGTTATCAGTTTGTTTTATGACTGAGCGGAGTCATTGCTCAAGACTTGATCGTGATATCATACTCAGATTAACCAGTCAGAGTTCCATTTCAGGAAAATTCAATAAAGTCCTGTAAACTCCCTTCAACGCCAGTGGTTCTAATTGTATTTTATTTTCTCCAAATAACCTCAGCGATATTGAAACCAGATTAATTGTAAATTTCCAGCGTTTTATACGTCCAAAACTCGCTAGACGAAGACCCGAGCGTTTTTCTAGATCCTAATACTCTGTCGGAAGATGGAACGGTCGCTATAAGCAGTAGTAAATTTAGCGAAGACGGTGGTATCTTTGCTTACGGGCTTTCTAGCAGTGGCTCAGATTGGAAAACGATCCATTTCATTAATACAATCACTGGTACAGTACACCCAGTATTCAATCCTTTAAACAAACACATTTCTTTCTTGTTGCGCTGTCAGTAGTAGTAGTATTAGTCTTACATCTCACACCTTTCGGCTTTCAAAGCAATTCACATCTTGTCTATCTAATTTCTAATTAATTCATACAGTCTACAATTTATCTATAAGTCTCATAATGAAGGACAAACGTTTTTGACTAAAAATAAGTCTCCCAGGTCAAAAGTATCCGGAAGTACTAGAGAAAGTCAAGTTTTCTCCTATCACATGGACCCACGATAACCAGGGAATTTTCTACGCCCGATATCCCGAACAGAAGGGTAAAACAGACGGCTCTGAAGTCCAAAGCAACGAGCATCAGAAGCTCTATTATCATCGGGTAGGAACTCCGCAGTCTGAGGATGTTTTGGTCGTTGAATTTCCTGAACAGCCGCTATGGAGGATGTGAGCAAGATTTTTTACAATTAGTTTCAATTAACACGGGTATAAGTGAAACGAATTCAGAAAAGGCAGATCTCAGACAGTGTAATTGGCAGAAAACGCCACATTACCAATTGTCAGAGTTAAGGGAGCTGAAATAAATTTATTCATATCACCGTGCTGTCATTTATCACGGAAATAATGAATAATTCTCTTCAGCGGCGCGCAAGTCACTGATTGTGGGAACTGGATAATCATCATGCCCTTGAAAGATTGCAGAGACAATTTAGTTTACTTCTCTGAACTCAAGCCAGGAAGTAAGATTACTGGGAAACTACCGTTAAACGAAGTTGTGGACAAGCTAGAAGCCGATTATGAAGTTAGTATTGGCCGTTGGACTTGTTGAAAATTAAAAATTCTCTATCGTTCGATAATCTGTGCATCGTACTTGTTTCACAATGATAATAATTCAATTAATGTAAGGAATATTTATGCCACAGTACGTAACGAATTTGGGATCGAAGGCTGTATTTCGCACAAACAAGAATGCTCCCAATTACAAACTGATAACAATTGACCTACACAACTGGGAGCAATCTAACTGGGCTGAACTATTGCCAGAGCATCCTCACAATGTATTGGATTGGGCTAGCCCTGTTGATGGAGATAAAATCGTGGCCTGCTACATTGAGGATGTGAAGGTGACTATAGAAATAAGAATGAATTAAATTATCCAAGATCAAAGCTGAGAAGATGAGTTGATTCATTTTTATTTTCTCTCCAACTCCATAATCTGATGAATATATTTTCAGAACGTCCTTCAATTGTATTCTTTGGCGACTGGTAAACTTCTGCGAACTTTTCCAATTGACGTCGGTACCATAGTGGGATTTTCCGGGGACAAAAAATACTCGGAAATATTTTATCAATTCACCAGTTTTCTCACACCTGGTATAATATACACTACAGATTTAAAGGAGGACGTAGAACCAAAGGTAAGCTCTGCCATATTTTGATAGTGGTGAAAACTAAAGACTCTCATTAAACCCGCCTCACAAATTATCCCCAATTTCAGGTACACCATGATATCAAAGTTAATAACTTTGACGCAGATTTGTACCAGACTAAACAAGTATTTTATACGAGTAAGGATGGAACCAAAGTGCCTATGTTTATCGTTATGAAAAAGGTGATTAAAATGGTTTCTCCAAAACCTTTCTTTCGTCTTTAATTTAGTTTTTTTGTTGCAAATCTGTGCTTGATTCTAGGGCGCCGTATTGAATGGCTCCATGCCAGCCCTGCTCTATGGATATGGAGGATTCAATGTCAGCATTCAACCTACCTTCAGCGTCACCAGACTCGTTTTTGTCCAACACTTAAACGGAGTACTTGCAATTCCTAACGCCAGAGGCGGCGGGTAAGCAGAATTACTGTCAATCAAATTTACCCTCTGATCGGTAGCTGACTCAAAAACAATTAAATCATAGCTCTAAAGATAAAAGATAAGGATTTTACTGCTGGTTCTATATTTGCTTTGATTATTATTGCAGTTTGAACAGAGGCGGTATCGGTAAATTAAGATAAAGCTTGAAATCTATAAGTATTGATTCATTTTTCAGAGAATACGGCGAGAAATGGCATAACGCCGGACGTTTTCTTAACAAACAAAATGTATTTGACGATTTTCAATCCGCTGCAGAGTATTTGATCGATAATGGATATACAACTTCGAAAAAACTTACCATTCAAGGTGGCAGTAATGGGGGATTATTGGTTGCCGCGTGCATAAATCAACGACCTGATTTATTTGGCGCCGCTATCGCGCAAGTTGGGTATGCAAGACTTTATATGATCAAGACTTGTAGCTAATTATTTTTATCTGACTTTCAACCTGTTATTTCTTTCGAATTGACGTTGCAGCTTCAATTCCGAAAGCTAATATGCCACAATTGAGCTTCCTAGATATCCCAGAGTTTGTTTAAGACGTAACATCGTTTTTTTCAGCGTAATGGACATGCTACGTTTCCACAAATTTACCATAGGCTATGCTTGGGTGTCTGACTACGGTAGTTCAGAGGAAGAAAAACACTTTTCCAATCTCCTGAAATACTCACCACTACACAACGTGAATAAAGCAACTAAACACCAGTATCCAGCAACTCTTTTACTCACCGCTGATCACGACGACAGAGTTGTACCTTTGCACAGTCTTAAATTAATTGCTACTCTTCAATATGAGTTGGGAGAGTTGTCCATACAGGAAAATCCACTTCTAGCTAGAATAGAAACCAAAGCTGGACACGGAGGTGGAAAACCGACTGCTAAAGTGGTGAGCGACTTCCTTTGTTTTCTAAAAATTGTATTCAGATTAATCTGCAGAATTTTATACTCTGAATTTATTGTCGAAAGGAAATGTTAAATCTCCTGAATTCGATTATCTTTTTTTTTCCTTTCTTGTTTTTTACCTTCTAGATTGAAGAAAGTGCAGATATTCTGTCATTCATGGTCCAAGCACTTAACTTGGAGTTTAAAAATTGAGGCGTTCATTTTACTGCAGGATTCAAAGAAGACCGAAATATATCATCAGCTAGAGACGGTGCATTTAAAAACTACGTCAACTTTTGAAGGACAAAACAAGTAACGAATCTAACAAATTTTAAGATGTATTTCGTCTAAATACACATCGATATTGTACGCGCATTATTGATAATAATTTTATACATTATTGCTTGAAATGGAGCAAGAAGATATTGTTTTTGAGAAATATGAAAAAGATTTTTTTAACAAGAAATTACAATGAATGTGAAAACAATTTTGTCTTCATCCTCTGTCGATTTTCTAAAAAAAGAAGCGAACCCTGTAAGGAAATGAAACGAAATTCCTTTTCTTTCAGTTGTGCAAAAGTTTTTATTTTCAATACATAGTAATTTGTCAGGCATTTTATATTTTCACGAACAAAATAATGCGAGAAGAATATTGGTCTTATTCACCTTGGTATTGTTTCTACGGTTGATTTTTGATTCTCAAAAATCGGTTGACAAGATACTCCGTACATTCTGAGATCTGAATAACGATAATACCGGAATTCAATTTCCTGTTACATAAATTCGGGGATTTCAGTCGGCCATGTCTCTTTCACACTATCAGTTGAAATATTGCAGTTATTGCACAAACAGCAAACGGAACACATAGAGTGAAATGAATATCTTAATGTTTTAAACCCCTTAAGAAATAATCCAATATTCGTAGATCTGGACAAAGGGGGGAAAATCGGGGGTCAATCGATGCATGATTTATAATAGATATTCTTTAAAGTGAGAAGATGAATTAACTCAATATAGTACAGGTAATTACAGAGTGGTCTCTTGAAGCTTTCTGATAACAATTATAATTTGAGGATAAGAATTGAATAATAAAAGAATTAATTATCACCACTATCACTATAGACACAGAGAATTAGTAAATAATTATAAATTAGCGATTCCCTTTAGACGCGGGGCTACGTTTCATAGCTGATTTCAATTTGTTCGGTAAACATATACAGAAAAAGTACAAAATCTCAACAAGAGATATAAAACTGCATCCCAAGAAGAGGCTGAATACTCCGCCCAAAGAAGCTGAAAAATTATATACAATGTTTAGATGGATTTAAATTTTCTGCGAACGATTATTTATTGGCATTAAGAATAGTTCTCGGTATTACGGATATACTCACAGAGTAGATTAATCCAAGATTGAACCACATCTCGTCGTTGAAGCGTCATAACTTGCGAAGCCAGTGTTATATGTAAAGCAGTCGCGTTCGGATATTGGGACGTCTCCTTGCTTTTTTTCATAAGTTTCATTCCCAATTAGTATGTTTTTGTTAAAAACTATGATTATAGAGATCGTATGAACAGAATAAAATAAACAAGAGTACTTGGGGGGGGGGGGGGGGGGGAAGTGAGACGCGTATTGTTCGCGATAAGAATTGACGACAAGCATGGACAGTGTATAATACATGCTTACATCTGGTAATGAATGAAAATAGAAATATTTTTCGATTCGCCTGAACTGGTGGACCTCGGTTGCCACAATTTAACAAACATAAAAAACCGTTTCGGATTATCTAACTGAACTTGGAACAGGCGTCATTATATGCAAAATCAAATCTAGGAAAGTATATAGAAATCCGTAATCGGAAAAAAAGTTTCAAGTACTCAAACAACTCACTAAAGTGGCGAAGGGCTGAACTCCGCGGCGTTCAATGGGACCGTAGTAGTGGCTAGCGAGTACGTAGTCTCCTCGCATTCCGGTAAGCATCCGCACTCTGTGTCTTCGAGTTTTAATTCACCAGCTCGTACAAGTTTTCTTGCGAGACACGGGCTGTGAGATAAATTGCATTGCTCTGTGTCCTCCGTGTCCGAGAACGCGTAGAACGGCAGGCATTTACACGCGCTCTTTATTGCTCGTTCGCGGCATTTAGCGAAACAGTTACTTGTCCGGTAAGGTGGTACTTGGTCCTCTGTTTTAACACAACTTCTAACGTCTTCACTGAGATTCAATACTTCGTCGCTGCTAACTAGTCTGTTACCGAGAACGCTAGCTATCGTCTCGTGACCCGAAGGGGCTACGAATTCTAGGGCTGCTGCACCCGGGTACGATAACGGCTCGTGAATTAACACCTTTATTCCGTCACCGTAAAATGTTGACGAAATGCGATCGTCGAGGTACGGATTCATCAGGAATGAAAGTGTGAAATGTGCCCCGTAAGTCACAGAGTAATGATCCTTTGTCGAATCATCTTCGTTTCTGAAATATCCGGGAGATTTTCGTTTTCATTCTGGTTAACTGTAGTCACAGAAGACTGACAACTTTATATTGTACCTTTGAAGTTATACCGCCATTCAGTCATCCGATCATTCATTCATTCAACTTTCCTTTCTTTCCTTCTTTCTTTCTTTCATTATTTCCCTTCGTGATCGTAAACATCGCGGTTCACTTTCAACTATATCTCGGCGGCGCGGCAGTTTCTTCTTCTTTGAACTCTGCCCCCAATCCGCGCGCGGTATATACGCCGCTCGTGGGGAAATGAATAATTGTCGTTAGACCGATAATTGTGTAATATATATATATATATATATATATATATATATATATATATATATATACATATATATATACATATACACACACACACGCACACACACGAGTTATAAATTATTTTACAGTTTACTCAGCGTTGGCATTGATCTTTTCAGTTTCTATAATATTCTTTCTTTCTCTTTGCTTATAATTACCAGCTGAACTATGGATTCGAATATACCTAAAGTGAAAGTTTATCAACCATAAATTCATGTCAGATTTTTCGCTCTTTATATCGTATAGGTACATACATAACTTCTGGCGAATTGATCTTATCGCGTTTGAAACCGCGTCGGATTGATGGCCGAGTAACTTTGCCCTTCCGTAATTCAATACCACGCTCAAGTCTTTCTTAGGTTTCGGATCATTCGTTCAGACACCCGGATCGAATAGAACTTTGTACATCACCAGATTATTATTTATTACAGCTTGCGAACTTATTTCCCTCGCGTGATGTGAAACAAATTCTATAATGTAGAATGTACTTCCCCGATCTTAATGCTCTTTCTCTCCCTGATCCCTCACCCTCTATAATCATTCACTCCTCGCGTCTCGTTCGTTGCTCAAGAGCATAATCATAAACAGATTTTACAAGAGTCTTGGACTTATATGTATAGTATACTCGTTTTCATCCGAAAATCCTTCTACTGTGATACTCACGGGCTCAAAATGAAAAAGAATGACTCAAGATATGTCATGTGGTATTAAAAATTTCATACGCCGCGATAAGATACGCAATTAAATGTAATAGTATAAACCATTGATCACCTTTTCCGTTTCCACGATGCGTAACGGTAATTAAACGAACAGCAAATCCCATAGGGAGTTAGAGACGGTACCATCAAAGTTTCGCAGGGTTCCTGCCGGTTTTCTTTTCGACATATTATCAGGTATTCGCTGCAGTTGGGACCAATTTTTTCGAGAAATTCATGAACCGTAATCGCATTAGCGTCGAGAACTAGTTGCACGGTGTTCAACTGCGCTGAAAATCTATTTGTGGGTTCGATAGCCTCGCGGAGATGAGCTACGGCGTCTTCCAATTCCATTTGGGAAACGCCTCGAGGTAGAAGTCTGTAAAAATTTGAAAAAAATTTCCGAACTTTTCCCCGTCTGTTGAATATTTTTCGAAAACTCACGTTCCTCGGGACTTCAGGAACAGGTCCAACTTCTGTTTCCTGACCATAGTTCCGTGGCATAATGTTACAGCTGGTAGACGTAGTTCCCAGGCAGGAAACTGCGTGCTTACCACCGTCGTCCTCATATTAGCTGCCCTATGTCTTTCATAGAAACGATTTGCCAAAAAACCGGCACAAACTATAGATATACTCACTATTGTCAGCCAGATAAACCTGTGGGCAGTTGTTATAACGCGTTTGAAATACCGATACCTGTATAATTCATATGTATGTAGGTATATAGATAATCAGGGCGTCAAGGATACATTATGTCATATAGAAATATTGAATACAATACTGGATCGAGGAATGCGCAAATGTGTCTTGTATAGACGTAATTTGTTACACGCGTTATAGATCTTATAGAGACGATTAGCGATCGATTCTACGCTATTATCAGCTCGGACCTTATAACATTAATCACTGTTATCTCGTCATTAGTGATTCAGCAGATGGCATACATTTCGTATTTTCAACATATAGTACCTACTATGTGTGCGATATAAAACATTACGCGAGCGTCTGTTATAATTAGAGAAGAGTAAAGTTACTCGGTTGGTTTTGCGATTAAATTCTTATTATTATTATATTATAAACAGGGAAGGGAAGAAGCGGAGAGAGAGAGAGAGAAGAGAAGAGAAGCAGAGAACAAATATAGTGCGTTAAAAAGTAAACTGTATACAGTTGGTGGGTTTCTGGAAAATAATTTCTTTCATATAGACATTACCGTTTACGGTTAGTGGTTACAGACGATTTCTTCCTCGTCACAACTACTACGACGACGATAAACTTCTACGAAATATGTGTCACGTCGTTTCGAGCGAAATATTTACCAAAACCGATTTCGCTTTAGTCTAGTTTTACGTTCAAACCAAAAGGTGGTGAGGTGCGGAACGAATACCTACTGCAGACCTCGAAGTATACGGTGAGTAATCACAGTTTTTTCCGAATTATTGAAAATTCATATCTTATATAGTAATACGTACATTTGGGTAAAGGCAAAAAAAAAAAAAAAGTCGATTAGAGAAAAAGAAACTTGTTATAGTTTATACATATAATGTTAAAAAATTTATTTTCGATATGCAGCTAAAATTTTTCAGCTAGACATCATATATTATTCTCTGCATCGGTTTCGTAAAAATGTAAAAGTTATAACGCAAGTTACTCGTCTCATGTGTCGACCACATGGAGGATTCTGAACATCTGCCAAGCCCTTAAGGGTCAAGTGTTTAGGAATTTAACTATAGGTATATAATCGTGCATGTTGAATGCAGTGGCTCGCGTCCTCGAACCTCTTCATAGTCAATTATTCAAATGTCTTCATATCTAGGTCTCGCATTATGCGCGATCTCTGATTATAGGATATCATTAGTCATATGCAAATTGTATTATGTAACGTGCGGTGCAGGATCGTGAATAACGAAAATTGGACTCTCGGCTGTTATCAGTTACGCGATTTTCTTACCGCTCTCGTCTTAAGTATGCCGTTTGCTAACATCAAGTCGTTGTCCGTCGCATGCGGCCTTAATTTCAATGACCTTTAAGCCCTGAATCCTCATATATATGCATATGTACTTATGTATACCGTCAATGATAATTTAGCGAACAGACCACACGGTATAACGAATATATTCATTTATTAAACAAAGTATAACTCGGGCTCGATTACGATTCACCACTTCTCTGTTAAAATTCATTCGGTTGGAAACATGAATGAAACTATCAATCGCGTGCCGAAAGAAAAACCCTTCAGGCCTGAGCGATAAAGTATGAAATGAAAAATATGAAATGCACAGATATCGCACGAACCCGTCTATCTTTAATTTTCTTTGCGTCGTGTATTTCAGTCCGTGGATGCTTGTTTCTGCAGCAAACTCATTGTAAACGTCAACAAATGTTCGCCAAGCCGTCTGCCTCGGTTTTTGGAGAATCGAGTCTCTACTGACTTTCGAAAGTTTGATTCTATTCATCTCTAATATACTTGAATTAGTATAGTTATAATTTCTTCTTTATTTTATTCTTCTAATATCATTTCACGTGCCTACTGTCACTTAGCCACTGACGTACGCCAGGCCAGGGCAATCAATAGTCTCATTATCACGACCCATTTACCATACGCGTATATACCTATATATGTATAATTCACGGGTATAATTCAGATGCATGGTATGTATATACGTACGTATGAAAATTTAATACATACCACTTCGTTTATCGACTTTAAGTGTCGTCGTTTTTCAATCTATAAGCTACGAGTATTCATAGTCATGCGCGAAAATTCTACGTGGACATACCATACACATTGTTTTCTATATACAATCAATGCGACGCCTGATAGATTGCAGAGAAAATCAATCAACTTTTCTTTAAATATGAATTTCACATTGCCTCTATAGCTGTACCTACGTATTATCATACGTATACCTAGATCGGCAAGAACTTAATTAGCAAAGTATGAAATTATATGTTATGAAATCCTGTCTTGCGCTCTTGCAGTCACGGCCGAGAGACAGGCTTTAGCGTGATAATTTGAATTGAATATTATTCTCAATATCATGATAGCTAGCTGTGTACGATTAGTTGCGGTACATAGTCCATACTCCATATAGGATGCATTATATCTCGCGTATATGAACCTTCATACATTATCGCACATACATTGGATTCAATGGAGTATATATATATACAGAGTGATTCTGTGTGTTAGCGTTCGCGATTTTTAAATCTTGTCTTTTGGAATACGAAAATTCCGCGCTTACGCATGATACGAAGTCTTTGGAATTTCACGTTGAATTGTGAAAGCGCACGAATTGTTACACGCGATTTTGTTTTCTATTCTATCAATGAGTAGCTGCGTACCCGCTAAACGTAGAAATATAAATGCGTCAATAAAACTATCGGTTCTAATATCTCCTATATGGAATTTGAGCGCAGAGATGAGAGACGCCTCCGACTCGTATTATATAGTGTTCATTGTAGTTCGAAATCTGTTTAATAAAATCCATACGTGTGTGTAGGGAAGGGAGGAAAATTATCGTAATAATTATCGAGACTTTACATTTATTTTCTACATATCTTATCTTTATCTACATTCTACAGCTCTGTTCAACGCCGCATGTCATGTAGTTTTAAAGTTTCAAATCCACGTGCCAATACCAGATTCATTCTTTACCGACTGTTTAAGCTAGCCGCGCCGCGTTTTCGACCGATTTGTCAACAAGAAGTTTATCTGCTGTTGCTGCTGCCTTCGTGCCCCAAGCTTTAAGCTTTCGAGTTTCAGTAGTCGCAACTCGCAGTAGTCGTCTGTCGTCAGTTCCAGTCAGTTCGTTCAAGTTCGCGAAATACGACGATACCAGATGATACTTGTTTGAGGAGCTATTTGCGCGTCTATAGAAATCGAAGAGACCTCGTCGCGCACTAAATAATGAACGTTTTTTAAACCCAATTATTTCAACAAACTTGACGAATATCACAGATTCCTTCTCGTTGATAAATCCAGTGTTTATAAACCGATGTTTCCTAACCGCGTTAACCTTGTTGATCAAAAAACATTCAGACATAATAAGCCTGTCAATTTACGAAATGTGACATTCCCAATGCTACTCTCCGCGTAATCTAACCTAACAAATCACCATTCCGTTCTTAGATTAATAAATAAACGACTAATTCCATCGCTCTGCGATCTCATTATCCACCATAACCCCCCTAACACCCGAGGGTTACACGTTAATCCGTCTATTTTCGTCCGAGTCAACAACGTTCTAACCTCAAATCGCAAGTTGTTCTTCACTGTCATTAGCCCCGACTTTATTATCGCCTAACCGTCACCGATATACCGATATGATTAAACAATATTATTCCTTTGTTGGAGTCCCGTCAACATATATCGCCTCTTTAACACCAAGTTGATGTTCACGATACGAGAAGAGAAACAATAATCCCATCCGATTCTTTCCAATAAAAAATGAAATACTCTTTTCAACCGCATAGGTGATTCATTCTACCTATATTTCGTGATACAGTAATATCAACTGTCATTCTTATCCAGCCTTTAACGACTGGTAGAAAACCAATTGGTAACGACTAGATCTGTTTTCTATTTTCAGAAATCGGAGGAATGTCAGAACGACAAATTCCTCAAAATCTCATTACCCGGCTCTGAGATAGTCTTCTAGTCAATGTAAACAGAAAAATTCTACTCAGAAGTTTAGCATGTCTATTTGATGTGAAAATGATGGGTGAGTTCGTTTTTGTTGAATAAAGATTCGTCCCCTTCTTTTTATCACAGATTTCTTGCCAGTTTTATCAAAGAATGAAATGGGTGATATTATTCTTTAATTTCAGCAACGTCTTCTGGTGGCCTGGTCCGCGTATTAATATACTGTCCTCGATGTTGAAGCGTCAATAATAGCAATTTTCTTTTCTTTTCTTTTCTTTTCCTTTCCTTTCCTTTCCTTTCCTTTCCTTTATTTTCTTTTCTTTCCATTTATTTTCATTAATTTTTCTGTTATTCTTCACGTTTCGTTGTTATAAATAATCGATAGGAAGGGAGCGACAAACTGACACGATATCTAAGATGCGATTGAATAAATATACATTGTGAGCGTGTGTTAATAATGCAAGCAAAAAAACGCTATCTACTACTTTTTGTTACTTGCGCATTCCTCGCCTATTGTTACTTTGGTGGTTATCGTTTAAAAAGTGATAAGTGGGTGGTGAGGAAAGTGGAACTACATGAAAATTTACCAACGTACTTAACATTGAATGAGGAATTTTACGATAAAGACTTGAAAACTGCCGCTGTCAATAATCTTATACTAGCGTCTAATCATCCAAAACAATGTCGAATGGAAACGTGCTTCGATTACACAAAATGCAAGCAGGGATTCACTGTGTATGTTTATCCCGTAGAAGATACCATCAGTCCTCTTTATCAGAAGATATTAAACGTTATTACAGAGTCTCGATACTATACAACGGATCCTTCCCGAGCCTGCATCTTTGTTCTCGGTCTTGATACTCTAGACAGGGATCCCCTATCCACTGAATTTGTGCACAATCTTCCGTCCAAACTACTGCGCTTGGCGTACTGGAATAACGGAAGAAATCATTTGATTTTCAACTTGTATTCGGGTACATGGCCTGACTACGCGGAGGAATCGCTCAGCTTTGACCTTGGATATGCTATTCTGGCCAAGGCCAGCATGTCGCAGTTTAAATTAAGACCTAATTTTGATGTATCAATTCCACTGTTTGGTAAACAGCATCCAGAACGGGGCGGCGAACCTGGTCAAGCTCCTGAAAATCATTTTCCTAGTAATAAGAAATACGTTGCCGCTTTTAAAGGCAAGCGATACGTTCATGGGATCGGATCTGAGACTCGAAACGCACTTTATCATCTTCACAACGGCAAGGATCTCGTTTTTGTAACTACTTGTAGGCATGGGAAATCATGGAGGGAATTACAGGACGAACATTGTCAGCAGGATAATCAGGAATACGATATGTGAGTAACGAATTGTTCAAATAGTTCCTAATTTTTCATAAAAGTAACTACTTCTGTATTCTTTTTTAATGCAAAACGTTTTGCTTCATCAGATTTTAATCTGCGGATGATTTATTGTCGTCAATTTCTATTTTGATTTCCAGGTATGATTACGAGATCTTATTGATGAATTCCACGTTTTGCCTTGTCCCACGCGGAAGGAGACTTGGCAGTTTTCGATTCTTGGAAGCTTTACGGGCAGGATGCGTTCCAGTTATTTTAAGCAATGGATGGGCACTTCCGTTTCACGAGCGAATCAACTGGGAACAGGCAGTAATATTTTCTGATGAACGCCTCCTACTTCAGGTTATTTAATAATCAAATATCAATTCATTTGAATATCAAATACCAAATTGAATGATCGAATATTATAATGAAAAGAGGTGACGCCAGTTAACTTGAATTGAATGATCAAAGAATTGGTAATGTAATTCTATCCCCCTATTCATTTCTATTTGCTGTTTCTCATAACTCATTTTTATCCATTTGTAGATTCCGGACATTGTGAGATCAGTGACAAACACAGAGATCTTGAAGTTCAGGCAGCAGACCCAATTTTTATGGGAGCGTTATTTTTCTTCTATTGAGAAAATCATATTCACCACATTCGAAGTAAGTTTGACAATCGCAGCAGCGAAAACTGTTACTTGATCACAGAAGATTGATTTTTCTCGGTGTTTATTTGCTTTCAATCCGAATTTAGAGTGTTATTTATTGCTCTGTCTTGTAGACTCTTCGAGAAAGACTGCCTTGGGAGGGGAAACGAGAAGGTTCGGTGTGGAATTCGGGCCCTGGTGCTCTGGTGACGTTACCTCAATTCACAGACAATCAACAGGAGCTTCCGTTCTCAAGTTGTGATCCTGGCAACACATTCACTGCCATCATATACTCGCAGCTAGGATCTACCGCGGTTCTCTATCGGCTTTTGAGAAGCGTCGCCAAGAGTAAATACTTGGACAAGGTAGTAGACATAATTATAAGAAGAAAACTTTGATTTGGATTCAAATATTCATATCTTTTCACTTAATTACAGATAATATTAATGTGGAACACGGACATTCCGCTTCCTAGAAGGCCACGATGGCAGGGGATAAAAGCCTCTATACATGTCGTCGTGGCGGATGGAATATCTCATCGTTTTTATCCACATAAATTAATCACAACAAGTGCTATACTATCATTGGACGAGGATGCTATCCTCAACACTGACGAAATCGATTTCGCATTTACTGTATGGCGATATTTTCCCGATAGAATCGTTGGATATCCAGCAAGGTCTCATTACTGGGACGACTCCAAGGTAACTTCTCGTTACATGCCATGCCTGTGAGAAGTAACTCCCTTGTCCTTCATATTTAATATTTTCAATGGGTCAGAATTGATCAATCAAACGCTAAGAACTTGAGTTTTTTGCAAATTAATATCGTTTATTCGTTTTATACAGCGATCATGGGGTTACACCAGTAAATGGACCAACGATTACAGTATCATCTTAACAGGAGCGGCCTTCTACCACCGTTATTATAATACCTTATACACAGAAATGTTGAGCTCAACTCTTCACAAAACTGTTGAACAGTCACAAAACTGTGAAGACATACTGATGAATTTTTTAGTCAGTCATGTAACAAGAAGACCGCCGATAAAAGTTACGCAACGCAAGTTGTACAAGGATACTACTGTGGCCGGTATCAGGTTTGTACTCAAGTCAATACATTCCTTTTGAACATTTATTCTCACATTGGTTCATTCGTTTATTGGTTTATCAAAACATGTGTAATATAGATATATTATCCCTACAGAACGTTAGCTGTTTCTATACAAAATAACTTATATCACGAAACTTACAACTATTCACATCTTTTCACATCTATCCTATTCTATTTTATTTATCCAATAAATTTTTTAATTTCTCCACAGATCTCCGTGGAACGATCCAGATCACTTCGTACAGAGACAGACCTGTATGAACACTTTTGTCGCCGTATTCGGATACATGCCGTTACTGCGGTCTAACATGAGGTTGGATCCGGTTTTGTTTAAAGATTCTGTGAGCAACTTACGCAAAAAATACAGACAAATTGAACTGGTTAGCAACTAGTGTTTTAATATAATTTTCGTCAACGTTCAAGGCAACTACATTGAATATGTATTCTTGTGGACTGTTGTTGAACATATTCATTGTTTCAATTTATCAACACCACCTGGGGTGCAGGTATTAATGTAAAGAAAAGTTATACTACGAACTAGTTGGTAATGGTTATAACTTTCTCTTATTCTGTAAATAGCCGCGTGTAGAACAGAATATACATATTATACTTATACATCTAATTTTAAGAATTCGATCAGTAATCATCACAAGATATTGTATTGATTTTTTTTTGTTTTTAACTCTTGTTCGTAAAGTTTTATCGAATTCATAACGTCAGTATATCAATACATAAGAAAATGCTCTCTACTACTCGATGAAAGATTGAAGCATTAGACGAGATGAAGCAGAACACGAGATATCATAATTATGCCTTTCATACATTTGATCCATCCAATGCAGGCCCATTCGCTATGCTGTATGAAGTTTAGATACCAACAAATATTCTAAAAATATGTTCTTGATACACATCAGAGAGAATTTGTGAATAATGTATTAGAAATGTAGATTTTCAATTAACAAAAGTTCAGATTGATTTCTATTTTAGTCCAATATTCGTATGCATTATTCACACTGATTTGGTATTTTACTTATCAGCATAGCAATTCGCGTTGGGTAACAGGTAATATCGAAACTGAAACGCAAATGGATGTGAATTAGACACTATGCACTTTCGAGTGTTGATGCAGGTTACAGGGAACATGTACAAGTTTTGCGTCGCGTAATTGTTGAATTTAAATTTAATTTTCATTCTCTTTTATTTATTACTTTGTTGCATATAAGTGAGCATATATGGGGTACGTATGTGTATAGTTTTAATATTTCACGTATAATCGAGTATGGATTGTAACTGTGCCATACCCCCAAAGAAATCATCACATTAGGAATACTTGCACTTGGGTTCGTCAGACTTAACTATTGTTCTTTTTTTTTTTTTTATTATAATGCTATCTTATATTACATACAGGTTGTTGTACGAGTATCCAAAGTTCAATGTTTTAGCGGATCTAGCTTTGTCATCGTAAAACATCTCACAGAACTACGAAACAGAACACTTCTCACTCTGTTGACTTGATTTCCATTAAATATCCGATTATTTCATTAACTTCAGTAATGTAAAGTATCATCCTCATTATAACCGCAGTCGTTATTTGGTAATATCCGATTTACTAGTAGCGCAATGGAAGTAATAATATGAAGTCAATTTTATATAAACTATTACCTTATTTTATAGAAAATTCCGAAATCGTCAGACCTTGTTTATTGAAATGATTTAATTTTCATGAATTTTGTGTATGACACTTGAATTGGATAAATTTTTTGGTGCTAAGCAATGAGATAAGGTTCCTAATCAAAATTATAAATATATAAATCGTTATAAATAATATATGTGTATATGTAATATATATACATATATATATATATATATATATATATATTATTAACGGACTAAACTGATAAAAATTTTAACGACCTAATATTTTGTATGCCATTTCTGATGCTCAAAAAGTTTTTCCTTAAGCTGTGCCATGACCGAACAAGGAAAAGCGATATTAATTCAGTGTCATTGATTAAATTTTCTCACATAGTTGAAATCTATTTCAATGCATACTTATGCCTACCTGTGGTGGAAGATTGTAGCCGCTCACGTAAGATGAATCTATAATACGGGAATTACGATGTAACTTTAATTTATAATTCATTGAAAGGTAATTATCGACCCAGAGAAATGTGCCGCAGCTTGAAGCTCATGACCATGACAACTCAAGACTTATTTGACACGTTATACGTCTTCCCGCCGATTTATAGTTAATTATTGTGATGGTATTGTTGGGATAAGCTGGCTGCTCGTAGAGACAATAGGAAATGTGGAGTCATAAGACTCATCGGCACTCTATTATTGAAATGTCGTATAATATAGCGTGAATACTTGTTTCAAAGAGGAAAATACGTATGAATACTCAACTCACATGATTACATCTATGCATATACATACGTGCGTACTGGTGTGTGTGTATGTCACATGTAATTATTCAAATATTGTACAAAATGTAACAAACAATTACCCTGCGTGGCTCCAATACCGAGCTCAGGGTTTTGTACTATTCATATGAAATAAATAAATAAATGAAATACACAAGGTGATGTAATTTGCGCTATTCTTGTTTTGGCTCCTTACGAAGTTTCGTAAAGCTTGAAGCTGGCTTTGGAAATTCATAGTACAAATTACGTTACGTGTAGTAATAATTTCGAACTATGTAAAGTGTGTGAGATATGAGTAATGTGATGAGTGGCTGCGCTTTTATGTGGTCCTTGACAGAGTAAGATTGTTTTCGGATATGGACTCACCTCGTAGTGGAGAAATATGTGAATAACAGGGATTGAAATTTAAAGGCTTGGAAATGAATACAAGTGTAGATTGCTGTAGAACTCATGAGGCATCACATTTATTTTTCAAAAATCGAACACAATTCAATATTGTTAATAAATTACTTTCGAGTCTCAGGTACCAGTCCCAAAGATCAAAAGATTGGAAGATTTATTCATGCATGCGCTGTTGAAACCACCGTAGCGTCGTCACGAGAAAGCGATTCTATCACCGTGGAAGTCCTGTATGTGTGTAAGACAGGGATACCATGCCTTAGGATGTCTTTTTGATGTGTTACTTGACCAGCCTACGTAACGAGGTGAATTTCGCTGCGTCGATTTCAGCTATAGTAGGAATGATTTGAGCCGTAGTTACTATTTGAAAATGGTGAACCAGTGAACTCAGGTGAATTAAAATAATTGCATAGAATTGTTGTATGATCCTCCACTAATTTTTATTTTCAAATTTTCATAATAACATGCGAAACTTGAAGGCTGCAGAAATGATACCCATTAACTTGTTGTTAAATTTTTATTATCATATGAATCGTTGTATACGACATTGTGACTCGCAGATTCGAAATAGGATTTATTTAAAAAATAATGTGATATAGAAATAATCGGTGCATTATTGCGCCCCACGAGATGCAACCCGCGGTTCATTTTATTATTCTGCTCGTTCTAGTTTCGTAGCTCGTCACCCGATGGCGCCATCGGCGTGAACTGACCTACTCAACGGCGTCCTTGCCTCTCTCGCCCCACTGGTCGCTCAAGGCCGTTCAAGGCCGCCGTGGAGGGGGTCACAGAAGCAAACCGGTCTAACCGGTCTATCCAGATTCCAGTCTACCCAGTCTAACCGGTCTAACCAGTTTCAGTGGCCTTCGTGGCGTCAATGAGTAAACAGGTCTGTGACGTAGCAGAAACTTCCGCGGTGAATTAATCAACGTGCGAGAAAATGCCTGACAATTGGTACGCTGCGGCGTTACGGGTTCGAGGAGACGTGAGTTTTAAGTATTCCGATCACCATTTTACCATAACCATAAATAATTATGAGTTTCCAATGCTTTTTCGTAACAAGAAGAATCTTACTGATTCGTGTCACACAGAAAATAGTGTCCGAAACTTTTCGGAGATATTATTTTACTTGTCGCGTATTTCAATCAGCGAAGTGAGTGACGATAGGAAGCCTTTGATTATAATCGAGGGAAATAGGGCATTCTTCGTTTTCAAGTATATTCTATCCGTAGACGCGAGTAACTGTGCGAAAATCTAACGTTCTTGCGAACCTAACCTCTCCGATCTATTTTGAATGCAAGTATGCTGGGCGAGGAAGTTTCATTTCATAACCTCGCGATAATTATCATCCTCTCGTATTAGCAATCATATGATTCCAAGTTCCCCGTACTATAGTATCGTTTGCTCTTCCAGCATATTTTACGGCTCCGAGGGTGAACTAATTCGTCGCGTTATTTTGAGTATACAAATGTTTTCCGGAGAATACTTGTTCCCCGATTCATTCTTTTCTCCGATTCTTTGACAGCATTATCGATCGACGGAGATCCGAATGAGCGTCGCAGATACTTGAGATGCGTAGATCCTGTATGCCAACTGGTCAGAGATGGACGCCAACCAACACTATCCGGCTAGTCATGGATTCTCGGTAAACCAAAACAATGGTAAGCTTCATATTATATCAGCCAAAGATCCTGTATAACTGTTGATGTATATCGACAGAACAACCAATGCTGAAACGCATTTATCTAGTGATACTTAGACAGCATCTGTCTCTAGATCAAAGAACGTTTGTTTCAATCGCAAAAATATTCCTGCCTTTCAGAGTTTGGGAAAGGGAATCTGATCTGGATAGATCACGTGCAAAAGCACCAGTCCCATATGCCTTTCGAACTATTCAAAAACAGTTTGCCAACAGTTATGGAGCCTCACGGCGACCAAGCTGGTAATTGACCTCCCATTTAAGGGACCATTGTCAGAGGCGAGGAGGATGTTGGCGTCGAGGTAACTATTCCCTGTTACTAATTGACTTCTAGCCACCACAGGCTGCGTTGCATCAATGAACTCATGTTATTGTAATCAAATTGCCGCTGATCCGTTACACATCTCAAATAAATCACCTTTTTGAATCCATGTAGCACAGGCTTTTCCACCAAGCAAATCTGGTGCTCGCACCGTACCTCAAGTTGGCTACGGACGCTTCTGGCTTACCTCCGTCCTTACCGTACACCAGATACTTTCATGGCGACTTGGTTCTACTCAGCTGCAAGGAAAACCTTAACGACGCGATAATAATATACCCAAAGGCAACATATTGACGCGATTCGTGTAATATTTGGATATCTTATTAGAGGGTGAGTCTAGGAGACAAGGAACACTTAATTCTTTGCAACACTTATAACTTACTTCTTTTCAATCACAAACTTGAATTTTACTGTTTTTTTTAAAACAATTTGATAAGATCGATAGATTTTAAGAAAATATTTTCACCTTGTTTAAATATAGTAGACTTACCTCGTAGTAGAGAAATATTCAAATAACAAGGATCCAAATTCAAAGGCTTGAAAATAAATACAAGTGTAGATTACTACAGAATTAATTAGGAATTACATTTATTTTTCAATCATCAAGCACAATTCTATATTCATGATAAATTAATTTCGAGTCAATTGTAGATCGTAACTATTGAAAGATTGAAAAATCCATTCGCGCATGCAATGTTAATACTAGCTTATCGATATTCTTGATTCTATTGAAAATAGTTTCAAGTTGATATTACATTTGAAAATGGTTCAGGCAGGCTTGCAAAATCAATGATAAGAAATATATTATAATAAATTTCATCAACATGAGCAACGGCATTACCGAAGATGAGTCAGATATACTATTGCAATTGAATATTCTTTGGTTCTTAGTTGCGAATGTTTGCTTGAACATCACATTGAGTTAATTTATCTTTCCTATGTACCATATATTTATCTAGTTTTTAATTCCACAGGCGTCGTTCATCAAGTGAAATGAAGTCCTGCCCATCGTCGACAAAACCCCATAAAAATTCTTCGGAACAAGAATTCATACCAGGCAGTGGAGCAGTCCAAGCACCGCGGAAATGACTACTAGACAATTCAGCACTGCGGAGTGTTGATAAACTAGCATAAGCAAATAGTTTGTAGGCTGTATTGTATCGAGTTCATAATCACAGCTCCAAGCTGAGCTGGTTGCCAATAATTCTCCGTCAGCAGACTTTGTAGCATAATATATATGCGATGAATAGTGAAACCTAATTTTTTTCATATTATCTATGATAAGTGACAACTAAAAGCTTTTTTTTATCATAGCATCTGTTCCCAGCTTAATGTAAGATCAAAATCATCGTCCCACTCGAGACGTGTCAGATAATAGTTTCGTTTTCCGACAATAACTTGTAAATCGTTTCACAAATCGCTGTACAGATAATTCCAAATCAGTTTTAGATTCTAAAAGCGGTAATATATTAACTCGTGGTTATACAGCGGGTTATACCCGACTAGTTCGTACGGTAATTTTATAACGGTACGAGGAAAAAATCAGTGTAATCGTAATATTACAGAAACAATGAGAATTTGTAATGATTTATTATATGATATCAGTGATATAATTTAATAGCTGAAACATTTCCGATTATCTCGGCCGATAATGTGTTTCATTAGCTTAAGCTCGATGTATTTGGAAGAGGAGAGTAGTAGAGATTGGGGATAGTTGGATTAGCCATTACCGTATGAAGTATTCGTAATATCTATGCAGGTAACAGCGCATGACACACGAGTGTACGATGTACGTTAGTAGAGTATACGTTACCCTTTTGTAAAATTGTCCCTAATGAATGGATTGCAGTTGACTTAGAGAGCCAAGAATTGAAGAGTCTCTTTAGTATCTTTTGAAGACAATTATATGTATAGATTAATGAATTATTTTATTGTTCTCGCGGCGAAATTACGTTGTTAAAGTATTATTGTTAACGAAAACCATAGTGGAAATAGTCTCTGTTCTCTATTCGTACGAAGGTCTGAAAAATAAAAACAAACAGCTCGCTGTTCTTGTAGAGACCAATATAGAAATTACATGCTTCGAACATTGTACTTGACACTCTGTAGAACATACCTTCGTACGTATATGTATGTATTATCGTTGCGACGATTAGTTCAGAGTATAACAATAGTTTTAGTATAGCCTAATTATAATTCTAGCTAATTTCCGGCCTTAAAAAGAGTCAAATATGTAGTTTTCAGTGATATACTTAATATATTATACGTATTACGATCGCATCTACAATTTTTTCATATAAGTATTCATGTATTACGATTGTTTATCCAATAAACATGTATTATTGTAGTAAATTGGCGCATTCTTGAATAAACATCTCTTGAGATTGTAAATAATCAATCGTTTAATCATTTTCCTTTTATTACATATTTATTATAATGAACGAAAATGCTGGCAGTTGAGACCTTGATTTCTGAGTGATTTTTCTGGCAGTTGAGACTTTTTTCGAGGGTCGTGTGCCTGGCAGTTGACACCTCAAAATTAACTCCTAAAAATAAGGTGTTAACTGCCAGACATACGACCCTCGAAAAAAGTCTCAACTGCCAGAAAATTCGCCCCGAAAAAAGGTCTCAACTGCCAGAAAAATGGAGTGATTTTTCTGGCAGTTGAGACTTTTTTCGAGAGTCGTGTGCCTGGCAGTTGACACCTCAAAATTAGCTCCTAAAAATAAGGTGTCAACTGCCAGACATATGACCCTCGAAAAAAGTCTCAACTGCCAGAAATGCCGCCCCGTAAAAGAGTCTCAACTGCCAGAAAATGGAGTGATTTTTCTGGCAGTTGAGACTTTTTTCGAGGGTCGTGTGCCTGGCAGTTGACACCTCAAAATTAGCTCCTAAAAATAAGGTGTCAACTGCCAGACATATGGCCCTCGAAAAAAGTCTCAACTGCCAGAAATGCCGCCCCGTAAAAGAGTCTCAACTGCCAGAAAAATGGAGTGATTTTTCTGGCAGTTGAGACTTTTTTCGAGGGTCGTGTGCCTGGCAGTTGACACCTCAAAATTAGCTCCTAAAAATAAGGTGTCAACTGCCAGACATATGGCCCTCGAAAAAAGTCTCAACTGCCAGAAATGCCGCCCCGTAAAAGAGTCTCAACTGCCAGAAAAATGGAGTGATTTTTCTGGCAGTTGAGACTTTTTTCGAGGGTCATATGTCTGGCAGTTGACACCTCAAAATTGGCTCCTAAAAATAAGGTGTCAACTGCCAGGCACATGACCCTCGAAAAAAGTCTCAACTGCCAGAAAAGTCGCTCCGAAAAAAAGTCTCAACTGGTGTTCGCAAATTTTCAAGTAGCCGAAAATGCTTCAAATCTCAAATTCCCTACAGTTCTTATTTGAAATTAATAATTTTAGAGAGGGAAAAGTGGAAAATAACAAAGCAATTGATTATTCATATATCTAAAAATTTATTTCCGCAGCATTGATACAATCTCGCATTCATTGTCAAAGTTATGCAAAATTTGTAGATTGTAATTGATTCTCAAAAATGAATATCAAATATACATTTTTCGAGTGTCTTTATCTGTTTCCTGGTACACGGACAGAAGTTTATGGTAAATATTGAAAGTATATGGGACAATTACTGTATAAGTATGAGAATATTTACCATAAACTTCTCGCCGTGTATGAGAGTTATCACAAAATAAACTAAGTACATTCGTATTACAATGAGATCTTACTTAATATAATTAATTTTATAAAAAAAGGACGAGTGGTATAATATTATTGCGTTCGAAATATTTCTACGGGGTCTCGTTAACGCACCCCATGCTTACTCATTGATACCACGAGGGCCACTGAGGTCACTGACTCCGCGACAGGTGCTATTATCCTAGGTTAGTGCTCCGCCATCTCGCGGTCACATTGTCAAATTATTTCGTGCCGGTAACGTCGTGTGTCGATAACGTGCTGTGCCGATAACGTGCTGTGTCGATAACGTGCTGTGTCGATAACATGCTGTGCCGATAACGTGCTGTGCCGATAACGTCGGCATAGCTCAATGTATGCAACTCGTGTGTCATAGCTGCGATCCCTAACTGGAGATTACATATCGTCAGGCGCGTCGATGTTCGCGGCAAAAATAGTTCGGTGCGGTCACCTCGAGATGGCGATACCATTTGTCACCCCGTGCGGCAACTTTATGATTTCAAACTTATGAAAGCATCCGATTTTCATGATTTTTCACTTATAAACAACGAAAGGACGGGGAAAAATGATTAAACGATTAATTATCTAAAATCTCAAGAGATGTTAATTCAAGAATGCGCCAATTTACTACCATAATACATGTTCATTGGATAAACAATCCTAATACATGGATACTTGTATGAAAAAATTGTAGATGCGATCGTAATATCTAATCGTAATAAATAAATTTAATATATTACGTATATCACTGAAAACCATATATTTGACGTCTCTTATGGTCGGCAATTGGCTAGAACTATAATTAGGCTGTACTAAAACTATGATTTAACTTTCAACTAATCTTTGCCGGATTACGAATAGAGAATAGTGAACAGTAAAAGAATTCATTAGTTGTTAAAAGCCAGTGATGAGACTTTTCAATTCGTGTATCCCTAAATTATCTACTCGCTATTCATTGCGGACAATTTTACAAAGGAGTGAAGTACAGTTTACGAGTACGGGTATATCGTATATGCATGTATTATGCTCTGTTACCTGAATAATTGTCGGGTATATTTCGTACGGTAATGGCTAATCCAACTATCCCCAATCTCTACTACTCTCCTCTTCCAAATACATCGAGCTTAAGCTAATGAAACACATTATCGGCCGAGATAATCGGAAATGTTTCAGCTATTAAATTATATCACTGATATCATATAATAAATCATTACAAATTCTCATTGTTTCTGTAATATTACGATTACACTGATTTTTTCCTCGTACCGTTATAAAATTACCGTACGAACTAGTCGGGTATAACCCGCTGTATAACCACGAGTTAATATATTACCGCTTTTAGAATCTAAAACTGATTTGGAATTATCTGTACAGCGATTTGTGAAACGATTTACAAGTTATTGTCGGAAAACGAAACTATTATCTGACACGTCTCGAGTGGGACGATGATTTTGATCTTACATTAAGCTGGGAACAGATGCTATGATAAAAAAAAGCTTTTAGTTGTCACTTATCATAGATAATATGAAAAAAATTAGGTTTCACTATTCATCGCATATATATTATGCTACAAAGTCTGCTGACGGAGAATTATTGGCAACCAGCTCAGCTTGGAGCTGTGATTATGAACTCGATACAATACAGCCTACAAACTATTTGCTTATGCTAGTTTATCAACACTCCGCAGTGCTGAATTGTCTAGTAGTCATTTCCGCGGTGCTTGGACTGCTCCACTGCCTGGTATGAATTCTTGTTCCGAAGAATTTTTATGGGGTTTTGTCGACGATGGGCAGGACTTCATTTCACTTGATGAACGACGCCTGTGGAATTAAAAACTAGATAAATATATGGTACATAGGAAAGATAAATTAACTCAATGTGATGTTCAAGCAAACATTCGCAACTAAGAACCAAAGAATATTCAATTGCAATAGTATATCTGACTCATCTTCGGTAATGCCGTTGCTCATGTTGATGAAATTTATTATAATATATTTCTTATCATTGATTTTGCAAGCCTGCCTGAACCATTTTCAAATGTAATATCAACTTGAAACTATTTTCAATAGAATCAAGAATATCGATAAGCTAGTATTAACATTGCATGCGCGAATGGATTTTTCAATCTTTCAATAGTTACGATCTACAATTGACTCGAAATTAATTTATCATGAATATAGAATTGTGCTTGATGATTGAAAAATAAATGTAATTCCTAATTAATTCTGTAGTAATCTACACTTGTATTTATTTTCAAGCCTTTGAATTTGGATCCTTGTTATTTGAATATTTCTCTACTACGAGGTAAGTCTACTATATTTAAACAAGGTGAAAATATTTTCTTAAAATCTATCGATCTTATCAAATTGTTTTAAAAAAAACAGTAAAATTCAAGTTTGTGATTGAAAAGAAGTAAGTTATAAGTGTTGCAAAGAATTAAGTGTTCCTTGTCTCCTAGACTCACCCTCTAATAAGATATCCAAATATTACACGAATCGCGTCAATATGTTGCCTTTGGGTATATTATTATCGCGTCGTTAAGGTTTTCCTTGCAGCTGAGTAGAACCAAGTCGCCATGAAAGTATCTGGTGTACGGTAAGGACGGAGGTAAGCCAGAAGCGTCCGTAGCCAACTTGAGGTACGGTGCGAGCACCAGATTTGCTTGGTGGAAAAGCCTGTGCTACATGGATTCAAAAAGGTGATTTATTTGAGATGTGTAACGGATCAGCGGCAATTTGATTACAATAACATGAGTTCATTGATGCAACGCAGCCTGTGGTGGCTAGAAGTCAATTAGTAACAGGGAATAGTTACCTCGACGCCAACATCCTCCTCGCCTCTGACAATGGTCCCTTAAATGGGAGGTCAATTACCAGCTTGGTCGCCGTGAGGCTCCATAACTGTTGGCAAACTGTTTTTGAATAGTTCGAAAGGCATATGGGACTGGTGCTTTTGCACGTGATCTATCCAGATCAGATTCCCTTTCCCAAACTCTGAAAGGCAGGAATATTTTTGCGATTGAAACAAACGTTCTTTGATCTAGAGACAGATGCTGTCTAAGTATCACTAGATAAATGCGTTTCAGCATTGGTTGTTCTGTCGATATACATCAACAGTTATACAGGATCTTTGGCTGATATAATATGAAGCTTACCATTGTTTTGGTTTACCGAGAATCCATGACTAGCCGGATAGTGTTGGTTGGCGTCCATCTCTGACCAGTTGGCATACAGGATCTACGCATCTCAAGTATCTGCGACGCTCATTCGGATCTCCGTCGATCGATAATGCTGTCAAAGAATCGGAGAAAAGAATGAATCGGGGAACAAGTATTCTCCGGAAAACATTTGTATACTCAAAATAACGCGACGAATTAGTTCACCCTCGGAGCCGTAAAATATGCTGGAAGAGCAAACGATACTATAGTACGGGGAACTTGGAATCATATGATTGCTAATACGAGAGGATGATAATTATCGCGAGGTTATGAAATGAAACTTCCTCGCCCAGCATACTTGCATTCAAAATAGATCGGAGAGGTTATGTTCGCAAGAACGTTAGATTTTCGCACAGTTACTCGCGTCTACGGATAGAATATACTTGAAAACGAAGAATGCCCTATTTCCCTCGATTATAATCAAAGGCTTCCTATCGTCACTCACTTCGCTGATTGAAATACGCGACAAGTAAAATAATATCTCCGAAAAGTTTCGGACACTATTTTCTGTGTGACACGAATCAGTAAGATTCTTCTTGTTACGAAAAAGCATTGGAAACTCATAATTATTTATGGTTATGGTAAAATGGTGATCGGAATACTTAAAACTCACGTCTCCTCGAACCCGTAACGCCGCAGCGTACCAATTGTCAGGCATTTTCTCGCACGTTGATTAATTCACCGCGGAAGTTTCTGCTACGTCACAGACCTGTTTACTCATTGACGCCACGAAGGCCACTGAAACTGGTTAGACCGGTTAGACTGGGTAGACTGGAATCTGGATAGACCGGTTAGACCGGTTTGCTTCTGTGACCCCCTCCACGGCGGCCTTGAACGGCCTTGAGCGACCAGTGGGGCGAGAGAGGCAAGGACGCCGTTGAGTAGGTCAGTTCACGCCGATGGCGCCATCGGGTGACGAGCTACGAAACTAGAACGAGCAGAATAATAAAATGAACCGCGGGTTGCATCTCGTGGGGCGCAATAATGCACCGATTATTTCTATATCACATTATTTTTTAAATAAATCCTATTTCGAATCTGCGAGTCACAATGTCGTATACAACGATTCATATGATAATAAAAATTTAACAACAAGTTAATGGGTATCATTTCTGCAGCCTTCAAGTTTCGCATGTTATTATGAAAATTTGAAAATAAAAATTAGTGGAGGATCATACAACAATTCTATGCAATTATTTTAATTCACCTGAGTTCACTGGTTCACCATTTTCAAATAGTAACTACGGCTCAAATCATTCCTACTATAGCTGAAATCGACGCAGCGAAATTCACCTCGTTACGTAGGCTGGTCAAGTAACACATCAAAAAGACATCCTAAGGCATGGTATCCCTGTCTTACACACATACAGGACTTCCACGGTGATAGAATCGCTTTCTCGTGACGACGCTACGTTGGTTTCCATGACGGCGAACGAGGTCTGTGTCGTACGAGAAATCAGCTGCTAGTCGTTCATATTCCTAGTTGTAAGTTCTGCAAAGTCTGAGCAATCACCCTTATTATCATTCAACCTAACGGACTTCAGTGGGGGATTTTTTGCCTTGTCATTTTTACGATTTCAATGAAGTGAACCGCGCAATTCTCGAACGTAAGTAATCCCTTGATGAACAATGCCTGTGAAATTAAAAACTAGGTAAACATGTGGTACATGGGATGAATTAACTCAATGTGATGTTCAAGCAAACATTCGCAACTAAGAACCAAAGAATATTCAATTGCGATATTACATCTCACTCATCATCGGTAATGCCGTTGCTCATCTTGATGAAATTTATCATAATATATTTCCTATCATTGATTTTGTAAGCCTGCCTGAACCATTTCCAAATGTAATATCAACTTGAAACTATTTTCGATAGAATTAAGGATGTCGATAAGCTAGTATTAATATTGCATATACAAATGAATTTTTCAATCTTTCAATTGTTAGGAGCGGTATACCTGAGATTCGAAAGTAATTTATCATCAATATCGAATTGTGTTCGATGTTTTGAAAAATAAATGTGATTCCGAATTAATTCTGTAGTAATCTACACTTGTATTTATTTTCAAACCTTTGAACTTGGATCCTACTTATTCAAATGATTCTCTACTACGAGGTGAGTCTACTATATTCAAACAAGGTAAAAATATTTTCTTGAAATCTATCGATCGTATCCAATTGTTTCCAATAAAATAGTAAAATTCAAGTTTGTCATTGAAAAGAAGTAAGTTATAAGTGCTGCAAAGAATTAGGTGTTCCTTGTCTTCTAGACTCACCCTCTAATAAGATATCCAAATATTACACGAGAAGCAGAAGCAGAAGCAGAAGCAAGAAGCAAGAAGGAAGAAGCAAGGAGCGACAAGCAACAAGCAGAAGCTGAAGCAGAAGCAAGAAGGAAGAAGCAAGAAGCGAAGAGCAGAAAAAAAACCCAGCGATTTCCTCCCATTTTCCGCCACAGAGCCATCATTTTATTCGTTTAGTTATCGAACACTTGCAAATAAAAACCATATTAATGTCACGAGAGACGTTCGACTCTGCTATTAGCATTGAAATGACATCGATAACATACTCCGTAGTTGTCGAAAATCAAAAACTTGTACACATTAGATCATGTATAATATTCTACTATCTATGTATGTATAATGTAAAGAAAACGTATTCGCATTGACAAATAAAACCTGCTTTAATAAGAGTTATTTTCCTAATTTCTTATTCAATTTACTATGATGATCCCTTTTCTTGAATTCCCTGACCGATTTTTTGAAATAATAAACAAAACTAATTCGTAATCAGCTTCAAATCGCATATTGATGAATCCACAGCTGTTTATAATCTTGTTATAATTATTTGTGTTATAACAAGAAAGCGTGTGAGTAATGATTCTAAAAATTGTTGATATCTGGTTGGAAATACAGCAAGGATGTTAAAATGAATGATTCTTCATACCTTTTACAATAGATGGAAAAAAAAACTTCAAATAAATAATCATCATTTTACCCTTTGTAACTGTAGCAAATAATGAGTGTTTAGTACAGAGAAAAGATAACTCTCAGTAATGTAGACTTACAGTCGAATTAATTTTTAATTCAAAATATATAATATAAACTGTACCTATATATTCATAATAATAAAAATAATGGTGACCATGATAAATTGAAGAGTATTTATTATATGTATATTATGTAAAAGAAATCCCGATTTATTTTATTATTTCAGGTATTTCTTCTCCACTACTGGTATATACATATAAATTCGTACCTTATCTACAATCAAATTATTAATTACTCATTATTTATACCTTATTCAGTCCATCCTACAACTACACAATACAGACTGTTTTTTTTTTTCACGTATGATAATCACATAATTCCGTCTGACAAATTGTTGTCTTTTAAATAACGATTTTCTGGCTATACGTATTTTTTGAAGGAAAAAAAAATTAAAACTCCCATTCATCGTTTTTTGTATATTCAATACCTGTGAGCCATTCGTCGACAGATTTTGATATGCTGTTAAGATTTCTATTTGACAAGAAAAATAAAATTAATAATAAGTTATACGCGTTGAAAGAAGAATTTGTTTCATTTTCTTACAAATCGCGTAAAAATTGACGTCAATTCAAATACCGTACATAAAAAAAAATGTGATAAAGTCAAAGCCTGATTTAACATTATCAGCGATATGATTGTGGAAAAAAAACAATTAAAGGCTACACGGCGTTTTATGCAATAATTTTTTTTTTTTCATGACCAAAGTGAAAAAAATCTTTTTTTTTAAAGAATAAAGAGATAAAAGAATTGCTTTTCGGTAGACGTTATACGGTTACTCATGCCACAACTCTCAGATGTTTGATTCTATTTACAGGAGAAAACGTATACACATATATATTAGGGTTTTGTTCTCTTTCTTTCTCTTCTTCGTCTTTTTTTTCGTTCTTTTCTTTCTTCGTAAAATTTTTGATAGATAATATTTTAAATAATTAAATAATATCTAACATTATCAAACGATATACCGTGAAGATTTGTGGATGCAGAACACTTGTTGAATGAAGCTGTGTTCAATTCATTATGAATTCATCGTCAAGCATCAAAAAGTGTTCCGCATCCACGAATCTTCACAGTATAACAGTGGCAAACGCAGTTAAATTCCAACGCGTTATAAGACTTGATAACTATAATACTGTAGGATTCTATTTTTCTTTTTTCTTTTTCTTTTCCAACATTAAATCGGTTACAAATTCAACAAAAGTTTTTTTTTCTTTCTTTTTTTTTTCACTCCATCACGTCATCAATTTTCTCGTCTATGATGAGACAAAAAAAAAAAAAATTGGTTTTCTTTAGAAAAAATTACAATTTATAAAATACGTAGCAGCTACTTCGAAGTAACAATAAGTATTCTATCCCACATGATCTTCATTGTTTCAGGTTTGTTTCTTATTTTTTCCCCTTCTTTCTTTTTTAAACAATACCAATAAATAATTACTTCTGAAATACCATGACTGGATTTTCGATCGAATAGCCTAGGAAAAATTAAAAGCAGCCAAATAAAAGACTTATTTTCAAAATTGTGTTTAGAAATATTAGTGTATGGAAAAACTACCTTCATCTGGATGATTTCAAAGTCGTATTTGAATACCAAGGAAACACATTTTCAGGCATTACAGTGTCCGAGGAAGCCAATTGGAGGGAAAAATAGGGAAAATCTATGCTCGAATAGTAAAGTTATAATACAAAATCCAGAAAAATCAGGAGGTCTAAGGAGGGTTCGACCCTCATTACGCATATTTTATATCATGTATTACTTTCAGTCTGATAGTGGCTACGCTGAAGATAAGAAAATACAAAATGACTCGGTAGTCGTAAAGATTTAGGACTACCGTTGGATGAATTTTGAAATGTTTGGTCCTCAATTGTTCATAGGAGATGCCTCTATGGTATGAACGCAGGATTTTTGGATAAACCCATTTTTGATCGAGATACTGGGGAAAAAGTAAGGAGAATTTAAAAATTCATAAAAACAAAAAAAAACAAAAATGAAAAAATTGAATAACCCGACGGGTAATTCTTGCAACATCAAAAATCCCTAAGTTCATACCATAGAGGCACCTCCTATGAACAATTGAGGACCAAACATTTCAAGATTGATCCACCGGTGGTCCTGATTCTTTACTGCAACCGAGTCATTTTGTATCTTCTTATCGCCAGTGCAGGCACTGTCGGACTAAAAGTAATACATGATGTGAAATATGCGTAATGAGGGTCGAACCCTCCTCAGACATCATGATTTTCCTGGGTTTTGTCAGAATCCTCGAGGCGCAGAAAAAAGTCAATTTCTTTTTGGAAATTTCAACTTCTCCAAAGGTGTACACACCCCCTTAAGGGGACCCGTAACCCTTTCTGGCGTAATTTTATTAATGTCACATCAGAGATGCTGGCGCGAGTGCCGAGAATAACGGATGTTAATGATATTGTACACTCGTGAGAGGTACGTTATTTTTCTATATCGTCATGTGCGAAACATTTGAAAAAGTTGAAAAACACTTGAATTATCGAGGAGCGAAGTTAAGGTTGCAATTTTCGCTGGCCTGCACTTATCACAAGATTGCGTTGGAACGTCCTTTACCTGAAATACAAAATCAACATATCTGTACACTGAGCACACTTGTAGGTTCATCCTGAACTAGGATTATGTTTGTATTTGCTGTATTTCGAAAAAAATGACTTTTTGAACCCAGCTTCTGAATCTTGGCCCGTTTGCATCACTTCTTTCGGCCATAAGTCCGGAAGTCGAGCTCAGATGGTGGCGGTTCTAGTTCAGGGTATAGCCACATATCAGGGGAGAATGTGTGCCAAAGGGCAAGTGGATGGTACGACCGGTTTTGAAAATATCTTGTGATAAGTTTCGAAAAGAGTAGATTCGAGATAAACGCGGTTGAAGTCAACAGTGTAGGTAGTGACGACCAGAAAACACGGACTCTCGAGCCGTTTTGCAATTATGCTAATATTTATTTTTCAACATATTCTTTGTCGCGTTTTATGAATAAAAAACAAAAAATAAAATATAATGATAATAATAATATATATATACTATTTTTACATTGCTGACGCGCTATGCAACAGTGCTTACGTGCCATATCTCCCGCTCGACTTTTTCCTCGTGTCTTAAAACTGCTGCCATTTCGTCGATTCATACGACTTTGGGATGAAATTGGACTCAAAATGTTGGGAGTGGACAGGGCTTTCAAATTGAATAAAAAAAAAGATTTTTCGGACATTCCAAGGGTTACAGGTCCCCTTAATTAATTTCTAAGAATATTCCAGCGCCGTCCGCGTCGGTATGATATTCAATACCAGAATTTCAGCCTGAAGCAGTGGCAACCCAACACACAATTACACCTGTAGAGCCTCGGAAAACTTCGCGCCGCTTCGGGTTCTACGACGCGTGGTGCGGCGGCCGACTCCGACCGACTTGAATCTTCAGTCGCGTGGGATAAGTCGAGCGAGTAGCCGGTGCGACGTCGCGTCCCCACTCAGTTTTTACCGTGCGTTAATTTTTTACCGTGCGCAATCAGATGAACGCGTCTTGGCTAAAGTGATGTTTTGCAATTTAATGAGGAATACATCAGTCGCACCTAGGAGAGCATAGACTTGTAAGTAATTATAGAACCCTATCCTAGAACCTTTACAGTTGTTAGATCGCGATAGGCACGATATCCTGAAACTTTAGTTTCATACCAATCTGGCCGGTGATAATAATTGCATTGAAAATTTACGTATAGCGTACTCAAAGTCATTTGTTTTTCGTGAATCGTGAATTGTTTTGCACAGGGTGTAAAGTAGAGTTGTGTCGCCGTTTTGGTGGCTGATTCTCCACCTCGAGATCGGTCAAGATATGTAAAAACTTCGCGCCGCAAAACTGTCCTTGATAAAGGTCAATTTTTTTTCACTGGCTGTAAATATCCTACTAATTCAGCGGAACAAAAGTTTACGAGGAACCATGAATCGCAATGAAGCCCATCTTATCGGAAAACGAGTCCGAATTTTGGAAAATTCCCTAAATTCAGAGAAAAATTGAAACTTCGCAGGCATTTTCTGATGGGACGGGTTCGTTTGCGGACCCATGGTTCCGCAGAGACTTTTGTTCGTCTGAATTAGCAGGATTTTTACAGCCAATAAAAAATATTGACCTTGTCAAGGACAGTTTTGCGGCGCAAAGTTTTCACATATCTGAGCTGAGGTCGGTGAATAATTCTCTCGATCAAATTTATAGTATTTTTTCGCCTGTAAAATGCCGTCTACATTATACAAAAGGTGATAATAGTTTAATCTTGATAATCCGCGATCGTTGAAAATGAAATTGGCGTCCCATCATGTTATTCGTTCACGCCAAACACTTTTTACTTAAATGCAATCTGCATTTCCTTCCACTCGTCGCCTTTGAATTGTTCCCGTTGCGCTGTTAACTGTTTTCGGCTGCAGTTTTACTCGAATATTATTCACGATTATAAGTAGCTAACAATTGTATATCTCTCGTGAAATATCATAATAAGACGTAATAAAGATGAACGGTATCGTAAAATAATTGTGCCAGCAGAAAGTAAACACGAGCGAGTGAGCGAGTCGCGTAGACCTTGCGAGTTGTTTACATTCAGGCGAAATACGAAACAATCAGGCTGCATCTTTGTTTACATACGTAGGACGTGACCGCGGAACGTTGCTATTTATTGTTAATCCTATCTAATGAAATAATAATCTGATTATGCAGTTTACTACAGCTGTTCGGAAGTGCGGAGGCCGTCAATAATATAGACCAAATCTCCGATAAATCGAATAAGAGGTAAACTGCATTGATCACAAGAATCTTTCTAATGGTGTAACATTTTTATTCATAAGTTCGGTTATCGAATACATTTATTATTTCACCAGTATGGGTCGCATTTTTCAGATCGAAAAATACAATTATACTTTTCTTTTTTACGAATCACAACCTCCTGGAATATAATACGCGAATATATATTATATACATGCGAACGTCGTATCTCATTTTTTAATTTTTCTTTTCCATTCAACTTTTATTACGGCAACAAGTGCGACCCGTGGGTATATCATTTTTGTTTCTTCGATTTTCCTTTGGAAGAGAAATTGCCCGTATCGAGATAAGACCCGGTATATATTGCGTCAAGTTTTTCGTGAATAATAATTCATTAATATAATACTCGTTTGTTTTTCATCCATCACATTTCATTTTTTGAATCTTCTGAATCACTCATTTCTTTTTTCAATGTAGCCGTAAAGGCAATGGGGAGGTAAGGGGTGTCAAAAATCAGGGAAATAACGAAAATCGTAGTTGCACAATTTGGTTTGCATGGACCAAATCATTCGGACAGATAAAATATAAGATAAATGATAACACAATCTTAACGATTGTGGACGTCTAGTAGATTCTATATATAAAATTTTAGCCCCTTCTTTTCAAAGTTTAAATTCCATAGAATGGAATTCTATAAGAAGAAGATTCTCTGTCTGTATAAATATATGTCGCACTAACAATTCAACTGAATGTTCGATTGACGATTCATTTGAGTTCCTTTATGAATTTTTCACAGTATATAAGGAATCGGACTGACCCAGCAAAATTCTGATCCAGAAAATCTACAGAGAACTCGAAAAACAAATTAGTGGGATTGAAGGATCGGCGAACGAGGAACAGGTGAGCATTGAAACGAGATATAATTATATTAATATTCATCATTTATTCATATTCATCATCATTATCATTATTATTATTATTATTATTACTATTATTATTATTATTATTACAATTCGTTTATCAGGCAGGGGTGTGTACAGAAATACAAAATAAATTTGTAATTGGTATTTTTCTTTATCGTATCATCAATTACGTGTTGTTGTAAGAAAACTGAACCTGAGTGAAGAACCGTATTTATACGTATAGGGACGATATTCGTGCAGATTCCAGGATTAAATTTGTACATTTATCGAAATAATTTGTGAATCGAAAATTTAACTTGACCCCAAATGCTGCAGAAAATGCAATTGATCGTAGGGTAGGAACCTTGCCACTGTGAATATGTATTGTGAGTAAAAATCGTCAAATATTCTATAATGATTATATTCGCTTGGAAATTCATGATTTCCGGTTGCAATAACGAAATTCTCAGTCTCAATTTATACGCGATCAGAGTGGCGCCGGTCGACGTCCCGACGCCTCATGGTTTAGGCATAATGTTCAATCCTTGTCCGACTCGAATCGGTACCGAAATTTATGGTTTCGAACGTTTCTCTTCGTGTGAAAATATTGCTATGGTAATCATATGAATGCGTTCGAATATTGAATTTTCTGCTTCTCTTTTGTGTTTCTATCGGATTGCAAAGAACGAGATGTGGTCAGGACCGATTATGGGAGAATTACACGTACAGAGAGTTGGAGAAAGAAAGCTGACCCAGAGCCGATTGGAATCACAGTAGGAGCCATGGTATGAGGGTGGACATGACAGCAAGGGAGCAATTGCGAAAGAGGTGAGAACGAGATACCTCCATGCCAATCTCTATTTTACCAAAGATATCTATTAGCTTTCATTCTTTCGTCCAACATATCGCGACAAACTGTTTTCTAACTCATCTCTTTCTTCTTTCTTCTTTCTATTCTCTGCTATGCCACAGCCGAGCAGACACATCGGAGTGCAATGGCTCTAACCCTGTTCGGCAGCGTCCGTGAGTTGCATGCTCTTTGGTAACGGGCTTCCTCTCCCTGGTACTCTCTTTTCTCTGTCGCGTGGCGTGGCGGTAACATTGTACAATCTCCGATTTCTTAGCTCAATTCAGATAGGCTCACTCACGACCGCAACTGAGCTCGCTTCCATAATCATAGATTCCTCTACAGGCGGCAATGTAACATTGTAACTGTTACTGCGCGGTCGAAATACAGATACTTATGTAGATTAATGCATAAACTCACTCTTGTGGCCCTTACGGCCCTTATCCGTTGCGAATCGCGGTGAGCATCGCGGCAGGAGGACATCCATCGCTCAATCGGTCTCCGCGATTATCATTTCCCTTGCTCGATTTGCTTGAATTCTTTCCGATTAAGTAGTGGATCCTCCTGAGGTTCAATTGATGCTTTATAAAGTCTAGGAACGTGTCCAGCATAAGAACGAATGATCTCCTAGCAAGATGTTTAAGTAGTCAATTCAAATATCAAATCAAAATATGAAATTGTAAAATCATCGAGGTATTGGGATATAACGATTATCAGGACTCGAGTAATATGACTATGGTAGTATGCGTCCGAGTATCTGAACATCAGGGTATATGAATATCAGCTTATGTAGCGTATCAAGATACTAGATTTTGGAATGTCGGATCCTCAGCCATGAGTCTATCAGTGTTTCAGCATATCACCTTATCACAATATCGGAATATCTGAATATCGGGGTATATGAATATCAGCCCATGCCAGTCATGTCAGCATATCAAGATACTGGATTTCAGATATCAAAACATCAAAAGTCAGTTTTAATTAGTCCGCTTAGAAAAAAGATTGACAATTTTTTTCTAGGATGTAACTAACCCGTTCTTTCCCCATAGCAAATTCAAGCGATTCCGATAGAAGAAAAAGTAGCTTCTTTGATATGGTTTCATTGAAATATAACTCATTTATTCAAAACCTTGTTCCCAGTTTTCTGTTGACACTCGTCACATAATTAAAATCGAACAATGTTCATACTCACGAAAAAGCTCACAATGAAAAGTACGAATTAACATCAATCTCTTTGATATTTGCCATTTCAAATGTTATCAACTTAATCAAATCCTGTCCCCAGTATTTTTGTCAGTCTATCTGAGATCAGTAGAATAGATCAATCTCTCTCCTAACAAATAATCTCCCTGTATCCAACTAACTGTAATCGCTTGAATGGGCAAAACGCATCTCTTCGTTTCCGCGCTTACGTGGAGCGCGGAAATGAGAGAGGCTGAGCCCGAAGACTTCACGTTGAAGAGAACGCCGACCGCCACGCCACCAAGCATTCTATGCATGCCTTGTTATCTTTACACCTTCTATACTTGAAAACTATCTGCCAATATCTATTTGCAACCTACAAAGATCTAGCCACTTTCTATCCCATGCTAAAGAGCAGATAGCGTCAAGTCTTCCTTCTCTCGCATGCCCTCCTTCATAGGCTGAATGCCATTCAATAAAGGACCATTCGGTACCATAGCTAATCAAAGTTCAATGAATGTCTTACATTCGTTATTTCCAATGACTCTTCCTGGAACGTAAGTATCTCTATGAGAATAATATGAATGCGTTCGATTATTAAACCTTCTGTTTCTCTTTAATGTTTCTCGCACATTGCAATGGACCAGTTGTGGTTAGGACCAATTATGGGAGATTCGCACCAACAGAGAGTTAAAGATAGAAAGCCGACCCAAAGCCGATTAGAATCCTAGTAGGAGCCATGGTATGAGGGTGGACATGACAGCAAGGGAGCAATTGCGAAAGAGGTGAGAACGAGATACCTCCTTGCAAATCTCTATTTTACCAAAGATAGCTATGAGCTTTCATTCTTTCGTCCAACATATTGTGAGGAACTGTTTTCTAACTCGTCTCTCTTTTTTTTCGTATTTTCAAATCAATTCATGAACCCCTCAAAAAGCTGGAGGTAGAAAATGAAAACAGGAATTGAGAGTATCGCTTGAAAATGTGCAATTTTTCAGTAATTTTATTTTTCAAAGTCTCTCTTCTATACATTTAAAATTTTAGTTTGTTCTTGTCGAAGTTCGAATTCGGTAAAATGAAACTGGGTTCATAAAAAAAAAATTCTCTTTCCGTATGAATATATGTCGCGTTAACAACTAAAATGAATGTTCGATTGACAATTCATTTGAGTTTCTTTATGAATTTTTCACAGTATATAAGGAATCGGACTGACCCAGCAAAATTCTGATCCAGAAAATCTACAGAGAACTCGAAAAACAAATTAGTGGGATTGAAGGATCGGCGAACGAGGAACAGGTGAGCATTGAAACGAGATATAATTATATTAATATTCATCATTTATTCATATTCATCATCATTATCATTATTATTATTATTATTATTACAATTCGTTTATCCGGCAGGGGTGTGTACAGAAATACAAAATAAATTTGTAATCGGTATTTTTCTCTATCGTATCCCCGATTACGTGTTGTCAAAAATGTGTATCTGAGTAAAGAACCGTATTTAAAGATATAGGGACGATATAGGGACGATATTCCTGCAGATTCCAGGGTTGAATTTGTATTTTTATCGGAATGATTCGTGAATCGAAAATTCGACTTGACCCCAAATACTGCGAAAAAATGCAATCAACGGTAGTGTAAGATCCTCGCCACTATAAATGTGTACTCCGGGTAAAAATCGTAAAATATTCTATAATAAGAATATTCGCTTGAAAATTCATGACTTCCCGGTGAAATAACGAGATTTCCTTACTCTCACTTCGGTCTTATTTCATTTTTTAAACGTTGGCTTTTTCGAAATAAAAATTTCCCAGTCTTATTTACTTCTTTATAAACAGATCATTACGATTGTTGTCAAAATTCGGGTTCGAAATTCGCGCCAGGCGCGGAGGAAACCACGACCAATGACATGAGTTGCCAGCGCATGCGCAGAAAACTGCTTCCGCGTTCCGGTCGTACTCACGCCGGATTGCGGCGACTTTCATCCGCTAAAATTTTCAATCTCAATTTATACGTGATCAGAGTGGCGCCGGTCGACGTCTCGACGCCTTATAGTTTAGGCAAGATGCTATAATTCGATGTACGCTTCTTTGTTAAGGTAAGAGATTGTGATCTTGCGATTCAACGATCATTATCTAAGGGAAAAATAACTTGTCGCGGTTGACGGAGTTGCATGCCAGTTTGAATTTTTCTCCCGAATTGTCTCAACCGGTGGGTAGTGAATATATATATATATATATATTCATTCTACATTTTTCGTACTTCAGCGTAAATTCTTTATTTCATCGCGTAATAATATCGGGTCCGGGAAAAAGTCGTCATAAATGTAATGCGGTTAGATCGAAAATATTTCAAATATTCTATACGGCGAAAATCCAGGGGCATGACGGGAAAAAACATCCGACATCAGGCCATCTTTGTCGAAGCAATAAGCGGGGGAATAATCATCTCGTGTATATTAATGTTTTTGGGGTAATAAACGGACGTTGACATTATAAAAAAAGGTGAGAATAGTTTTATATTTGTATTCCGCGACCGTTGGAAGTAAAATTCAAGTCCGAGCTCGCAATTTATTGACAATAAAACGTTTTACAATAATACGTTTTCGGATAAATTTTCTTGACCGTTGCGCAGTTAACTGTTCGCTGCAGTTATATACGTTATAATTATTAATTCTACTTGTAAGTAGCTAACAATTGCGTATCTTTCGAATCAGTTATCATATTATGATAGTCAATTACATTTCGAAGTATCGTGTAGAAGTTATGATCTGCGTATAATCGTATGTAATACGTAAATAGTCTAACAACGGATATACAATACAAATACGAGCGAGTTGAAGATGCACAAATCGCAAGTTTTTTACATTCGGACAAAGTTCGAAAATCTTTAGACCGGTTTTTTACTCATTTTCACGGCTTGACCGAACCTTCGAATAAACAATGCGAATCCTTATTATAACGAAACAATAATTTTGTTACAGAGACAAACTGTAGTATAGGTGAAAGATGCAGATCTCAAGTTCTGAAGCTGTTTATACAGATAAAATGCATCTTACCGATGAATGAAATGAGAGGTGAGCCACTAATTGAAATATTATTTATCTTTTCAGTCTCATTTCTAGATCGACATTGAGAATCATAATTTCTTTGTTTGGCGAAAAAAAAGAGATGATATAACATGAATAGTGATAGAAATATTTATCTGAAATTTATTTCTCATTTCTATCATTACTCTAATTTGGTTTAATTTTATTTCTCCAGAGTAAGTTGAATCTGGAGATCCCGAATATCTAATGGGCCGATGGAAACTGCGAGTGAGACTCCATTCCGGGATACGGGGCCCAAAGTGTTGGAAATTGAGGTGAGAATTGATTTACTTCGCCAGCAATCTTCCTCCTTATCACGTGATACTGACTCGTGAATCCTCCGATGATAGACGAAATTTATTGTCATTTTTATTCACAAGAATTATCCAAGTTCAATCGAGCAAAGAAATAAGATCGGATACACATCCTCGAGTTTATCACGAATAGTAATTGATTATAGTTTACTTGCTTGATTTTCGACTCATATTTCATCACCACAATTTTCTGAATCATTTCTTTCTATTTCAAGAAAGATAAGAGAAGATAATGAGAAAAGAAAGCATCGGAGACAGCATGAAAACAAATATCCGAGTGAAAAAGTTCTATAGATGCTGCTGAAATGCATGGGGACAGATGTCGAGGGCCGATTATGAAAATCCAATCTCACCGATGAATTGATTAGAAGGTAAACAGCATTTTCAATTGCCTTTCTGCCTTTATGGTGAAGTTTAATCATTGTCTGACTCGAATCGGTACCTACATTCGTGATTTCCAACAGTTTTTATGTTTCGTGTGAAAATATCGCTATGAAAATTATATGAATGCGTTCGGAAAATAAATGTTCTGCTTCTCTTTTGTGTTTCTATCAGATTGCAATGGACCGGATGTGGTCGGGACCGATTTAGCGAGAACCTCGGCGAAAATTAGAGACAGGAGGACGATCCGAAGCTGATAGGAAGGTCGGAGCCATGGTCTGAGCAAGGGAGCAATTGCAAAAGAGGTGAGAAAAAGATACCTCCTCGCCAATCTCTATTTTACCAAAAATAGTTATGAGCTTTCATTTTTTTTCGTCCAACATATCGTGACAAAGAATTTTCTAACTCATTTCTTTCTCCTTTCTGTCCCCTTTCCATGTTCCGGTACGTCAACAGCCAAGCAGACACATCCGAGTGCAATTGCTCTCTCCCTACTCGGCAGCGTCGGTGAGTCGCATGATTTTTGGTAACGGGCTTCCTTTCCTTGGTACTCTCTTTTCTCTATCGCGTGGCGTGGCGGTAACATTGTACAATCTCCGATTTCTTAGCTCAATTCAGATAGGCTCACTCTCGACCGCAACGGAGCTTGCTTACATAATCATAGAGATTCCCTTACAGACGGCAATGTAACATTATACTTGTTACTGCGCCCTCTCATTACAGATATACGTATAGCCAAATGCTTGAACTCAATTTCACGGCCCTTACGGCCCTCATCCGTTGCGAATCGCGGTGAGCATCGCGGCAGGAGAACATCCATCGCTCAATCGGTTTCCATAATTATCATTCCCCTTGCCAGATTTGCTCGAATTCTTTCCGATTGAGTAGTGGGTCCTCCTGAGGTTCAATTCATGCTTTAAAATCTCTAGGAGCGGGTCCGACATAAGAATGAACGACCCCCCTAGCAAGATGTTCGAGTAGAGTCCTTTACATGTACAACTAAAGATTTAAATATCAAAACATTCAAGTATGGAAATAAGAAAATATCAAAGTATGAAAATATTGAAATATCCAAGGTCCACTTGAATTAGTCCGCTTAGAAGAAAAAGTTTGCAAACTTTGTCCAGGATGTACCTAACCCGTTCTTTCCCTACAGCAAATGAAACGGTAAGTCTCCGACCACGATGTGTGCAATGATTTTTATGCTTGTGTTGGAGAGAATCCGAAGCCGGTGATTTTTAGCTTTCCGTACAGGTGAATCGGGAAGGTAGGGCAACCCGTGGGAGGGTGGTTACGAGTCTGTGTGTGCGTGCCTGTATTATGCAGTATTTATGTAACATGCAACTCCGTTGGGTGGGTCTTGGGAACCAGGCGAGGGCAGGAAGGGTCGCGAAATGGGATGGTGGTGGACTAATATATTATTTTCCACAGCAAATTCAAGCGATCACAATATAAGAAAAAGTAGTAGCCGCCTCTTTTATATAATTTTTCTGGAATTTCACTTATTCATTCAAATACTTGTTATCCATTAGTATACCCATCGCCTAATTAGAATCAAATACTTTTCACACCCATAATATAATCAGAAGGAACATGAGTCTCCCTGTTATATATTTTTCACCTATTCGAATCCTTTGTTTCCAATATCAGTAGAATAAATCAATTTCTTCAATAAAGTATAATCTGTCTGCATTAAATGAGCTGTGATCGCTTGAATGGGCAAGATGCATCTCTTTATTTCCGCGCTTACGTGGGGCGCGGGGATAAGAGAGGCTGAGCCCGAAGACTTCACGTTGAAGAGGACGCCGACCGTCACGCCACCAAAAATATTCTATGCTTGCCTTGAAATCTTTACACCTTTCTCACTTGACGACTATCTGCCAATAACTATTTGCCAATTTTAAATATCTAGCCAATTTACATCCAATATATACCCAACAGCAGATAGCGTCAAGTCTTCCTTTCCTCGCATGCCTTTCTTCTTATGCTCAATGCTATCTTATGGAGCATTTTATATCGTTACTAATCTTGTACTTTGAAAATTTTCCAGACTTCCACAGGTTCACTAATGCTTTATTTTCTTTCAGGGTATTCTAAGATTAATCAATTCTCTTCTTTCAGGGTATTTTAAGATTAATCAACTCTCTTCTTTCAGGGTATTTTAAGATTAATCAATTCTCTTCTTTCAGGGTATTTTAAGAGATTAACACCGATCGTAGATCGTAGATCGGTGTTAACAATTAGGGACGAATTAATCACCTTTCTGTTACAGTTCCGCCACATGACTATATAATTGTCGTTAAAAATTGATGCGAAAAAATGTGTATGGCGAATTTTATCAACAGAAATAAGGCAATTTATTTGAGGATCGGAAGAGGGCCTATATTTCATTGCTGTCCTACGATTTATCTCAATGTGAGTAGCCGACAATTGTAGTATAATTTAAAGAAATAATTAGGAATCGAAAAGTGAGAACTTTTTTGCTACAGAAAATTATGGCAACATATTATTCCTCCACATTGCTTAATCTCGTGTCTCTCCATGTTTCGGTTACAGTTCAGATTTCTGAAGAATCGTACGAATGAAGCTTGGAAGATCCCATTATAGACCATGGGACCCATGGATGACCAGCAGGGAAACATTATTTCTGTTCAAGAATCAAGAATTAATGGTAAGCGCGCAGAAGCTTTTCTTGTATTCGCAATCTTATCCCTGTAATCGAACTTCGATTTGCCATTTAATTGTTGAATTTCTTTGGTCTTCAGACGGTGCGTCCCGGTATCTCCACCCCTGCAGAAGTGCAGTCTAACGAGGCATTTATGGAATATGGGATTGAAGGGAATCTGAAAGTGCTAGGAATCAGATATCTATATGGGGAATTCCACGAAACGTTTGATTTTCTCAAAAAGTGTAACTCGATTTTATATTTTCAAGCACACGTCTCAAACCTTGTCGGGCATTATTCTTGTAGACTATAATAAGTGAAGAATACACTCGCGTTACTCATTTTTATTGATACGTTAAGAATTATAGTTACGGTGAAAATATCTAAAAATCGTTTTTCTTTACGAAAAAGATTAATTTATCTTAATTTCATGGTTATAACTTATAACATGGTTTTTTATTTACTAATTTTTTTTTTTTCAATTCTCTTTTTTCTCATTTTTTTTTTTCATTTTTATTCTTTTTTTACTTACGATACAAATACGCGTTCGTATCGATGAAATCTGAAAAATTGTACATTTCAATGCTATCTTTAACATTTCACAAAAATATTCGAATATTTATTGATCAAATAAAACTTCATATAACATTAGAAGTACCGAAAGTTTAATGTGAGGATTTTCGAAGTAGATTTCTACCATAAAGGCTTACAAAATACAGGACATTTTAACGAGAAAGAAATAACATTGGAGCTGTGCTAACGAAGAAACATGATTTCAAAAAATCTTTACGCAGTATAGATTCAAATATTTCGACTTCCAGCTTCATCAGTTTTTATGGCACATTGATTTTGGAACCATGCTTTCTTTTGTTTTTTGTAAAGCTACCAGGACGTGGAATCCGAATTTCAACTTTTAGATTCCTCAAAAAGTTATAAACAAAAAAGTAGAAAATATGTAAACGACCAAAAATGAAGTATCGCTACTTTGAGTGCGAATTATGGTGAAATGTCGAATGGCACACTTATATAACATCAATTACTTCAAAAGTCATAATTATAAGAAGATTTTACCAAATTTCCAAATCAATTCATATACCCCTCAAAAAGCTGGAGGTAGAAAATGAAAACGGGAATTGAGAGTATCGCTTGAAAATGTGCAATTTTTCAGTAATTTTATTTTTCAAAGTCTCTCTTCTATACATTTAAAATTTTAGTTTGTTCTTGTCGAAGTTCGAATTCGGTAAAATGAAACTGGGTTCATAAAAAAAAAATTCTCTTTCCGTATGAATATATGTCGCGTTAACAACTAAAATGAATGTTCGATTGACAATTCATTTGAGTTTCTTTATGAATTTTTCACAGTATATAAGGAATCGGACTGACCCAGCAAAATTCTGATCCAGAAAATCTACAGAGAACTCGAAAAACAAATTAGTGGGATTGAAGGATCGGCGAACGAGGAACAGGTGAGCATTGAAACGAGATATAATTATATTAATATTCATCATTTATTCATATTCATCATCATTATCATTATTATTATTATTATTATTACAATTCGTTTATCCGGCAGGGGTGTGTACAGAAATACAAAATAAATTTGTAATCGGTATTTTTCTCTATCGTATCCCCGATTACGTGTTGTCAAAAATGTGTATCTGAGTAAAGAACCGTATTTAAAGATATAGGGACGATATAGGGACGATATTCCTGCAGATTCCAGGGTTGAATTTGTATTTTTATCGGAATGATTCGTGAATCGAAAATTCGACTTGACCCCAAATACTGCGAAAAAATGCAATCAACGGTAGTGTAAGATCCTCGCCACTATAAATGTGTACTCCGGGTAAAAATCGTAAAATATTCTATAATAAGAATATTCGCTTGAAAATTCATGACTTCCCGGTGAAATAACGAGATTTCCTTACTCTCACTTCGGTCTTATTTCATTTTTTAAACGTTGGCTTTTTCGAAATAAAAATTTCCCAGTCTTATTTACTTCTTTATAAACAGATCATTACGATTGTTGTCAAAATTCGGGTTCGAAATTCGCGCCAGGCGCGGAGGAAACCACGACCAATGACATGAGTTGCCAGCGCATGCGCAGAAAACTGCTTCCGCGTTCCGGTCGTACTCACGCCGGATTGCGGCGACTTTCATCCGCTAAAATTTTCAATCTCAATTTATACGTGATCAGAGTGGCGCCGGTCGACGTCTCGACGCCTTATAGTTTAGGCAAGATGCTATAATTCGATGTACGCTTCTTTGTTAAGGTAAGAGATTGTGATCTTGCGATTCAACGATCATTATCTAAGGGAAAAATAACTTGTCGCGGTTGACGGAGTTGCATGCCAGTTTGAATTTTTCTCCCGAATTGTCTCAACCGGTGGGTAGTGAATATATATATATATATATATTCATTCTACATTTTTCGTACTTCAGCGTAAATTCTTTATTTCATCGCGTAATAATATCGGGTCCGGGAAAAAGTCGTCATAAATGTAATGCGGTTAGATCGAAAATATTTCAAATATTCTATACGGCGAAAATCCAGGGGCATGACGGGAAAAAACATCCGACATCAGGCCATCTTTGTCGAAGCAATAAGCGGGGGAATAATCATCTCGTGTATATTAATGTTTTTGGGGTAATAAACGGACGTTGACATTATAAAAAAAGGTGAGAATAGTTTTATATTTGTATTCCGCGACCGTTGGAAGTAAAATTCAAGTCCGAGCTCGCAATTTATTGACAATAAAACGTTTTACAATAATACGTTTTCGGATAAATTTTCTTGACCGTTGCGCAGTTAACTGTTCGCTGCAGTTATATACGTTATAATTATTAATTCTACTTGTAAGTAGCTAACAATTGCGTATCTTTCGAATCAGTTATCATATTATGATAGTCAATTACATTTCGAAGTATCGTGTAGAAGTTATGATCTGCGTATAATCGTATGTAATACGTAAATAGTCTAACAACGGATATACAATACAAATACGAGCGAGTTGAAGATGCACAAATCGCAAGTTTTTTACATTCGGACAAAGTTCGAAAATCTTTAGACCGGTTTTTTACTCATTTTCACGGCTTGACCGAACCTTCGAATAAACAATGCGAATCCTTATTATAACGAAACAATAATTTTGTTACAGAGACAAACTGTAGTATAGGTGAAAGATGCAGATCTCAAGTTCTGAAGCTGTTTATACAGATAAAATGCATCTTACCGATGAATGAAATGAGAGGTGAGCCACTAATTGAAATATTATTTATCTTTTCAGTCTCATTTCTAGATCGACATTGAGAATCATAATTTCTTTGTTTGGCGAAAAAAAAGAGATGATATAACATGAATAGTGATAGAAATATTTATCTGAAATTTATTTCTCATTTCTATCATTACTCTAATTTGGTTTAATTTTATTTCTCCAGAGTAAGTTGAATCTGGAGATCCCGAATATCTAATGGGCCGATGGAAACTGCGAGTGAGACTCCATTCCGGGATACGGGGCCCAAAGTGTTGGAAATTGAGGTGAGAATTGATTTACTTCGCCAGCAATCTTCCTCCTTATCACGTGATACTGACTCGTGAATCCTCCGATGATAGACGAAATTTATTGTCATTTTTATTCACAAGAATTATCCAAGTTCAATCGAGCAAAGAAATAAGATCGGATACACATCCTCGAGTTTATCACGAATAGTAATTGATTATAGTTTACTTGCTTGATTTTCGACTCATATTTCATCACCACAATTTTCTGAATCATTTCTTTCTATTTCAAGAAAGATAAGAGAAGATAATGAGAAAAGAAAGCATCGGAGACAGCATGAAAACAAATATCCGAGTGAAAAAGTTCTATAGATGCTGCTGAAATGCATGGGGACAGATGTCGAGGGCCGATTATGAAAATCCAATCTCACCGATGAATTGATTAGAAGGTAAACAGCATTTTCAATTGCCTTTCTGCCTTTATGGTGAAGTTTAATCATTGTCTGACTCGAATCGGTACCTACATTCGTGATTTCCAACAGTTTTTATGTTTCGTGTGAAAATATCGCTATGAAAATTATATGAATGCGTTCGGAAAATAAATGTTCTGCTTCTCTTTTGTGTTGCTATCAGATTGCAATGGACCGGATGTGGTCGGGACCGATTTAGCGAGAACCTCGGCGAAAATTAGAGACAGGAGGACGATCCGAAGCTGATAGGAAGGTCGGAGCCATGGTCTGAGCAAGGGAGCAATTGCAAAAGAGGTGAGAAAAAGATACCTCCTCGCCAATCTCTATTTTACCAAAAATAGTTATGAGCTTTCATTTTTTTTCGTCCAACATATCGTGACAAAGAATTTTCTAACTCATTTCTTTCTCCTTTCTGTCCCCTTTCCATGTTCCGGTACGTCAACAGCCAAGCAGACACATCCGAGTGCAATTGCTCTCTCCCTACTCGGCAGCGTCGGTGAGTCGCATGATTTTTGGTAACGGGCTTCCTTTCCTTGGTACTCTCTTTTCTCTATCGCGTGGCGTGGCGGTAACATTGTACAATCTCCGATTTCTTAGCTCAATTCAGATAGGCTCACTCTCGACCGCAACGGAGCTTGCTTACATAATCATAGAGATTCCCTTACAGACGGCAATGTAACATTATACTTGTTACTGCGCCCTCTCATTACAGATATACGTATAGCCAAATGCTTGAACTCAATTTCACGGCCCTTACGGCCCTCATCCGTTGCGAATCGCGGTGAGCATCGCGGCAGGAGAACATCCATCGCTCAATCGGTTTCCATAATTATCATTCCCCTTGCCAGATTTGCTCGAATTCTTTCCGATTGAGTAGTGGGTCCTCCTGAGGTTCAATTCATGCTTTAAAATCTCTAGGAGCGGGTCCGACATAAGAATGAACGACCCCCCTAGCAAGATGTTCGAGTAGAGTCCTTTACATGTACAACTAAAGATTTAAATATCAAAACATTCAAGTATGGAAATAAGAAAATATCAAAGTATGAAAATATTGAAATATCCAAGGTCCACTTGAATTAGTCCGCTTAGAAGAAAAAGTTTGCAAACTTTGTCCAGGATGTACCTAACCCGTTCTTTCCCTACAGCAAATGAAACGGTAAGTCTCCGACCACGATGTGTGCAATGATTTTTATGCTTGTGTTGGAGAGAATCCGAAGCCGGTGATTTTTAGCTTTCCGTACAGGTGAATCGGGAAGGTAGGGCAACCCGTGGGAGGGTGGTTACGAGTCTGTGTGTGCGTGCCTGTATTATGCAGTATTTATGTAACATGCAACTCCGTTGGGTGGGTCTTGGGAACCAGGCGAGGGCAGGAAGGGTCGCGAAATGGGATGGTGGTGGACTAATATATTATTTTCCACAGCAAATTCAAGCGATCACAATATAAGAAAAAGTAGTAGCCGCCTCTTTTATATAATTTTTCTGGAATTTCACTTATTCATTCAAATACTTGTTATCCATTAGTATACCCATCGCCTAATTAGAATCAAATACTTTTCACACCCATAATATAATCAGAAGGAACATGAGTCTCCCTGTTATATATTTTTCACCTATTCGAATCCTTTGTTTCCAATATCAGTAGAATAAATCAATTTCTTCAATAAAGTATAATCTGTCTGCATTAAATGAGCTGTGATCGCTTGAATGGGCAAGATGCATCTCTTTATTTCCGCGCTTACGTGGGGCGCGGGGATAAGAGAGGCTGAGCCCGAAGACTTCACGTTGAAGAGGACGCCGACCGTCACGCCACCAAAAATATTCTATGCTTGCCTTGAAATCTTTACACCTTTCTCACTTGACGACTATCTGCCAATAACTATTTGCCAATTTTAAATATCTAGCCAATTTACATCCAATATATACCCAACAGCAGATAGCGTCAAGTCTTCCTTTCCTCGCATGCCTTTCTTCTTATGCTCAATGCTATCTTATGGAGCATTTTATATCGTTACTAATCTTGTACTTTGAAAATTTTCCAGACTTCCACAGGTTCACTAATGCTTTATTTTCTTTCAGGGTATTCTAAGATTAATCAATTCTCTTCTTTCAGGGTATTTTAAGATTAATCAACTCTCTTCTTTCAGGGTATTTTAAGATTAATCAATTCTCTTCTTTCAGGGTATTTTAAGATTAATCAATTCTCTTCTTTCAGGGTATTTTAAGAGATTAACACCGATCGTAGATCGGTGTTAACAATTAGGGACGAATTAATCACCTTTCTGTTACAGTTCCGCCACATGACTATATAATTGTCGTTAAAAATTGATGTGAAAAAATGCGTATGGCGAATTTTATCAACAGAATAAAGGCAATTTATTTGAGGATCGGAAGAGGGCCTATATTTCGTTGCTGTCCTACGATTTATCTCAATGTGAGTAGCCGACAATTGTAGTATAATTTAAAGAAAGAATCAGGATTCGAAAAGTGAGAACTTTTTTGCTACACAAAATAATGGCACCATTATTTCTGCATTGCTACATCTCGTGTTACTATACACTCTCGTGTTTTCGTTACAGTTCAGGATTCCGAAAGATCGTACAAACGAAGTGTCAGAGTCCGATTATGTACAGATACCTTGGATTATAGACTATGTGGCGAATATACGACCTGCAGGGAAACATCATTTTCGTCTGCAGATCAAAAATTACTGGTAAGCGCGCAGAAGTGCTTTATACAAAGTTATGGCAATACCATTTCTCAATTGCTACATCTCTTTTTCCTCTATATTTCCGTAGCAATTCAGTACAAGGGCCTGCGAAATTCCGGAGGATCGTGAAGCGCGGAAAAGTGAAATTAATAATATTTCGGACCATAGTCCAAAGACTGATCAATGATCAGTATCAGATTAAGAATGTTTTAATCATTTTTTTGTTGCAGCTCGGCCAGAAGACACCTACATCTGCGATAATCGATCAGTAGTCGGTATGAATAGTTAGTGGAAAGTTTCGACAATATGGACCAAATCTCGAGAATAATTTAAATAGATGACAAATTGGTAATTATTACAGGATTTTGAATTTTTATCGATGTAGCATTTTTATTCCGGTTCAATTATTGAATACGTTTATTATTTCCAATAACATTTCTTCGAATTTTTCAATTCTTTCGATTACAGTTCAATTGATTAATCGATTTATTCATTTATCAAAACTATAGACTGTGAATTTTACTTTTCTCCTCTGTAGTTCTATTTCTGTATGGATATGGAGATATATCGCAATTACAATTATATGAATGTAAGATTGACAATTGATTTTTGTTTCTTCGTCTATTTGTCGCAGTGAAAGGAATACGACTGACCCCCGCAGAATTCTGTTCCAGAAAATCCAGCGACTCCAAAAACAAATTAAACGGATTGAAAGACAGGCAAATGAGGAACAGCTGGTGAGCATTATAATGAGATATAATTATATTTATATTCATCATTCATTCGTTATTCATCGTTATTGTTATTATTATTATTACTATTACTATTACTATTACTATTACAATTCGTTCGTCAGGCAGGAATGTGTACAGAATAGAAGTTGAATCGCGGAAGAGAAATAAAATCCGATATACATCCTCGAGTTTCTTACGAATAGTCATTGATTATAGTTTACTCGCTTGATTTTCGACTCATATTTGACGACCACAATTTTCTAAATCATTCAATTCGATTTCAAGGAGGAGAAGAAGGTTGAATGAGAAGAAACACGACAGTGAGAATATAAGCGAGAATGCGAGTGTGGAAAATCATGGTTTGTCCCCGAAGTGCATAAGCGGAGGCTCAGGAGGCCGATTATACGAATCCAATCTCGACGATGATTTATATGACAGGTAAATTATGTTTTCAATCGCATTTTGTCTTCCTATCAAAGTTCAATCACTGTCTCACATTCGTTATTTCCGATGATTCTTCCTGGAGCAAAAGTATCGATATGAAAATTATATGAATGCGTTCGGAAAATAAATGTTCTGCTTCGCTTTTGTGTTGCTATCAGATTGCAATGGATCGGATGTGGTCGGGACCGATTTAGCGAGAACCTTGGCGAAAATTAGAGACAGGAGGACGATCCGAAGCTGATAGGAAGGTCGGAGCCTTGTCTGAGCAAGGGAGCAATTGCAAAAGAGGTGAGAAAAAGATACCTCCTCGCCAATCTCTATTTTACCAAAAATAGTTATGAGCTTTCATTTTTTTTCGTCCAACATATCGTGACAAAGAATTTTCTAACTCATTTCTTTCTCCTTTCTGTCCCCTTTCCATGTTCCGGTACGTCAACAGCCAAGCAGACACATCCGAGTGCAATTGCTCTCTCCCTACTCGGCAGCGTCGGTGAGTCGCATGATTTTTGGTAACGGGCTTCCTTTCCTTGGTACTCTCTTTTCTCTATCGCGTGGCGTGGCGGTAACATTGTACAATCTCCGATTTCTTAGCTCAATTCAGATAGGCTCACTCTCGACTGCAACGGAGCTTGCTTACATAATCATAGAGATTCCCTTACAGACGGCAATGTAACATTATACTTGTTACTGCGCCCTCTCATTACAGATATACGTATATAGCTAAATGCTTGAACCCAATTTCACGGCCCTTACGGCCCTCGTCCGTTGCGAATCGCGGTGAGCATCGCGGCAGGAGAACATCCATCGCTCAATCGGTTTCCCTCATTATCATCCCTCTTGCCAGATTTGCTCGAATTCTTTCCGATTGAGTAGTGGATCCTCCTGAGGTTCAATTCATGCTTTAAAATCTCTAGGAGCGGGTCCGACATAAGAATGAACGACCCCCCTAGCAAGATGTTCGAGTAGAGTCCTTTACATGTACAACTAAAGATTTAAATATCAAAACATTCAGGTATGGAAATAAGAAAATATCAAAGTATGAAAATATTGAAATATCAAAGGTCCACTTGAATTAGTCCGCTTAGAAGAAAAAGTTTGCAAACTTTGTCCAGGATGTACCTAACCCGTTCTTTCCCTACAGCAAATGAAACGGTAAGTCTCCGACCACGATGTGTGCAATGATTTTTATGCTTGTGTTGGAGAGAATCCGAAGCCGGTGATTTTTAGCTTTCCGTACAGGTGAATCGGGAAGGTAGGGCAACCCGTGGGAGGGTGGTTACGAGTCTGTGTGTGCGTGCCTGTATTATGCAGTATTTATGTAACATGCAACTCCGTTGGGTGGGTCTTGGGAACCAGGCGAGGGCAGGAAGGGTCGCGAAATGGGATGGTGGTGGACTAATATATTATTTTCCACAGCAAATTCAAGCGATCACAATATAAGAAAAAGTAGTAGCCGCCTCTTTTATATAATTTTTCTGGAATTTCACTTATTCATTCAAATACTTGTTATCCATTAGTATACCCATCGCCTAATTAGAATCAAATACTTTTCACACCCATAATATAATCAGAAGGAACATGAGTCTCCCTGTTATATATTTTTCACCTATTCGAATCCTTTGTTTCCAATATCAGTAGAATAAATCAATTTCTTCAATAAAGTATAATCTGTCTGCATTAAATGAGCTGTGATCGCTTGAATGGGCAAGATGCATCTCTTTATTTCCGCGCTTACGTGGGGCGCGGGGATAAGAGAGGCTGAGCCCGAAGACTTCACGTTGAAGAGGACGCCGACCGTCACGCCACCAAAAATATTCTATGCTTGCCTTGAAATCTTTACACCTTTCTCACTTGACGACTATCTGCCAATAACTATTTGCCAATTTTAAATATCTAGCCAATTTACATCCAATATATACCCAACAGCAGATAGCGTCAAGTCTTCCTTTCCTCGCATGCCTTTCTTCTTATGCTCAATGCTATCTTATGGAGCATTTTATATCGTTACTAATCTTGTACTTTGAAAATTTTCCAGACTTCCACAGGTTCACTAATGCTTTATTTTCTTTCAGGGTATTCTAAGATTAATCAATTCTCTTCTTTCAGGGTATTTTAAGATTAATCAACTCTCTTCTTTCAGGGTATTTTAAGATTAATCAATTCTCTTCTTTCAGGGTATTTTAAGAGATTAACACCGATCGTAGATCGTAGATCGGTGTTAACAATTAGGGACGAATTAATCACCTTTCTGTTACAGTTCCGCCACATGACTATATAATTGTGGTTAAAAATTGATGCGAAAAAATGTGTATGGCGAATTTTATCAACAGAAATAAGGCAATTTATTTGAGGATCGGAAGAGGGCCTATATTTCGTTGCTGTCCTACGATTTATCTCAATGTGAGTAGCTGACAATTGTAGTATAATTTAAAGAAAGAATCAGGATTCGAAAAGTGAGAACTTTTTTGCTACACAAAATAATGGCACCATTATTTCTGCATTGCTACATCTCGTGTTACTATACACTCTCGTGTTTTCGTTACAGTTCAGGATTCCGAAAGATCGTACAAACGAAGTGTCAGAGTCCGATTATGTACAGATATCTTGGATTATAGACTATGTGGCAAATATATGACCTGCAGGGAAACATCATTTTCGTCTGCAGATCAAAAATTACTGGTAAGCGCGCAGAAGTGCTTTATACAAAGTTATGGCGATACCATTCCTCAATTGCTACATCTCTTCTTCCTCTATATTTCCGTAGCAATTCAGTACAAGGGCCTGCGAAATTCCGGAGGATCGTGAAGCGCGGAAAAGTGAAATTAATAATATTTCGGACCATAGTCCAAAGACTGATCAATGATCAGTATCAAATTAAGAATGTTTTAATCACCTTTTTGTTGCAGCTCGGCCAGAAGACACCTACATCTGCGATAATCGATCAGTAGTTGGTATAATCAATTATCAGGACGTTTTAATATTTTTTCTTGTTGCAGTTTGGTCTGGAGAGACTCACAGCCAGAATGACCGATCAGTGGTTGGTATAATTAATTATAAGGACTTTCTAATATTTTCTTTCGTTGCAGTCCGGCCTGGAGAGACTGTCAGCTCGGAGGACTGATCAGTGGTTGGTATGAGCAATTATAAGGACGTTTTAATCATCTTTTTGTTGCAGTTCTTCCAAAAACGACTTACAACTGCAACGGTTGATCGGTAGTTGGTAAGAATAATTACAGGAGTGTCGCAATCATCTCGCTGTTGCTGATTCGCTGGTGAAGACTGGACAGAGCGATGACCATCGATCAGAATTCAATTTCATAATTTATGTGATCTAAATACTCTTATATTTTGCAGGTTTCAAAGGTTCTTCAGGTTCTCCGGGTACCCCAAGCTATACACCACTTCTTCAAGTACCACGGTACTTACGAATTTGATTGATTCTATGCTTCTCTATTATCTTTTCTTTCTTGAATTAATATTATTACCAACTTTTTCTTTTTTCAATTAATTATAACTATTCTTACAATTGTTAATGTGGTGCTTTGAAAATTATTTTGCTGTATCTTTCTCATGTATCGCTGTGAAAAATGATCATGTGTGCTACGTTCTGATTAATTCATTCATTCATTGTGTTTCATCCAAACTATTTATTTATTGAAATTTGACTAATACTTCTTACATTTTACAGGTCTTATAGGTTCTACGACATCTATAAATATTATCGTCTCTATGCTTTTCTGTTCTTCCTTCTCTCTCGTGTAATTGATATTATCATTGACTGTTTCTTTTTTTTGAATTAATTCCAACTATCCTTATAATTATTTATATTGTGCATCGAAAATTATTTTGCTGCATCTTTCTTCTGTATTTCTATGAAAAATGATCATGTGTGCTACGTTCTGATTAATTCATTCATTCATTGTGTTTCATCCAAACTATTTATTTATTGAAATTTGACTAATACTTCTTACATTTTACAGGTCTTATAGGTTCTACGACATCTATAAATATTATCGTCTCTATGCTTTTCTGTTCTTCCTTCTCTCTCGTGTAATTGATATTATCATTGACTGTTTCTTTTTTTTGAATTAATTCCAACTATCCTTATAATTATTTATATTGTGCATCGAAAATTATTTTGCTGCATCTTTCTTCTGTATTTCTATGAAAATTGATCATGTGTGCTACTTTCTGATTAATTCATTCATTCGTTGTCTTTCATTCAAACTATTAATTTATTGAAATTTGACTAATTTTTGTTATATTCTATAGTTTTGGCAGGTTTTCAAGTGCTTCAAGTTCTTCGAGTTGTACAGGATCTGCGGGTTTCATCAATTTAATATTGCGACCAACTGATTCTTGTCATTCTGCAAAGCCAGTTGGAAACGGCTCACATAACTAGTGAGAATTTAATGTATTAATTGAATCTATGATCTGGACTAAAATCTTTATTTTTCAGGCGGGGGGTGGTGTTGGTTGCCTTCTCGCGGTGCCCCCTGAACAAATGCGCTCATTTCATGACCCAACAAATAATAACAATACTAGGAAATGTTGCATATTGCATAGTCGAAAAATTCCGTATACATGGGTCATGCTGGTCAGCGCATTTGACTAAACAACCAACTTTGTAGTCAATAAGTCGAATATTTCGTATTTCACGCAGTTATCGTAGAATTATTGCATTAAGCGAATCAGGTAAAATGCGATGTAGACATCGAAACGTTCAGATACGCGAGTTATAGGACGTTCCTCATCTAAGTTTTATATTTCAAGCGAATTAGGTAAAATGCGATATAGACATCGATACGTTCAGATACGCGAGTTATAGGACGTTCCTCATCTAAGTTTTATATTTTAAGCGAATTAGGTAAAATGCGATATAGACATCGATACGTTCAGATACGCGAGTTATAGGACGTTCCTCATCTAAGTTTTATATTTTAAGCGAATTAGGTAAAATGCGATATAGACATCGTAGTCTTTGGATACGCGACTCAGAGGACTTTTCTTACTTAAGTTTCAGATTTCAACCGAATTAGGTAAAATGCGATCTAGACATCGAAACGTTCAGATACGCGAGTTATAGGACGTTCCTCATCTAAGTTTTATATTTTAAGCGAATTAGGTAAAATGCGATATAGACATCGTAGTCTTTTGATACGCGAGTTACAGGACGTTCCTCATCTAAGTTTTAGATTTTAAGCGAATTAGGTAAAATGCGATATAGACATCGATACGTTCAGATACGCGAGTTATAGGACGTTCCTCATCTAAGTTTTATATTTTAAGCGAATTAGGTAAAATGCGATATAGACATCGTAGTCTTTGGATACGCGAGTTATAGGACGTTCCTCATCTAAGTTTTATATTTCAAGCGAATTAGGTAAAATGCGATCTAGACATCGAAACGTTCAGATACGCGAGTTACAGGACGTTCCTCATCTAAGTTTTATATTTTAAGCGAATTAGGTAAAATGCGATATAGACATCGTAGTCTTTTGATACGCGAGTTATAGAACGTTTCTCATCTAAGTTTTATATTTTAAGCGAATTAGGTAAAATGCGATATAGACATCGTAGTCTTTTGATACGCGAGTTACAGGACGTTCCTCATCTAAGTTTTATATTTTAAGCGAATTAGGTAAAATGCGATATAGACATCGTAGTCTTTGGATACGCGACACAGAGGACTTTTCTTACTTAAGTTTCAGATTTCAAGCGAATTAGGTAAAATGCGATATAGACATCGATACGTTCAGATACGCGAGTTATAGGACGTTCCTCATCTAAGTTTTATATTTTAAGCGAATTAGGTAAAATGCGATATAGACATCGTAGTCTTTGGATACGCGAGTTATAGGACGTTCCTCATCTAAGTTTTAGATTTTAAGCGAATTAGGTAAAATGCGATATAGACATCGTAGTCTTTGGATACGCGAGTTATAGGACGTTCCTCATCTAAGTTTTATATTTTAAGCGAATTAGGTAAAATGCGATATAGACATCGTAGTCTTTGGATACGCGAGTTATAGGACGTTCCTCATCTAAGTTTTATATTTCAAGCGAATTAGGTAAAATGCGATATAGACATCGATACGTTCAGATACGCGAGTTATAGGACGTTCCTCATCTAAGTTTTATATTTTAAGCGAATTAGGTAAAATGCGATATAGACATCGTAGTCTTTGGATACGCGACACGGAGGACTTTTCTTACTTAAGTTTCAGATTTCAAGCGAATTAGGTAAAATGCGATATAGACATCGATACGTTCAGATACGCGAGTTATAGGACGTTCCTCATCTAAGTTTTATATTTTAAGCGAATTAGGTAAAATGCGATATAGACATCGTAGTCTTTGGATACGCGACACGGAGGACTTTTCTTACTTAAGTTTCAGATTTCAAGCGAATTAGGTAAAATGCGATATAGACATCGATACGTTCAGATACGCGAGTTATAGGACGTTCCTCATCTAAGTTTTATATTTTAAGCGAATTAGGTAAAATGCGATATAGACATCGTAGTCTTTGGATACGCGAGTTATAGGACGTTTCTCATCTAAGTTTTATATTTCAAGCGAATTAGGTAAAATGCGATATAGACATCGTAGTCTTTGGATACGCGAGTTATAGGACGTTCCTCATCTAAGTTTTATATTTTAAGCGAATTAGGTAAAATGCGATATAGACATCGTAGTCTTTGGATACGCGAGTTATAGAACGTTCCTCATCTAAGTTTTATATTTTAAGCGAATTAGGTAAAATGCGATATAGACATCGTAGTCTTTGGATACGCGACACAGAGGACTTTTCTTACTTAAGTTTCAGATTTCAAGCGAATTAGGTAAAATGCGATCTAGACATCGAAACGTTCAGATACGCGAGTTATAGGACGTTCCTCATCTAAGTTTTATATTTTAAGCGAATTAGGTAAAATGCGATATAGACATCGATACGTTCAGATACGCGAGTTATAGGACGTTCCTCATCTAAGTTTTATATTTTAAGCGAATCAGGTAAAATGCGATATAGACATCGTAGTCTTTGGATACGCGACACGGAGGACTTTTCTTACTTAAGTTTCAGATTTCAAGCGAATTAGGTAAAATGCGATATAGACATCGATACGTTCAGATACGCGAGTTATAGGACGTTCCTCATCTAAGTTTTATATTTTGAGCGAATTAGGTAAAATGCGATATAGACATCGTAGTCTTTGGATACGCGAGTTATAGGACGTTCCTCATCTAAGTTTTATATTTTAAGCGAATTAGGTAAAATGCGATATAGACATCGTAGTCTTTGGATACGCGAGTTATAGGACGTTCCTCATCTAAGTTTTATATTTTAAGCGAATTAGGTAAAATGCGATATAGACATCGTAGTCTTTGGATACGCGACACGGAGGACTTTTCTTACTTAAGTTTCAGATTTCAAGCGAATTAGGTAAAATGCGATATAGACGTCGATACGTTCAGATACGCGAGTTATAGGACGTTCCTCATCTAAGTTTTATATTTTAAGCGAATTAGGTAAAATGCGATATAGACATCGTAGTCTTTGGATACGCGAGTTATAGGACGTTCCTCATCTAAGTTTTATATTTTAAGCGAATTAGGTAAAATGCGATATAGACATCGTAGTCTTTGGATACGCGAGTTATAGGACGTTCCTCATCTAAGTTTTAGATTTTAAGCGAATTAGGTAAAATGCGATATAGACATCGTAGTCTTTGGATACGCGAGTTATAGGACGTTCCTCATCTAAGTTTTATATTTTAAGCGAATTAGGTAAAATGCGATATAGACATCGTAGTCTTTGGATACGCGACACGGAGGACTTTTCTTACTTAAGTTTCAGATTTCAAGCGAATTAGGTAAAATGCGATATAGACATCGTAGTCTTTGGATACGCGACACAGAGGACTTTTCTTACTTAAGTTTCAGATTTCAAGCGAATTAGGTGAAATGCGATTGAGACATCGGAATATTTAGACACGCGGCTGATGAGACTTTTCTCACGACAGTCTCAGATATTAGTTTGGTTAGTTATCAGGCGTTCAATTTCGAACTTATTCAATCCGTGCAGCCTTTACTTCTGCTTTCCTTTTCTCTCTGCTTCTCACGCTTCTTTTTGTTTTCCAAAAACGCCTTGGTAGGAGTTAAAACACCAAACAATGGGGTAAAGGCTACTTCGGGGCTGCAAAACCCCTGGCGAAGGGCATAAACACTTGTAATGGTGTAACAACTCCTCTACCGGCACGGATTGCTTTGCATGTGCTTTTTCTATAATTTCATACCGCTACTTGCGATCTTTACCTAATTATATAGAAATGCAGGGCACGTATTACGTGACGGGCTTAACGAACCCGCTCTACCCGAGTTCAATAGTTAGGCGAATCCATATTGAATCTTCCCGAATAGATTATTTATTATTATATATACGCGACTCAGAGGACTTTTCTTACTTAAGTTTCAGATTTCAAGCGAATTAGGTAAAATGCGATATAGACATCGTAGTCTTTGGATACGCGAGTTATAGGACGTTCCTCATCTAAGTTTTATATTTTAAGCGAATTAGGTAAAATGCGATATAGACATCGTAGTCTTTGGATACGCGAGTTATAGGACGTTTCTCATCTAAGTTTTATATTTCAAGCGAATTAGGTAAAATGCGATATAGACATCGTAGTCTTTGGATACGCGAGTTATAGGACGTTCCTCATCTAAGTTTTATATTTTAAGCGAATTAGGTAAAATGCGATATAGACATCGAAACGTTCAGATACGCGAGTTATAGGACGTTCCTCATCTAAGTTTTATATTTTAAGCGAATCAGGTAAAATGCGATATAGACATCGTAGTCTTTGGATACGCGACACGGAGGACTTTTCTTACTTAAGTTTCAGATTTCAAGCGAATTAGGTAAAATGCGATATAGACATCGATACGTTCAGATACGCGAGTTATAGGACGTTCCTCATCTAAGTTTTATATTTTGAGCGAATTAGGTAAAATGCGATATAGACATCGTAGTCTTTGGATACGCGAGTTATAGGACGTTCCTCATCTAAGTTTTATATTTTAAGCGAATTAGGTAAAATGCGATATAGACATCGTAGTCTTTGGATACGCGAGTTATAGGACGTTCCTCATCTAAGTTTTATATTTTAAGCGAATTAGGTAAAATGCGATATAGACATCGATACGTTCAGATACGCGAGTTATAGGACGTTCCTCATCTAAGTTTTATATTTTGAGCGAATTAGGTAAAATGCGATATAGACATCGTAGTCTTTGGATACGCGAGTTATAGGACGTTCCTCATCTAAGTTTTATATTTTAAGCGAATTAGGTAAAATGCGATATAGACATCGTAGTCTTTGGATACGCGAGTTATAGGACGTTCCTCATCTAAGTTTTATATTTTAAGCGAATTAGGTAAAATGCGATATAGACATCGATACGTTCAGATACGCGAGTTATAGGACGTTCCTCATCTAAGTTTTATATTTTGAGCGAATTAGGTAAAATGCGATATAGACATCGTAGTCTTTGGATACGCGAGTTATAGGACGTTCCTCATCTAAGTTTTATATTTTAAGCGAATTAGGTAAAATGCGATATAGACATCGTAGTCTTTGGATACGCGAGTTATAGGACGTTTCTCATCTAAGTTTTATATTTCAAGCGAATTAGGTAAAATGCGATATAGACATCGTAGTCTTTGGATACGCGAGTTATAGGACGTTCCTCATCTAAGTTTTATATTTTAAGCGAATTAGGTAAAATGCGATATAGACATCGTAGTCTTTGGATACGCGAGTTATAGAACGTTCCTCATCTAAGTTTTATATTTTAAGCGAATTAGGTAAAATGCGATATAGACATCGTAGTCTTTGGATACGCGACACAGAGGACTTTTCTTACTTAAGTTTCAGATTTCAAGCGAATTAGGTAAAATGCGATCTAGACATCGAAACGTTCAGATACGCGAGTTATAGGACGTTCCTCATCTAAGTTTTATATTTTAAGCGAATTAGGTAAAATGCGATATAGACATCGTAGTCTTTGGATACGCGAGTTATAGGACGTTTCTCATCTAAGTTTTATATTTTAAGCGAATTAGGTAAAATGCGATATAGACATCGTAGTCTTTGGATACGCGAGTTATAGGACGTTCCTCATCTAAGTTTTATATTTTAAGCGAATTAGGTAAAATGCGATATAGACATCGTAGTCTTTGGATACGCGACACGGAGGACTTTTCTTACTTAAGTTTCAGATTTCAAGCGAATTAGGTAAAATGCGATATAGACATCGATACGTTCAGATACGCGAGTTATAGGACGTTCCTCATCTAAGTTTTATATTTTGAGCGAATTAGGTAAAATGCGATATAGACATCGTAGTCTTTGGATACGCGAGTTATAGGACGTTCCTCATCTAAGTTTTATATTTTAAGCGAATTAGGTAAAATGCGATATAGACATCGTAGTCTTTGGATACGCGAGTTATAGGACGTTCCTCATCTAAGTTTTATATTTTAAGCGAATTAGGTAAAATGCGATATAGACATCGATACGTTCAGATACGCGAGTTATAGGACGTTCCTCATCTAAGTTTTATATTTTGAGCGAATTAGGTAAAATGCGATATAGACATCGTAGTCTTTGGATACGCGAGTTATAGGACGTTCCTCATCTAAGTTTTATATTTTAAGCGAATTAGGTAAAATGCGATATAGACATCGTAGTCTTTGGATACGCGACACGGAGGACTTTTCTTACTTAAGTTTCAGATTTCAAGCGAATTAGGTAAAATGCGATATAGACATCGTAGTCTTTGGATACGCGACACAGAGGACTTTTCTTACTTAAGTTTCAGATTTCAAGCGAATTAGGTAAAATGCGATCTAGACATCGAAACGTTCAGATACGCGAGTTATAGGACGTTCCTCATCTAAGTTTTATATTTTAAGCGAATTAGGTAAAATGCGATATAGACATCGTAGTCTTTGGATACGCGAGTTATAGGACGTTTCTCATCTAAGTTTTATATTTTAAGCGAATTAGGTAAAATGCGATATAGACATCGTAGTCTTTGGATACGCGAGTTATAGGACGTTCCTCATCTAAGTTTTATATTTTAAGCGAATTAGGTAAAATGCGATATAGACATCGTAGTCTTTGGATACGCGAGTTATAGAACGTTCCTCATCTAAGTTTTATATTTTAAGCGAATTAGGTAAAATGCGATATAGACATCGTAGTCTTTGGATACGCGACACAGAGGACTTTTCTTACTTAAGTTTCAGATTTCAAGCGAATTAGGTAAAACGCGATCTAGACATCGAAACGTTCAGATACGCGAGTTATAGGACGTTCCTCATCTAAGTTTTATATTTTAAGCGAATTAGGTAAAATGCGATATAGACATCGATACGTTCAGATACGCGAGTTATAGGACGTTCCTCATCTAAGTTTTATATTTTAAGCGAATTAGGTAAAATGCGATATAGACATCGTAGTCTTTGGATACGCGAGTTATAGGACGTTCCTCATCTAAGTTTTAGATTTTAAGCGAATTAGGTAAAATGCGATATAGACATCGTAGTCTTTGGATACGCGAGTTATAGGACGTTCCTCATCTAAGTTTTATATTTTAAGCGAATTAGGTAAAATGCGATATAGACATCGTAGTCTTTGGATACGCGAGTTATAGGACGTTCCTCATCTAAGTTTTATATTTCAAGCGAATTAGGTAAAATGCGATATAGACATCGATACGTTCAGATACGCGAGTTATAGGACGTTCCTCATCTAAGTTTTATATTTTAAGCGAATTAGGTAAAATGCGATATAGACATCGTAGTCTTTGGATACGCGAGTTATAGAACGTTCCTCATCTAAGTTTTATATTTTAAGCGAATTAGGTAAAATGCGATATAGACATCGTAGTCTTTGGATACGCGACACAGAGGACTTTTCTTACTTAAGTTTCAGATTTCAAGCGAATTAGGTAAAATGCGATCTAGACATCGAAACGTTCAGATACGCGAGTTATAGGACGTTCCTCATCTAAGTTTTATATTTTAAGCGAATTAGGTAAAATGCGATATAGACATCGATACGTTCAGATACGCGAGTTATAGGACGTTCCTCATCTAAGTTTTATATTTTAAGCGAATCAGGTAAAATGCGATATAGACATCGTAGTCTTTGGATACGCGACACGGAGGACTTTTCTTACTTAAGTTTCAGATTTCAAGCGAATTAGGTAAAATGCGATCTAGACATCGAAACGTTCAGATACGCGAGTTATAGGACGTTCCTCATCTAAGTTTTATATTTTAAGCGAATTAGGTAAAATGCGATATAGACATCGATACGTTCAGATACGCGAGTTATAGGACGTTCCTCATCTAAGTTTTATATTTTAAGCGAATCAGGTAAAATGCGATATAGACATCGTAGTCTTTGGATACGCGACACGGAGGACTTTTCTTACTTAAGTTTCAGATTTCAAGCGAATTAGGTAAAATGCGATATAGACATCGATACGTTCAGATACGCGAGTTATAGGACGTTCCTCATCTAAGTTTTATATTTTGAGCGAATTAGGTAAAATGCGATATAGACATCGTAGTCTTTGGATACGCGAGTTATAGGACGTTCCTCATCTAAGTTTTATATTTTAAGCGAATTAGGTAAAATGCGATATAGACATCGTAGTCTTTGGATACGCGAGTTATAGGACGTTCCTCATCTAAGTTTTATATTTTAAGCGAATTAGGTAAAATGCGATATAGACATCGTAGTCTTTGGATACGCGACACGGAGGACTTTTCTTACTTAAGTTTCAGATTTCAAGCGAATTAGGTAAAATGCGATATAGACGTCGATACGTTCAGATACGCGAGTTATAGGACGTTCCTCATCTAAGTTTTATATTTTAAGCGAATTAGGTAAAATGCGATATAGACATCGTAGTCTTTGGATACGCGAGTTATAGGACGTTCCTCATCTAAGTTTTATATTTTAAGCGAATTAGGTAAAATGCGATATAGACATCGTAGTCTTTGGATACGCGAGTTATAGGACGTTCCTCATCTAAGTTTTAGATTTTAAGCGAATTAGGTAAAATGCGATATAGACATCGTAGTCTTTGGATACGCGAGTTATAGGACGTTCCTCATCTAAGTTTTATATTTTAAGCGAATTAGGTAAAATGCGATATAGACATCGTAGTCTTTGGATACGCGACACGGAGGACTTTTCTTACTTAAGTTTCAGATTTCAAGCGAATTAGGTAAAATGCGATATAGACATCGTAGTCTTTGGATACGCGACACAGAGGACTTTTCTTACTTAAGTTTCAGATTTCAAGCGAATTAGGTGAAATGCGATTGAGACATCGGAATATTTAGACACGCGGCTGATGAGACTTTTCTCACGACAGTCTCAGATATTAGTTTGGTTAGTTATCAGGCGTTCAATTTCGAACTTATTCAATCCGTGCAGCCTTTACTTCTGCTTTCCTTTTCTCTCTGCTTCTCACGCTTCTTTTTGTTTTCCAAAAACGCCTTGGTAGGAGTTAAAACACCAAACAATGGGGTAAAGGCTACTTCGGGGCTGCAAAACCCCTGGCGAAGGGCATAAACACTTGTAATGGTGTAACAACTCCTCTACCGGCACGGATTGCTTTGCATGTGCTTTTTCTATAATTTCATACCGCTACTTGCGATCTTTACCTAATTATATAGAAATGCAGGGCACGTATTACGTGACGGGCTTAACGAACCCGCTCTACCCGAGTTCAATAGTTAGGCGAATCCATATTGAATCTTCCCGAATAGATTATTTATTATTATATATACGCGACTCAGAGGACTTTTCTTACTTAAGTTTCAGATTTCAAGCGAATTAGGTAAAATGCGATATAGACATCGTAGTCTTTGGATACGCGAGTTATAGGACGTTCCTCATCTAAGTTTTATATTTTAAGCGAATTAGGTAAAATGCGATATAGACATCGTAGTCTTTGGATACGCGAGTTATAGGACGTTTCTCATCTAAGTTTTATATTTCAAGCGAATTAGGTAAAATGCGATATAGACATCGTAGTCTTTGGATACGCGAGTTATAGGACGTTCCTCATCTAAGTTTTATATTTTAAGCGAATTAGGTAAAATGCGATATAGACATCGAAACGTTCAGATACGCGAGTTATAGGACGTTCCTCATCTAAGTTTTATATTTTAAGCGAATCAGGTAAAATGCGATATAGACATCGTAGTCTTTGGATACGCGACACGGAGGACTTTTCTTACTTAAGTTTCAGATTTCAAGCGAATTAGGTAAAATGCGATATAGACATCGATACGTTCAGATACGCGAGTTATAGGACGTTCCTCATCTAAGTTTTATATTTTGAGCGAATTAGGTAAAATGCGATATAGACATCGTAGTCTTTGGATACGCGAGTTATAGGACGTTCCTCATCTAAGTTTTATATTTTAAGCGAATTAGGTAAAATGCGATATAGACATCGTAGTCTTTGGATACGCGAGTTATAGGACGTTCCTCATCTAAGTTTTATATTTTAAGCGAATTAGGTAAAATGCGATATAGACATCGATACGTTCAGATACGCGAGTTATAGGACGTTCCTCATCTAAGTTTTATATTTTGAGCGAATTAGGTAAAATGCGATATAGACATCGTAGTCTTTGGATACGCGAGTTATAGGACGTTCCTCATCTAAGTTTTATATTTTAAGCGAATTAGGTAAAATGCGATATAGACATCGTAGTCTTTGGATACGCGAGTTATAGGACGTTCCTCATCTAAGTTTTATATTTTAAGCGAATTAGGTAAAATGCGATATAGACATCGATACGTTCAGATACGCGAGTTATAGGACGTTCCTCATCTAAGTTTTATATTTTGAGCGAATTAGGTAAAATGCGATATAGACATCGTAGTCTTTGGATACGCGAGTTATAGGACGTTCCTCATCTAAGTTTTATATTTTAAGCGAATTAGGTAAAATGCGATATAGACATCGTAGTCTTTGGATACGCGAGTTATAGGACGTTTCTCATCTAAGTTTTATATTTCAAGCGAATTAGGTAAAATGCGATATAGACATCGTAGTCTTTGGATACGCGAGTTATAGGACGTTCCTCATCTAAGTTTTATATTTTAAGCGAATTAGGTAAAATGCGATATAGACATCGTAGTCTTTGGATACGCGAGTTATAGAACGTTCCTCATCTAAGTTTTATATTTTAAGCGAATTAGGTAAAATGCGATATAGACATCGTAGTCTTTGGATACGCGACACAGAGGACTTTTCTTACTTAAGTTTCAGATTTCAAGCGAATTAGGTAAAATGCGATCTAGACATCGAAACGTTCAGATACGCGAGTTATAGGACGTTTCTCATCTAAGTTTTATATTTTAAGCGAATTAGGTAAAATGCGATATAGACATCGTAGTCTTTGGATACGCGAGTTATAGGACGTTTCTCATCTAAGTTTTATATTTTAAGCGAATTAGGTAAAATGCGATATAGACATCGTAGTCTTTGGATACGCGAGTTATAGGACGTTCCTCATCTAAGTTTTATATTTTAAGCGAATTAGGTAAAATGCGATATAGACATCGTAGTCTTTGGATACGCGACACGGAGGACTTTTCTTACTTAAGTTTCAGATTTCAAGCGAATTAGGTAAAATGCGATATAGACATCGATACGTTCAGATACGCGAGTTATAGGACGTTCCTCATCTAAGTTTTATATTTTGAGCGAATTAGGTAAAATGCGATATAGACATCGTAGTCTTTGGATACGCGAGTTATAGGACGTTCCTCATCTAAGTTTTATATTTTAAGCGAATTAGGTAAAATGCGATATAGACATCGTAGTCTTTGGATACGCGAGTTATAGGACGTTCCTCATCTAAGTTTTATATTTTAAGCGAATTAGGTAAAATGCGATATAGACATCGATACGTTCAGATACGCGAGTTATAGGACGTTCCTCATCTAAGTTTTATATTTTGAGCGAATTAGGTAAAATGCGATATAGACATCGTAGTCTTTGGATACGCGAGTTATAGGACGTTCCTCATCTAAGTTTTATATTTTAAGCGAATTAGGTAAAATGCGATATAGACATCGTAGTCTTTGGATACGCGACACGGAGGACTTTTCTTACTTAAGTTTCAGATTTCAAGCGAATTAGGTAAAATGCGATATAGACATCGTAGTCTTTGGATACGCGACACAGAGGACTTTTCTTACTTAAGTTTCAGATTTCAAGCGAATTAGGTAAAATGCGATCTAGACATCGAAACGTTCAGATACGCGAGTTATAGGACGTTCCTCATCTAAGTTTTATATTTTAAGCGAATTAGGTAAAATGCGATATAGACATCGTAGTCTTTGGATACGCGAGTTATAGGACGTTTCTCATCTAAGTTTTATATTTTAAGCGAATTAGGTAAAATGCGATATAGACATCGTAGTCTTTGGATACGCGAGTTATAGGACGTTCCTCATCTAAGTTTTATATTTTAAGCGAATTAGGTAAAATGCGATATAGACATCGTAGTCTTTGGATACGCGAGTTATAGAACGTTCCTCATCTAAGTTTTATATTTTAAGCGAATTAGGTAAAATGCGATATAGACATCGTAGTCTTTGGATACGCGACACAGAGGACTTTTCTTACTTAAGTTTCAGATTTCAAGCGAATTAGGTAAAACGCGATCTAGACATCGAAACGTTCAGATACGCGAGTTATAGGACGTTCCTCATCTAAGTTTTATATTTTAAGCGAATTAGGTAAAATGCGATATAGACATCGATACGTTCAGATACGCGAGTTATAGGACGTTCCTCATCTAAGTTTTATATTTTAAGCGAATTAGGTAAAATGCGATATAGACATCGATACGTTCAGATACGCGAGTTATAGGACGTTCCTCATCTAAGTTTTATATTTTAAGCGAATTAGGTAAAATGCGATATAGACATCGATACGTTCAGATACGCGAGTTATAGGACGTTCCTCATCTAAGTTTTATATTTTAAGCGAATTAGGTAAAATGCGATATAGACATCGTAGTCTTTGGATACGCGAGTTATAGGACGTTCCTCATCTAAGTTTTATATTTTAAGCGAATTAGGTAAAATGCGATATAGACATCGTAGTCTTTGGATACGCGAGTTATAGGACGTTCCTCATCTAAGTTTTATATTTTAAGCGAATTAGGTAAAATGCGATATAGACATCGTAGTCTTTGGATACGCGAGTTATAGGACGTTCCTCATCTAAGTTTTATATTTTAAGCGAATTAGGTAAAATGCGATATAGACATCGTAGTCTTTGGATACGCGACACGGAGGACTTTTCTTACTTAAGTTTCAGATTTCAAGCGAATTAGGTAAAATGCGATATAGACATCGATACGTTCAGATACGCGAGTTATAGGACGTTCCTCATCTAAGTTTTATATTTTGAGCGAATTAGGTAAAATGCGATATAGACATCGTAGTCTTTGGATACGCGAGTTATAGGACGTTCCTCATCTAAGTTTTATATTTTAAGCGAATTAGGTAAAATGCGATATAGACATCGTAGTCTTTGGATACGCGACACGGAGGACTTTTCTTACTTAAGTTTCAGATTTCAAGCGAATTAGGTAAAATGCGATATAGACATCGATACGTTCAGATACGCGAGTTATAGGACGTTCCTCATCTAAGTTTTATATTTTGAGCGAATTAGGTAAAATGCGATATAGACATCGTAGTCTTTGGATACGCGAGTTATAGGACGTTCCTCATCTAAGTTTTATATTTTAAGCGAATTAGGTAAAATGCGATATAGACATCGATACGTTCAGATACGCGAGTTATAGGACGTTCCTCATCTAAGTTTTATATTTTGAGCGAATTAGGTAAAATGCGATATAGACATCGTAGTCTTTGGATACGCGAGTTATAGGACGTTCCTCATCTAAGTTTTATATTTTAAGCGAATTAGGTAAAATGCGATATAGACATCGTAGTCTTTGGATACGCGACACGGAGGACTTTTCTTACTTAAGTTTCAGATTTCAAGCGAATTAGGTAAAATGCGATATAGACATCGTAGTCTTTGGATACGCGACACAGAGGACTTTTCTTACTTAAGTTTCAGATTTCAAGCGAATTAGGTAAAATGCGATCTAGACATCGAAACGTTCAGATACGCGAGTTATAGGACGTTCCTCATCTAAGTTTTATATTTTAAGCGAATTAGGTAAAATGCGATATAGACATCGATACGTTCAGATACGCGAGTTATAGGACGTTCCTCATCTAAGTTTTATATTTTAAGCGAATTAGGTAAAATGCGATATAGACATCGAAACGTTCAGATACGCGAGTTATAGGACGTTCCTCATCTAAGTTTTATATTTTAAGCGAATTAGGTAAAATGCGATATAGACATCGATACGTTCAGATACGCGAGTTATAGGACGTTCCTCATCTAAGTTTTATATTTTAAGCGAATTAGGTAAAATGCGATATAGACATCGATACGTTCAGATACGCGAGTTATAGGACGTTCCTCATCTAAGTTTTATATTTTAAGCGAATTAGGTAAAATGCGATATAGACATCGTAGTCTTTGGATACGCGAGTTATAGGACGTTCCTCATCTAAGTTTTATATTTTAAGCGAATTAGGTAAAATGCGATATAGACATCGTAGTCTTTGGATACGCGAGTTATAGGACGTTCCTCATCTAAGTTTTATATTTTAAGCGAATTAGGTAAAATGCGATATAGACATCGTAGTCTTTGGATACGCGACACGGAGGACTTTTCTTACTTAAGTTTCAGATTTCAAGCGAATTAGGTAAAATGCGATATAGACATCGATACGTTCAGATACGCGAGTTATAGGACGTTCCTCATCTAAGTTTTATATTTTGAGCGAATTAGGTAAAATGCGATATAGACATCGTAGTCTTTGGATACGCGAGTTATAGGACGTTCCTCATCTAAGTTTTATATTTTAAGCGAATTAGGTAAAATGCGATATAGACATCGATACGTTCAGATACGCGAGTTATAGGACGTTCCTCATCTAAGTTTTATATTTTGAGCGAATTAGGTAAAATGCGATATAGACATCGTAGTCTTTGGATACGCGAGTTATAGGACGTTCCTCATCTAAGTTTTATATTTTAAGCGAATTAGGTAAAATGCGATATAGACATCGTAGTCTTTGGATACGCGACACGGAGGACTTTTCTTACTTAAGTTTCAGATTTCAAGCGAATTAGGTAAAATGCGATATAGACATCGTAGTCTTTGGATACGCGACACAGAGGACTTTTCTTACTTAAGTTTCAGATTTCAAGCGAATTAGGTAAAATGCGATCTAGACATCGAAACGTTCAGATACGCGAGTTATAGGACGTTCCTCATCTAAGTTTTATATTTTAAGCGAATTAGGTAAAATGCGATATAGACATCGATACGTTCAGATACGCGAGTTATAGGACGTTCCTCATCTAAGTTTTATATTTTAAGCGAATTAGGTAAAATGCGATATAGACATCGAAACGTTCAGATACGCGAGTTATAGGACGTTCCTCATCTAAGTTTTATATTTTAAGCGAATTAGGTAAAATGCGATATAGACATCGTAGTCTTTGGATACGCGAGTTATAGGACGTTCCTCATCTAAGTTTTATATTTTAAGCGAATTAGGTAAAATGCGATATAGACATCGTAGTCTTTGGATACGCGAGTTATAGGACGTTCCTCATCTAAGTTTTATATTTTAAGCGAATTAGGTAAAATGCGATATAGACATCGATACGTTCAGATACGCGAGTTATAGGACGTTCCTCATCTAAGTTTTATATTTTGAGCGAATTAGGTAAAATGCGATATAGACATCGTAGTCTTTGGATACGCGAGTTATAGGACGTTCCTCATCTAAGTTTTATATTTTAAGCGAATTAGGTAAAATGCGATATAGACATCGTAGTCTTTGGATACGCGACACGGAGGACTTTTCTTACTTAAGTTTCAGATTTCAAGCGAATTAGGTAAAATGCGATATAGACATCGTAGTCTTTGGATACGCGACACAGAGGACTTTTCTTACTTAAGTTTCAGATTTCAAGCGAATTAGGTAAAATGCGATCTAGACATCGAAACGTTCAGATACGCGAGTTATAGGACGTTCCTCATCTAAGTTTTATATTTTAAGCGAATTAGGTAAAATGCGATATAGACATCGATACGTTCAGATACGCGAGTTATAGGACGTTCCTCATCTAAGTTTTATATTTTAAGCGAATTAGGTAAAATGCGATATAGACATCGAAACGTTCAGATACGCGAGTTATAGGACGTTCCTCATCTAAGTTTTATATTTTAAGCGAATTAGGTAAAATGCGATATAGACATCGATACGTTCAGATACGCGAGTTACAGGACGTTCCTCATCTAAGTTTTATATTTTAAGCGAATTAGGTAAAATGCGATATAGACATCGATACGTTCAGATACGCGAGTTATAGGACGTTCCTCATCTAAGTTTTATATTTTAAGCGAATTAGGTAAAATGCGATATAGACATCGTAGTCTTTGGATACGCGAGTTATAGGACGTTCCTCATCTAAGTTTTATATTTTAAGCGAATTAGGTAAAATGCGATATAGACATCGTAGTCTTTGGATACGCGAGTTATAGAACGTTCCTCATCTAAGTTTTATATTTTAAGCGAATTAGGTAAAATGCGATATAGACATCGTAGTCTTTGGATACGCGACACAGAGGACTTTTCTTACTTAAGTTTCAGATTTCAAGCGAATTAGGTAAAATGCGATCTAGACATCGAAACGTTCAGATACGCGAGTTATAGGACGTTCCTCATCTAAGTTTTATATTTTAAGCGAATTAGGTAAAATGCGATATAGACATCGATACGTTCAGATACGCGAGTTATAGGACGTTCCTCATCTAAGTTTTATATTTTAAGCGAATTAGGTAAAATGCGATATAGACATCGAAACGTTCAGATACGCGAGTTATAGGACGTTCCTCATCTAAGTTTTATATTTTAAGCGAATTAGGTAAAATGCGATATAGACATCGATACGTTCAGATACGCGAGTTACAGGACGTTCCTCATCTAAGTTTTATATTTTAAGCGAATTAGGTAAAATGCGATATAGACATCGATACGTTCAGATACGCGAGTTATAGGACGTTCCTCATCTAAGTTTTATATTTTAAGCGAATTAGGTAAAATGCGATATAGACATCGTAGTCTTTGGATACGCGAGTTATAGGACGTTCCTCATCTAAGTTTTATATTTTAAGCGAATTAGGTAAAATGCGATATAGACATCGTAGTCTTTGGATACGCGAGTTATAGAACGTTCCTCATCTAAGTTTTATATTTTAAGCGAATTAGGTAAAATGCGATATAGACATCGTAGTCTTTGGATACGCGACACAGAGGACTTTTCTTACTTAAGTTTCAGATTTCAAGCGAATTAGGTAAAATGCGATCTAGACATCGAAACGTTCAGATACGCGAGTTATAGGACGTTCCTCATCTAAGTTTTATATTTTAAGCGAATTAGGTAAAATGCGATATAGACATCGATACGTTCAGATACGCGAGTTATAGGACGTTCCTCATCTAAGTTTTATATTTTAAGCGAATTAGGTAAAATGCGATATAGACATCGATACGTTCAGATACGCGAGTTATAGGACGTTCCTCATCTAAGTTTTATATTTTAAGCGAATTAGGTAAAATGCGATATAGACATCGATACGTTCAGATACGCGAGTTATAGGACGTTCCTCATCTAAGTTTTATATTTTAAGCGAATTAGGTAAAATGCGATATAGACATCGTAGTCTTTGGATACGCGACACAGAGGACTTTTCTTACTTAAGTTTCAGATTTCAAGCGAATTAGGTAAAATGCGATATAGACATCGATACGTTCAGATACGCGAGTTATAGGACGTTCCTCATCTAAGTTTTATATTTTAAGCGAATTAGGTAAAATGCGATATAGACATCGTAGTCTTTGGATACGCGACACAGAGGACTTTTCTTACTTAAGTTTCAGATTTCAAGCGAATTAGGTAAAATGCGATATAGACATCGATACGTTCAGATACGCGAGTTATAGGACGTTCCTCATCTAAGTTTTATATTTTAAGCGAATTAGGTAAAATGCGATATAGACATCGATACGTTCAGATACGCGAGTTATAGGACGTTCCTCATCTAAGTTTTATATTTTAAGCGAATTAGGTAAAATGCGATATAGACATCGTAGTCTTTGGATACGCGACACAGAGGACTTTTCTTACTTAAGTTTCAGATTTCAAGCGACTTAGGTAAAATGCGATCTAGACATCGAAACGTTCAGATACGCGAGTTATAGGACGTTCCTCATCTAAGTTTTATATTTTAAGCGAATTAGGTAAAATGCGATATAGACATCGTAGTCTTTGGATACGCGACACAGAGGACTTTTCTTACCTAAGTTTCAGATTTCAAGCGAATTAGGTAAAATGCGATATAGACATCGATACGTTCAGATACGCGAGTTATAGGACGTTCCTCATCTAAGTTTTATATTTTAAGCGAATTAGGTAAAATGCGATATAGACATCGTAGTCTTTGGATACGCGAGTTATAGGACGTTCCTCATCTAAGTTTTATATTTTAAGCGAATTAGGTAAAATGCGATATAGACATCGTAGTCTTTGGATACGCGACACAGAGGACTTTTCTTACTTAAGTTTCAGATTTCAAGCGACTTAGGTAAAATGCGATCTAGACATCGAAACGTTCAGATACGCGAGTTATAGGACGTTCCTCATCTAAGTTTTATATTTTAAGCGAATTAGGTAAAATGCGATATAGACATCGTAGTCTTTGGATACGCGACACAGAGGACTTTTCTTACCTAAGTTTCAGATTTCAAGCGAATTAGGTAAAATGCGATATAGACATCGATACGTTCAGATACGCGAGTTATAGGACGTTCCTCATCTAAGTTTTATATTTTAAGCGAATTAGGTAAAATGCGATATAGACATCGATACGTTCAGATACGCGAGTTATAGGACGTTCCTCATCTAAGTTTTATATTTTAAGCGAATTAGGTAAAATGCGATATAGACATCGTAGTCTTTGGATACGCGACACAGAGGACTTTTCTTACTTAAGTTTCAGATTTCAAGCGAATTAGGTAAAATGCGATATAGACATCGATACGTTCAGATACGCGAGTTATAGGACGTTCCTCATCTAAGTTTTATATTTTAAGCGAATTAGGTAAAATGCGATATAGACATCGATACGTTCAGATACGCGAGTTATAGGACGTTCCTCATCTAAGTTTTATATTTTAAGCGAATTAGGTAAAATGCGATATAGACATCGTAGTCTTCGGATACGCGATTCAGAGGACTTTTCTTACTTAAGTTTCAGATTTCAAGCGAATTAGGTAAAATGCGATCTAGACATCGAAACGTTCAGATACGCGAGTTATAGGACGTTCCTCATCTAAGTTTTATATTTTAAGCGAATTAGGTAAAATGCGATATAGACATCGTAGTCTTTGGATACGCGACACAGAGGACTTTTCTTACTTAAGTTTCAGATTTCAAGCGAATTAGGTAAAATGCGATCTAGACATCGAAACGTTCAGATACGCGAGTTATAGGACGTTCCTCATCTAAGTTTTATATTTTAAGCGAATTAGGTAAAATGCGATATAGACATCGATACGTTCAGATACGCGAGTTATAGGACGTTCCTCATCTAAGTTTTATATTTTAAGCGAATTAGGTAAAATGCGATATAGACATCGTAGTCTTTGGATACGCGACACAGAGGACTTTTCTTACTTAAGTTTCAGATTTCAAGCGAATTAGGTAAAATGCGATATAGACATCGATACGTTCAGATACGCGAGTTATAGGACGTTCCTCATCTAAGTTTTATATTTTAAGCGAATTAGGTAAAATGCGATATAGACATCGTAGTCTTTGGATACGCGACACAGAGGACTTTTCTTACTTAAGTTTCAGATTTCAAGCGAATTAGGTAAAATGCGATATAGACATCGATACGTTCAGATACGCGAGTTATAGGACGTTCCTCATCTAAGTTTTATATTTTAAGCGAATTAGGTAAAATGCGATATAGACATCGATACGTTCAGATACGCGAGTTATAGGACGTTCCTCATCTAAGTTTTATATTTTAAGCGAATTAGGTAAAATGCGATATAGACATCGTAGTCTTTGGATACGCGACACAGAGGACTTTTCTTACTTAAGTTTCAGATTTCAAGCGACTTAGGTAAAATGCGATCTAGACATCGAAACGTTCAGATACGCGAGTTATAGGACGTTCCTCATCTAAGTTTTATATTTTAAGCGAATTAGGTAAAATGCGATATAGACATCGTAGTCTTTGGATACGCGACACAGAGGACTTTTCTTACCTAAGTTTCAGATTTCAAGCGAATTAGGTAAAATGCGATATAGACATCGATACGTTCAGATACGCGAGTTATAGGACGTTCCTCATCTAAGTTTTATATTTTAAGCGAATTAGGTAAAATGCGATATAGACATCGTAGTCTTTGGATACGCGAGTTATAGGACGTTCCTCATCTAAGTTTTATATTTTAAGCGAATTAGGTAAAATGCGATATAGACATCGTAGTCTTTGGATACGCGACACAGAGGACTTTTCTTACTTAAGTTTCAGATTTCAAGCGACTTAGGTAAAATGCGATCTAGACATCGAAACGTTCAGATACGCGAGTTATAGGACGTTCCTCATCTAAGTTTTATATTTTAAGCGAATTAGGTAAAATGCGATATAGACATCGTAGTCTTTGGATACGCGACACAGAGGACTTTTCTTACCTAAGTTTCAGATTTCAAGCGAATTAGGTAAAATGCGATATAGACATCGATACGTTCAGATACGCGAGTTATAGGACGTTCCTCATCTAAGTTTTATATTTTAAGCGAATTAGGTAAAATGCGATATAGACATCGATACGTTCAGATACGCGAGTTATAGGACGTTCCTCATCTAAGTTTTATATTTTAAGCGAATTAGGTAAAATGCGATATAGACATCGTAGTCTTTGGATACGCGACACAGAGGACTTTTCTTACTTAAGTTTCAGATTTCAAGCGAATTAGGTAAAATGCGATATAGACATCGATACGTTCAGATACGCGAGTTATAGGACGTTCCTCATCTAAGTTTTATATTTTAAGCGAATTAGGTAAAATGCGATATAGACATCGATACGTTCAGATACGCGAGTTATAGGACGTTCCTCATCTAAGTTTTATATTTTAAGCGAATTAGGTAAAATGCGATATAGACATCGTAGTCTTCGGATACGCGATTCAGAGGACTTTTCTTACTTAAGTTTCAGATTTCAAGCGAATTAGGTAAAATGCGATCTAGACATCGAAACGTTCAGATACGCGAGTTATAGGACGTTCCTCATCTAAGTTTTATATTTTAAGCGAATTAGGTAAAATGCGATATAGACATCGTAGTCTTTGGATACGCGACACAGAGGACTTTTCTTACTTAAGTTTCAGATTTCAAGCGAATTAGGTAAAATGCGATCTAGACATCGAAACGTTCAGATACGCGAGTTATAGGACGTTCCTCATCTAAGTTTTATATTTTAAGCGAATTAGGTAAAATGCGATATAGACATCGTAGTCTTTGGATACGCGAGTTATAGGACGTTCCTCATCTAAGTTTTATATTTTAAGCGAATTAGGTAAAATGCGATATAGACATCGATACGTTCAGATACGCGAGATATAGGACGTTCCTCATCTAAGTTTTATATTTTAAGCGAATTAGGTAAAATGCGATATAGACATCGTAGTCTTTGGATACGCGAGTTATAGGACGTTCCTCATCTAAGTTTTATATTTTAAGCGAATTAGGTAAAATGCGATATCGACATCGATACGTTCAGATACGCGAGTTATAGGACGTTCCTCATCTAAGTTTTATATTTTAAGCGAATTAGGTAAAATGCGATATAGACATCGAAACGTTCAGATACGCGAGTTATAGGACGTTCCTCATCTTAGTTTTATATTTTAAGCGAGTTAGGTAAAATGCGATATAGACATTGTAGTATTTGGATACGCGACTAATAGGATATTTCGTCACCCAAATTTTCGGAATCATTGGTTCCTATTTCAATGAAGAGGAAGGAAGATACCGAGACGAGAAAACAACCTCAAAAGCTTGAAAACGAATTTTCGGGTATGAAGATTCTAGAGATGCTTCTGAAATGCATGAGGACAGATACTGATGGCTGCGTATACAAATCCAATCTCACTGATTAATTGAATTACAGGTGAACTGCAATTTCAATTGCATTTGGTTCTTTCAAATGTTTCCAATCATTGTTCGACTCAAATCTGTACCTACATTTATGATTTCCAACAGTTTTTTTTTTTGTGTAAAAATATCTTTCCGAAAATTATATGAATGCGTTCAGAAAATAAATGTTCTGCTTCTTTTTCATGTCTCTATCAGATTGCAATGCAATGGACCGGATGTGGCCAGAACCGATTATGCAAGAACTATATCGAAAATTGGAGACGGGACGCCAATCTGAAACCGATGGAAAGGTAGGAGCCATGGTATGAGAGTGGATATGACAGCAAGGGAGCAATTGCAAAAGAGGTGAGAACTAGATACTTTCTTGCCAATCTCTATTTCACCGAAAATAGCTATTAGCTTTCATTTTCGTTAAACATATTGTGACAAAGGATTTTCTAACTCGTTTCTTTCTCCTTTTTTTCTCCTTCCTATATTCTGGTATGTCAACAGCCGAGCAGACACATCCGAGTCCAATTGCTGTTCCGTTACTCGGTAGCGTGAAATCATCACCTTTCTGTTATAGTTCTGCCACATGACTGTTAGTGTTCTCAATTAATGATGTGTACTGATGTGTATGAGGTATTTCATCAACAGGAATGAGGCAATATATTTCAGGATTATAGACGAATATATGACCCGCAGGGAAACATCGTTTCCGTCTGAGAATCGGAAATTACTGGTAAGCGTGCTGAAGCCTCACGCAAAGTTATGGCAATACCATTTCTCAATTGCTACATCCCTTGTTTTTCTATGTTTTCGTTACAGTTCAGAACGAGGGCCAGCGAAATTCCAGAGGGTCATAAAGCGTGGAAAAGTGAAATTACAAGTATTTTGGAGTTTTGGACCATAGTACAAAGACTGATCAATGATCAGTACCAAATTAAGAATGTTCTCATCGTCTTTTTGTTGAATTTTGGTCACGAGACACTTACAACCATGATGACCGATCAATGGTTGGTATAATCAATTATAAAGACATTTCAATTATCTTTTTGTTGTAGTTCAGCCGGACAAGACTTACAACTGCAACGGTCGATCGGAAGTGTGTGAAAATAATTAGAAGAACGTTTCAATCATCTCGCTGTTGCTCTTTCGCTGGAGAAAACTTGACAGAATGATGACCATCCAGGTACCCCAAGCTGTATACACTTCTCCAAGTACCACGGGATTTACGAATTTGATTAACTCTATGCTTTTCTATTATCTTTTCTTTCTCGTGTAATTAATATTATTACTAACTGTTGTTTTTTCTTTAATTAATCATAACCATTCTGACAGTTGTTAACATGGTGCTTTGAAAATTATTTCGCTGTATCTTTCTTATGTATTTGCTATGAAAAATGATTGCTTGTGCTACTTCCTAATCAATTCATTTATTGTGTTTCATCCAAACTATTTATTTATTGAAATTTGACTGATACTTCTTACATTTTACAGCTCTTATAGGTTCTACGAGATCTATAAATATTATCGTTTCTATGCTTTTCTGTTCTTCCTTCTCTCTCGTGTAATTGATATTATCATTGACTGTTTCTTTTTTTTGAATTAATTCTAACTATCCTTATAATTATTTATATTGTGCATCGAAAATTATTTTGCTGCATCTTTCTTCTGTATTTCTATGAAAAATGATCATGTGTGCTACTTTCTGATTAATTCACTCATTCATTGTGTTTCATCCAAACTATTTATTTATTGAAATTTGACTAATACTTCTTACATTTTACAGCTCTTATAGGTTCTACGAGATCTATAAATATTATCGTTTCTATGCTTTTCTTCCTTCTCTCTCGTGTAATTGATATTATCATTGACTGTTTCTTTTTTTAAATTAATCCTAACTATCCTTATAATTATTTATATCGTGCATCGAAAATTATTTTGCTGCATCTTTCTTCTGTATTTCTATAAAAAATGATCATGTGTGCTACTTTCTGATTAATTCATTCATTCATTGTGTTTCATCCAAACTATTCATTTATTGAAATTTGACTAATACTCGTTACATTTTACAGGTCTTATAGGTTCCACGAGATCTACGAATTTCATTGGTTCTATGCTTTTCTATGCTTTCTTCTCTTTCGTATAATTAATATTATCACTAACTGTTGTGTTTTTTCTAATTCATCATGAAAATTATTTTGCTGTATCTTCCTTATGTATTTGCTATGAAAAATGATTGCTTGTGCTACTTCCTAATTAATTCATTTATTCTCTTTCATCCAAACTATTCATTTATTGAAATTTGACTAATACTCGTTACATTTTACAGGTCTTATAGGTTCCACGAGATCTACGAATTTCATTGGTTCTATGCTTTTCTATGCTTTCTTCTCTTTCGTATAATTAATATTATCACTAACTGTTGTGTTTTTTCTAATTCATCATGAAAATTATTTTGCTGTATCTTTCTTATGTATTTGCTATGAAAAATGATTGCTTGTGCTACTTCCTAATTAATTCATTTATTGTCTTTCATCCAAACTATTCATTTATTGAAATTTGACTAATACTCGTTACATTTTACAGGTCTCATAGGTTCCACGAGATCTACGAATTTTATTGGTTCTATGCTTTTCTATGCTTTCTTCTCTTTCGTATAATTAATATTATCACTAACTGTTGTGTTTTTTCCAATTCATCATGAAAATTATTTTGCTGTATCTTTCTTATGTATTTGCTATGAAAAATGATTGCTCGTGCTACTTTCTAATTAATTCATTTATTGTCTTTCATCCAAACTATTCATTTATTAAAATTTGACTAATACTCGTTACATTTTACAGGTCTTATAGGTTCCACGAGATCTACGAATTTCATAGGTTCTATGCTTTTCTATTCTTTCTTCTCTTTCGTATAATTAATATTATCACTAACTGTTGTGTTTTTTTCTAATTCATCATGAAAATTATTTTGCTGTATCTTTCTTATGTATTTGCTATGAAAAATGATTGCTTGTGCTACTTCCTAATTAATTCATTTATTGTCTTTCATCCAAACTATTCGTTTATTGAAATTTGACTAATACTCGTTACATTTTACAGGTCTTATAGGTTCCACGAGATCTACGAATTTTATTGGTTCTATGCTTTTCTATTCTTTCTTCTCTTTCGTATAATTAATATTATCACTAACTGTTGTGTTTTTTCTAATTCATCATGAAAATTATTTTACCGTATCTTTATTATGTATTGCTATGAAAAATGATTGCTCGTGCTACTTTCTAATTAATTCATTTATTGTCTTTCATCCAAACTATTCATTTATTGAAATTTGACTAATACTCGTTACATTTTACAGGTCTTATAGGTTCCACGAGATCTACGAATTTTATTGGTTCTATGCTTTTCTATGCTTTCTTCTCTTTCGTATAATTAATATTATCACTAACTGTTGTGTTTTTTCCAATTCATCATGAAAATTATTTTGCTGTATCTTTCTTATGTATTTGCTATGAAAAATGATTGCTCGTGCTACTTTCTAATTAATTCATTTATTGTCTTTCATCCAAACTATTCATTTATTAAAATTTGACTAATACTCGTTACATTTTACAGGTCTTATAGGTTCCACGAGATCTACGAATTTCATAGGTTCTATGCTTTTCTATTCTTTCTTCTCTTTCGTATAATTAATATTATCACTAACTGTTGTGTTTTTTTCTAATTCATCATGAAAATTATTTTGCTGTATCTTTCTTATGTATTTGCTATGAAAAATGATTGCTTGTGCTACTTCCTAATTAATTCATTTATTGTCTTTCATCCAAACTATTCGTTTATTGAAATTTGACTAATACTCGTTACATTTTACAGGTCTTATAGGTTCCACGAGATCTACGAATTTTATTGGTTCTATGCTTTTCTATTCTTTCTTCTCTTTCGTATAATTAATATTATCACTAACTGTTGTGTTTTTTCTAATTCATCATGAAAATTATTTTACTGTATCTTTATTATGTATTGCTATGAAAAATGATTGCTCGTGCTACTTTCTAATTAATTCATTTATTGTCTTTCATCCAAACTATTCATTTATTAAAATTTGACTAATACTCGTTACATTTTACAGGTCTTATAGGTTCCACGAGATCTACGAATTTCATAGGTTCTATGCTTTTCTATTCTTTCTTCTCTTTCGTATAATTAATATTATCACTAACTGTTGTGTTTTTTTCTAATTCATCATGAAAATTATTTTGCTGTATCTTTCTTATGTATTTGCTATGAAAAATGATTGCTCGTGCTACTTTCTAATTAATTCATTTATTGTCTTTCATCCAAACTATTCATTTATTAAAATTTGACTAATACTCGTTACATTTTACAGGTCTTATAGGTTCCACGAGATCTACGAATTTTATTGGTTCTATGCTTTTCTATTCTTTCTTCTCTTTCATGTAATTGATATTATAATTACCAACTGTTGTGGTCTTCTTATTAATCATAACTATTCTTCTTAGTATCTACGTATTGCTTTGAAAATTATGCTACTGTATCCTTCTTATGTATATTGTTGTGTCACTTTCTAATTAAATAATTCATTGTCTCTCATTAGGACTATTCATTTATATAAGTTTGAATAATACTAGTTATATTCTATAGATTTGACAGGTTTTACAGGGTCTACAAGATCTTCGAGTTCTTGAAATTATTCAAGTTCTACAGGATCTGTGGGTTTCATCAATTTAATATTGTGACTAACTAATTATTTTTGTTCTGCAAAACCAGTTGGGAACGCCTCTAATAACTAGTTAGAATTGAATGTATTAATTGAATCTATGATCTGAACTAAAATCTTTATTTTTCAGGCGGGGGGTGGTGTTGGTTGCCTTCTCGTGGTGCCCCCTGAACAGATGCGCTGATTTCATGACCCAACAGATAATAATAATACTAGGAAATGTTGCATATTGCATAGTCGTAAAATTCCGTATACATGGGTCATGCTAGTCAGCGCATTTGACTAAACAACCAACTTTTTAGTCAATAAGGCGAATATTTCGTATTTCACGCGGTTATCGTAGAATTATTGCATCCCACTCTTAATATCTCTGTACTTCATTTATTACTGCATGTTAAAATTACCCACGCATGATTTAATTATACCTCTTACGTTTCACTGGTCTTTCCAATCTTCCGGCTTTTTCGCCTTCGTGTCTTTCGGGGTCCTTCGCGTGTTATTTCTGGGTCCTTCGCGTGTTTCGAGGGTCTCTCGCGTGTTTCGGGGTCTTTGGTGCCGTCCGGTTCCTCGGATCCCTCGTGTCTTTCACGTCTGTTGGGTTTTTCGAGGGTCTCTCGCGTGTTTCGGATTCTTTGGTGCCATTCGGTTCCTCGAATCCCTCGTGTCTTTCACGTCTGTTGGGTTTTTCGAGGGTCTCTCGCGTATTTCGGATTCTTTGGTGCCATTCGGTTCCTCGAATCCCTCGTGTCTTTCACGTCTTTTGCGTCTTTTGCGTCTTTTAGAGTCTTTTGCGTCTCTCTTGCTCTCTTGCTATCTTCCTTCGGCTTCTCTCTCTCCTCTTTCTGCGGCAACGCACTGGCTTATCTCAACTTGATTTAAATTAGTTTAGCTAGACGTAAGTGCATTATGTGTGCGCTGTATGCATGTAACTCTATTTTGTACTCTCATAATGTGTTGTCCTTCTTTGTTTCCCGACATAACGGGAATATTGTAATTAACTATTCTATTTTTTCCAGTCTCTCGTGTCCTTCCTGTCTTTGGGGTCCCTCGGATTTTCCGGGGTCTCCAGATTCTACAAGATTCACATATTTCATCCATACTTCGCCTCTCTCATGTCCTCAATTTTCCATGCATTGATATTTACGTGCTTCATTCATTACTGTATGTTAAAATTACACGCACATGATTTAATTATAACTTTCACTTTTAACAGGTCTCATAGGTTCCGCGAGATCTACGAATTTTATTGTATCTGTGCTTTGCTATTCTTCCTCCTCTCTCGTGTGCCTGATTGATATCATTACTAACTGTTTCTATTTTCAAGTGATCACAATTGTTCTGAAAATTATTGACGTGGTGCTTTGGAAATTATTTTGCTGTATATTTCTTATGTATTGCTGTGAAAAATGATTTTTTGTGTTACTTTCTAATTAAATAATTCATCGTCTCTAACTAGAACTATTCATCTATTGAAATTTGAATACTATTCGTTATACTATTCTATAGCTCCGACAGGTTTTACAGGCTCTACAAGTTCTTCAAGTTCTACGGGATCTGCGGGTTAGTCACAATTTAACATTTTGACTAACCAATTATTTCTTCGCTGCATAGCCAGTTGGAAACGCTTCAAATAACCAGTTAGACTTGAATGTATTAATCGAATCTATGTTCTGAACTAAAATCTTTGATTTTCAGGCGGGGGGTGGTGTTGGTTGCCTTCTCGTGGTGCCCCCTGAACAAATGCGCTGATTTCATGATTCAACTGACAATAATAATACCAAGAAATGTTCCATATCAAATAGTCGAAAAATTACATATACATGCGTCATGCTAATCAGCGGATTTGACTGAACAACCAACTTTTCAGTCGATGAAGTGGGTATTTATTTTATATTCCACGCAGTCATCATAGAATTGTTAAACTCATAGATATAGATATTATCAAATCAATTATTTATTTCTCAGTTTATATGGTCTGTTATTGTACAAACCATTTTACATAAGATATAGAATGCATGTTTAGTAATGATGATTATAACTTGGAATGATAATTAAATATAAGGATTAGTACAGCTCTTAATACTCGTATCGAAAGTTCACAGGGCTGCCTATAGTATTGTGAAGATATTTCTAGCAGTCACGTAGGGCGTTCTGAGCTAGAAATAACTGGTGTGGTCCTTGAAGCGATGGATCCAGATTATTCTGCAATAAAATAAGGTTTCAAACTACTCTTGTATTATTTAATATTATCATTAGACAAACCAATTGCTGAAATATCGTCAAAAACATGAAGGGGTACATCATGCGCATTATTACACGCAACCCGCGGATCATTGCATCATTATCGTTATTATACATCTTCTAGTTCCATAGTATCTCACCCGGTGGCGCCACCAGCGTAAACTCACTTTCGTTGACGGCGTCCTTGCCCCTTCCGCCCTCCAGACCCCTCAAGGTCGGGCAAGGCCGACAAGAGTAGGGTGTAGGACCAAACCGGTCTGACCGCTTTCGCTTTCACTTTCGCTTTCACTTTTCAGTGGCCTTCGTGGCAGTTCGCGGCTGCTCGGGGCTGCTCGGGGCTGCTCGGGGCTGTTCGTGGCCTCAACGAGTGAACATGTGTTGGGTGTGGTGGGAGGCTTCTGCGACAGACGCCAACTTGGGCGGTAAGTTGAATAAAACTTGCGAGCAAATGGTTGACGATCGGTACGCTGCGTCGTTACGCGTTCGAGGAGATTTACAGTTCGAAGAGGCTGACATCAACGAAAGCACGTCGGACATGGGTGAGTTTGAAATATTCCAATCACCGTTTTACCATAACCCTAAATAATTGGTGATTTTTAATGCTTCTTCGTAACAAGAAGAATCTTACAGATTCGTTTCATAATGGGAATACTTGTTCGATATTCTTTGGACATATTTTACGTGTCGCGTATTTCAATCAGCAAAGTTAGTAACAAGCGGACTTTGATTATAATCGGGAAAATTGTTCATTTCTAAGTATATTCTATCCGTACCAGCGAATAACTGTGAGGAAATCGGAAATTCTTACGAACATAACCTCTCAGACCTGTTTCAAATACCAATGTAATAGGCGAGGGGGTTTCATTTGATAACCTCGCAATATCATTATCCCATTATATTAATAATCATATAACTCCAAGTTCCCCGTACTATAGTATCGTTTGCTCTTCCAGCATATTTCACAGCTCCGAGGGTGAACTAATTCGTCGCGTTATTTTAAGTACACAAATGGTTTCCGGAGAATACTTGTTCCCCGATTTATTCTTTTCTCCGATTCTTTGACAGCATTATCGATCTACGGAGATCCAAATAAGCATCACAGATACTTGAGATGCATAGATCCTGCGCGCCACTTGGTCGGAGATAGACGCCAGCCAAAACTGTCCAGTTAGTCCTGGATTAATAGTTGACCAACACAATGGTAAGCTTCATTTTATATCAGCCAACGATCCTGTGTAACTACAAATATATATCCATAACAACCAATGCTGAAAGGCATTTATCTAACGATACTCGGACAGTATCTATCTCTAAATTTGACAATGTTTGTTCTAATCGCCATTATATTCCCACATTCAAGAATCGTAGAGGGGAATCAGATCTGGATAGCTCACGAGCCTTGTTACCAGTACCAAAGGCCTTTTGAATTGTTTGGAAACAATATGCCAGCAGTCTTTAGGATCACAGGGACCAAGCTGGTAATTGACCTTCCATTGAAGCGAGCATGGCCAGCGGCAAGGAGGATATTGGCGTCGAGGTAACTATTCTTTATTATTGATAAAATTCCAGCCAGCACAGGCTGCACTGCATTAATCATTATTCAAATCAAATTGCCGCTCATACGTTACACATCTCAAATGAAAGACATTTTAAAATCCATGTAGCTTCTCCGCCAAGCAAATCTAATGCTCACCCTGTATCTTTGGCTGGCTACAGATGCCTCTGGCTTACCTCTGTTATCACTGTACACCTGATACTTCATGGCGACTTGGTTCTACTCAGCTGCGAGGGAAACTGTACTGGCGCGGTAATAATACACCTGAAGGTAACATATCAACGCAATTCGTGTACTCAAGAAAATATTTTTACTTCATTCGAATAGACTTTCCTCGTAGTAGATGAATATCTAAATAATGAGGATTGAAATTCAAGGGCTTGAAAATAAATACAAGCGTAGATTACTGCAGAATTAATTAGCCATCGCATTTATTTTTTAAACATCAAACAGAATTTAATATTGGTGATAAATAACTTTTGAGTCTCAGGTACAGGCCGTAACAATTAAAAGATTGAAGAATCGACTCATGCATGCGCTATTAATACTAGCTTATTGACGTTCTTGATTCTGTTGAAAGTAGTTCAAAGTTTAACTAACATTTGAAAGAGGCTTAGACGAGCTTACAAAATTCATCATAAGAAATATATTATAATCAATTTCATGAAGATTAGCAACGGTATTACTGACGATGAGTCAGATGTACGATCACAGTCAAAAATTCTTTGTGTCTCAGTTAAGAATGTTTACTTGAACCACACATTGAGTTAATTTATCCAATGTACCCTGTGCTTATCTTGTTTCTATCCTCACAGGCATTGTCCATGGAGGGAAACGAGTTCCTGCCCATATTCATTAAAACCTCTTCAAATTTCATCAGAACACGGTTCACGCCAGGGAGTGGAGCAGCCCCAGCACCCGGGGAACGACCACAAGACAACTCTGCACCGCGGATCGTTATTAAAGTAGCATAAGCATATAGTTTTAGCTTGTGTCGTATTGAGTCTGTAATTACAGTTTCTTTGGAATCAGTTTTGCTAAAATCAATTCAATCAATTCCGTTTGAAACGTTGCACAGAAAACAAGCTGAGATGGTTGCCACTAATTTTCAGTCAGCAGACTTTGTAACGTAGTACATGTGTCGTAAAGAATGAAACCTAATTTTAATATTTTCTACGACCAGTGACAACCACAAGCTTTTCTTTCATAGCTGTTTCCTACTCAATGTAAAATTGAAATCAACGTCCATGCCGCGTCCCACTCGAGACATATCAAATATTAATTTCAATCTTCAACAATAACTTGCAAATCATTTCACCAATAGCTGTACAGATTATTCCAAATCATTTGTAGAAGCTATGAGCGGTAATATGTCAACTCGTTATTATACATCACGCTATACCTGACTAGTTCAGCCGGCAGTATTATAATTTCACTAGGAATCCAAAGACTTGTAATATTACAGAATAGGTGAGAATTATATGATTATAATAGCCCGTAATACATACAAATACGATATACATACGTGAATTAATATTTCACTCCTTGGATTTTCTTGTGCACCAGAAAACAAAAATGTTCTTTATCGTCAGCGAAAATTGCGTTGATCTGTTTTCGGAATTCCGAGACATAACTTTTTTTCTATTCAATATTTGTTTGACATTGTTCGCAATGAATAGAAAGTAGATAATTCAGAGATCCCTGAATCAGAGAGCATCATCGGTATCTTTGAACAAGTATGTGTAGATCAACGAATTATTTTACTGCGGATCATCCGGGCAACTTACATTGTCCGATTATTATTGATGACGAGATCTTCAATAAAAATGATATAATTGTATTCTCTATTCGTATGACGGTAGGAAAGAATAGATTTAACAGTTTCTAGTACATGTATGTATTATCGTGGCAAGGATTAGTTTGAAGTTTAATCATAGTTTTAGTATAGCCAGATGATAAATTTGTTCGCTTCATATAGGAATGGAATCATTATCCTTGCCTTATTCCATTCGAAACGTATCGAATAATAATTTTAATTCATAACAATAACTTCTGACCAGGCGGTTGCATAATTTTGAAAAATTTGCTGTACAGATAAAGAGACATAAACACATGCTGTTGGTTTTTCAACATGGTAACGTTTTCCTCAGTAGACTACAGATAATAAGCAAACCTTTGTATGTTTCGTTAGTTTTCTCGTTTATTTATATCTCTATAAATTTAAAGAACAAATACAGCATGACATTGTGATGGAATAGATGATTATTATTCGTCATTTGCAGAAGCTATAAGTAGAAATGAATGTAGTTTTTACTGTACAGCAAGCTATGCTTGACTAATTCATACGGTGATATTATAATCGTACAAGAAAAAAACTTGTGATATTATAGTGATGTTATATTATTAACAATATGTTTTTTCGCATATATTTTATTGTATTTAGCCCCTGGGTACCGACCTGAAGGTCTTAATGTTCTTTATTTGTTTGAACTTTTTACGGTAATTTTATAACTGTACGAGGAAAAATATGAGTGTGATTGTAATATTGCAGAAACGATGAGAACTTGTAATAATTTATTATCTGATATCAGTGATATAATTTAATAGCTGAAACATTTCTGATTATCTCTATGCCGATAATGTATTTCATTAGCTTAAGCTCGTTGTATTTGGAAGAGGAGAGTGGTAGAAATTGAGATCTTTGAATTAGCCATTACCGTACGAAATATTCCCGATAACAACTATTCAGGTAACAGAGCATAATGCATGCATTTACGATATACCCGTATTCAAAAAGTATACTTCACTCCTCTGTAAAATTGTTCGCAATGAATAGAGAGTAGATGATTTAGGGATACACGAATTGAAGAGTCTCATTACTATCTTTGAACAACTAACGAATTATTTTACTGTTCACTATTCTCTATTCGTATCGTGGCAAAGATTAGTTGGAACTTTAATCATAGGTTTAGTACAGCCTGGTTATGAATTCCCTGGCTTTATATAAGAATGGAATTATCATCCTTGCCGTATCCCATTCGAAACATAATGGATAATAATTCCACTTGATAACAATAACTTTGAACCAGGCATTTGTTTTTTGCTGTACAGATGAAGAGACATTAACACATGCGGTTGGTTTTCCAACATAGCAGTACGTTTTCTTTGGTAGACGATATATAATTAGCAGACCTTTGTATATCTCGTCAGTTTTCTCGTATATTTATATCTTTATACACTTGAAAAACGAATACAGCGCGGCACTGTGATGCGATAGATGATTATTGCACATCATTCGTAGAAGCTATAAGTAGTAATAGAGACACTTCTAACTGTACAGCAAGCAATACTTGACTAATTCCTACCCGAATATTATAATCGTACCAGGAAAAGATTTGTGATATTACAGAATGGATGGGAATTCGTAATGATAAATCATCAATAACATGTTCCTGTGCATGTATTATCTTGTATTCAGTCCCTGGTTACCGACCTGAAGGTCTCTATGTCTCTTATTTGTTCAAACTCTTTGTATTTGGAATAGAAAATTTGTAGACATTGGGATAGTTGGATTGGCCATTACCGTATGAAATATTCGTAATATCTATGCAGGTAACAGCGCATGATACATGAGTGTACGATGTACGTTAGTGAAGTACACGTCACCCCTTTGTAAAATTGTCCCTAATGAATGGATTGCAGTTAATTGAGAGAGCCAAAAATCGAAGAGTCTCTTTAGTATCTTTCAAAGACAATTATATCTATAGATTGATGAATTATTTTCTCGTTCTCGCGGCAAAATTACGTTGTTAAAGTATTATTGTTAACGAAAACCATAGTGAAAATAGTGACTCCGTTCTCTATTCGTAAGGTCTGAAAAATGAAAACAAACAGCTCGCTGTTCTTGTAGAGACTAATGTAGAAATTACATGCTTCGAACATTGTACTTGACACTCTGTAAAACATACCTTCGTACGTATGTGTATGTTTTATCGTTGCAACGATTAGTTTAGAGTATACGAATAGTTTTAGTACAGCCTAATTATAGTCCTAGCCAATTGCCGACCATAAAAAGTGTCAAATATGTGGTTTTCGGTGATATACATAATATATTAAACGTATTACGGTCGCATCTACAATTCTTTCATGCAAGTATCCATGTATTAGGATTGTTTATCCAATAAACATGTATTATGGTAGTAAATTGGCGCATTCTTGAATTAACATCTCTTGAGATTGTAAATAATCAATCGTTTAATCATTTTCCCCGGTCCTTTCGTTGCCTATAAGTAAAAAATCATGAAAATCGCGGGCTTTCATAAGTTTGAAATCATAAAGTTGCCGCACGGGGTGACAAATGGTATCGCCATCTCGCGGTGACCGCACCGAACTATTTTTGCCGCAAGCATTGATGCGCCTGACGATATGTAATCTCCAGTTAGGGATCGCAGCTATGACACACGAGTTGCATACATTGAGCTATGCTGACGTTATCGGCATAGCACGTTATCGGCACAGCATGTTATCGACACAGCACGTTATCGGCACAGCACGTTATCGGCACACGACGTTACCGGCAGGAAATAGTTCGACAACGCGACCGCGAGATGGCGGAGCACTAACCTAGGCTAATAGCACCTGTCGCGGAGTCAGTGACCTCAGTGGCCCTCGTGGTATCAATGAGTACGCATGGGGTGTGTTAACGAGACACCGTAGAAATATTCCGAACGCAATAATATTATACCTTCTTCTTGTAGAGACCAATATAGAAATTACATGCTTCGAACATAGTACTAGACACTCTGTAGAACATACGTTCGTACGTATATGTATGTATTATCGTTGCGACGATTAGTTCAGAGTATAACAATAGTTTTAGTATAACCTAATTATAATTCTAGCTAATTTCCGGCCTTAATAAGAGTCAAATATGTAGTTTTCAGTGATATACTTAATATACTATACGTATTACGATCGCATCTACAATTTTTTCGTATAAGTATTCATGTATTACGATTGTTTATCCAATAAACATGTATCATTGTAGTAGATTGGCGCATTCTTGAATAAACATCTCTTGAGATTGTAAATAATCAATCGTTTAATCATTTTCCTTTTATTACATATTTATTATAATGAACGAAAATGCTGGCAGTTGAGACCTTGATTTCTGAGTGATTTTTCTGGCAGTTGAGACTTTTTCGAGGGTCGTGTGCCTGGCAGTTGACACCTCAAAATTAACTCCTAAAAATAAGGTGTTAACTGCCAGACATACGACCCTTGAAAAAAGTCTCAACTGCCAGAAAATTCGCCCCGAAAAAAGGTCTCAACTGCCAGAAAATGGAGTGATTTTTCTGGCAGTTGAGACTTTTTTCGAGGGTCGTGTGCCTGGCAGTTGACACCTCAAAATTAACTCCTAAAAATGAGGTGTCAACTGCCAGCCATATGACCCCCGAAAAAAGTCTCAACTGCCAGAAATATCGGTCCTTTTTCGGAGCGATATTTCTGGCAGTTGAGACTTTTTTCGAGGGTCATACGTCTGGCAGTTGACACCTCAAAATTAACTCCTAAAAATAAGGTGTCAACTGCCAGCCATATGACCCCTCGAAAAAAGTCTCAACTGCCAGAAAAATTGAGTTGATTTTTCTGGCAGTTGAGACTTTTTCGGAGCAATTTTTCTGACAGTTGAGACTTTTTTCGAGGTTCACATGGCTGGCAGTTGACACTTCATTTTTAGGAGTTAATTTTGAGGTGTCAACTGCCAGACGTATGACCCTCGAAAGAAGTCTCAACTGCCAGAAAATAGAGTGATTTTTCTGGCAGTTGAGACTTTTTTTATCGACATCGGCATGCATACGCTGCTTCGTACAGTCGCTGCTTCATGCAGTCGCTATAGAGCTTACCTATACTATCATTTTTAAGAGTCAGAGTAATTTTAAGTCAAAAATTGCTCTTGGTATGAGGCGACCATCTGAGCCGAAAAGGTGTTCGCAAATTTTCAAGCAGCCGAAAATGCTTCAAATCTCAAATTCCTTACTGTTCTTATTTGAAATGAATAATTTTAGGGAGGGAAAAGTGGAAAATAACAAAGCAATTGATTATTCATATATCTAAAAATTTATTTCCGCAGCATTGATACAATCGCATTCATTGTCAAAGTTATGCAGAATTTGTAGATTGTAATTGATTCTCAAAAATAAATATCATATATACATTTTTCGAGTGTCTTTATTTGTTTCCTGGCACACGGACAGAAGTTTATGGTAAATATTAAAAGTATATGGGACAATTACTGTATGAGTATGAGAATATTCACCATAAACTTCTCTCCGTGTATGAGAGTTATCAAAAAATAAACTGAGTACATTCGGATTACAATGAGATCTTACTTAATATAATTAATCTTATAAAAAAGGACGAGTGGTATAATATTATTGCGTTTGAAATATTTCTACGGGGTCTCGTTAACGCACCCCATGCGTACTCATTGATACCACGAGGGCCACTGAGGTCACTGACTCCGCGACAGGTGCTATTAGCCTAGGTTAGTGCTCCGCCATCTCGCGGTCGCGTTGTCGAACTATTTCCTGCCGGTAACGTGCTGTGTCGATAACGTGCTGTGTCGATAACGTGCTGTGTCGATAACGTGCTGTGTCGATAACGTGCTGTGTCGATAACGTGCTGTGTCGATAACATGCTGTGCCGATAACGTGCTATGCCGATAACGTCGGCATAGCTCAATGTATGCAACTCGTGTGTCATAGCGTCCATCTCGACCAAGTGGCACGCAGAATCGATGCACCTCAAGTGTCTGCGATGCTCGTTCAGACCTCCGTCGACCGATAATGCTGTCAAAAAATCGAATGAAAGAATAAATCTGGTAACAAGTATTCTCCTGGAAAACATTTGTGAAACCAGAAAAACACGACAAATTAGTTCACCCTCGGAATCGCAAAATATGCTCGTAGAGCGGACGATTGTAGAGTACGAGGGACTTGGAATTATGTGATTGTTCAATTAATAGGATAATAATATTGCGAGGTTGTCAAATGAAACTCCCTCGCGTACAATATTTGTATTTGAAACGGATCCGAGAGGTTATGTTCGCACGAAAATCCCACGGTTAGATTTTCACACGGTTATTCGCGGGTACGGGTAGAATATACTCGAAAATGAAGCGTTTCCCCAATGATAATCAGAGTCTGCTTGTAGCAATCCGATTGTATGAACAAGCATTGAAAATTCTCAATTATTTATGGTTATGGTAAAATGGTGATTGGCGTATTTCAAACTTACTCATGTCCGACGTGATGTCGTTGATGTAGCCTTTTCGAACTGTTAAATCTCCTCGACGACGACGCAGCGTACCACTTGCCAAGTTTACTCAATTTTCCGCGCAAGATTATGCCTACGCAGGAGCCTCTCTCCCACCATCGCCCCACTCCACGCACAACACATATGTTCACTCGCTGACGTCACGAAGGCCACTGAAAATGACGGATGAAAAGGGAAAGTGAAAGCGAAAGCGAAAGTGTTGGACCGGTTTGGTTGGTAGCGCCATCAGGTGAGAAACTATGGAACTAGGGAGAGTATAATAACAATAATAATGAAATGATCCGCGGGTTGTATGTAATAAGGCGCAGCATCTACTCATCTGTCAATCGTTGAAAACTCTCAATTATTTATGGTATGGTAAAATGGTGATCGGAATAATCTGAACTTACATATGTCGAGTTTACTGTCACAGCAGCTCAAACCAGTGACTGACATAACGGAAAATTATAACAAAAATATACTGAGATAATTCCCTGTAATAACCGGACGAGAATGATCTTACTTTGTCAAGCAGCACACGTTGTTTACACGAAAGAGCCTCTCACCATGCATTACCATGCATCACGGCAACTCAAATCCCACATAACTCGATGACGCCGCGATGAGCGAAGTTAGGGACGCTGTGGTCGTAGGTCCGTTCACGCTGAAGACGTCATTGGGGATAAGAAACTAGGAAAGAGCGCAAATGATTCGCAGGTTGTATATACTACGGCGCAATAGATTATAATCTCATAAAAAATTTGGCCCCCAAAATGAGCATTGAGCATATATAACTCCGCGACTTTTATTTCTGCCGACTTTTAAATTTGAAAATTACAAGCATGCTACTAAAACTATGAGATGCTACCTTGGGCGACTTCGTAACTAGTATGTAATCAGAGTGAATGTATACACTTGCCATACCCCAGCGATTTCCTCCCATTTTCCGCCACAGAGCCATCATTTTATTCGTTTAGTTATCGAACACTTGCAAATAAAAACCATATTAATGTCACGAGAGACGTTCGACTCTGCTATTAGCATTGAAATGACATCGATAACATACTCCGTAGTTGTCGAAAATCAAAAACTTGTACACATTAGATCATGTATAATATTCTACTATCTATGTATGTATAATGTAAAGAAAACGTATTCGCATTGACAAATAAAACCTGCTTTAATAAGAGTTATTTTCCTAATTTCTTATTCAATTTACTATGATGATCCCTTTTCTTGAATTCCCTGACCGATTTTTTGAAATAATAAACAAAACTAATTCGTAATCAGCTTCAAATCGCATATTGATGAATCCACAGCTGTTTATAATCTTGTTATAATTATTTGTGTTATAACAAGAACGCGTGTGAGTAATGATTCTAAAAATTGTTGATATCTGGTTGGAAATACAGCAAGGATGTTAAAATGAATGATTCTTCATACCTTTTACAATAGATGGAAAAAAAACTTCGAATAAATAATCATCATTTTACCCTTTGTAACTGTAGCAAATAATAAGTGTTTAGTACAGAGAAAAAATAACTCTCAGTAATGTAGACTTACAGTCGAATTAATTTTTAATTCAAAATATATAATATAAACTGTACCTATATATTCATAATAATAAAAATAATGGTGACCATGATAAATTGAAGAGTATTTATTATATGTATATTATGTAAAAGAAATCCCGATTTATTTTATTATTTCAGGTATTTCTTCTCCACTACTGGTATATACATATAAATTCGTACCTTATCTACAATCAAATTATTAATTACTCATTATTTATACCTTATTCAGTCCATCCTACAACTACACAATACAGACTGTTTTTTTTTTTCACGTATGATAATCACATAATTCCGTCTGACAAATTGTTGTCTTTTAAATAACGATTTTCTGGCTATACGTATTTTTTGAAGGAAAAAAAAATTAAAACTCCCATTCATCGTTTTTTGTATATTCAATACCTGTGAGCCATTCGTCGACAGATTTTGATATGCTGTTAAGATTTCTATTTGACAAGAAAAATAAAATTAATAATAAGTTATACGCGTTGAAAGAAGAATTTGTTTCATTTTCTTACAAATCGCGTAAAAATTGACGTCAATTCAAATACCGTACATAAAAAAAAATGTGATAAAGTCAAAGCCTGATTTAACATTATCAGCGATATGATTGTGGAAAAAAAACAATTAAAGGCTACACGGCGTTTTATGCAATAATTTTTTTTTTTTCATGACCAAAGTGAAAAAAATCTTTTTTTTTAAAGAATAAAGAGATAAAAGAATTGCTTTTCGGTAGACGTTATACGGTTACTCATGCCACAACTCTCAGATGTTTGATTCTATTTACAGGAGAAAACGTATACACATATATATTAGGGTTTTGTTCTCTTTCTTTCTCTTCTTCGTCTTTTTTTTCGTTCTTTTCTTTCTTCGTAAAATTTTTGATAGATAATATTTTAAATAATTAAATAATATCTAACATTATCAAACGATATACCGTGAAGATTTGTGGATGCAGAACACTTGTTGAATGAAGCTGTGTTCAATTCATTATGAATTCATCGTCAAGCATCAAAAAGTGTTCCGCATCCACGAATCTTCACAGTATAACAGTGGCAAACGCAGTTAAATTCCAACGCGTTATAAGACTTGATAACTATAATACTGTAGGATTCTATTTTTCTTTTTTCTTTTTCTTTTCCAACATTAAATCGGTTACAAATTCAACAAAAGTTTTTTTTTCTTTCTTTTTTTTTTCACTCCATCACGTCATCAATTTTCTCGTCTATGATGAGACAAAAAAAAAAAAAATTGGTTTTCTTTAGAAAAAATTACAATTTATAAAATACGTAGCAGCTACTTCGAAGTAACAATAAGTATTCTATCCCACATGATCTTCATTGTTTCAGGTTTGTTTCTTATTTTTTCCCCTTCTTTCTTTTTTAAACAATACCAATAAATAATTACTTCTGAAATACCATGACTGGATTTTCGATCGAATAGCCTAGGAAAAATTAAAAGCAGCCAAATAAAAGACTTATTTTCAAAATTGTGTTTAGAAATATTAGTGTATGGAAAAACTACCTTCATCTGGATGATTTCAAAGTCGTATTTGAATACCAAGGAAACACATTTTCAGGCATTACAGTGTCCGAGGAAGCCAATTGGAGGGAAAAATAGGGAAAATCTATGCTCGAATAGTAAAGTTATAATACAAAATCCAGAAAAATCAGGAGGTCTAAGGAGGGTTCGACCCTCATTACGCATATTTTATATCATGTATTACTTTCAGTCTGATAGTGGCTACGCTGAAGATAAGAAAATACAAAATGACTCGGTAGTCGTAAAGATTTAGGACTACCGTTGGATGAATTTTGAAATGTTTGGTCCTCAATTGTTCATAGGAGATGCCTCTATGGTATGAACGCAGGATTTTTGGATAAACCCATTTTTGATCGAGATACTGGGGAAAAAGTAAGGAGAATTTAAAAATTCATAAAAACAAAAAAAAACAAAAATGAAAAAATTGAATAACCCGACGGGTAATTCTTGCAACATCAAAAATCCCTAAGTTCATACCATAGAGGCACCTCCTATGAACAATTGAGGACCAAACATTTCAAGATTGATCCACCGGTGGTCCTGATTCTTTACTGCAACCGAGTCATTTTGTATCTTCTTATCGCCAGTGCAGGCACTGTCGGACTAAAAGTAATACATGATGTGAAATATGCGTAATGAGGGTCGAACCCTCCTCAGACATCATGATTTTCCTGGGTTTTGTCAGAATCCTCGAGGCGCAGAAAAAAGTCAATTTCTTTTTGGAAATTTCAACTTCTCCAAAGGTGTACACACCCCCTTAAGGGGACCCGTAACCCTTTCTGGCGTAATTTTATTAATGTCACATCAGAGATGCTGGCGCGAGTGCCGAGAATAACGGATGTTAATGATATTGTACACTCGTGAGAGGTACGTTATTTTTCTATATCGTCATGTGCGAAACATTTGAAAAAGTTGAAAAACACTTGAATTATCGAGGAGCGAAGTTAAGGTTGCAATTTTCGCTGGCCTGCACTTATCACAAGATTGCGTTGGAACGTCCTTTACCTGAAATACAAAATCAACATATCTGTACACTGAGCACACTTGTAGGTTCATCCTGAACTAGGATTATGTTTGTATTTGCTGTATTTCGAAAAAAATGACTTTTTGAACCCAGCTTCTGAATCTTGGCCCGTTTGCATCACTTCTTTCGGCCATAAGTCCGGAAGTCGAGCTCAGATGGTGGCGGTTCTAGTTCAGGGTATAGCCACATATCAGGGGAGAATGTGTGCCAAAGGGCAAGTGGATGGTACGACCGGTTTTGAAAATATCTTGTGATAAGTTTCGAAAAGAGTAGATTCGAGATAAACGCGGTTGAAGTCAACAGTGTAGGTAGTGACGACCAGAAAACACGGACTCTCGAGCCGTTTTGCAATTATGCTAATATTTATTTTTCAACATATTCTTTGTCGCGTTTTATGAATAAAAAACAAAAAATAAAATATAATGATAATAATAATATATATATACTATTTTTACATTGCCGACGCGCTATGCAACAGTGCTTACGTGCCATATCTCCCGCTCGACTTTTTCCTCGTGTCTTAAAACTGCTGCCATTTCGTCGATTCATACGACTTTGGGATGAAATTGGACTCAAAATGTTGGGAGTGGACAGGGCTTTCAAATTGAATAAAAAAAAAGATTTTTCGGACATTCCAAGGGTTACAGGTCCCCTTAATTAATTTCTAAGAATATTCCAGCGCCGTCCGCGTCGGTATGATATTCAATACCAGAATTTCAGCCTGAAGCAGTGGCAACCCAACACACAATTACACCTGTAGAGCCTCGGAAAACTTCGCGCCGCTTCGGGTTCTACGACGCGTGGTGCGGCGGCCGACTCCGACCGACTTGAATCTTCAGTCGCGTGGGATAAGTCGAGCGAGTAGCCGGTGCGACGTCGCGTCCCCACTCAGTTTTTACCGTGCGTTATAATCAGATGAACGCGTCTTGGCTAAAGTGATGTTTTGCAATTTAATGAGGAATACACCAGTCGCACCTAGGAGAGCATAGACTTGTAAGTAATTATAGAACCCTATCCTAGAACCTTTACAGTTGTTAGATCGCGATAGGCACGATATCCTGAAACTTTAGTTTCATACCAATCTGTCCGGTGATAATAATTGCATTGAAAATTTACGTATAGCGTACTCAAAGTCATTTGTTTTTCGTGAATCGTGAATTGTTTTGTACAGGGTGTAAAGTAGAGTTGTGTCGCCGTTTTGGTGGCTGATTCTCCACCTCGAGATCGGTCAAGATATGTAAAAACTTCGCGCCGCAAAACTGTCCTTGATAAAGGTCAATTTTTTTTCACTGGCTGTAAATATCCTACTAATTCAGCGGAACAAAAGTTTACGAGGAACCATGAATCGCAATGAAGCCCATCTTATCGGAAAACGAGTCCGAATTTTGGAAAATTCCCTAAATTCAGAGAAAAATTGAAACTTCGCAGGCATTTTCTGATGGGACGGGTTCGTTTGCGGACCCATGGTTCCGCAGAGACTTTTGTTCGTCTGAATTAGCAGGATTTTTACAGCCAATAAAAAATATTGACCTTGTCAAGGACAGTTTTGCGGCGCAAAGTTTTCACATATCTGAGCTGAGGTCGGTGAATAATTCTCTCGATCAAATTTATAGTATTTTTTCGCCTGTAAAATGCCGTCTACATTATACAAAAGGTGATAATAGTTTAATCTTGATAATCCGCGATCGTTGAAAATGAAATTGGCGTCCCATCATGTTATTCGTTCACGCCAAACACTTTTTACTTAAATGCAATCTGCATTTCCTTCCACTCGTCGCCTTTGAATTGTTCCCGTTGCGCTGTTAACTGTTTTCGGCTGCAGTTTTACTCGAATATTATTCACGATTATAAGTAGCTAACAATTGTATATCTCTCGTGAAATATCATAATAAGACGTAATAAAGATGAACGGTATCGTAAAATAATTGTGCCAGCAGAAAGTAAACACGAGCGAGTGAGCGAGTCGCGTAGACCTTGCGAGTTGTTTACATTCAGGCGAAATACGAAACAATCAGGCTGCATCTTTGTTTACATACGTAGGACGTGACCGCGGAACGTTGCTATTTATTGTTAATCCTATCTAATGAAATAATAATCTGATTATGCAGTTTACTACAGCTGTTCGGAAGTGCGGAGGCCGTCAATAATATAGACCAAATCTCCGATAAATCGAATAAGAGGTAAACTGCATTGATCACAAGAATCTTTCTAATGGTGTAACATTTTTATTCATAAGTTCGGTTATCGAATACATTTATTATTTCACCAGTATGGGTCGCATTTTTCAGATCGAAAAATACAATTATACTTTTCTTTTTTACGAATCACAACCTCCTGGAATATAATACGCGAATATATATTATATACATGCGAACGTCGTATCTCATTTTTTAATTTTTCTTTTCCATTCAACTTTTATTACGGCAACAAGTGCGACCCGTGGGTATATCATTTTTGTTTCTTCGATTTTCCTTTGGAAGAGAAATTGCCCGTATCGAGATAAGACCCGGTATATATTGCGTCAAGTTTTTCGTGAATAATAATTCATTAATATAATACTCGTTTGTTTTTCATCCATCACATTTCATTTTTTGAATCTTCTGAATCACTCATTTCTTTTTTCAATGTAGCCGTAAAGGCAATGGGGAGGTAAGGGGTGTCAAAAATCAGGGAAATAACGAAAATCGTAGTTGCACAATTTGGTTTGCATGGACCAAATCATTCGGACAGATAAAATATAAGATAAATGATAACACAATCTTAACGATTGTGGACGTCTAGTAGATTCTATATATAAAATTTTAGCCCCTTCTTTTCAAAGTTTAAATTCCATAGAATGGAATTCTATAAGAAGAAGATTCTCTGTCTGTATAAATATATGTCGCACTAACAATTCAACTGAATGTTCGATTGACGATTCATTTGAGTTCCTTTATGAATTTTTCACAGTATATAAGGAATCGGACTGACCCAGCAAAATTCTGATCCAGAAAATCTACAGAGAACTCGAAAAACAAATTAGTGGGATTGAAGGATCGGCGAACGAGGAACAGGTGAGCATTGAAACGAGATATAATTATATTAATATTCATCATTTATTCATATTCATCATCATTATCATTATTATTATTATTATTATTACTATTATTATTATTATTATTACAATTCGTTTATCAGGCAGGGGTGTGTACAGAAATACAAAATAAATTTGTAATTGGTATTTTTCTTTATCGTATCATCAATTACGTGTTGTTGTAAGAAAACTGAACCTGAGTGAAGAACCGTATTTATACGTATAGGGACGATATTCGTGCAGATTCCAGGATTAAATTTGTACATTTATCGAAATAATTTGTGAATCGAAAATTTAACTTGACCCCAAATGCTGCAGAAAATGCAATTGATCGTAGGGTAGGAACCTTGCCACTGTGAATATGTATTGTGAGTAAAAATCGTCAAATATTCTATAATGATTATATTCGCTTGGAAATTCATGATTTCCGGTTGCAATAACGAAATTCTCAGTCTCAATTTATACGCGATCAGAGTGGCGCCGGTCGACGTCCCGACGCCTCATGGTTTAGGCATAATGTTCAATCCTTGTCCGACTCGAATCGGTACCGAAATTTATGGTTTCGAACGTTTCTCTTCGTGTGAAAATATTGCTATGGTAATCATATGAATGCGTTCGAATATTGAATTTTCTGCTTCTCTTTTGTGTTTCTATCGGATTGCAAAGAACGAGATGTGGTCAGGACCGATTATGGGAGAATTACACGTACAGAGAGTTGGAGAAAGAAAGCTGACCCAGAGCCGATTGGAATCACAGTAGGAGCCATGGTATGAGGGTGGACATGACAGCAAGGGAGCAATTGCGAAAGAGGTGAGAACGAGATACCTCCATGCCAATCTCTATTTTACCAAAGATATCTATTAGCTTTCATTCTTTCGTCCAACATATCGCGACAAACTGTTTTCTAACTCATCTCTTTCTTCTTTCTTCTTTCTATTCTCTGCTATGCCACAGCCGAGCAGACACATCGGAGTGCAATGGCTCTAACCCTGTTCGGCAGCGTCCGTGAGTTGCATGCTCTTTGGTAACGGGCTTCCTCTCCCTGGTACTCTCTTTTCTCTGTCGCGTGGCGTGGCGGTAACATTGTACAATCTCCGATTTCTTAGCTCAATTCAGATAGGCTCACTCACGACCGCAACTGAGCTCGCTTCCATAATCATAGATTCCTCTACAGGCGGCAATGTAACATTGTAACTGTTACTGCGCGGTCGAAATACAGATACTTATGTAGATTAATGCATAAACTCACTCTTGTGGCCCTTACGGCCCTTATCCGTTGCGAATCGCGGTGAGCATCGCGGCAGGAGGACATCCATCGCTCAATCGGTCTCCGCGATTATCATTTCCCTTGCTCGATTTGCTTGAATTCTTTCCGATTAAGTAGTGGATCCTCCTGAGGTTCAATTGATGCTTTATAAAGTCTAGGAACGTGTCCAGCATAAGAACGAATGATCTCCTAGCAAGATGTTTAAGTAGTCAATTCAAATATCAAATCAAAATATGAAATTGTAAAATCATCGAGGTATTGGGATATAACGATTATCAGGACTCGAGTAATATGACTATGGTAGTATGCGTCCGAGTATCTGAACATCAGGGTATATGAATATCAGCTTATGTAGCGTATCAAGATACTAGATTTTGGAATGTCGGATCCTCAGCCATGAGTCTATCAGTGTTTCAGCATATCACCTTATCACAATATCGGAATATCTGAATATCGGGGTATATGAATATCAGCCCATGCCAGTCATGTCAGCATATCAAGATACTGGATTTCAGATATCAAAACATCAAAAGTCAGTTTTAATTAGTCCGCTTAGAAAAAAGATTGACAATTTTTTTCTAGGATGTAACTAACCCGTTCTTTCCCCATAGCAAATTCAAGCGATTCCGATAGAAGAAAAAGTAGCTTCTTTGATATGGTTTCATTGAAATATAACTCATTTATTCAAAACCTTGTTCCCAGTTTTCTGTTGACACTCGTCACATAATTAAAATCGAACAATGTTCATACTCACGAAAAAGCTCACAATGAAAAGTACGAATTAACATCAATCTCTTTGATATTTGCCATTTCAAATGTTATCAACTTAATCAAATCCTGTCCCCAGTATTTTTGTCAGTCTATCTGAGATCAGTAGAATAGATCAATCTCTCTCCTAACAAATAATCTCCCTGTATCCAACTAACTGTAATCGCTTGAATGGGCAAAACGCATCTCTTCGTTTCCGCGCTTACGTGGAGCGCGGAAATGAGAGAGGCTGAGCCCGAAGACTTCACGTTGAAGAGAACGCCGACCGCCACGCCACCAAGCATTCTATGCATGCCTTGTTATCTTTACACCTTCTATACTTGAAAACTATCTGCCAATATCTATTTGCAACCTACAAAGATCTAGCCACTTTCTATCCCATGCTAAAGAGCAGATAGCGTCAAGTCTTCCTTCTCTCGCATGCCCTCCTTCATAGGCTGAATGCCATTCAATAAAGGACCATTCGGTACCATAGCTAATCAAAGTTCAATGAATGTCTTACATTCGTTATTTCCAATGACTCTTCCTGGAACGTAAGTATCTCTATGAGAATAATATGAATGCGTTCGATTATTAAACCTTCTGTTTCTCTTTAATGTTTCTCGCACATTGCAATGGACCAGTTGTGGTTAGGACCAATTATGGGAGATTCGCACCAACAGAGAGTTAAAGATAGAAAGCCGACCCAAAGCCGATTAGAATCCTAGTAGGAGCCATGGTATGAGGGTGGACATGACAGCAAGGGAGCAATTGCGAAAGAGGTGAGAACGAGATACCTCCTTGCAAATCTCTATTTTACCAAAGATAGCTATGAGCTTTCATTCTTTCGTCCAACATATTGTGAGGAACTGTTTTCTAACTCGTCTCTCTTTTTTTTCGTATTTTCAAATCAATTCATGAACCCCTCAAAAAGCTGGAGGTAGAAAATGAAAACAGGAATTGAGAGTATCGCTTGAAAATGTGCAATTTTTCAGTAATTTTATTTTTCAAAGTCTCTCTTCTATACATTTAAAATTTTAGTTTGTTCTTGTCGAAGTTCGAATTCGGTAAAATGAAACTGGGTTCATAAAAAAAAAATTCTCTTTCCGTATGAATATATGTCGCGTTAACAACTAAAATGAATGTTCGATTGACAATTCATTTGAGTTTCTTTATGAATTTTTCACAGTATATAAGGAATCGGACTGACCCAGCAAAATTCTGATCCAGAAAATCTACAGAGAACTCGAAAAACAAATTAGTGGGATTGAAGGATCGGCGAACGAGGAACAGGTGAGCATTGAAACGAGATATAATTATATTAATATTCATCATTTATTCATATTCATCATCATTATCATTATTATTATTATTATTATTACAATTCGTTTATCCGGCAGGGGTGTGTACAGAAATACAAAATAAATTTGTAATCGGTATTTTTCTCTATCGTATCCCCGATTACGTGTTGTCAAAAATGTGTATCTGAGTAAAGAACCGTATTTAAAGATATAGGGACGATATAGGGACGATATTCCTGCAGATTCCAGGGTTGAATTTGTATTTTTATCGGAATGATTCGTGAATCGAAAATTCGACTTGACCCCAAATACTGCGAAAAAATGCAATCAACGGTAGTGTAAGATCCTCGCCACTATAAATGTGTACTCCGGGTAAAAATCGTAAAATATTCTATAATAAGAATATTCGCTTGAAAATTCATGACTTCCCGGTGAAATAACGAGATTTCCTTACTCTCACTTCGGTCTTATTTCATTTTTTAAACGTTGGCTTTTTCGAAATAAAAATTTCCCAGTCTTATTTACTTCTTTATAAACAGATCATTACGATTGTTGTCAAAATTCGGGTTCGAAATTCGCGCCAGGCGCGGAGGAAACCACGACCAATGACATGAGTTGCCAGCGCATGCGCAGAAAACTGCTTCCGCGTTCCGGTCGTACTCACGCCGGATTGCGGCGACTTTCATCCGCTAAAATTTTCAATCTCAATTTATACGTGATCAGAGTGGCGCCGGTCGACGTCTCGACGCCTTATAGTTTAGGCAAGATGCTATAATTCGATGTACGCTTCTTTGTTAAGGTAAGAGATTGTGATCTTGCGATTCAACGATCATTATCTAAGGGAAAAATAACTTGTCGCGGTTGACGGAGTTGCATGCCAGTTTGAATTTTTCTCCCGAATTGTCTCAACCGGTGGGTAGTGAATATATATATATATATATATTCATTCTACATTTTTCGTACTTCAGCGTAAATTCTTTATTTCATCGCGTAATAATATCGGGTCCGGGAAAAAGTCGTCATAAATGTAATGCGGTTAGATCGAAAATATTTCAAATATTCTATACGGCGAAAATCCAGGGGCATGACGGGAAAAAACATCCGACATCAGGCCATCTTTGTCGAAGCAATAAGCGGGGGAATAATCATCTCGTGTATATTAATGTTTTTGGGGTAATAAACGGACGTTGACATTATAAAAAAAGGTGAGAATAGTTTTATATTTGTATTCCGCGACCGTTGGAAGTAAAATTCAAGTCCGAGCTCGCAATTTATTGACAATAAAACGTTTTACAATAATACGTTTTCGGATAAATTTTCTTGACCGTTGCGCAGTTAACTGTTCGCTGCAGTTATATACGTTATAATTATTAATTCTACTTGTAAGTAGCTAACAATTGCGTATCTTTCGAATCAGTTATCATATTATGATAGTCAATTACATTTCGAAGTATCGTGTAGAAGTTATGATCTGCGTATAATCGTATGTAATACGTAAATAGTCTAACAACGGATATACAATACAAATACGAGCGAGTTGAAGATGCACAAATCGCAAGTTTTTTACATTCGGACAAAGTTCGAAAATCTTTAGACCGGTTTTTTACTCATTTTCACGGCTTGACCGAACCTTCGAATAAACAATGCGAATCCTTATTATAACGAAACAATAATTTTGTTACAGAGACAAACTGTAGTATAGGTGAAAGATGCAGATCTCAAGTTCTGAAGCTGTTTATACAGATAAAATGCATCTTACCGATGAATGAAATGAGAGGTGAGCCACTAATTGAAATATTATTTATCTTTTCAGTCTCATTTCTAGATCGACATTGAGAATCATAATTTCTTTGTTTGGCGAAAAAAAAGAGATGATATAACATGAATAGTGATAGAAATATTTATCTGAAATTTATTTCTCATTTCTATCATTACTCTAATTTGGTTTAATTTTATTTCTCCAGAGTAAGTTGAATCTGGAGATCCCGAATATCTAATGGGCCGATGGAAACTGCGAGTGAGACTCCATTCCGGGATACGGGGCCCAAAGTGTTGGAAATTGAGGTGAGAATTGATTTACTTCGCCAGCAATCTTCCTCCTTATCACGTGATACTGACTCGTGAATCCTCCGATGATAGACGAAATTTATTGTCATTTTTATTCACAAGAATTATCCAAGTTCAATCGAGCAAAGAAATAAGATCGGATACACATCCTCGAGTTTATCACGAATAGTAATTGATTATAGTTTACTTGCTTGATTTTCGACTCATATTTCATCACCACAATTTTCTGAATCATTTCTTTCTATTTCAAGAAAGATAAGAGAAGATAATGAGAAAAGAAAGCATCGGAGACAGCATGAAAACAAATATCCGAGTGAAAAAGTTCTATAGATGCTGCTGAAATGCATGGGGACAGATGTCGAGGGCCGATTATGAAAATCCAATCTCACCGATGAATTGATTAGAAGGTAAACAGCATTTTCAATTGCCTTTCTGCCTTTATGGTGAAGTTTAATCATTGTCTGACTCGAATCGGTACCTACATTCGTGATTTCCAACAGTTTTTATGTTTCGTGTGAAAATATCGCTATGAAAATTATATGAATGCGTTCGGAAAATAAATGTTCTGCTTCTCTTTTGTGTTTCTATCAGATTGCAATGGACCGGATGTGGTCGGGACCGATTTAGCGAGAACCTCGGCGAAAATTAGAGACAGGAGGACGATCCGAAGCTGATAGGAAGGTCGGAGCCATGGTCTGAGCAAGGGAGCAATTGCAAAAGAGGTGAGAAAAAGATACCTCCTCGCCAATCTCTATTTTACCAAAAATAGTTATGAGCTTTCATTTTTTTTCGTCCAACATATCGTGACAAAGAATTTTCTAACTCATTTCTTTCTCCTTTCTGTCCCCTTTCCATGTTCCGGTACGTCAACAGCCAAGCAGACACATCCGAGTGCAATTGCTCTCTCCCTACTCGGCAGCGTCGGTGAGTCGCATGATTTTTGGTAACGGGCTTCCTTTCCTTGGTACTCTCTTTTCTCTATCGCGTGGCGTGGCGGTAACATTGTACAATCTCCGATTTCTTAGCTCAATTCAGATAGGCTCACTCTCGACCGCAACGGAGCTTGCTTACATAATCATAGAGATTCCCTTACAGACGGCAATGTAACATTATACTTGTTACTGCGCCCTCTCATTACAGATATACGTATAGCCAAATGCTTGAACTCAATTTCACGGCCCTTACGGCCCTCATCCGTTGCGAATCGCGGTGAGCATCGCGGCAGGAGAACATCCATCGCTCAATCGGTTTCCATAATTATCATTCCCCTTGCCAGATTTGCTCGAATTCTTTCCGATTGAGTAGTGGGTCCTCCTGAGGTTCAATTCATGCTTTAAAATCTCTAGGAGCGGGTCCGACATAAGAATGAACGACCCCCCTAGCAAGATGTTCGAGTAGAGTCCTTTACATGTACAACTAAAGATTTAAATATCAAAACATTCAAGTATGGAAATAAGAAAATATCAAAGTATGAAAATATTGAAATATCCAAGGTCCACTTGAATTAGTCCGCTTAGAAGAAAAAGTTTGCAAACTTTGTCCAGGATGTACCTAACCCGTTCTTTCCCTACAGCAAATGAAACGGTAAGTCTCCGACCACGATGTGTGCAATGATTTTTATGCTTGTGTTGGAGAGAATCCGAAGCCGGTGATTTTTAGCTTTCCGTACAGGTGAATCGGGAAGGTAGGGCAACCCGTGGGAGGGTGGTTACGAGTCTGTGTGTGCGTGCCTGTATTATGCAGTATTTATGTAACATGCAACTCCGTTGGGTGGGTCTTGGGAACCAGGCGAGGGCAGGAAGGGTCGCGAAATGGGATGGTGGTGGACTAATATATTATTTTCCACAGCAAATTCAAGCGATCACAATATAAGAAAAAGTAGTAGCCGCCTCTTTTATATAATTTTTCTGGAATTTCACTTATTCATTCAAATACTTGTTATCCATTAGTATACCCATCGCCTAATTAGAATCAAATACTTTTCACACCCATAATATAATCAGAAGGAACATGAGTCTCCCTGTTATATATTTTTCACCTATTCGAATCCTTTGTTTCCAATATCAGTAGAATAAATCAATTTCTTCAATAAAGTATAATCTGTCTGCATTAAATGAGCTGTGATCGCTTGAATGGGCAAGATGCATCTCTTTATTTCCGCGCTTACGTGGGGCGCGGGGATAAGAGAGGCTGAGCCCGAAGACTTCACGTTGAAGAGGACGCCGACCGTCACGCCACCAAAAATATTCTATGCTTGCCTTGAAATCTTTACACCTTTCTCACTTGACGACTATCTGCCAATAACTATTTGCCAATTTTAAATATCTAGCCAATTTACATCCAATATATACCCAACAGCAGATAGCGTCAAGTCTTCCTTTCCTCGCATGCCTTTCTTCTTATGCTCAATGCTATCTTATGGAGCATTTTATATCGTTACTAATCTTGTACTTTGAAAATTTTCCAGACTTCCACAGGTTCACTAATGCTTTATTTTCTTTCAGGGTATTCTAAGATTAATCAATTCTCTTCTTTCAGGGTATTTTAAGATTAATCAACTCTCTTCTTTCAGGGTATTTTAAGATTAATCAATTCTCTTCTTTCAGGGTATTTTAAGAGATTAACACCGATCGTAGATCGTAGATCGGTGTTAACAATTAGGGACGAATTAATCACCTTTCTGTTACAGTTCCGCCACATGACTATATAATTGTCGTTAAAAATTGATGCGAAAAAATGTGTATGGCGAATTTTATCAACAGAAATAAGGCAATTTATTTGAGGATCGGAAGAGGGCCTATATTTCATTGCTGTCCTACGATTTATCTCAATGTGAGTAGCCGACAATTGTAGTATAATTTAAAGAAATAATTAGGAATCGAAAAGTGAGAACTTTTTTGCTACAGAAAATTATGGCAACATATTATTCCTCCACATTGCTTAATCTCGTGTCTCTCCATGTTTCGGTTACAGTTCAGATTTCTGAAGAATCGTACGAATGAAGCTTGGAAGATCCCATTATAGACCATGGGACCCATGGATGACCAGCAGGGAAACATTATTTCTGTTCAAGAATCAAGAATTAATGGTAAGCGCGCAGAAGCTTTTCTTGTATTCGCAATCTTATCCCTGTAATCGAACTTCGATTTGCCATTTAATTGTTGAATTTCTTTGGTCTTCAGACGGTGCGTCCCGGTATCTCCACCCCTGCAGAAGTGCAGTCTAACGAGGCATTTATGGAATATGGGATTGAAGGGAATCTGAAAGTGCTAGGAATCAGATATCTATATGGGGAATTCCACGAAACGTTTGATTTTCTCAAAAAGTGTAACTCGATTTTATATTTTCAAGCACACGTCTCAAACCTTGTCGGGCATTATTCTTGTAGACTATAATAAGTGAAGAATACACTCGCGTTACTCATTTTTATTGATACGTTAAGAATTATAGTTACGGTGAAAATATCTAAAAATCGTTTTTCTTTACGAAAAAGATTAATTTATCTTAATTTCATGGTTATAACTTATAACATGGTTTTTTATTTACTAATTTTTTTTTTTTCAATTCTCTTTTTTCTCATTTTTTTTTTTCATTTTTATTCTTTTTTTACTTACGATACAAATACGCGTTCGTATCGATGAAATCTGAAAAATTGTACATTTCAATGCTATCTTTAACATTTCACAAAAATATTCGAATATTTATTGATCAAATAAAACTTCATATAACATTAGAAGTACCGAAAGTTTAATGTGAGGATTTTCGAAGTAGATTTCTACCATAAAGGCTTACAAAATACAGGACATTTTAACGAGAAAGAAATAACATTGGAGCTGTGCTAACGAAGAAACATGATTTCAAAAAATCTTTACGCAGTATAGATTCAAATATTTCGACTTCCAGCTTCATCAGTTTTTATGGCACATTGATTTTGGAACCATGCTTTCTTTTGTTTTTTGTAAAGCTACCAGGACGTGGAATCCGAATTTCAACTTTTAGATTCCTCAAAAAGTTATAAACAAAAAAGTAGAAAATATGTAAACGACCAAAAATGAAGTATCGCTACTTTGAGTGCGAATTATGGTGAAATGTCGAATGGCACACTTATATAACATCAATTACTTCAAAAGTCATAATTATAAGAAGATTTTACCAAATTTCCAAATCAATTCATATACCCCTCAAAAAGCTGGAGGTAGAAAATGAAAACGGGAATTGAGAGTATCGCTTGAAAATGTGCAATTTTTCAGTAATTTTATTTTTCAAAGTCTCTCTTTTATACATTTAAAATTTTAGTTTGTTCTTGTCGAAGTTCGAATTCGGTAAAATGAAACTGGGTTCATAAAAAAAAAATTCTCTTTCCGTATGAATATATGTCGCGTTAACAACTAAAATGAATGTTCGATTGACAATTCATTTGAGTTTCTTTATGAATTTTTCACAGTATATAAGGAATCGGACTGACCCAGCAAAATTCTGATCCAGAAAATCTACAGAGAACTCGAAAAACAAATTAGTGGGATTGAAGGATCGGCGAACGAGGAACAGGTGAGCATTGAAACGAGATATAATTATATTAATATTCATCATTTATTCATATTCATCATCATTATCATTATTATTATTATTATTATTACAATTCGTTTATCCGGCAGGGGTGTGTACAGAAATACAAAATAAATTTGTAATCGGTATTTTTCTCTATCGTATCCCCGATTACGTGTTGTCAAAAATGTGTATCTGAGTAAAGAACCGTATTTAAAGATATAGGGACGATATAGGGACGATATTCCTGCAGATTCCAGGGTTGAATTTGTATTTTTATCGGAATGATTCGTGAATCGAAAATTCGACTTGACCCCAAATACTGCGAAAAAATGCAATCAACGGTAGTGTAAGATCCTCGCCACTATAAATGTGTACTCCGGGTAAAAATCGTAAAATATTCTATAATAAGAATATTCGCTTGAAAATTCATGACTTCCCGGTGAAATAACGAGATTTCCTTACTCTCACTTCGGTCTTATTTCATTTTTTAAACGTTGGCTTTTTCGAAATAAAAATTTCCCAGTCTTATTTACTTCTTTATAAACAGATCATTACGATTGTTGTCAAAATTCGGGTTCGAAATTCGCGCCAGGCGCGGAGGAAACCACGACCAATGACATGAGTTGCCAGCGCATGCGCAGAAAACTGCTTCCGCGTTCCGGTCGTACTCACGCCGGATTGCGGCGACTTTCATCCGCTAAAATTTTCAATCTCAATTTATACGTGATCAGAGTGGCGCCGGTCGACGTCTCGACGCCTTATAGTTTAGGCAAGATGCTATAATTCGATGTACGCTTCTTTGTTAAGGTAAGAGATTGTGATCTTGCGATTCAACGATCATTATCTAAGGGAAAAATAACTTGTCGCGGTTGACGGAGTTGCATGCCAGTTTGAATTTTTCTCCCGAATTGTCTCAACCGGTGGGTAGTGAATATATATATATATATATATTCATTCTACATTTTTCGTACTTCAGCGTAAATTCTTTATTTCATCGCGTAATAATATCGGGTCCGGGAAAAAGTCGTCATAAATGTAATGCGGTTAGATCGAAAATATTTCAAATATTCTATACGGCGAAAATCCAGGGGCATGACGGGAAAAAACATCCGACATCAGGCCATCTTTGTCGAAGCAATAAGCGGGGGAATAATCATCTCGTGTATATTAATGTTTTTGGGGTAATAAACGGACGTTGACATTATAAAAAAAGGTGAGAATAGTTTTATATTTGTATTCCGCGACCGTTGGAAGTAAAATTCAAGTCCGAGCTCGCAATTTATTGACAATAAAACGTTTTACAATAATACGTTTTCGGATAAATTTTCTTGACCGTTGCGCAGTTAACTGTTCGCTGCAGTTATATACGTTATAATTATTAATTCTACTTGTAAGTAGCTAACAATTGCGTATCTTTCGAATCAGTTATCATATTATGATAGTCAATTACATTTCGAAGTATCGTGTAGAAGTTATGATCTGCGTATAATCGTATGTAATACGTAAATAGTCTAACAACGGATATACAATACAAATACGAGCGAGTTGAAGATGCACAAATCGCAAGTTTTTTACATTCGGACAAAGTTCGAAAATCTTTAGACCGGTTTTTTACTCATTTTCACGGCTTGACCGAACCTTCGAATAAACAATGCGAATCCTTATTATAACGAAACAATAATTTTGTTACAGAGACAAACTGTAGTATAGGTGAAAGATGCAGATCTCAAGTTCTGAAGCTGTTTATACAGATAAAATGCATCTTACCGATGAATGAAATGAGAGGTGAGCCACTAATTGAAATATTATTTATCTTTTCAGTCTCATTTCTAGATCGACATTGAGAATCATAATTTCTTTGTTTGGTGAAAAAAAAGAGATGATATAACATGAATAGTGATAGAAATATTTATCTGAAATTTATTTCTCATTTCTATCATTACTCTAATTTGGTTTAATTTTATTTCTCCAGAGTAAGTTGAATCTGGAGATCCCGAATATCTAATGGGCCGATGGAAACTGCGAGTGAGACTCCATTCCGGGATACGGGGCCCAAAGTGTTGGAAATTGAGGTGAGAATTGATTTACTTCGCCAGCAATCTTCCTCCTTATCACGTGATACTGACTCGTGAATCCTCCGATGATAGACGAAATTTATTGTCATTTTTATTCACAAGAATTATCCAAGTTCAATCGAGCAAAGAAATAAGATCGGATACACATCCTCGAGTTTATCACGAATAGTAATTGATTATAGTTTACTTGCTTGATTTTCGACTCATATTTCATCACCACAATTTTCTGAATCATTTCTTTCTATTTCAAGAAAGATAAGAGAAGATAATGAGAAAAGAAAGCATCGGAGACAGCATGAAAACAAATATCCGAGTGAAAAAGTTCTATAGATGCTGCTGAAATGCATGGGGACAGATGTCGAGGGCCGATTATGAAAATCCAATCTCACCGATGAATTGATTAGAAGGTAAACAGCATTTTCAATTGCCTTTCTGCCTTTATGGTGAAGTTTAATCATTGTCTGACTCGAATCGGTACCTACATTCGTGATTTCCAACAGTTTTTATGTTTCGTGTGAAAATATCGCTATGAAAATTATATGAATGCGTTCGGAAAATAAATGTTCTGCTTCTCTTTTGTGTTTCTATCAGATTGCAATGGACCGGATGTGGTCGGGACCGATTTAGCGAGAACCTCGGCGAAAATTAGAGACAGGAGGACGATCCGAAGCTGATAGGAAGGTCGGAGCCATGGTCTGAGCAAGGGAGCAATTGCAAAAGAGGTGAGAAAAAGATACCTCCTCGCCAATCTCTATTTTACCAAAAATAGTTATGAGCTTTCATTTTTTTTCGTCCAACATATCGTGACAAAGAATTTTCTAACTCATTTCTTTCTCCTTTCTGTCCCCTTTCCATGTTCCGGTACGTCAACAGCCAAGCAGACACATCCGAGTGCAATTGCTCTCTCCCTACTCGGCAGCGTCGGTGAGTCGCATGATTTTTGGTAACGGGCTTCCTTTCCTTGGTACTCTCTTTTCTCTATCGCGTGGCGTGGCGGTAACATTGTACAATCTCCGATTTCTTAGCTCAATTCAGATAGGCTCACTCTCGACCGCAACGGAGCTTGCTTACATAATCATAGAGATTCCCTTACAGACGGCAATGTAACATTATACTTGTTACTGCGCCCTCTCATTACAGATATACGTATAGCCAAATGCTTGAACTCAATTTCACGGCCCTTACGGCCCTCATCCGTTGCGAATCGCGGTGAGCATCGCGGCAGGAGAACATCCATCGCTCAATCGGTTTCCATAATTATCATTCCCCTTGCCAGATTTGCTCGAATTCTTTCCGATTGAGTAGTGGGTCCTCCTGAGGTTCAATTCATGCTTTAAAATCTCTAGGAGCGGGTCCGACATAAGAATGAACGACCCCCCTAGCAAGATGTTCGAGTAGAGTCCTTTACATGTACAACTAAAGATTTAAATATCAAAACATTCAAGTATGGAAATAAGAAAATATCAAAGTATGAAAATATTGAAATATCCAAGGTCCACTTGAATTAGTCCGCTTAGAAGAAAAAGTTTGCAAACTTTGTCCAGGATGTACCTAACCCGTTCTTTCCCTACAGCAAATGAAACGGTAAGTCTCCGACCACGATGTGTGCAATGATTTTTATGCTTGTGTTGGAGAGAATCCGAAGCCGGTGATTTTTAGCTTTCCGTACAGGTGAATCGGGAAGGTAGGGCAACCCGTGGGAGGGTGGTTACGAGTCTGTGTGTGCGTGCCTGTATTATGCAGTATTTATGTAACATGCAACTCCGTTGGGTGGGTCTTGGGAACCAGGCGAGGGCAGGAAGGGTCGCGAAATGGGATGGTGGTGGACTAATATATTATTTTCCACAGCAAATTCAAGCGATCACAATATAAGAAAAAGTAGTAGCCGCCTCTTTTATATAATTTTTCTGGAATTTCACTTATTCATTCAAATACTTGTTATCCATTAGTATACCCATCGCCTAATTAGAATCAAATACTTTTCACACCCATAATATAATCAGAAGGAACATGAGTCTCCCTGTTATATATTTTTCACCTATTCGAATCCTTTGTTTCCAATATCAGTAGAATAAATCAATTTCTTCAATAAAGTATAATCTGTCTGCATTAAATGAGCTGTGATCGCTTGAATGGGCAAGATGCATCTCTTTATTTCCGCGCTTACGTGGGGCGCGGGGATAAGAGAGGCTGAGCCCGAAGACTTCACGTTGAAGAGGACGCCGACCGTCACGCCACCAAAAATATTCTATGCTTGCCTTGAAATCTTTACACCTTTCTCACTTGACGACTATCTGCCAATAACTATTTGCCAATTTTAAATATCTAGCCAATTTACATCCAATATATACCCAACAGCAGATAGCGTCAAGTCTTCCTTTCCTCGCATGCCTTTCTTCTTATGCTCAATGCTATCTTATGGAGCATTTTATATCGTTACTAATCTTGTACTTTGAAAATTTTCCAGACTTCCACAGGTTCACTAATGCTTTATTTTCTTTCAGGGTATTCTAAGATTAATCAATTCTCTTCTTTCAGGGTATTTTAAGATTAATCAACTCTCTTCTTTCAGGGTATTTTAAGATTAATCAATTCTCTTCTTTCAGGGTATTTTAAGAGATTAACACCGATCGTAGATCGTAGATCGGTGTTAACAATTAGGGACGAATTAATCACCTTTCTGTTACAGTTCCGCCACATGACTATATAATTGTCGTTAAAAATTGATGCGAAAAAATGTGTATGGCGAATTTTATCAACAGAAATAAGGCAATTTATTTGAGGATCGGAAGAGGGCCTATATTTCATTGCTGTCCTACGATTTATCTCAATGTGAGTAGCCGACAATTGTAGTATAATTTAAAGAAATAATTAGGAATCGAAAAGTGAGAACTTTTTTGCTACAGAAAATTATGGCAACATATTATTCCTCCACATTGCTTAATCTCGTGTCTCTCCATGTTTCGGTTACAGTTCAGATTTCTGAAGAATCGTACGAATGAAGCTTGGAAGATCCCATTATAGACCATGGGACCCATGGATGACCAGCAGGGAAACATTATTTCTGTTCAAGAATCAAGAATTAATGGTAAGCGCGCAGAAGCTTTTCTTGTATTCGCAATCTTATCCCTGTAATCGAACTTCGATTTGCCATTTAATTGTTGAATTTCTTTGGTCTTCAGACGGTGCGTCCCGGTATCTCCACCCCTGCAGAAGTGCAGTCTAACGAGGCATTTATGGAATATGGGATTGAAGGGAATCTGAAAGTGCTAGGAATCAGATATCTATATGGGGAATTCCACGAAACGTTTGATTTTCTCAAAAAGTGTAACTCGATTTTATATTTTCAAGCACACGTCTCAAACCTTGTCGGGCATTATTCTTGTAGACTATAATAAGTGAAGAATACACTCGCGTTACTCATTTTTATTGATACGTTAAGAATTATAGTTACGGTGAAAATATCTAAAAATCGTTTTTCTTTACGAAAAAGATTAATTTATCTTAATTTCATGGTTATAACTTATAACATGGTTTTTTATTTACTAATTTTTTTTTTTTCAATTCTCTTTTTTCTCATTTTTTTTTTTCATTTTTATTCTTTTTTTACTTACGATACAAATACGCGTTCGTATCGATGAAATCTGAAAAATTGTACATTTCAATGCTATCTTTAACATTTCACAAAAATATTCGAATATTTATTGATCAAATAAAACTTCATATAACATTAGAAGTACCGAAAGTTTAATGTGAGGATTTTCGAAGTAGATTTCTACCATAAAGGCTTACAAAATACAGGACATTTTAACGAGAAAGAAATAACATTGGAGCTGTGCTAACGAAGAAACATGATTTCAAAAAATCTTTACGCAGTATAGATTCAAATATTTCGACTTCCAGCTTCATCAGTTTTTATGGCACATTGATTTTGGAACCATGCTTTCTTTTGTTTTTTGTAAAGCTACCAGGACGTGGAATCCGAATTTCAACTTTTAGATTCCTCAAAAAGTTATAAACAAAAAAGTAGAAAATATGTAAACGACCAAAAATGAAGTATCGCTACTTTGAGTGCGAATTATGGTGAAATGTCGAATGGCACACTTATATAACATCAATTACTTCAAAAGTCATAATTATAAGAAGATTTTACCAAATTTCCAAATCAATTCATATACCCCTCAAAAAGCTGGAGGTAGAAAATGAAAACGGGAATTGAGAGTATCGCTTGAAAATGTGCAATTTTTCAGTAATTTTATTTTTCAAAGTCTCTCTTTTATACATTTAAAATTTTAGTTTGTTCTTGTCGAAGTTCGAATTCGGTAAAATGAAACTGGGTTCATAAAAAAAAAATTCTCTTTCCGTATGAATATATGTCGCGTTAACAACTAAAATGAATGTTCGATTGACAATTCATTTGAGTTTCTTTATGAATTTTTCACAGTATATAAGGAATCGGACTGACCCAGCAAAATTCTGATCCAGAAAATCTACAGAGAACTCGAAAAACAAATTAGTGGGATTGAAGGATCGGCGAACGAGGAACAGGTGAGCATTGAAACGAGATATAATTATATTAATATTCATCATTTATTCATATTCATCATCATTATCATTATTATTATTATTATTATTACAATTCGTTTATCCGGCAGGGGTGTGTACAGAAATACAAAATAAATTTGTAATCGGTATTTTTCTCTATCGTATCCCCGATTACGTGTTGTCAAAAATGTGTATCTGAGTAAAGAACCGTATTTAAAGATATAGGGACGATATAGGGACGATATTCCTGCAGATTCCAGGGTTGAATTTGTATTTTTATCGGAATGATTCGTGAATCGAAAATTCGACTTGACCCCAAATACTGCGAAAAAATGCAATCAACGGTAGTGTAAGATCCTCGCCACTATAAATGTGTACTCCGGGTAAAAATCGTAAAATATTCTATAATAAGAATATTCGCTTGAAAATTCATGACTTCCCGGTGAAATAACGAGATTTCCTTACTCTCACTTCGGTCTTATTTCATTTTTTAAACGTTGGCTTTTTCGAAATAAAAATTTCCCAGTCTTATTTACTTCTTTATAAACAGATCATTACGATTGTTGTCAAAATTCGGGTTCGAAATTCGCGCCAGGCGCGGAGGAAACCACGACCAATGACATGAGTTGCCAGCGCATGCGCAGAAAACTGCTTCCGCGTTCCGGTCGTACTCACGCCGGATTGCGGCGACTTTCATCCGCTAAAATTTTCAATCTCAATTTATACGTGATCAGAGTGGCGCCGGTCGACGTCTCGACGCCTTATAGTTTAGGCAAGATGCTATAATTCGATGTACGCTTCTTTGTTAAGGTAAGAGATTGTGATCTTGCGATTCAACGATCATTATCTAAGGGAAAAATAACTTGTCGCGGTTGACGGAGTTGCATGCCAGTTTGAATTTTTCTCCCGAATTGTCTCAACCGGTGGGTAGTGAATATATATATATATATATATTCATTCTACATTTTTCGTACTTCAGCGTAAATTCTTTATTTCATCGCGTAATAATATCGGGTCCGGGAAAAAGTCGTCATAAATGTAATGCGGTTAGATCGAAAATATTTCAAATATTCTATACGGCGAAAATCCAGGGGCATGACGGGAAAAAACATCCGACATCAGGCCATCTTTGTCGAAGCAATAAGCGGGGGAATAATCATCTCGTGTATATTAATGTTTTTGGGGTAATAAACGGACGTTGACATTATAAAAAAAGGTGAGAATAGTTTTATATTTGTATTCCGCGACCGTTGGAAGTAAAATTCAAGTCCGAGCTCGCAATTTATTGACAATAAAACGTTTTACAATAATACGTTTTCGGATAAATTTTCTTGACCGTTGCGCAGTTAACTGTTCGCTGCAGTTATATACGTTATAATTATTAATTCTACTTGTAAGTAGCTAACAATTGCGTATCTTTCGAATCAGTTATCATATTATGATAGTCAATTACATTTCGAAGTATCGTGTAGAAGTTATGATCTGCGTATAATCGTATGTAATACGTAAATAGTCTAACAACGGATATACAATACAAATACGAGCGAGTTGAAGATGCACAAATCGCAAGTTTTTTACATTCGGACAAAGTTCGAAAATCTTTAGACCGGTTTTTTACTCATTTTCACGGCTTGACCGAACCTTCGAATAAACAATGCGAATCCTTATTATAACGAAACAATAATTTTGTTACAGAGACAAACTGTAGTATAGGTGAAAGATGCAGATCTCAAGTTCTGAAGCTGTTTATACAGATAAAATGCATCTTACCGATGAATGAAATGAGAGGTGAGCCACTAATTGAAATATTATTTATCTTTTCAGTCTCATTTCTAGATCGACATTGAGAATCATAATTTCTTTGTTTGGCGAAAAAAAAGAGATGATATAACATGAATAGTGATAGAAATATTTATCTGAAATTTATTTCTCATTTCTATCATTACTCTAATTTGGTTTAATTTTATTTCTCCAGAGTAAGTTGAATCTGGAGATCCCGAATATCTAATGGGCCGATGGAAACTGCGAGTGAGACTCCATTCCGGGATACGGGGCCCAAAGTGTTGGAAATTGAGGTGAGAATTGATTTACTTCGCCAGCAATCTTCCTCCTTATCACGTGATACTGACTCGTGAATCCTCCGATGATAGACGAAATTTATTGTCATTTTTATTCACAAGAATTATCCAAGTTCAATCGAGCAAAGAAATAAGATCGGATACACATCCTCGAGTTTATCACGAATAGTAATTGATTATAGTTTACTTGCTTGATTTTCGACTCATATTTCATCACCACAATTTTCTGAATCATTTCTTTCTATTTCAAGAAAGATAAGAGAAGATAATGAGAAAAGAAAGCATCGGAGACAGCATGAAAACAAATATCCGAGTACGAAAGTTCTATAGATGCTGCTGAAATGCATGGGGACAGATGTCGAGGGCCGATTATGAAAATCCAATCTCACCGATGAATTGATTAGAAGGTAAACAGCATTTTCAATTGCCTTTCTGCCTTTATGGTGAAGTTTAATCATTGTCTGACTCGAATCGGTACCTACATTCGTGATTTCCAACAGTTTTTATGTTTCGTGTGAAAATATCGCTATGAAAATTATATGAATGCGTTCGGAAAATAAATGTTCTGCTTCTCTTTTGTGTTTCTATCAGATTGCAATGGACCGGATGTGGTCGGGACCGATTTAGCGAGAACCTCGGCGAAAATTAGAGACAGGAGGACGATCCGAAGCTGATAGGAAGGTCGGAGCCATGGTCTGAGCAAGGGAGCAATTGCAAAAGAGGTGAGAAAAAGATACCTCCTCGCCAATCTCTATTTTACCAAAAATAGTTATGAGCTTTCATTTTTTTTCGTCCAACATATCGTGACAAAGAATTTTCTAACTCATTTCTTTCTCCTTTCTGTCCCCTTTCCATGTTCCGGTACGTCAACAGCCAAGCAGACACATCCGAGTGCAATTGCTCTCTCCCTACTCGGCAGCGTCGGTGAGTCGCATGATTTTTGGTAACGGGCTTCCTTTCCTTGGTACTCTCTTTTCTCTATCGCGTGGCGTGGCGGTAACATTGTACAATCTCCGATTTCTTAGCTCAATTCAGATAGGCTCACTCTCGACCGCAACGGAGCTTGCTTACATAATCATAGAGATTCCCTTACAGACGGCAATGTAACATTATACTTGTTACTGCGCCCTCTCATTACAGATATACGTATAGCCAAATGCTTGAACTCAATTTCACGGCCCTTACGGCCCTCATCCGTTGCGAATCGCGGTGAGCATCGCGGCAGGAGAACATCCATCGCTCAATCGGTTTCCATAATTATCATTCCCCTTGCCAGATTTGCTCGAATTCTTTCCGATTGAGTAGTGGGTCCTCCTGAGGTTCAATTCATGCTTTAAAATCTCTAGGAGCGGGTCCGACATAAGAATGAACGACCCCCCTAGCAAGATGTTCGAGTAGAGTCCTTTACATGTACAACTAAAGATTTAAATATCAAAACATTCAAGTATGGAAATAAGAAAATATCAAAGTATGAAAATATTGAAATATCCAAGGTCCACTTGAATTAGTCCGCTTAGAAGAAAAAGTTTGCAAACTTTGTCCAGGATGTACCTAACCCGTTCTTTCCCTACAGCAAATGAAACGGTAAGTCTCCGACCACGATGTGTGCAATGATTTTTATGCTTGTGTTGGAGAGAATCCGAAGCCGGTGATTTTTAGCTTTCCGTACAGGTGAATCGGGAAGGTAGGGCAACCCGTGGGAGGGTGGTTACGAGTCTGTGTGTGCGTGCCTGTATTATGCAGTATTTATGTAACATGCAACTCCGTTGGGTGGGTCTTGGGAACCAGGCGAGGGCAGGAAGGGTCGCGAAATGGGATGGTGGTGGACTAATATATTATTTTCCACAGCAAATTCAAGCGATCACAATATAAGAAAAAGTAGTAGCCGCCTCTTTTATATAATTTTTCTGGAATTTCACTTATTCATTCAAATACTTGTTATCCATTAGTATACCCATCGCCTAATTAGAATCAAATACTTTTCACACCCATAATATAATCAGAAGGAACATGAGTCTCCCTGTTATATATTTTTCACCTATTCGAATCCTTTGTTTCCAATATCAGTAGAATAAATCAATTTCTTCAATAAAGTATAATCTGTCTGCATTAAATGAGCTGTGATCGCTTGAATGGGCAAGATGCATCTCTTTATTTCCGCGCTTACGTGGGGCGCGGGGATAAGAGAGGCTGAGCCCGAAGACTTCACGTTGAAGAGGACGCCGACCGTCACGCCACCAAAAATATTCTATGCTTGCCTTGAAATCTTTACACCTTTCTCACTTGACGACTATCTGCCAATAACTATTTGCCAATTTTAAATATCTAGCCAATTTACATCCAATATATACCCAACAGCAGATAGCGTCAAGTCTTCCTTTCCTCGCATGCCTTTCTTCTTATGCTCAATGCTATCTTATGGAGCATTTTATATCGTTACTAATCTTGTACTTTGAAAATTTTCCAGACTTCCACAGGTTCACTAATGCTTTATTTTCTTTCAGGGTATTCTAAGATTAATCAATTCTCTTCTTTCAGGGTATTTTAAGATTAATCAACTCTCTTCTTTCAGGGTATTTTAAGATTAATCAATTCTCTTCTTTCAGGGTATTTTAAGAGATTAACACCGATCGTAGATCGTAGATCGGTGTTAACAATTAGGGACGAATTAATCACCTTTCTGTTACAGTTCCGCCACATGACTATATAATTGTCGTTAAAAATTGATGCGAAAAAATGTGTATGGCGAATTTTATCAACAGAAATAAGGCAATTTATTTGAGGATCGGAAGAGGGCCTATATTTCATTGCTGTCCTACGATTTATCTCAATGTGAGTAGCCGACAATTGTAGTATAATTTAAAGAAATAATTAGGAATCGAAAAGTGAGAACTTTTTTGCTACAGAAAATTATGGCAACATATTATTCCTCCACATTGCTTAATCTCGTGTCTCTCCATGTTTCGGTTACAGTTCAGATTTCTGAAGAATCGTACGAATGAAGCTTGGAAGATCCCATTATAGACCATGGGACCCATGGATGACCAGCAGGGAAACATTATTTCTGTTCAAGAATCAAGAATTAATGGTAAGCGCGCAGAAGCTTTTCTTGTATTCGCAATCTTATCCCTGTAATCGAACTTCGATTTGCCATTTAATTGTTGAATTTCTTTGGTCTTCAGACGGTGCGTCCCGGTATCTCCACCCCTGCAGAAGTGCAGTCTAACGAGGCATTTATGGAATATGGGATTGAAGGGAATCTGAAAGTGCTAGGAATCAGATATCTATATGGGGAATTCCACGAAACGTTTGATTTTCTCAAAAAGTGTAACTCGATTTTATATTTTCAAGCACACGTCTCAAACCTTGTCGGGCATTATTCTTGTAGACTATAATAAGTGAAGAATACACTCGCGTTACTCATTTTTATTGATACGTTAAGAATTATAGTTACGGTGAAAATATCTAAAAATCGTTTTTCTTTACGAAAAAGATTAATTTATCTTAATTTCATGGTTATAACTTATAACATGGTTTTTTATTTACTAATTTTTTTTTTTTCAATTCTCTTTTTTCTCATTTTTTTTTTTCATTTTTATTCTTTTTTTACTTACGATACAAATACGCGTTCGTATCGATGAAATCTGAAAAATTGTACATTTCAATGCTATCTTTAACATTTCACAAAAATATTCGAATATTTATTGATCAAATAAAACTTCATATAACATTAGAAGTACCGAAAGTTTAATGTGAGGATTTTCGAAGTAGATTTCTACCATAAAGGCTTACAAAATACAGGACATTTTAACGAGAAAGAAATAACATTGGAGCTGTGCTAACGAAGAAACATGATTTCAAAAAATCTTTACGCAGTATAGATTCAAATATTTCGACTTCCAGCTTCATCAGTTTTTATGGCACATTGATTTTGGAACCATGCTTTCTTTTGTTTTTTGTAAAGCTACCAGGACGTGGAATCCGAATTTCAACTTTTAGATTCCTCAAAAAGTTATAAACAAAAAAGTAGAAAATATGTAAACGACCAAAAATGAAGTATCGCTACTTTGAGTGCGAATTATGGTGAAATGTCGAATGGCACACTTATATAACATCAATTACTTCAAAAGTCATAATTATAAGAAGATTTTACCAAATTTCCAAATCAATTCATATACCCCTCAAAAAGCTGGAGGTAGAAAATGAAAACGGGAATTGAGAGTATCGCTTGAAAATGTGCAATTTTTCAGTAATTTTATTTTTCAAAGTCTCTCTTTTATACATTTAAAATTTTAGTTTGTTCTTGTCGAAGTTCGAATTCGGTAAAATGAAACTGGGTTCATAAAAAAAAAATTCTCTTTCCGTATGAATATATGTCGCGTTAACAACTAAAATGAATGTTCGATTGACAATTCATTTGAGTTTCTTTATGAATTTTTCACAGTATATAAGGAATCGGACTGACCCAGCAAAATTCTGATCCAGAAAATCTACAGAGAACTCGAAAAACAAATTAGTGGGATTGAAGGATCGGCGAACGAGGAACAGGTGAGCATTGAAACGAGATATAATTATATTAATATTCATCATTTATTCATATTCATCATCATTATCATTATTATTATTATTATTATTACAATTCGTTTATCCGGCAGGGGTGTGTACAGAAATACAAAATAAATTTGTAATCGGTATTTTTCTCTATCGTATCCCCGATTACGTGTTGTCAAAAATGTGTATCTGAGTAAAGAACCGTATTTAAAGATATAGGGACGATATAGGGACGATATTCCTGCAGATTCCAGGGTTGAATTTGTATTTTTATCGGAATGATTCGTGAATCGAAAATTCGACTTGACCCCAAATACTGCGAAAAAATGCAATCAACGGTAGTGTAAGATCCTCGCCACTATAAATGTGTACTCCGGGTAAAAATCGTAAAATATTCTATAATAAGAATATTCGCTTGAAAATTCATGACTTCCCGGTGAAATAACGAGATTTCCTTACTCTCACTTCGGTCTTATTTCATTTTTTAAACGTTGGCTTTTTCGAAATAAAAATTTCCCAGTCTTATTTACTTCTTTATAAACAGATCATTACGATTGTTGTCAAAATTCGGGTTCGAAATTCGCGCCAGGCGCGGAGGAAACCACGACCAATGACATGAGTTGCCAGCGCATGCGCAGAAAACTGCTTCCGCGTTCCGGTCGTACTCACGCCGGATTGCGGCGACTTTCATCCGCTAAAATTTTCAATCTCAATTTATACGTGATCAGAGTGGCGCCGGTCGACGTCTCGACGCCTTATAGTTTAGGCAAGATGCTATAATTCGATGTACGCTTCTTTGTTAAGGTAAGAGATTGTGATCTTGCGATTCAACGATCATTATCTAAGGGAAAAATAACTTGTCGCGGTTGACGGAGTTGCATGCCAGTTTGAATTTTTCTCCCGAATTGTCTCAACCGGTGGGTAGTGAATATATATATATATATATATTCATTCTACATTTTTCGTACTTCAGCGTAAATTCTTTATTTCATCGCGTAATAATATCGGGTCCGGGAAAAAGTCGTCATAAATGTAATGCGGTTAGATCGAAAATATTTCAAATATTCTATACGGCGAAAATCCAGGGGCATGACGGGAAAAAACATCCGACATCAGGCCATCTTTGTCGAAGCAATAAGCGGGGGAATAATCATCTCGTGTATATTAATGTTTTTGGGGTAATAAACGGACGTTGACATTATAAAAAAAGGTGAGAATAGTTTTATATTTGTATTCCGCGACCGTTGGAAGTAAAATTCAAGTCCGAGCTCGCAATTTATTGACAATAAAACGTTTTACAATAATACGTTTTCGGATAAATTTTCTTGACCGTTGCGCAGTTAACTGTTCGCTGCAGTTATATACGTTATAATTATTAATTCTACTTGTAAGTAGCTAACAATTGCGTATCTTTCGAATCAGTTATCATATTATGATAGTCAATTACATTTCGAAGTATCGTGTAGAAGTTATGATCTGCGTATAATCGTATGTAATACGTAAATAGTCTAACAACGGATATACAATACAAATACGAGCGAGTTGAAGATGCACAAATCGCAAGTTTTTTACATTCGGACAAAGTTCGAAAATCTTTAGACCGGTTTTTTACTCATTTTCACGGCTTGACCGAACCTTCGAATAAACAATGCGAATCCTTATTATAACGAAACAATAATTTTGTTACAGAGACAAACTGTAGTATAGGTGAAAGATGCAGATCTCAAGTTCTGAAGCTGTTTATACAGATAAAATGCATCTTACCGATGAATGAAATGAGAGGTGAGCCACTAATTGAAATATTATTTATCTTTTCAGTCTCATTTCTAGATCGACATTGAGAATCATAATTTCTTTGTTTGGCGAAAAAAAAGAGATGATATAACATGAATAGTGATAGAAATATTTATCTGAAATTTATTTCTCATTTCTATCATTACTCTAATTTGGTTTAATTTTATTTCTCCAGAGTAAGTTGAATCTGGAGATCCCGAATATCTAATGGGCCGATGGAAACTGCGAGTGAGACTCCATTCCGGGATACGGGGCCCAAAGTGTTGGAAATTGAGGTGAGAATTGATTTACTTCGCCAGCAATCTTCCTCCTTATCACGTGATACTGACTCGTGAATCCTCCGATGATAGACGAAATTTATTGTCATTTTTATTCACAAGAATTATCCAAGTTCAATCGAGCAAAGAAATAAGATCGGATACACATCCTCGAGTTTATCACGAATAGTAATTGATTATAGTTTACTTGCTTGATTTTCGACTCATATTTCATCACCACAATTTTCTGAATCATTTCTTTCTATTTCAAGAAAGATAAGAGAAGATAATGAGAAAAGAAAGCATCGGAGACAGCATGAAAACAAATATCCGAGTGAAAAAGTTCTATAGATGCTGCTGAAATGCATGGGGACAGATGTCGAGGGCCGATTATGAAAATCCAATCTCACCGATGAATTGATTAGAAGGTAAACAGCATTTTCAATTGCCTTTCTGCCTTTATGGTGAAGTTTAATCATTGTCTGACTCGAATCGGTACCTACATTCGTGATTTCCAACAGTTTTTATGTTTCGTGTGAAAATATCGCTATGAAAATTATATGAATGCGTTCGGAAAATAAATGTTCTGCTTCTCTTTTGTGTTTCTATCAGATTGCAATGGACCGGATGTGGTCGGGACCGATTTAGCGAGAACCTCGGCGAAAATTAGAGACAGGAGGACGATCCGAAGCTGATAGGAAGGTCGGAGCCATGGTCTGAGCAAGGGAGCAATTGCAAAAGAGGTGAGAAAAAGATACCTCCTCGCCAATCTCTATTTTACCAAAAATAGTTATGAGCTTTCATTTTTTTTCGTCCAACATATCGTGACAAAGAATTTTCTAACTCATTTCTTTCTCCTTTCTGTCCCCTTTCCATGTTCCGGTACGTCAACAGCCAAGCAGACACATCCGAGTGCAATTGCTCTCTCCCTACTCGGCAGCGTCGGTGAGTCGCATGATTTTTGGTAACGGGCTTCCTTTCCTTGGTACTCTCTTTTCTCTATCGCGTGGCGTGGCGGTAACATTGTACAATCTCCGATTTCTTAGCTCAATTCAGATAGGCTCACTCTCGACCGCAACGGAGCTTGCTTACATAATCATAGAGATTCCCTTACAGACGGCAATGTAACATTATACTTGTTACTGCGCCCTCTCATTACAGATATACGTATAGCCAAATGCTTGAACTCAATTTCACGGCCCTTACGGCCCTCATCCGTTGCGAATCGCGGTGAGCATCGCGGCAGGAGAACATCCATCGCTCAATCGGTTTCCATAATTATCATTCCCCTTGCCAGATTTGCTCGAATTCTTTCCGATTGAGTAGTGGGTCCTCCTGAGGTTCAATTCATGCTTTAAAATCTCTAGGAGCGGGTCCGACATAAGAATGAACGACCCCCCTAGCAAGATGTTCGAGTAGAGTCCTTTACATGTACAACTAAAGATTTAAATATCAAAACATTCAAGTATGGAAATAAGAAAATATCAAAGTATGAAAATATTGAAATATCCAAGGTCCACTTGAATTAGTCCGCTTAGAAGAAAAAGTTTGCAAACTTTGTCCAGGATGTACCTAACCCGTTCTTTCCCTACAGCAAATGAAACGGTAAGTCTCCGACCACGATGTGTGCAATGATTTTTATGCTTGTGTTGGAGAGAATCCGAAGCCGGTGATTTTTAGCTTTCCGTACAGGTGAATCGGGAAGGTAGGGCAACCCGTGGGAGGGTGGTTACGAGTCTGTGTGTGCGTGCCTGTATTATGCAGTATTTATGTAACATGCAACTCCGTTGGGTGGGTCTTGGGAACCAGGCGAGGGCAGGAAGGGTCGCGAAATGGGATGGTGGTGGACTAATATATTATTTTCCACAGCAAATTCAAGCGATCACAATATAAGAAAAAGTAGTAGCCGCCTCTTTTATATAATTTTTCTGGAATTTCACTTATTCATTCAAATACTTGTTATCCATTAGTATACCCATCGCCTAATTAGAATCAAATACTTTTCACACCCATAATATAATCAGAAGGAACATGAGTCTCCCTGTTATATATTTTTCACCTATTCGAATCCTTTGTTTCCAATATCAGTAGAATAAATCAATTTCTTCAATAAAGTATAATCTGTCTGCATTAAATGAGCTGTGATCGCTTGAATGGGCAAGATGCATCTCTTTATTTCCGCGCTTACGTGGGGCGCGGGGATAAGAGAGGCTGAGCCCGAAGACTTCACGTTGAAGAGGACGCCGACCGTCACGCCACCAAAAATATTCTATGCTTGCCTTGAAATCTTTACACCTTTCTCACTTGACGACTATCTGCCAATAACTATTTGCCAATTTTAAATATCTAGCCAATTTACATCCAATATATACCCAACAGCAGATAGCGTCAAGTCTTCCTTTCCTCGCATGCCTTTCTTCTTATGCTCAATGCTATCTTATGGAGCATTTTATATCGTTACTAATCTTGTACTTTGAAAATTTTCCAGACTTCCACAGGTTCACTAATGCTTTATTTTCTTTCAGGGTATTCTAAGATTAATCAATTCTCTTCTTTCAGGGTATTTTAAGATTAATCAACTCTCTTCTTTCAGGGTATTTTAAGATTAATCAATTCTCTTCTTTCAGGGTATTTTAAGAGATTAACACCGATCTACGATCGGTGTTAACAATTAGGGACGAATTAATCACCTTTCTGTTACAGTTCCGCCACATGACTATATAATTGTCGTTAAAAATTGATGTGAAAAAATGTGTATGGCGAATTTTATCAACAGAAATAAGGCAATTTATTTGAGGATCGGAAGAGGGCCTATATTTCATTGCTGTCCTACGATTTATCTCAATGTGAGTAGCCGACAATTGTAGTATAATTTAAAGAAAGAATTAGGATTCGAAAAGTGAGAACTTTTTTGCTACACAAAATAATGGCACCATTATTTCTGCATTGCTACATCTCGTGTTACTACACTCTCGTGTTTTCGTTACAGTTCAGGATTCCGAAAGATCGTACAAACGAAGTGTCAGAGTCCGATTATGTACAGATATCTTGGATTATAGACTATGTGGCAAATATATGACCTGCAGGGAAACATCATTTTCGTCTGCAGATCAAAAATTACTGGTAAGCGCGCAGAAGTGCTTTATACAAAGTTATGGCGATACCATTCCTCAATTGCTACATCTCTTCTTCCTCTATATTTCCGTAGCAATTCAGTACAAGGGCCTGCGAAATTCCGGAGGATCGTGAAGCGCGGAAAAGTGAAATTAATAATATTTCGGACCATAGTCCAAAGACTGATCAATGATCAGTATCAAATTAAGAATGTTTTAATCACCTTTTTGTTGCAGCTCGGCCAGAAGACACCTACATCTGCGATAATCGATCAGTAGTTGGTATAATCAATTATCAGGACGTTTTAATATTTTTTCTTGTTGCAGTTTGGTCTGGAGAGACTCACAGCCAGAATGACCGATCAGTGGTTGGTATAATTAATTATAAGGACTTTCTAATATTTTCTTTCGTTGCAGTCCGGCCTGGAGAGACTGTCAGCTCGGAGGACTGATCAGTGGTTGGTATGAGCAATTATAAGGACGTTTTAATCATCTTTCTGTTGCAGTTCTTCCAAAAACGACTTACAACTGCAACGGTTGATCGGTAGTTGGTAAGAATAATTACAGGAGTGTCGCAATCATCTCGCTGTTGCTGATTCGCTGGTGAAGACTGGACAGAGCGATGACCATCGATCAGAATTCAATTTCATAATTTATGTGATCTAAATACTCTTATATTTTGCAGGTTTCAAAGGTTCTTCAGGTTCTCCGGGTACCCCAAGCTATACACCACTTCTTCAAGTACCACGGTACTTACGAATTTGATTGATTCTATGCTTCTCTATTATCTTTTCTTTCTTGAATTAATATTATTACCAACTTTTTCTTTTTTCAATTAATTATAACTATTCTTACAATTGTTAATGTGGTGCTTTGAAAATTATTTTGCTGTATCTTTCTCATGTATCGCTGTGAAAAATGATCATGTGTGCTACGTTCTGATTAATTCATTCATTCATTGTGTTTCATCCAAACTATTTATTTATCGAAATTTGACTAATACTTCTTACATTTTACAGGTCTTATAGGTTCTACGACATCTATAAATATTATCGTTTCTATGCTTTTCTGTTCTTCCTTCTCTCTCGTGTAATTGATATTATCATTGACTGTTTCTTTTTTTTGAATTAATTCTAACTATCCTTATAATTATTTATATTGTGCATCGAAAATTATTTTGCTGCATCTTTCTTCTGTATTTCTATGAAAAATGATCATGTGTGCTACTTTCTGATTAATTCATTCATTCATTGTGTTTCATCCAAACTATTTATTTATTGAAATTTGACTAATACTTCTTACATTTTACAGGTCTTATAGGTTCTACGACATCTACAAATATTATCGTTTCTATGCTTTTCTGTTCTTCCTTCTCTCTCGTGTAATTGATATTATCATTGACTGTTTCTTTTTTTTGAATTAATTCTAACTATCCTTATAATTATTTATATTGTGCATCGAAAATTATTTTGCTGCATCTTTCTTCTGTATTTCTATGAAAAATGATCATGTGTGCTACTTTCTGATTAATTCATTCATTCATTGTGTTTCATCCAAACTATTTATTTATTGAAATTTGACTAATACTTCTTGAATTTTACAGCTCTTATAGGTTCTACGAGATCTATAAATATTATCGTTTCTATGCTTTTCTGTTCTTCCTTCTCTCTCGTGTAATTGATATTATCATTGACTGTTTCTTTTTTTTGAATTAATTCTAACTATCCTTATAATTATTTATATTGTGCATCGAAAATTATTTTGCTGCATCTTTCTTCTGTATTTCTATGAAAAATGATCATGTGTGCTACGTTCTGATTAATTCATTCATTCATTGTGTTTCATCCAAACTATTTATTTATTGAAATTTGACTAATACTTCTTACATTTTACAGGTCTTATAGGTTCTACGACATCTATAAATATTATCGTCTCTATGCTTTTCTGTTCTTCCTTCTCTCTCGTGTAATTGATATTATCATTGACTGTTTCTTTTTTTTGAATTAATTCTAACTATCCTTATAATTATTTATATTGTGCATCGAAAATTATTTTGCTGCATCTTTCTTCTGTATTTCTATGAAAAATGATCATGTGTGCTACTTTCTGATTAATTCATTCATTCATTGTGTTTCATCCAAACTATTTATTTATTGAAATTTGACTAATACTTCTTGAATTTTACAGCTCTTATAGGTTCTACGAGATCTATAAATATTATCGTTTCTATGCTTTTCTGTTCTTCCTTCTCTCTCGTGTAATTGATATTATCATTGACTGTTTCTTTTTTTTGAATTAATTCTAACTATCCTTATAATTATTTATATTGTGCATCGAAAATTATTTTGCTGCATCTTTCTTCTGTATTTCTATGAAAAATGATCATGTGTGCTACGTTCTGATTAATTCATTCATTCATTGTGTTTCATCCAAACTATTTATTTATTGAAATTTGACTAATACTTCTTACATTTTACAGGTCTTATAGGTTCTACGACATCTATAAATATTATCGTCTCTATGCTTTTCTGTTCTTCCTTCTCTCTCGTGTAATTGATATTATCATTGACTGTTTCTTTTTTTTGAATTAATTCTAACTATCCTTATAATTATTTATATTGTGCATCGAAAATTATTTTGCTGCATCTTTCTTCTGTATTTCTATGAAAAATGATCATGTGTGCTACTTTCTGATTAATTCATTCATTCATTGTGTTTCATCCAAACTATTTATTTATTGAAATTTGACTAATACTTCTTGAATTTTACAGCTCTTATAGGTTCTACGAGATCTATAAATATTATCGTTTCTATGCTTTTCTGTTCTTCCTTCTCTCTCGTGTAATTGATATTATCATTGACTGTTTCTTTTTTTTGAATTAATTCTAACTATCCTTATAATTATTTATATTGTGCATCGAAAATTATTTTGCTGCATCTTTCTTCTGTATTTCTATGAAAATTGATCATGTGTGCTACTTTCTGATTAATTCATTCATTCGTTGTCTTTCATTCAAACTATTAATTTATTGAAATTTGACTAATTTTTGTTATATTCTATAGTTTTGGCAGGTTTTCAAGTGCTTCAAGTTCTTCGAGTTGTACAGGATCTGCGGGTTTCATCAATTTAATATTGCGACCAACTGATTCTTGTCATTCTGCAAAGCCAGTTGGAAACGGCTCACATAACTAGTGAGAATTTAATGTATTAATTGAATCTATGATCTGGACTAAAATCTTTATTTTTCAGGCGGGGGGTGGTGTTGGTTGCCTTCTCGCGGTGCCCCCTGAACAAATGCGCTCATTTCATGACCCAACAAATAATAACAATACTAGGAAATGTTGCATATTGCATAGTCGAAAAATTCCGTATACATGGGTCATGCTGGTCAGCGCATTTGACTAAACAACCAACTTTGTAGTCAATAAGTCGAATATTTCGTATTTCACGCAGTTATCGTAGAATTATTGCATTAAGCGAATCAGGTAAAATGCGATCTAGACATCGAAACGTTCAGATACGCGAGTTATAGGACGTTCCTCATCTAAGTTTTATATTTTAAGCGAATTAGGTAAAATGCGATATAGACATCGTAGTCTTTGGATACGCGACACAGAGGACTTTTCTTACTTAAGTTTCAGATTTCAAGCGAATTAGGTAAAATGCGATATAGTCATCGAAACGTTCAGATACACGAAATATAGGACGTTCCTCATCTAAGTTTTATATTTTAAGCGAATTAGGTAAAATGCGATATAGACATCGATACGTTCAGATACGCGAGTTATAGGACGTTCCTCATCTAAGTTTTATATTTTAAGCGAATTAGGTAAAATGCGATATAGACATCGTAGTCTTTGGATACGCGACACAGAGGACTTTTCTTACTTAAGTTTCAGATTTCAAGCGAATTAGGTAAAATGCGATATAGTCATCGAAACGTTCAGATACACGAAATATAGGACGTTCCTCATCTAAGTTTTATATTTTAAGCGAATTAGGTAAAATGCGATATAGACATCGTAGTCTTTTAATACGCGAGTTATAGAACGTTCCTCATCTAAGTTTTATATTTTAAGCGAATTAGGTAAAATGCGATATAGACATCGTAGTCTTTGGATACGCGACACAGAGGACTTTTCTTACTTAAGTTTCAGATTTCAAGCGAATTAGGTAAAATGCGATATAGTCATCGAAACGTTCAGATACACGAAATATAGGACGTTCCTCATCTAAGTTTTATATTTTAAGCGAATTAGGTAAAATGCGATATAGACATCGTAGTCTTTGGATACGCGACACAGAGGACTTTTCTTACTTAAGTTTCAGATTTCAAGCGAATTAGGTAAAATGCGATATAGTCATCGAAACGTTCAGATACACGAAATATAGGACGTTCCTCATCTAAGTTTTATATTTTAAGCGAATTAGGTAAAATGCGATATAGACATCGTAGTCTTTTAATACGCGAGTTATAGAACGTTCCTCATCTAAGTTTTATATTTTAAGCGAATTAGGTAAAATGCGATATAGACATCGTAGTCTTTGGATACGCGACACAGAGGACTTTTCTTACTTAAGTTTCAGATTTCAAGCGAATTAGGTAAAATGCGATATAGACATCGATACGTTCAGATACGCGAGTTATAGGACGTTCCTCATCTAAGTTTTATATTTTAAGCGAATTAGGTAAAATGCGATATAGACATCGTAGTCTTTGGATACGCGACACAGAGGACTTTTCTTACTTAAGTTTCAGATTTCAAGCGAATTAGGTAAAATGCGATATAGTCATCGAAACGTTCAGATACACGAAATATAGGACGTTCCTCATCTAAGTTTTATATTTTAAGCGAATTAGGTAAAATGCGATATAGACATCGTAGTCTTTGGATACGCGACACAGAGGACTTTTCTTACTTAAGTTTCAGATTTCAAGCGAATTAGGTAAAATGCGATATAGTCATCGAAACGTTCAGATACACGAAATATAGGACGTTCCTCATCTAAGTTTTATATTTTAAGCGAATTAGGTAAAATGCGATATAGACATCGTAGTCTTTTAATACGCGAGTTATAGAACGTTCCTCATCTAAGTTTTATATTTTAAGCGAATTAGGTAAAATGCGATATAGACATCGTAGTCTTTGGATACGCGACACAGAGGACTTTTCTTACTTAAGTTTCAGATTTCAAGCGAATTAGGTAAAATGCGATATAGTCATCGAAACGTTCAGATACACGAAATATAGGACGTTCCTCATCTAAGTTTTATATTTTAAGCGAATTAGGTAAAATGCGATATAGACATCGTAGTCTTTTAATACGCGAGTTATAGAACGTTCCTCATCTAAGTTTTATATTTTAAGCGAATTAGGTAAAATGCGATATAGACATCGTAGTCTTTGGATACGCGACACAGAGGACTTTTCTTACTTAAGTTTCAGATTTCAAGCGAATTAGGTAAAATGCGATATAGTCATCGAAACGTTCAGATACACGAAATATAGGACGTTCCTCATCTAAGTTTTATATTTTAAGCGAATTAGGTAAAATGCGATATAGACATCGTAGTCTTTGGATACGCGACACAGAGGACTTTTCTTACTTAAGTTTCAGATTTCAAGCGAATTAGGTAAAATGCGATATAGTCATCGAAACGTTCAGATACACGAAATATAGGACGTTCCTCATCTAAGTTTTATATTTTAAGCGAATTAGGTAAAATGCGATATAGACATCGTAGTCTTTTAATACGCGAGTTATAGAACGTTCCTCATCTAAGTTTTATATTTTAAGCGAATTAGGTAAAATGCGATATAGACATCGTAGTCTTTGGATACGCGACACAGAGGACTTTTCTTACTTAAGTTTCAGATTTCAAGCGAATTAGGTAAAATGCGATATAGTCATCGAAACGTTCAGATACACGAAATATAGGACGTTCCTCATCTAAGTTTTATATTTTAAGCGAATTAGGTAAAATGCGATATAGACATCGTAGTCTTTGGATACGCGAGTTATAGGACGTTCCTCATCTAAGTTTTATATTTTAAGCGAATTAGGTAAAATGCGATATAGACATCGTAGTCTTTAGATACGCGACACAGAGGACTTTTCTTACTTAAGTTTCAGATTTCAAGCGAATTAGGTAAAATGCGATATAGTCATCGAAACGTTCAGATACACGAAATATAGGACGTTCCTCATCTAAGTTTTATATTTTAAGCGAATTAGGTAAAATGCGATATAGACATCGTAGTCTTTGGATACGCGACACAGAGGACTTTTCTTACTTAAGTTTCAGATTTCAAGCGAATTAGGTAAAATGCGATATAGTCATCGAAACGTTCAGATACACGAAATATAGGACGTTCCTCATCTAAGTTTTATATTTTAAGCGAATTAGGTAAAATGCGATATAGACATCGTAGTCTTTGGATACGCGACACAGAGGACTTTTCTTACTTAAGTTTCAGATTTCAAGCGAATTAGGTAAAATGCGATATAGTCATCGAAACGTTCAGATACACGAAATATAGGACGTTCCTCATCTAAGTTTTATATTTTAAGCGAATTAGGTAAAATGCGATATAGACATCGTAGTCTTTTAATACGCGAGTTATAGAACGTTCCTCATCTAAGTTTTATATTTTAAGCGAATTAGGTAAAATGCGATATAGACATCGTAGTCTTTGGATACGCGACACAGAGGACTTTTCTTACTTAAGTTTCAGATTTCAAGCGAATTAGGTAAAATGCGATATAGACATCGATACGTTCAGATACGCGAGTTATAGGACGTTCCTCATCTAAGTTTTATATTTTAAGCGAATTAGGTAAAATGCGATATAGACATCGTAGTCTTTGGATACGCGACACAGAGGACTTTTCTTACTTAAGTTTCAGATTTCAAGCGAATTAGGTAAAATGCGATATAGTCATCGAAACGTTCAGATACACGAAATATAGGACGTTCCTCATCTAAGTTTTATATTTTAAGCGAATTAGGTAAAATGCGATATAGACATCGTAGTCTTTGGATACGCGACACAGAGGACTTTTCTTACTTAAGTTTCAGATTTCAAGCGAATTAGGTAAAATGCGATATAGTCATCGAAACGTTCAGATACACGAAATATAGGACGTTCCTCATCTAAGTTTTATATTTTAAGCGAATTAGGTAAAATGCGATATAGACATCGTAGTCTTTTAATACGCGAGTTATAGAACGTTCCTCATCTAAGTTTTATATTTTAAGCGAATTAGGTAAAATGCGATATAGACATCGTAGTCTTTGGATACGCGACACAGAGGACTTTTCTTACTTAAGTTTCAGATTTCAAGCGAATTAGGTAAAATGCGATATAGTCATCGAAACGTTCAGATACACGAAATATAGGACGTTCCTCATCTAAGTTTTATATTTTAAGCGAATTAGGTAAAATGCGATATAGACATCGTAGTCTTTGGATACGCGACACAGAGGACTTTTCTTACTTAAGTTTCAGATTTCAAGCGAATTAGGTAAAATGCGATATAGACATCGATACGTTCAGATACGCGAGTTATAGGACGTTCCTCATCTAAGTTTTATATTTTAAGCGAATTAGGTAAAATGCGATATAGACATCGTAGTCTTTGGATACGCGACACAGAGGACTTTTCTTACTTAAGTTTCAGATTTCAAGCGAATTAGGTAAAATGCGATATAGTCATCGAAACGTTCAGATACACGAAATATAGGACGTTCCTCATCTAAGTTTTATATTTTAAGCGAATTAGGTAAAATGCGATATAGACATCGTAGTCTTTGGATACGCGACACAGAGGACTTTTCTTACTTAAGTTTCAGATTTCAAGCGAATTAGGTAAAATGCGATATAGTCATCGAAACGTTCAGATACACGAAATATAGGACGTTCCTCATCTAAGTTTTATATTTTAAGCGAATTAGGTAAAATGCGATATAGACATCGTAGTCTTTTAATACGCGAGTTATAGAACGTTCCTCATCTAAGTTTTATATTTTAAGCGAATTAGGTAAAATGCGATATAGACATCGTAGTCTTTGGATACGCGACACAGAGGACTTTTCTTACTTAAGTTTCAGATTTCAAGCGAATTAGGTAAAATGCGATATAGACATCGATACGTTCAGATACGCGAGTTATAGGACGTTCCTCATCTAAGTTTTATATTTTAAGCGAATTAGGTAAAATGCGATATAGACATCGTAGTCTTTGGATACGCGACACAGAGGACTTTTCTTACTTAAGTTTCAGATTTCAAGCGAATTAGGTAAAATGCGATATAGTCATCGAAACGTTCAGATACACGAAATATAGGACGTTCCTCATCTAAGTTTTATATTTTAAGCGAATTAGGTAAAATGCGATATAGACATCGTAGTCTTTTAATACGCGAGTTATAGAACGTTCCTCATCTAAGTTTTATATTTTAAGCGAATTAGGTAAAATGCGATATAGACATCGTAGTCTTTGGATACGCGACACAGAGGACTTTTCTTACTTAAGTTTCAGATTTCAAGCGAATTAGGTAAAATGCGATATAGTCATCGAAACGTTCAGATACACGAAATATAGGACGTTCCTCATCTAAGTTTTATATTTTAAGCGAATTAGGTAAAATGCGATATAGACATCGTAGTCTTTTAATACGCGAGTTATAGAACGTTCCTCATCTAAGTTTTATATTTTAAGCGAATTAGGTAAAATGCGATATAGACATCGTAGTCTTTTAATACGCGAGTTATAGAACGTTCCTCATCTAAGTTTTATATTTTAAGCGAATTAGGTAAAATGCGATATAGACATCGTAGTCTTTGGATACGCGACACAGAGGACTTTTCTTACTTAAGTTTCAGATTTCAAGCGAATTAGGTAAAATGCGATATAGTCATCGAAACGTTCAGATACACGAAATATAGGACGTTCCTCATCTAAGTTTTATATTTTAAGCGAATTAGGTAAAATGCGATATAGACATCGTAGTCTTTGGATACGCGAGTTATAGGACGTTCCTCATCTAAGTTTTATATTTTAAGCGAATTAGGTAAAATGCGATATAGACATCGTAGTCTTTAGATACGCGACACAGAGGACTTTTCTTACTTAAGTTTCAGATTTCAAGCGAATTAGGTAAAATGCGATATAGTCATCGAAACGTTCAGATACACGAAATATAGGACGTTCCTCATCTAAGTTTTATATTTTAAGCGAATTAGGTAAAATGCGATATAGACATCGTAGTCTTTGGATACGCGACACAGAGGACTTTTCTTACTTAAGTTTCAGATTTCAAGCGAATTAGGTAAAATGCGATATAGTCATCGAAACGTTCAGATACACGAAATCTAGGACGTTCCTCATCTAAGTTTTATATTTTAAGCGAATTAGGTAAAATGCGATATAGACATCGTAGTCTTTGGATACGCGACACAGAGGACTTTTCTTACTTAAGTTTCAGATTTCAAGCGAATTAGGTAAAATGCGATATAGTCATCGAAACGTTCAGATACACGAAATATAGGACGTTCCTCATCTAAGTTTTATATTTTAAGCGAATTAGGTAAAATGCGATATAGACATCGTAGTCTTTTAATACGCGAGTTATAGAACGTTCCTCATCTAAGTTTTATATTTTAAGCGAATTAGGTAAAATGCGATATAGACATCGTAGTCTTTGGATACGCGACACAGAGGACTTTTCTTACTTAAGTTTCAGATTTCAAGCGAATTAGGTAAAATGCGATATAGTCATCGAAACGTTCAGATACACGAAATATAGGACGTTCCTCATCTAAGTTTTATATTTTAAGCGAATTAGGTAAAATGCGATATAGACATCGTAGTCTTTTAATACGCGAGTTATAGAACGTTCCTCATCTAAGTTTTATATTTTAAGCGAATTAGGTAAAATGCGATATAGACATCGTAGTCTTTGGATACGCGACACAGAGGACTTTTCTTACTTAAGTTTCAGATTTCAAGCGAATTAGGTAAAATGCGATATAGTCATCGAAACGTTCAGATACACGAAATATAGGACGTTCCTCATCTAAGTTTTATATTTTAAGCGAATTAGGTAAAATGCGATATAGACATCGTAGTCTTTGGATACGCGAGTTATAGGACGTTCCTCATCTAAGTTTTATATTTTAAGCGAATTAGGTAAAATGCGATATAGACATCGTAGTCTTTGGATACGCGACTCAGAGGACTTTTCTTACTTAAGTTTCAGATTTCAACCGAATTAGGTAGAATGCGATCTAGACATCGAAACGTTCAGATACGCGAGTTATAGGACGTTCCTCATCTAAGTTTTATATTTTAAGCGAATTAGGTAAAATGCGATATAGACATCGTAGTCTTTGGATACGCGACACAGAGGACTTTTCTTACTTAAGTTTCAGATTTCAAGCGAATTAGGTAAAATGCGATATAGACATCGTGGTCTTTGGATACGCGAGTTATAGGACGTTCCTCATCTAAGTTTTATATTTCAAGCGAATTAGGTAAAATGCGATCTAGACATCGAAACGTTCAGATACGCGAGTTATAGGACGTTCCTCATCTAAGTTTTATATTTTAAGCGAATTAGGTAAAATGCGATATAGACATCGTAGTCTTTGGATACGCGAGTTATAGGACGTTCCTCATCTAAGTTTTATATTTTAAGCGAATTAGGTAAAATGCGATATAGACATCGTAGTCTTTGGATACGCGACACAGAGGACTTTTCTTACTTAAGTTTCAGATTTCAAGCGAATTAGGTAAAATGCGATCTAGACATCGAAACGTTCAGATACGCGAGTTATAGGACGTTCCTCATCTAAGTTTTATATTTTAAGCGAATTAGGTAAAATGCGATCTAGACATCGAAACGTTCAGATACGCGAGTTATGGGACGTTCCTCATCTAAGTTTGATATTTTAAGCGAATTAGGTAAAATGCGATATAGACATCGTAGTCTTTGGATACGCGACACAGAGGACTTTTCTTACTTAAGTTTCAGATTTCAAGCGAATTAGGTAAAATGCGATATAGTCATCGAAACGTTCAGATACACGAAATATAGGACGTTCCTCATCTAAGTTTTATATTTTAAGCGAATTAGGTAAAATGCGATATAGACATCGTAGTCTTTTAATACGCGAGTTATAGAACGTTCCTCATCTAAGTTTTATATTTTAAGCGAATTAGGTAAAATGCGATATAGACATCGTAGTCTTTGGATACGCGAGTTATAGGACGTTCCTCATCTAAGTTTTATATTTTAAGCGAATTAGGTAAAATGCGATATAGACATCGTAGTCTTTTGATACGCGAGTTATAGGACGTTCCTTATCTAAGTTTTATATTTTAAGCGAATTAGGTAAAATGCGATATAGACATCGTAGTCTTTGGATACGCGACACAGAGGACTTTTCTTACTTAAGTTTCAGATTCCAAGCGAATTAGGTAAAATGCGATCTAGACATCGAAACGTTCAGATACGCGAGTTATAGGACGTTCCTCATCTAAGTTTTATATTTTAAGCGAATTAGGTAAAATGCGATATAGACATCGATACGTTCAGATACGCGAGTTATAGGACGTTCCTCATCTAAGTTTTATATTTCAAGCGAATTAGGTAAAATGCGATATAGACATCGTAGTCTTTGGATACGCGAGTTATAGGACGTTCCTCATCTAAGTTTTATATTTCAAGCGAATTAGGTAAAATGCGATATAGACATCGTAGTCTTTGGATACGCGACACAAAGGACTTTTCTTACTTAAGTTTCAGATTTCAAGCGAATTAGGTAAAATGCGATATAGTCATCGAAACGTTCAGATACACGAAATATAGGACGTTCCTCATCTAAGTTTTATATTTCAAGCGAATTAGGTAAAATGCGATATAGACATCGTAGTCTTTGGATACGCGAGTTATAGGACGTTCCTCATCTAAGTTTTATATTTTAAGCGAATTAGGTAAAATGCGATATAGACATCGTAGTCTTTGGATACGCGACACAAAGGACTTTTCTTACTTAAGTTTCAGATTTCAAGCGAATTAGGTAAAATGCGATATAGTCATCGAAACGTTCAGATACACGAAATATAGGACGTTCCTCATCTAAGTTTTATATTTTAAGCGAATTAGGTAAAATGCGATATAGACATCGTAGTCTTTTAATACGCGAGTTATAGAACGTTCCTCATCTAAGTTTTATATTTTAAGCGAATTAGGTAAAATGCGATATAGACATCGTAGTCTTTGGATACGCGAGTTATAGGACGTTCCTCATCTAAGTTTTATATTTTAAGCGAATTAGGTAAAATGCGATATAGACATCGTAGTCTTTTGATACGCGAGTTATAGGACGTTCCTTATCTAAGTTTTATATTTTAAGCGAATTAGGTAAAATGCGATATAGACATCGTAGTCTTTGGATACGCGACACAGAGGACTTTTCTTACTTAAGTTTCAGATTTCAAGCGAATTAGGTAAAATGCGATCTAGACATCGAAACGTTCAGATACGCGAGTTATAGGACGTTCCTCATCTAAGTTTTATATTTTAAGCGAATTAGGTAAAATGCGATCTAGACATCGAAACGTTCAGATACGCGAGTTATGGGACGTTCCTCATTTAAGTTTGATATTTTAGGCGAATTAGGTAAAATGCGATGTAGACATCGTAGTCTTTGGATACGCGACACAGAGGACTTTTCTTACTTAAGTTTCAGATTTCAAGCGAATTAGGTAAAATGCGATCTAGACATCGAAACGTTCAGATACGCGAGTTATAGGACGTTCCTCATCTAAGTTTTATATTTTAAGCGAATTAGGTAAAATGCGATATAGACATCGATACGTTCAGATACGCGAGTTATAGGACGTTCCTCATCTAAGTTTTATATTTTAAGCGAATTAGGTAAAATGCGATATAGACATCGTAGTCTTTGGATACGCGACACAGAGGACTTTTCTTACTTAAGTTTCAGATTTCAAGCGAATTAGGTAAAATGCGATATAGTCATCGAAACGTTCAGATACACGAAATATAGGACGTTCCTCATCTAAGTTTTATATTTCAAGCGAATTAGGTAAAATGCGATATAGACATCGTAGTCTTTGGATACGCGAGTTATAGGACGTTCCTCATCTAAGTTTTATATTTTAAGCGAATTAGGTAAAATGCGATATAGACATCGTAGTCTTTTGATACGCGAGTTATAGGACGTTCCTTATCTAAGTTTTATATTTTAAGCGAATTAGGTAAAATGCGATATAGACATCGTAGTCTTTGGATACGCGACACAGAGGACTTTTCTTACTTAAGTTTCAGATTTCAAGCGAATTAGGTAAAATGCGATCTAGACATCGAAACGTTCAGATACGCGAGTTATAGGACGTTCCTCATCTAAGTTTTATATTTTAAGCGAATTAGGTAAAATGCGATATAGACATCGATACGTTCAGATACGCGAGTTATAGGACGTTCCTCATCTAAGTTTTATATTTTAAGCGAATTAGGTAAAATGCGATATAGACATCGTAGTCTTTGGATACGCGACACAGAGGACTTTTCTTACTTAAGTTTCAGATTTCAAGCGAATTAGGTAAAATGCGATATAGACATCGTAGTCTTTGGATACGCGAGTTATAGGACGTTCCTCATCTAAGTTTTATATTTTAAGCGAATTAGGTAAAATGCGATATAGACATCGTAGTCTTTTAATACGCGAGTTATAGAACGTTCCTCATCTAAGTTTTATATTTTAAGCGAATTAGGTAAAATGCGATGTAGACATCGTAGTCTTTGGATACGCGACACAGAGGACTTTTCTTACTTAAGTTTCAGATTTCAAGCGAATTAGGTAAAATGCGATCTAGACATCGAAACGTTCAGATACGCGAGTTATAGGACGTTCCTCATCTAAGTTTTATATTTTAAGCGAATTAGGTAAAATGCGATATAGACATCGATACGTTCAGATACGCGAGTTATAGGACGTTCCTCATCTAAGTTTTATATTTCAAGCGAATTAGGTAAAATGCGATATAGACATCGTAGTCTTTGGATACGCGAGTTATAGGACGTTCCTCATCTAAGTTTTATATTTCAAGCGAATTAGGTAAAATGCGATATAGACATCGATACGTTCAGATACGCGAGTTATAGGACGTTCCTCATCTAAGTTTTATATTTTAAGCGAATTAGGTAAAATGCGATATAGACATCGTAGTCTTTGGATACGCGACACAGAGGACTTTTCTTACTTAAGTTTCAGATTTCAAGCGAATTAGGTAAAATGCGATATAGACATCGTAGTCTTTGGATACGCGAGTTATAGGACGTTCCTCATCTAAGTTTTATATTTTAAGCGAATTAGGTAAAATGCGATATAGACATCGTAGTCTTTTAATACGCGAGTTATAGAACGTTCCTCATCTAAGTTTTATATTTTAAGCGAATTAGGTAAAATGCGATGTAGACATCGTAGTCTTTGGATACGCGACACAGAGGACTTTTCTTACTTAAGTTTCAGATTTCAAGCGAATTAGGTAAAATGCGATCTAGACATCGAAACGTTCAGATACGCGAGTTATAGGACGTTCCTCATCTAAGTTTTATATTTTAAGCGAATTAGGTAAAATGCGATATAGACATCGATACGTTCAGATACGCGAGTTATAGGACGTTCCTCATCTAAGTTTTATATTTCAAGCGAATTAGGTAAAATGCGATATAGACATCGTAGTCTTTGGATACGCGAGTTATAGGACGTTCCTCATCTAAGTTTTATATTTCAAGCGAATTAGGTAAAATGCGATATAGACATCGATACGTTCAGATACGCGAGTTATAGGACGTTCCTCATCTAAGTTTTATATTTCAAGCGAATTAGGTAAAATGCGATATAGACATCGTAGTCTTTGGATACGCGAGTTATAGGACGTTCCTCATCTAAGTTTTATATTTTAAGCGAATTAGGTAAAATGCGATATAGACATCGTAGTCTTTGGATACGCGAGTTATAGGACGTTCCTCATCTAAGTTTTATATTTTAAGCGAATTAGGTAAAATGCGATATAGACATCGTAGTCTTTGGATACGCGACACAGAGGACTTTTCTTACTTAAGTTTCAGATTTCAAGCGAATTAGGTAAAATGCGATATAGACATCGATACGTTCAGATACGCGAGTTATAGGACGTTCCTCATCTAAGTTTTATATTTTAAGCGAATTAGGTAAAATGCGATATAGACATCGTAGTCTTTGGATACGCGACACAGAGGACTTTTCTTACTTAAGTTTCAGATTTCAAGCGAATTAGGTAAAATGCGATATAGACATCGATACGTTCAGATACGCGAGTTATAGGACGTTCCTCATCTAAGTTTTATATTTCAAGCGAATTAGGTAAAATGCGATATAGACATCGTAGTCTTTGGATACGCGAGTTATAGGACGTTCCTCATCTAAGTTTTATATTTTAAGCGAATTAGGTAAAATGCGATATAGACATCGTAGTCTTTGGATACGCGACACAGAGGACTTTTCTTACTTAAGTTTCAGATTTCAAGCGAATTAGGTAAAATGCGATATAGACATCGATACGTTCAGATACGCGAGTTATAGGACGTTCCTCATCTAAGTTTTATATTTTAAGCGAATTAGGTAAAATGCGATATAGACATCGTAGTCTTTGGATACGCGACACAGAGGACTTTTCTTACTTAAGTTTCAGATTTCAAGCGAATTAGGTAAAATGCGATATAGACATCGTAGTCTTTGGATACGCGAGTTATAGGACGTTCCTCATCTAAGTTTTATATTTTAAGCGAATTAGGTAAAATGCGATATAGACATCGTAGTCTTTGGATACGCGACACAGAGGACTTTTCTTACTTAAGTTTCAGATTTCAAGCGAATTAGGTAAAATGCGATATAGACATCGATACGTTCAGATACGCGAGTTATAGGACGTTCCTCATCTAAGTTTTATATTTTAAGCGAATTAGGTAAAATGCGATATAGACATCGTAGTCTTTGGATACGCGACACAGAGGACTTTTCTTACTTAAGTTTCAGATTTCAAGCGAATTAGGTAAAATGCGATATAGACATCGATACGTTCAGATACGCGAGTTATAGGACGTTCCTCATCTAAGTTTTATATTTTAAGCGAATTAGGTAAAATGCGATATAGACATCGTAGTCTTTGGATACGCGACACAGAGGACTTTTCTTACTTAAGTTTCAGATTTCAAGCGAATTAGGTAAAATGCGATATAGACATCGTAGTCTTTGGATACGCGAGTTATAGGACGTTCCTCATCTAAGTTTTATATTTTAAGCGAATTAGGTAAAATGCGATATAGACATCGTAGTCTTTGGATACGCGACACAGAGGACTTTTCTTACTTAAGTTTCAGATTTCAAGCGAATTAGGTAAAATGCGATATAGACATCGATACGTTCAGATACGCGAGTTATAGGACGTTCCTCATCTAAGTTTTATATTTTAAGCGAATTAGGTAAAATGCGATATAGACATCGTAGTCTTTGGATACGCGAGTTATAGGACGTTCCTCATCTAAGTTTTATATTTTAAGCGAATTAGGTAAAATGCGATATAGACATCGTAGTCTTTGGATACGCGACACAGAGGACTTTTCTTACTTAAGTTTCAGATTTCCAGCGAATTAGGTAAAATGCGATATAGACATCGATACGTTCAGATACGCGAGTTATAGGACGTTCCTCATCTAAGTTTTATATTTTAAGCGAATTAGGTAAAATGCGATATAGACATCGTAGTCTTTGGATACGCGACACAGAGGACTTTTCTTACTTAAGTTTCAGATTTCAAGCGAATTAGGTAAAATGCGATATAGACATCGTAGTCTTTGGATACGCGAGTTATAGGACGTTCCTCATCTAAGTTTTATATTTTAAGCGAATTAGGTAAAATGCGATATAGACATCGTAGTCTTTGGATACGCGACACAGAGGACTTTTCTTACTTAAGTTTCAGATTTCAAGCGAATTAGGTAAAATGCGATATAGACATCGTAGTCTTTGGATACGCGAGTTATAGGACGTTCCTCATCTAAGTTTTATATTTTAAGCGAATTAGGTAAAATGCGATATAGACATCGTAGTCTTTGGATACGCGAGTTATAGGACGTTCCTCATCTAAGTTTTATATTTTAAGCGAATTAGGTAAAATGCGATATAGACATCGTAGTCTTTGGATACGCGACACAGAGGACTTTTCTTACTTAAGTTTCAGATTTCAAGCGAATTAGGTAAAATGCGATATAGACATCGATACGTTCAGATACGCGAGTTATAGGACGTTCCTCATCTAAGTTTTATATTTTAAGCGAATTAGGTAAAATGCGATATAGACATCGTAGTCTTTGGATACGCGACACAGAGGACTTTTCTTACTTAAGTTTCAGATTTCAAGCGAATTAGGTAAAATGCGATATAGACATCGATACGTTCAGATACGCGAGTTATAGGACGTTCCTCATCTAAGTTTTATATTTTAAGCGAATTAGGTAAAATGCGATATAGACATCGTAGTCTTTGGATACGCGACACAGAGGACTTTTCTCACTTAAGTTTCAGATTTCAAGCGAATTAGGTAAAATGCGATATAGACATCGTAGTCTTTGGATACGCGACACAGAGGACTTTTCTTACTTAAGTTTCAGATTTCAAGCGAATTAGGTAAAATGCGATATAGACATCGTAGTCTTTGGATACGCGAGTTATAGGACGTTCCTCATCTAAGTTTTATATTTTAAGCGAATTAGGTAAAATGCGATATAGACATCGTAGTCTTTGGATACGCGACACAGAGGACTTTTCTTACTTAAGTTTCAGATTTCAAGCGAATTAGGTAAAATGCGATATAGACATCGATACGTTCAGATACGCGAGTTATAGGACGTTCCTCATCTAAGTTTTATATTTTAAGCGAATTAGGTAAAATGCGATATAGACATCGTAGTCTTTGGATACGCGACACAGAGGACTTTTCTTACTTAAGTTTCAGATTTCAAGCGAATTAGGTAAAATGCGATATAGACATCGATACGTTCAGATACGCGAGTTATAGGACGTTCCTCATCTAAGTTTTATATTTCAAGCGAATTAGGTAAAATGCGATATAGACATCGTAGTCTTTGGATACGCGAGTTATAGGACGTTCCTCATCTAAGTTTTATATTTTAAGCGAATTAGGTAAAATGCGATATAGACATCGTAGTCTTTGGATACGCGACACAGAGGACTTTTCTTACTTAAGTTTCAGATTTCAAGCGAATTAGGTAAAATGCGATATAGACATCGATACGTTCAGATACGCGAGTTATAGGACGTTCCTCATCTAAGTTTTATATTTTAAGCGAATTAGGTAAAATGCGATATAGACATCGTAGTCTTTGGATACGCGACACAGAGGACTTTTCTTACTTAAGTTTCAGATTTCAAGCGAATTAGGTAAAATGCGATATAGACATCGATACGTTCAGATACGCGAGTTATAGGACGTTCCTCATCTAAGTTTTATATTTTAAGCGAATTAGGTAAAATGCGATATAGACATCGTAGTCTTTGGATACGCGAGTTATAGGACGTTCCTCATCTAAGTTTTATATTTTAAGCGAATTAGGTAAAATGCGATATAGACATCGTAGTCTTTGGATACGCGACACAGAGGACTTTTCTTACTTAAGTTTCAGATTTCAAGCGAATTAGGTAAAATGCGATATAGACATCGATACGTTCAGATACGCGAGTTATAGGACGTTCCTCATCTAAGTTTTATATTTTAAGCGAATTAGGTAAAATGCGATATAGACATCGTAGTCTTTGGATACGCGACACAGAGGACTTTTCTTACTTAAGTTTCAGATTTCAAGCGAATTAGGTAAAATGCGATATAGTCATCGAAACGTTCAGATACACGAAATATAGGACGTTCCTCATCTAAGTTTTATATTTTAAGCGAATTAGGTAAAATGCGATATAGACATCGTAGTCTTTGTATACGCGACACAGAGGACTTTTCTTACTTAAGTTTCAGATTTCAAGCGAATTAGGTAAAATGGGATCTAGACATCGAAACGTTCAGATACGCGAGTTATAGGACGTTCCTCATCTAAGTTTTATATTTTAAGCGAATTAGGTAAAATGCGATATAGACATCGTAGTCTTTGGATACGCGACACAGAGGACTTTTCTTACTTAAGTTTCAGATTTCAAGCGAATTAGGTAAAATGCGATATAGACATCGATACGTTCAGATACGCGAGTTATAGGACGTTCCTCATCTAAGTTTTATATTTTAAGCGAATTAGGTAAAATGCGATATAGACATCGTAGTCTTTGGATACGCGACACAGAGGACTTTTCTTACTTAAGTTTCAGATTTCAAGCGAATTAGGTAAAATGCGATATAGACATCGATACGTTCAGATACGCGAGTTATAGGACGTTCCTCATCTAAGTTTTATATTTTAAGCGAATTAGGTAAAATGCGATATAGACATCGTAGTCTTTGGATACGCGACACAGAGGACTTTTCTTACTTAAGTTTCAGATTTCAAGCGAATTAGGTAAAATGCGATATAGTCATCGAAACGTTCAGATACACGAAATATAGGACGTTCCTCATCTAAGTTTTATATTTTAAGCGAATTAGGTAAAATGCGATATAGACATCGTAGTCTTTGTATACGCGACACAGAGGACTTTTCTTACTTAAGTTTCAGATTTCAAGCGAATTAGGTAAAATGGGATCTAGACATCGAAACGTTCAGATACGCGAGTTATAGGACGTTCCTCATCTAAGTTTTATATTTTAAGCGAATTAGGTAAAATGCGATATAGACATCGTAGTCTTTGGATACGCGACACAGAGGACTTTTCTTACTTAAGTTTCAGATTTCAAGCGAATTAGGTAAAATGCGATATAGACATCGATACGTTCAGATACGCGAGTTATAGGACGTTCCTCATCTAAGTTTTATATTTTAAGCGAATTAGGTAAAATGCGATATAGACATCGTAGTCTTTGGATACGCGACACAGAGGACTTTTCTTACTTAAGTTTCAGATTTCAAGCGAATTAGGTAAAATGCGATATAGTCATCGAAACGTTCAGATACACGAAATATAGGACGTTCCTCATCTAAGTTTTATATTTTAAGCGAATTAGGTAAAATGCGATATAGACATCGTAGTCTTTGTATACGCGACACAGAGGACTTTTCTTACTTAAGTTTCAGATTTCAAGCGAATTAGGTAAAATGGGATCTAGACATCGAAACGTTCAGATACGCGAGTTATAGGACGTTCCTCATCTAAGTTTTATATTTTAAGCGAATTAGGTAAAATGCGATATAGACATCGTAGTCTTTGGATACGCGACACAGAGGACTTTTCTTACTTAAGTTTCAGATTTCAAGCGAATTAGGTAAAATGCGATATAGACATCGATACGTTCAGATACGCGAGTTATAGGACGTTCCTCATCTAAGTTTTATATTTTAAGCGAATTAGGTAAAATGCGATATAGACATCGTAGTCTTTGGATACGCGAGTTATAGGACGTTCCTCATCTAAGTTTTATATTTTAAGCGAATTAGGTAAAATGCGATATAGACATCGTAGTCTTTGGATACGCGACACAGAGGACTTTTCTTACTTAAGTTTCAGATTTCAAGCGAATTAGGTAAAATGCGATATAGTCATCGAAACGTTCAGATACACGAAATATAGGACGTTCCTCATCTAAGTTTTATATTTTAAGCGAATTAGGTAAAATGCGATATAGACATCGTAGTCTTTGTATACGCGACACAGAGGACTTTTCTTACTTAAGTTTCAGATTTCAAGCGAATTAGGTAAAATGGGATCTAGACATCGAAACGTTCAGATACGCGAGTTATAGGACGTTCCTCATCTAAGTTTTATATTTTAAGCGAATTAGGTAAAATGCGATATAGACATCGTAGTCTTTGGATACGCGAGTTATAGGACGTTCCTCATCTAAGTTTTATATTTTAAGCGAATTAGGTAAAATGCGATATAGACATCGTAGTCTTTGGATACGCGACTCAGAGGACTTTTCTTACTTAAGTTTCAGATTTCAACCGAATTAGGTAAAATGCGATCTAGACATCAAAACGTTCAGATACGCGAGTTATAGGACGTTCCTCATCTAAGTTTTATATTTTAAGCGAATTAGGTAAAATGCGATATAGACATCGTAGTCTTTGGATACGCGACACAGAGGACTTTTCTTACTTAAGTTTCAGATTTCAAGCGAATTAGGTAAAATGCGATATAGTCATCGAAACGTTCAGATACACGAAATATAGGACGTTCCTCATCTAAGTTTTATATTTTAAGCGAATTAGGTAAAATGCGATATAGACATCGTAGTCTTTTAATACGCGAGTTATAGAACGTTCCTCATCTAAGTTTTATATTTTAAGCGAATTAGGTAAAATGCGATATAGACATCGTAGTCTTTGGATACGCGACACAGAGGACTTTTCTTACTTAAGTTTCAGATTTCAAGCGAATTAGGTAAAATGCGATATAGTCATCGAAACGTTCAGATACACGAAATATAGGACGTTCCTCATCTAAGTTTTATATTTTAAGCGAATTAGGTAAAATGCGATATAGACATCGTAGTCTTTGGATACGCGACACAGAGGACTTTTTTTACTTAAGTTTCAGATTTCAAGCGAATTAGGTAAAATGCGATATAGACATCGTAGTCTTTTGATACGCGAGTTATAGGACGTTCCTCATCTAAGTTTTATATTTTAAGCGAATTAGGTAAAATGCGATATAGACATCGTAGTCTTTGGATACGCGACACAGAGGACTTTTCTTACTTAAGTTTCAGATTTCAAGCGAATTAGGTAAAATGCGATATAGACATCGATACGTTCAGATACGCGAGTTATAGGACGTTCCTCATCTAAGTTTTATATTTTAAGCGAATTAGGTAAAATGCGATATAGACATCGTAGTCTTTGGATACGCGACACAGAGGACTTTTCTTACTTAAGTTTCAGATTTCAAGCGAATTAGGTAAAATGCGATATAGTCATCGAAACGTTCAGATACACGAAATATAGGACGTTCCTCATCTAAGTTTTATATTTTAAGCGAATTAGGTAAAATGCGATATAGACATCGTAGTCTTTGGATACGCGACACAGAGGACTTTTCTTACTTAAGTTTCAGATTTCAAGCGAATTAGGTAAAATGCGATATAGACATCGATACGTTCAGATACGCGAGTTATAGGACGTTCCTCATCTAAGTTTTATATTTTAAGCGAATTAGGTAAAATGCGATATAGACATCGTAGTCTTTGGATACGCGACACAGAGGACTTTTCTTACTTAAGTTTCAGATTTCAAGCGAATTAGGTAAAATGCGATATAGTCATCGAAACGTTCAGATACACGAAATATAGGACGTTCCTCATCTAAGTTTTATATTTTAAGCGAATTAGGTAAAATGCGATATAGACATCGTAGTCTTTTAATACGCGAGTTATAGAACGTTCCTCATCTAAGTTTTATATTTTAAGCGAATTAGGTAAAATGCGATATAGACATCGTAGTCTTTGGATACGCGACACAGAGGACTTTTCTTACTTAAGTTTCAGATTTCAAGCGAATTAGGTAAAATGCGATATAGTCATCGAAACGTTCAGATACACGAAATATAGGACGTTCCTCATCTAAGTTTTATATTTTAAGCGAATTAGGTAAAATGCGATATAGACATCGTAGTCTTTGGATACGCGACACAGAGGACTTTTTTTACTTAAGTTTCAGATTTCAAGCGAATTAGGTAAAATGCGATATAGACATCGTAGTCTTTTGATACGCGAGTTATAGGACGTTCCTCATCTAAGTTTTATATTTTAAGCGAATTAGGTAAAATGCGATATAGACATCGTAGTCTTTGGATACGCGACACAGAGGACTTTTCTTACTTAAGTTTCAGATTTCAAGCGAATTAGGTAAAATGCGATATAGACATCGATACGTTCAGATACGCGAGTTATAGGACGTTCCTCATCTAAGTTTTATATTTTAAGCGAATTAGGTAAAATGCGATATAGACATCGTAGTCTTTGGATACGCGACACAGAGGACTTTTCTTACTTAAGTTTCAGATTTCAAGCGAATTAGGTAAAATGCGATATAGTCATCGAAACGTTCAGATACACGAAATATAGGACGTTCCTCATCTAAGTTTTATATTTTAAGCGAATTAGGTAAAATGCGATATAGACATCGTAGTCTTTGGATACGCGACACAGAGGACTTTTCTTACTTAAGTTTCAGATTTCAAGCGAATTAGGTAAAATGCGATCTAGACATCGAAACGTTCAGATACGCGAGTTATAGGACGTTCCTCATCTAAGTTTTATATTTCAAGCGAATTAGGTAAAATGCGATATAGACATCGTAGTCTTTGGATACGCGAGTTATAGGACGTTCCTCATCTAAGTTTTATATTTTGAGCGAATTAGGTAAAATGCGATATAGTCATCGAAACGTTCAGATACACGAAATATAGGACGTTCCTCATCTAAGTTTTATATTTTAAGCGAATTAGGTAAAATGCGATATAGTCATCGAAACGTTCAGATACACGAAATATAGGACGTTCCTCATCTAAGTTTTATATTTTAAGCGAATTAGGTAAAATGCGATATAGACATCGTAGTCTTTGGATACGCGACACAGAGGACTTTTTTTACTTAAGTTTCAGATTTCAAGCGAATTAGGTAAAATGCGATATAGACATCGTAGTCTTTTGATACGCGAGTTATAGGACGTTCCTCATCTAAGTTTTATATTTTAAGCGAATTAGGTAAAATGCGATATAGACATCGTAGTCTTTGGATACGCGACACAGAGGACTTTTCTTACTTAAGTTTCAGATTTCAAGCGAATTAGGTAAAATGCGATATAGACATCGTAGTCTTTGGATACGCGAGTTATAGGACGTTCCTCATCTAAGTTTTATATTTTAAGCGAATTAGGTAAAATGCGATATAGACATCGATACGTTCAGATACGCGAGTTATAGGACGTTCCTCATCTAAGTTTTATATTTTAAGCGAATTAGGTAAAATGCGATATAGACATCGTAGTCTTTGGATACGCGACACAGAGGACTTTTCTTACTTAAGTTTCAGATTTCAAGCGAATTAGGTAAAATGCGATATAGTCATCGAAACGTTCAGATACACGAAATATAGGACGTTCCTCATCTAAGTTTTATATTTTAAGCGAATTAGGTAAAATGCGATATAGACATCGTAGTCTTTGGATACGCGACACAGAGGACTTTTCTTACTTAAGTTTCAGATTTCAAGCGAATTAGGTAAAATGCGATATAGTCATCGAAACGTTCAGATACACGAAATATAGGACGTTCCTCATCTAAGTTTTATATTTTAAGCGAATTAGGTAAAATGCGATATAGACATCGATACGTTCAGATACGCGAGTTATAGGACGTTCCTCATCTAAGTTTTATATTTTGAGCGAATTAGGTAAAATGCGATATAGACATCGTAGTCTTTGGATACGCGAGTTATAGGACGTTCCTCATCTGAGTTTTATATTTTAAGCGAATTAGGTAAAATGCGATATAGACATCGTAGTCTTTGGATACGCGAGTTATAGGACGTTCCTCATCTAAGTTTTATATTTTAAGCGAATTAGGTAAAATGCGATATAGACATCGTAGTCTTTGGATACGCGACACAGAGGACTTTTCTTACTTAAGTTTCAGATTTCAAGCGAATTAGGTAAAATGCGATATAGTCATCGAAACGTTCAGATACACGAAATATAGGACGTTCCTCATCTAAGTTTTATATTTTAAGCGAATTAGGTAAAATGCGATATAGACATCGATACGTTCAGATACGCGAGTTATAGGACGTTCCTCATCTAAGTTTTATATTTTAAGCGAATTAGGTAAAATGCGATATAGACATCGTAGTCTTTGGATACGCGAGTTATAGGACGTTCCTCATCTGAGTTTTATATTTTAAGCGAATTAGGTAAAGTGCGATATAGACATCGTAGTCTTTGGATACGCGAGTTATAGGACGTTCCTCATCTAAGTTTTATATTTTAAGCGAATTAGGTAAAATGCGATATAGACATCGTAGTCTTTGGATACGCGACTCAGAGGACTTTTCTTACTTAAGTTTCAGATTTCAACCGAATTAGGTAAAATGCGATCTAGACATCAAAACGTTCAGATACGCGAGTTATAGGACGTTCCTCATCTAAGTTTTATATTTTAAGCGAATTAGGTAAAATGCGATATAGACATCGTAGTCTTTTAATACGCGAGTTATAGAACGTTCCTCATCTAAGTTTTATATTTTAAGCGAATTAGGTAAAATGCGATATAGACATCGTAGTCTTTGGATACGCGAGTTATAGGACGTTCCTCATCTAAGTTTTATATTTTAAGCGAATTAGGTAAAATGCGATATAGACATCGTAGTCTTTTAATACGCGAGTTATAGAACGTTCCTCATCTAAGTTTTATATTTTAAGCGAATTAGGTAAAATGCGATATAGACATCGTAGTCTTTTAATACGCGAGTTATAGAACGTTCCTCATCTAAGTTTTATATTTTAAGCGAATTAGGTAAAATGCGATATAGACATCGTAGTCTTTGGATACGCGACACAGAGGACTTTTCTTACTTAAGTTTCAGATTTCAAGCGAATTAGGTAAAATGCGATATAGTCATCGAAACGTTCAGATACACGAAATATAGGACGTTCCTCATCTAAGTTTTATATTTTAAGCGAATTAGGTAAAATGCGATATAGACATCGTAGTCTTTGGATACGCGAGTTATAGGACGTTCCTCATCTAAGTTTTATATTTTAAGCGAATTAGGTAAAATGCGATATAGACATCGTAGTCTTTGGATACGCGACACAGAGGACTTTTCTTACTTAAGTTTCAGATTTCAAGCGAATTAGGTAAAATGCGATATAGTCATCGAAACGTTCAGATACACGAAATATAGGACGTTCCTCATCTAAGTTTTATATTTTAAGCGAATTAGGTAAAATGCGATATAGACATCGATACGTTCAGATACGCGAGTTATAGGACGTTCCTCATCTAAGTTTTATATTTTAAGCGAATTAGGTAAAATGCGATATAGACATCGTAGTCTTTGGATACGCGAGTTATAGGACGTTCCTCATCTGAGTTTTATATTTTAAGCGAATTAGGTAAAATGCGATATAGACATCGTAGTCTTTGGATACGCGAGTTATAGGACGTTCCTCATCTAAGTTTTATATTTTAAGCGAATTAGGTAAAATGCGATATAGACATCGTAGTCTTTGGATACGCGACTCAGAGGACTTTTCTTACTTAAGTTTCAGATTTCAACCGAATTAGGTAAAATGCGATCTAGACATCAAAACGTTCAGATACGCGAGTTATAGGACGTTCCTCATCTAAGTTTTATATTTTAAGCAAATTAGGTAAAATGCGATATAGACATCGTAGTCTTTGGATACGCGACACAGAGGACTTTTCTTACTTAAGTTTCAGATTTCAAGCGAATTAGGTAAAATGCGATCTAGACATCGAAACGTTCAGATACGCGAGTTATAGGACGTTCCTCATCTAAGTTTTATATTTTAAGCGAATTAGGTAAAATGCGATATAGACATCGTAGTCTTTTAATACGCGAGTTATAGAACGTTCCTCATCTAAGTTTTATATTTTAAGCGAATTAGGTAAAATGCGATATAGACATCGTAGTCTTTGGATACGCGAGTTATAGGACGTTCCTCATCTAAGTTTTATATTTTAAGCGAATTAGGTAAAATGCGATATAGACATCGTAGTCTTTGGATACGCGACACAGAGGACTTTTCTTACTTAAGTTTCAGATTTCAAGCGAATTAGGTAAAATGCGATATAGTCATCGAAACGTTCAGATACACGAAATATAGGACGTTCCTCATCTAAGTTTTATATTTTAAGCGAATTAGGTAAAATGCGATATAGACATCGATACGTTCAGATACGCGAGTTATAGGACGTTCCTCATCTAAGTTTTATATTTCAAGCGAATTAGGTAAAATGCGATATAGACATCGTAGTCTTTGGATACGCGAGTTATAGGACGTTCCTCATCTAAGTTTTATATTTTAAGCGAATTAGGTAAAATGCGATATAGACATCGTAGTCTTTGGATACGCGACACAGAGGACTTTTCTTACTTAAGTTTCAGATTTCAAGCGAATTAGGTAAAATGCGATATAGACATCGTAGTCTTTGGATACGCGAGTTATAGGACGTTCCTCATCTAAGTTTTATATTTTAAGCGAATTAGGTACAATGCGATATAGACATCGTAGTCTTTGGATACGCGACTCAGAGGACTTTTCTTACTTAAGTTTCAGATTTCAACCGAATTAGGTAAAATGCGATCTAGACATCAAAACGTTCAGATACGCGAGTTATAGGACGTTCCTCATCTAAGTTTTATATTTTAAGCAAATTAGGTAAAATGCGATATAGACATCGTAGTCTTTGGATACGCGACACAGAGGACTTTTCTTACTTAAGTTTCAGATTTCAAGCGAATTAGGTAAAATGCGATCTAGACATCGAAACGTTCAGATACGCGAGTTATAGGACGTTCCTCATCTAAGTTTTATATTTTAAGCGAATTAGGTAAAATGCGATATAGACATCGTAGTCTTTGGATACGCGACACAGAGGACTTTTCTTACTTAAGTTTCAGATTTCAAGCGAATTAGGTGAAATGCGATTGAGACATCGGAATATTTAGACACGCGGCTGATGAGACTTTTCTCACGACAGTCTCAGATATTAGTTTGGTTAGTTATCAGGCGTTCAATTTCGAACTTATTCAATCCGTGCAGCCTTTACTTCTGCTTTCCTTTTCTCTCTGCTTCTCACGCTTCTTTTTGTTTTCCAAAAACGCCTTGGTAGGAGTTAAAACACCAAACAATGGGGTAAAGGCTACTTCGGGGCTGCAAAACCCCTGGCGAAGGGCATAAACACTTGTAATGGTGTAACAACTCCTCTACCGGCACGGATTGCTTTGCATGTGCTTTTTCTATAATTTCTTACCGCTACTTGCGATCTTTACCTAATTATATAGAAATGCAGGGCACGTATTACGTGACGGGCTTAACGAACCCGCTCTACCCGAGTTCAATAGTTAGGCGAATCCATATTGAATCTTCCCGAATAGATTATTAATGATTATATATACACGACTCATAGGACTTTTCTGAGCTGAGTTTCAGATTTCAAGCGAATTAGGTGAAATGCGATATAGACATCGTAGTCTTTTGATACGCGAGTTATAGGACGTTCCTCATCTAAGTTTTATATTTTAAGCGAATTAGGTAAAATGCGATATAGACATCGTAGTCTTTGGATACGCGAGTTATAGGACGTTCCTCATCTAAGTTTTATATTTTAAGCGAATTAGGTAAAATGCGATATAGACATCGTAGTCTTTGGATACGCGACACAGAGGACTTTTCTTACTTAAGTTTCAGATTTCAAGCGAATTAGGTAAAATGCGATATAGTCATCGAAACGTTCAGATACACGAAATATAGGACGTTCCTCATCTAAGTTTTATATTTTAAGCGAATTAGGTAAAATGCGATATAGACATCGATACGTTCAGATACGCGAGTTATAGGACGTTCCTCATCTAAGTTTTATATTTCAAGCGAATTAGGTAAAATGCGATATAGACATCGTAGTCTTTGGATACGCGACACAGAGGACTTTTCTTACTTAAGTTTCAGATTTCAAGCGAATTAGGTAAAATGCGATATAGACATCGGAATATTTAGACACGCGACTGATCAGACTTTTCTCACGTCAGTCTCAGATATTAGTTTGGTTAGTTATCAGGCGTTCAATTTCGGACTTATTCAATCCGTGCAGCCTTTGCTTCTGCTTTTCTTTTCTCTTTGCTTCTCACGCTATTTTTTATTTTCCAAAAACGCCTTGGTAGGAGTTAAAACACCATACAATGGAGTAAAGGCTACTTCGGGGCTGCAAAACCCCTGGCGAAGGGCATAAACACTTGTAATGGTGTAACAACTCCTCCACCGGCACAGATTGCTTTGCATGTGCTTTTTCTATAATTTCTTATCGCTACTTGCGATCTTTACCTAATTATATAGAAATGCAGGGCACGTATTACGTGACGGGCTTAACGAACCCGCTCTACCCGAGTTCAATAGTTAGGCGAATCCATATTGAATCTTCCCGAATAGATTATTAATTATTATATATACACGACTCATAGGACTTTTTTTTACTTAAGTTCCAGATTTCAAGCGAATTAGGTAGAATGCGATGTAGACATCGAAACGTTCAGATACGCGAGTTATAGGACGTTCCTCATCTAAGTTTTATATTTTAAGCGAATTAGGTAAAATGCGATATAGACATCGTAGTCTTTGGATACGCGACACAGAGGACTTTTCTTACTTAAGTTTCAGATTTCAAGCGAATTAGGTAAAATGCGATATAGACATCGTAGTCTTTGGATACGCGAGTTATAGGACGTTCCTCATCTAAGTTTTATATTTTAAGCGAATTAGGTAAAATGCGATATAGACGTCGTAGTCTTTTGATACGCGAGTTATAGGACGTTCCTCATCTAAGTTTTATATTTTAAGCGAATGAGGTAAAATGCGATATAGACATCGTAGTCTTTGGATACGCGAGTTATAGGACGTTCCTCATCTGAGTTTTATATTTTAAGCGAATTAGGTAAAATGCGATCTAGACATCGAAACGTTCAGATACGCGAGTTATAGGACGTTCCTCATCTAAGTTTTATATTTTAAGCGAATTAGGTAAAATGCGATATAGACATCGTAGTCTTTTGATACGCGAGTTATAGGACGTTCCTCATCTAAGTTTTATATTTTAAGCGAATTAGGTAAAATGCGATATAGACATCGTAGTCTTTGGATACGCGACACAGAGGACTTTTCTTACTTAAGTTTCAGATTTCAAGCGAATTAGGTAGAATGCGATCTAGACATCGAAACGTTCAGATACGCGAGTTATAGGACGTTCCTCATCTAAGTTTTATATTTTAAGCGAATTAGGTAAAATGCGATATAGACATCGTAGTCCTTGGATACGCGACACAGAGGACTTTTCTTACTTAAGTTTCAGATTTCAAGCGAATTAGGTAAAATGCGATATAGACATCGATACGTTCAGATACGCGAGTTATAGGACGTTCCTCATCTAAGTTTTATATTTTAAGCGAATTAGGTAAAATGCGATATAGACATCGTAGTCTTTGGATACGCGACTCAGAGGACTTTTCTCACTTAAGTTTCAGATTTCAAGCGAATTAGGTAAAATGCGATATAGACATCGAAATGTTTAGATACGCGAGTTATAGGACGTTCCTCATCTAAGTTTTATATTTTAAGCGAATTAGGTAAAATGCGATATAGACATCGTAGTCTTTGGCTACGCGACTCAGAGGACTTTTCTTACTTAAGTTTCAGATTTCAAGCGAATTAGGTAAAATGCGATATAGACATCGAAATGTTTAGATACGCGAGTTATAGGACGTTCCTCATCTAAGTTTGATATTTTAAGCGAATTAGGTAAAATGCGATATAGACATCGTAGTCTTTGGATACGCGACACAGAGGACTTTTCTTACTTAAGTTTCAGATTTCAAGCGAATTAGGTAAAATGCGATCTAGACATCGAAACGTTCAGATACGCGAGTTATAGGACGTTCCTCATCTAAGTTTTATATTTTAAGCGAATTAGGTAAAATGCGATATAGACATCGTAGTCTTTGGATTCGCGAGTTATAGGACGTTCCTCATCTAAGTTTTATATTTTAAGCGAATTAGGTAAAATGCGATATAGACATCGTAGTCTTTGGATACGCGACACAGAGGACTTTTCTTACTTAAGTTTCAGATTTCAAGCGAATTAGGTAAAATGCGATATAGTCATCGAAACGTTCAGATACACGAAATATAGGACGTTCCTCATCTAAGTTTTATATTTTAAGCGAATTAGGTAAAATGCGATATAGACATCGATACGTTCAGATACGCGAGTTATAGGACGTTCCTCATCTAAGTTTTATATTTCAAGCGAATTAGGTAAAATGCGATATAGACATCGTAGTCTTTGGATACGCGAGTTATAGGACGTTCCTCATCTAAGTTTTATATTTTAAGCGAATTAGGTAAAATGCGATATAGACATCGTAGTCTTTGGATACGCGACACAGAGGACTTTTCTTACTTAAGTTTCAGATTTCAAGCGAATTAGGTAAAATGCGATATAGACATCGTAGTCTTTGGATACGCGAGTTATAGGACGTTCCTCATCTAAGTTTTATATTTTAAGCGAATTAGGTAAAATGCGATATAGACGTCGTAGTCTTTTGATACGCGAGTTATAGGACGTTCCTCATCTAAGTTTTATATTTTAAGCGAATGAGGTAAAATGCGATATAGACATCGTAGTCTTTGGATACGCGAGTTATAGGACGTTCCTCATCTGAGTTTTATATTTTAAGCGAATTAGGTAAAATGCGATCTAGACATCGAAACGTTCAGATACGCGAGTTATAGGACGTTCCTCATCTAAGTTTTATATTTTAAGCGAATTAGGTAAAATGCGATATAGACATCGTAGTCTTTTGATACGCGAGTTATAGGACGTTCCTCATCTAAGTTTTATATTTTAAGCGAATTAGGTAAAATGCGATATAGACATCGTAGTCTTTGGATACGCGACACAGAGGACTTTTCTTACTTAAGTTTCAGATTTCAAGCGAATTAGGTAGAATGCGATCTAGACATCGAAACGTTCAGATACGCGAGTTATAGGACGTTCCTCATCTAAGTTTTATATTTTAAGCGAATTAGGTAAAATGCGATATAGACATCGTAGTCCTTGGATACGCGACACAGAGGACTTTTCTTACTTAAGTTTCAGATTTCAAGCGAATTAGGTAAAATGCGATATAGACATCGATACGTTCAGATACGCGAGTTATAGGACGTTCCTCATCTAAGTTTTATATTTTAAGCGAATTAGGTAAAATGCGATATAGACATCGTAGTCTTTGGATACGCGACTCAGAGGACTTTTCTTACTTAAGTTTCAGATTCCAAGCGAATTAGGTAAAATGCGATATAGACATCAAAATGTTCAGATACGCGAGTTATAAGACGTTCCTCATCTAAGTTTTATATTTTAAGCGAATTAGGTAAAATGCGATATAGACATCGTAGTCTTCGGATACGCGATTCAGAGGACTTTTCTTACTTAAGTTTCAGATTTCAAGCGAATTAGGTAAAATGCGATCTAGACATCGAAACGTTCAGATACGCGAGTTATAGGACGTTCCTCATCTAAGTTTTATATTTTAAGCGAATTAGGTAAAATGCGATATAGACATCGTAGTCTTTGGATACGCGACACAGAGGACTTTTCTTACTTAAGTTTCAGATTTCAAGCGAATTAGGTAAAATGCGATATAGACATCGATACGTTCAGATACGCGAGTTATAGGACGTTCCTCATCTAAGTTTTATATTTTAAGCGAATTAGGTAAAATGCGATATAGACATCGAAACGTTCAGATACGCGAGTTATAGGACGTTCCTCATCTTAGTTTTATATTTTAAGCGAGTTAGGTAAAATGCGATATAGACATTGTAGTATTTGGATACGCGACTAATAGGATATTTCGTCACCCAAATTTTCGGAATCATTGGTTCCTATTTCAATGAAGAGGAAGGAAGATACCGAGACGAGAAAACAACCTCAAAAGCTTGAAAACGAATTTTCGGGTATGAAGATTCTAGAGATGCTTCTGAAATGCATGAGGACAGATACTGATGGCTGCGTATACAAATCCAATCTCACTGATTAATTGAATTACAGGTGAACTGCAATTTCAATTGCATTTGGTTCTTTCAAATGTTTCCAATCATTGTTCGACTCAAATCTGTACCTACATTTATGATTTCCAACAGTTTTTTTTTTTGTGTAAAAATATCTTTCCGAAAATTATATGAATGCGTTCAGAAAATAAATGTTCTGCTTCTTTTTCATGTCTCTATCAGATTGCAATGCAATGGACCGGATGTGGCCAGAACCGATTATGCAAGAACTATATCGAAAATTGGAGACGGGACGCCAATCTGAAACCGATGGAAAGGTAGGAGCCATGGTATGAGAGTGGATATGACAGCAAGGGAGCAATTGCAAAAGAGGTGAGAACTAGATACTTTCTTGCCAATCTCTATTTCACCGAAAATAGCTATTAGCTTTCATTTTCGTTAAACATATTGTGACAAAGGATTTTCTAACTCGTTTCTTTCTCCTTTTTTTCTCCTTCCTATATTCTGGTATGTCAACAGCCGAGCAGACACATCCGAGTCCAATTGCTGTTCCGTTACTCGGTAGCGTGAAATCATCACCTTTCTGTTATAGTTCTGCCACATGACTGTTAGTGTTCTCAATTAATGATGTGTACTGATGTGTATGAGGTATTTCATCAACAGGAATGAGGCAATATATTTCAGGATTATAGACGAATATATGACCCGCAGGGAAACATCGTTTCCGTCTGAGAATCGGAAATTACTGGTAAGCGTGCTGAAGCCTCACGCAAAGTTATGGCAATACCATTTCTCAATTGCTACATCCCTTGTTTTTCTATGTTTTCGTTACAGTTCAGAACGAGGGCCAGCGAAATTCCAGAGGGTCATAAAGCGTGGAAAAGTGAAATTACAAGTATTTTGGAGTTTTGGACCATAGTACAAAGACTGATCAATGATCAGTACCAAATTAAGAATGTTCTCATCGTCTTTTTGTTGAATTTTGGTCACGAGACACTTACAACCATGATGACCGATCAATGGTTGGTATAATCAATTATAAAGACATTTCAATTATCTTTTTGTTGTAGTTCAGCCGGACAAGACTTACAACTGCAACGGTCGATCGGAAGTGTGTGAAAATAATTAGAAGAACGTTTCAATCATCTCGCTGTTGCTCTTTCGCTGGAGAAAACTTGACAGAATGATGACCATCCAGGTACCCCAAGCTGTATACACTTCTCCAAGTACCACGGGATTTACGAATTTGATTAACTCTATGCTTTTCTATTATCTTTTCTTTCTCGTGTAATTAATATTATTACTAACTGTTGTTTTTTCTTTAATTAATCATAACCATTCTGACAATTGTTAACATGGTGCTTTGAAAATTATTTCGCTGTATCTTTCTTATGTATTTGCTATGAAAAATGATTGCTTGTGCTACTTCCTAATCAATTCATTTATTGTGTTTCATCCAAACTATTTATTTATTGAAATTTGACTAATACTTCTTACATTTTACAGCTCTTATAGGTTCTACGAGATCTATAAATATTATCGTTTCTATGCTTTTCTGTTCTTCCTTCTCTCTCGTGTAATTGATATTATCATTGACTGTTTCTTTTTTTTGAATTAATTCTAACTATCCTTATAATTATTTATATTGTGCATCGAAAATTATTTTGCTGCATCTTTCTTCTGTATTTCTATGAAAAATGATCATGTGTGCTACTTTCTGATTAATTCACTCATTCATTGTGTTTCATCCAAACTATTTATTTATTGAAATTTGACTAATACTTCTTACATTTTACAGCTCTTATAGGTTCTACGAGATCTATAAATATTATCGTTTCTATGCTTTTCTTCCTTCTCTCTCGTGTAATTGATATTATCATTGACTGTTTCTTTTTTTAAATTAATCCTAACTATCCTTATAATTATTTATATCGTGCATCGAAAATTATTTTGCTGCATCTTTCTTCTGTATTTCTATAAAAAATGATCATGTGTGCTACTTTCTGATTAATTCATTCATTCATTGTGTTTCATCCAAACTATTCATTTATTGAAATTTGACTAATACTCGTTACATTTTACAGGTCTTATAGGTTCCACGAGATCTACGAATTTCATTGGTTCTATGCTTTTCTATGCTTTCTTCTCTTTCGTATAATTAATATTATCACTAACTGTTGTGTTTTTTCTAATTCATCATGAAAATTATTTTGCTGTATCTTCCTTATGTATTTGCTATGAAAAATGATTGCTTGTGCTACTTCCTAATTAATTCATTTATTCTCTTTCATCCAAACTATTCATTTATTGAAATTTGACTAATACTCGTTACATTTTACAGGTCTTATAGGTTCCACGAGATCTACGAATTTCATTGGTTCTATGCTTTTCTATGCTTTCTTCTCTTTCGTATAATTAATATTATCACTAACTGTTGTGTTTTTTCTAATTCATCATGAAAATTATTTTGCTGTATCTTTCTTATGTATTTGCTATGAAAAATGATTGCTTGTGCTACTTCCTAATTAATTCATTTATTGTCTTTCATCCAAACTATTCATTTATTGAAATTTGACTAATACTCGTTACATTTTACAGGTCTTATAGGTTCCACGAGATCTACGAATTTTATTGGTTCTATGCTTTTCTATGCTTTCTTCTCTTTCGTATAATTAATATTATCACTAACTGTTGTGTTTTTTCCAATTCATCATGAAAATTATTTTGCTGTATCTTTCTTATGTATTTGCTATGAAAAATGATTGCTCGTGCTACTTTCTAATTAATTCATTTATTGTCTTTCATCCAAACTATTCATTTATTAAAATTTGACTAATACTCGTTACATTTTACAGGTCTTATAGGTTCCACGAGATCTACGAATTTCATAGGTTCTATGCTTTTCTATTCTTTCTTCTCTTTCGTATAATTAATATTATCACTAACTGTTGTGTTTTTTTCTAATTCATCATGAAAATTATTTTGCTGTATCTTTCTTATGTATTTGCTATGAAAAATGATTGCTTGTGCTACTTCCTAATTAATTCATTTATTGTCTTTCATCCAAACTATTCGTTTATTGAAATTTGACTAATACTCGTTACATTTTACAGGTCTTATAGGTTCCACGAGATCTACGAATTTTATTGGTTCTATGCTTTTCTATTCTTTCTTCTCTTTCGTATAATTAATATTATCACTAACTGTTGTGTTTTTTCTAATTCATCATGAAAATTATTTTACTGTATCTTTATTATGTATTGCTATGAAAAATGATTGCTCGTGCTACTTTCTAATTAATTCATTTATTGTCTTTCATCCAAACTATTCATTTATTAAAATTTGACTAATACTCGTTACATTTTACAGGTCTTATAGGTTCCACGAGATCTACGAATTTCATAGGTTCTATGCTTTTCTATTCTTTCTTCTCTTTCGTATAATTAATATTATCACTAACTGTTGTGTTTTTTTCTAATTCATCATGAAAATTATTTTGCTGTATCTTTCTTATGTATTTGCTATGAAAAATGATTGCTCGTGCTACTTTCTAATTAATTCATTTATTGTCTTTCATCCAAACTATTCATTTATTAAAATTTGACTAATACTCGTTACATTTTACAGGTCTTATAGGTTCCACGAGATCTACGAATTTTATTGGTTCTATGCTTTTCTATTCTTTCTTCTCTTTCATGTAATTGATATTATAATTACCAACTGTTGTGGTCTTCTTATTAATCATAACTATTCTTCTTAGTATCTACGTATTGCTTTGAAAATTATGCTACTGTATCCTTCTTATGTATATTGTTGTGTCACTTTCTAATTAAATAATTCATTGTCTCTCATTAGGACTATTCATTTATATAAGTTTGAATAATACTAGTTATATTCTATAGATTTGACAGGTTTTACAGGGTCTACAAGATCTTCGAGTTCTTGAAATTATTCAAGTTCTACAGGATCTGTGGGTTTCATCAATTTAATATTGTGACTAACTAATTATTTTTGTTCTGCAAAACCAGTTGGGAACGCCTCTAATAACTAGTTAGAATTGAATGTATTAATTGAATCTATGATCTGAACTAAAATCTTTATTTTTCAGGCGGGGGGTGGTGTTGGTTGCCTTCTCGTGGTGCCCCCTGAACAGATGCGCTGATTTCATGACCCAACAGATAATAATAATACTAGGAAATGTTGCATATTGCATAGTCGTAAAATTCCGTATACATGGGTCATGCTAGTCAGCGCATTTGACTAAACAACCAACTTTTTAGTCAATAAGGCGAATATTTCGTATTTCACGCGGTTATCGTAGAATTATTGCATCCCACTCTTAATATCTCTGTACTTCATTTATTACTGCATGTTAAAATTACCCACGCATGATTTAATTATACCTCTTACGTTTCACTGGTCTTTCCAATCTTCCGGCTTTTTCGCCTTCGTGTCTTTCGGGGTCCTTCGCGTGTTATTTCTGGGTCCTTCGCGTGTTTCGAGGGTCTCTCGCGTGTTTCGGGGTCTTTGGTGCCGTCCGGTTCCTCGGATCCCTCGTGTCTTTCACGTCTGTTGGGTTTTTCGAGGGTCTCTCGCGTGTTTCGGATTCTTTGGTGCCATTCGGTTCCTCGAATCCCTCGTGTCTTTCACGTCTGTTGGGTTTTTCGAGGGTCTCTCGCGTATTTCGGATTCTTTGGTGCCATTCGGTTCCTCGAATCCCTCGTGTCTTTCACGTCTTTTGCGTCTTTTGCGTCTTTTAGAGTCTTTTGCGTCTCTCTTGCTCTCTTGCTATCTTCCTTCGGCTTCTCTCTCTCCTCTTTCTGCGGCAACGCACTGGCTTATCTCAACTTGATTTAAATTAGTTTAGCTAGACGTAAGTGCATTATGTGTGCGCTGTATGCATGTAACTCTATTTTGTACTCTCATAATGTGTTGTCCTTCTTTGTTTCCCGACATAACGGGAATATTGTAATTAACTATTCTATTTTTTCCAGTCTCTCGTGTCCTTCCTGTCTTTGGGGTCCCTCGGATTTTCCGGGGTCTCCAGATTCTACAAGATTCACATATTTCATCCATACTTCGCCTCTCTCATGTCCTCAATTTTCCATGCATTGATATTTACGTGCTTCATTCATTACTGTATGTTAAAATTACACGCACATGATTTAATTATAACTTTCACTTTTAACAGGTCTCATAGGTTCCGCGAGATCTACGAATTTTATTGTATCTGTGCTTTGCTATTCTTCCTCCTCTCTCGTGTGCCTGATTGATATCATTACTAACTGTTTCTATTTTCAAGTGATCACAATTGTTCTGAAAATTATTGACGTGGTGCTTTGGAAATTATTTTGCTGTATATTTCTTATGTATTGCTGTGAAAAATGATTTTTTGTGTTACTTTCTAATTAAATAATTCATCGTCTCTAACTAGAACTATTCATCTATTGAAATTTGAATACTATTCGTTATACTATTCTATAGCTCCGACAGGTTTTACAGGCTCTACAAGTTCTTCAAGTTCTACGGGATCTGCGGGTTAGTCACAATTTAACATTTTGACTAACCAATTATTTCTTCGCTGCATAGCCAGTTGGAAACGCTTCAAATAACCAGTTAGACTTGAATGTATTAATCGAATCTATGTTCTGAACTAAAATCTTTGATTTTCAGGCGGGGGGTGGTGTTGGTTGCCTTCTCGTGGTGCCCCCTGAACAAATGCGCTGATTTCATGATTCAACTGACAATAATAATACCAAGAAATGTTCCATATCAAATAGTCGAAAAATTACATATACATGCGTCATGCTAATCAGCGGATTTGACTGAACAACCAACTTTTCAGTCGATGAAGTGGGTATTTATTTTATATTCCACGCAGTCATCATAGAATTGTTAAACTCATAGATATAGATATTATCAAATCAATTATTTATTTCTCAGTTTATATGGTCTGTTATTGTACAAACCATTTTACATAAGATATAGAATGCATGTTTAGTAATGATGATTATAACTTGGAATGATAATTAAATATAAGGATTAGTACAGCTCTTAATACTCGTATCGAAAGTTCACAGGGCTGCCTATAGTATTGTGAAGATATTTCTAGCAGTCACGTAGGGCGTTCTGAGCTAGAAATAACTGGTGTGGTCCTTGAAGCGATGGATCCAGATTATTCTGCAATAAAATAAGGTTTCAAACTACTCTTGTATTATTTAATATTATCATTAGACAAACCAATTGCTGAAATATCGTCAAAAACATGAAGGGGTACATCATGCGCATTATTACACGCAACCCGCGGATCATTGCATCATTATCGTTATTATACATCTTCTAGTTCCATAGTATCTCACCCGGTGGCGCCACCAGCGTAAACTCACTTTCGTTGACGGCGTCCTTGCCCCTTCCGCCCTCCAGACCCCTCAAGGTCGGGCAAGGCCGACAAGAGTAGGGTGTAGGACCAAACCGGTCTGACCGCTTTCGCTTTCACTTTCGCTTTCACTTTTCAGTGGCCTTCGTGGCAGTTCGCGGCTGCTCGGGGCTGCTCGGGGCTGCTCGGGGCTGTTCGTGGCCTCAACGAGTGAACATGTGTTGGGTGTGGTGGGAGGCTTCTGCGACAGACGCCAACTTGGGCGGTAAGTTGAATAAAACTTGCGAGCAAATGGTTGACGATCGGTACGCTGCGTCGTTACGCGTTCGAGGAGATTTACAGTTCGAAGAGGCTGACATCAACGAAAGCACGTCGGACATGGGTGAGTTTGAAATATTCCAATCACCGTTTTACCATAACCCTAAATAATTGGTGATTTTTAATGCTTCTTCGTAACAAGAAGAATCTTACAGATTCGTTTCATAATGGGAATACTTGTTCGATATTCTTTGGACATATTTTACGTGTCGCGTATTTCAATCAGCAAAGTTAGTAACAAGCGGACTTTGATTATAATCGGGAAAATTGTTCATTTCTAAGTATATTCTATCCGTACCAGCGAATAACTGTGAGGAAATCGGAAATTCTTACGAACATAACCTCTCAGACCTGTTTCAAATACCAATGTAATAGGCGAGGGGGTTTCATTTGATAACCTCGCAATATCATTATCCCATTATATTAATAATCATATAACTCCAAGTTCCCCGTACTATAGTATCGTTTGCTCTTCCAGCATATTTCACAGCTCCGAGGGTGAACTAATTCGTCGCGTTATTTTAAGTACACAAATGGTTTCCGGAGAATACTTGTTCCCCGATTTATTCTTTTCTCCGATTCTTTGACAGCATTATCGATCTACGGAGATCCAAATAAGCATCACAGATACTTGAGATGCATAGATCCTGCGCGCCACTTGGTCGGAGATAGACGCCAGCCAAAACTGTCCAGTTAGTCCTGGATTAATAGTTGACCAACACAATGGTAAGCTTCATTTTATATCAGCCAACGATCCTGTGTAACTACAAATATATATCCATAACAACCAATGCTGAAAGGCATTTATCTAACGATACTCGGACAGTATCTATCTCTAAATTTGACAATGTTTGTTCTAATCGCCATTATATTCCCACATTCAAGAATCGTAGAGGGGAATCAGATCTGGATAGCTCACGAGCCTTGTTACCAGTACCAAAGGCCTTTTGAATTGTTTGGAAACAATATGCCAGCAGTCTTTAGGATCACAGGGACCAAGCTGGTAATTGACCTTCCATTGAAGCGAGCATGGCCAGCGGCAAGGAGGATATTGGCGTCGAGGTAACTATTCTTTATTATTGATAAAATTCCAGCCAGCACAGGCTGCACTGCATTAATCATTATTCAAATCAAATTGCCGCTCATACGTTACACATCTCAAATGAAAGACATTTTAAAATCCATGTAGCTTCTCCGCCAAGCAAATCTAATGCTCACCCTGTATCTTTGGCTGGCTACAGATGCCTCTGGCTTACCTCTGTTATCACTGTACACCTGATACTTCATGGCGACTTGGTTCTACTCAGCTGCGAGGGAAACTGTACTGGCGCGGTAATAATACACCTGAAGGTAACATATCAACGCAATTCGTGTACTCAAGAAAATATTTTTACTTCATTCGAATAGACTTTCCTCGTAGTAGATGAATATCTAAATAATGAGGATTGAAATTCAAGGGCTTGAAAATAAATACAAGCGTAGATTACTGCAGAATTAATTAGCCATCGCATTTATTTTTTAAACATCAAACAGAATTTAATATTGGTGATAAATAACTTTTGAGTCTCAGGTACAGGCCGTAACAATTAAAAGATTGAAGAATCGACTCATGCATGCGCTATTAATACTAGCTTATTGACGTTCTTGATTCTGTTGAAAGTAGTTCAAAGTTTAACTAACATTTGAAAGAGGCTTAGACGAGCTTACAAAATTCATCATAAGAAATATATTATAATCAATTTCATGAAGATTAGCAACGGTATTACTGACGATGAGTCAGATGTACGATCACAGTCAAAAATTCTTTGTGTCTCAGTTAAGAATGTTTACTTGAACCACACATTGAGTTAATTTATCCAATGTACCCTGTGCTTATCTTGTTTCTATCCTCACAGGCATTGTCCATGGAGGGAAACGAGTTCCTGCCCATATTCATTAAAACCTCTTCAAATTTCATCAGAACACGGTTCACGCCAGGGAGTGGAGCAGCCCCAGCACCCGGGGAACGACCACAAGACAACTCTGCACCGCGGATCGTTATTAAAGTAGCATAAGCATATAGTTTTAGCTTGTGTCGTATTGAGTCTGTAATTACAGTTTCTTTGGAATCAGTTTTGCTAAAATCAATTCAATCAATTCCGTTTGAAACGTTGCACAGAAAACAAGCTGAGATGGTTGCCACTAATTTTCAGTCAGCAGACTTTGTAACGTAGTACATGTGTCGTAAAGAATGAAACCTAATTTTAATATTTTCTACGACCAGTGACAACCACAAGCTTTTCTTTCATAGCTGTTTCCTACTCAATGTAAAATTGAAATCAACGTCCATGCCGCGTCCCACTCGAGACATATCAAATATTAATTTCAATCTTCAACAATAACTTGCAAATCATTTCACCAATAGCTGTACAGATTATTCCAAATCATTTGTAGAAGCTATGAGCGGTAATATGTCAACTCGTTATTATACATCACGCTATACCTGACTAGTTCAGCCGGCAGTATTATAATTTCACTAGGAATCCAAAGACTTGTAATATTACAGAATAGGTGAGAATTATATGATTATAATAGCCCGTAATACATACAAATACGATATACATACGTGAATTAATATTTCACTCCTTGGATTTTCTTGTGCACCAGAAAACAAAAATGTTCTTTATCGTCAGCGAAAATTGCGTTGATCTGTTTTCGGAATTCCGAGACATAACTTTTTTTCTATTCAATATTTGTTTGACATTGTTCGCAATGAATAGAAAGTAGATAATTCAGAGATCCCTGAATCAGAGAGCATCATCGGTATCTTTGAACAAGTATGTGTAGATCAACGAATTATTTTACTGCGGATCATCCGGGCAACTTACATTGTCCGATTATTATTGATGACGAGATCTTCAATAAAAATGATATAATTGTATTCTCTATTCGTATGACGGTAGGAAAGAATAGATTTAACAGTTTCTAGTACATGTATGTATTATCGTGGCAAGGATTAGTTTGAAGTTTAATCATAGTTTTAGTATAGCCAGATGATAAATTTGTTCGCTTCATATAGGAATGGAATCATTATCCTTGCCTTATTCCATTCGAAACGTATCGAATAATAATTTTAATTCATAACAATAACTTCTGACCAGGCGGTTGCATAATTTTGAAAAATTTGCTGTACAGATAAAGAGACATAAACACATGCTGTTGGTTTTTCAACATGGTAACGTTTTCCTCAGTAGACTACAGATAATAAGCAAACCTTTGTATGTTTCGTTAGTTTTCTCGTTTATTTATATCTCTATAAATTTAAAGAACAAATACAGCATGACATTGTGATGGAATAGATGATTATTATTCGTCATTTGCAGAAGCTATAAGTAGAAATGAATGTAGTTTTTACTGTACAGCAAGCTATGCTTGACTAATTCATACGGTGATATTATAATCGTACAAGAAAAAAACTTGTGATATTATAGTGATGTTATATTATTAACAATATGTTTTTTCGCATATATTTTATTGTATTTAGCCCCTGGGTACCGACCTGAAGGTCTTAATGTTCTTTATTTGTTTGAACTTTTTACGGTAATTTTATAACTGTACGAGGAAAAATATGAGTGTGATTGTAATATTGCAGAAACGATGAGAACTTGTAATAATTTATTATCTGATATCAGTGATATAATTTAATAGCTGAAACATTTCTGATTATCTCTATGCCGATAATGTATTTCATTAGCTTAAGCTCGTTGTATTTGGAAGAGGAGAGTGGTAGAAATTGAGATCTTTGAATTAGCCATTACCGTACGAAATATTCCCGATAACAACTATTCAGGTAACAGAGCATAATGCATGCATTTACGATATACCCGTATTCAAAAAGTATACTTCACTCCTCTGTAAAATTGTTCGCAATGAATAGAGAGTAGATGATTTAGGGATACACGAATTGAAGAGTCTCATTACTATCTTTGAACAACTAACGAATTATTTTACTGTTCACTATTCTCTATTCGTATCGTGGCAAAGATTAGTTGGAACTTTAATCATAGGTTTAGTACAGCCTGGTTATGAATTCCCTGGCTTTATATAAGAATGGAATTATCATCCTTGCCGTATCCCATTCGAAACATAATGGATAATAATTCCACTTGATAACAATAACTTTGAACCAGGCATTTGTTTTTTGCTGTACAGATGAAGAGACATTAACACATGCGGTTGGTTTTCCAACATAGCAGTACGTTTTCTTTGGTAGACGATATATAATTAGCAGACCTTTGTATATCTCGTCAGTTTTCTCGTATATTTATATCTTTATACACTTGAAAAACGAATACAGCGCGGCACTGTGATGCGATAGATGATTATTGCACATCATTCGTAGAAGCTATAAGTAGTAATAGAGACACTTCTAACTGTACAGCAAGCAATACTTGACTAATTCCTACCCGAATATTATAATCGTACCAGGAAAAGATTTGTGATATTACAGAATGGATGGGAATTCGTAATGATAAATCATCAATAACATGTTCCTGTGCATGTATTATCTTGTATTCAGTCCCTGGTTACCGACCTGAAGGTCTCTATGTCTCTTATTTGTTCAAACTCTTTGTATTTGGAATAGAAAATTTGTAGACATTGGGATAGTTGGATTGGCCATTACCGTATGAAATATTCGTAATATCTATGCAGGTAACAGCGCATGATACATGAGTGTACGATGTACGTTAGTGAAGTACACGTCACCCCTTTGTAAAATTGTCCCTAATGAATGGATTGCAGTTAATTGAGAGAGCCAAAAATCGAAGAGTCTCTTTAGTATCTTTCAAAGACAATTATATCTATAGATTGATGAATTATTTTCTCGTTCTCGCGGCAAAATTACGTTGTTAAAGTATTATTGTTAACGAAAACCATAGTGAAAATAGTGACTCCGTTCTCTATTCGTAAGGTCTGAAAAATGAAAACAAACAGCTCGCTGTTCTTGTAGAGACTAATGTAGAAATTACATGCTTCGAACATTGTACTTGACACTCTGTAAAACATACCTTCGTACGTATGTGTATGTTTTATCGTTGCAACGATTAGTTTAGAGTATACGAATAGTTTTAGTACAGCCTAATTATAGTCCTAGCCAATTGCCGACCATAAAAAGTGTCAAATATGTGGTTTTCGGTGATATACATAATATATTAAACGTATTACGGTCGCATCTACAATTCTTTCATGCAAGTATCCATGTATTAGGATTGTTTATCCAATAAACATGTATTATGGTAGTAAATTGGCGCATTCTTGAATTAACATCTCTTGAGATTGTAAATAATCAATCGTTTAATCATTTTCCCCGGTCCTTTCGTTGCCTATAAGTAAAAAATCATGAAAATCGCGGGCTTTCATAAGTTTGAAATCATAAAGTTGCCGCACGGGGTGACAAATGGTATCGCCATCTCGCGGTGACCGCACCGAACTATTTTTGCCGCAAGCATTGATGCGCCTGACGATATGTAATCTCCAGTTAGGGATCGCAGCTATGACACACGAGTTGCATACATTGAGCTATGCTGACGTTATCGGCATAGCACGTTATCGGCACAGCATGTTATCGACACAGCACGTTATCGGCACAGCACGTTATCGGCACACGACGTTACCGGCAGGAAATAGTTCGACAACGCGACCGCGAGATGGCGGAGCACTAACCTAGGCTAATAGCACCTGTCGCGGAGTCAGTGACCTCAGTGGCCCTCGTGGTATCAATGAGTACGCATGGGGTGTGTTAACGAGACACCGTAGAAATATTCCGAACGCAATAATATTATACCTTCTTCTTGTAGAGACCAATATAGAAATTACATGCTTCGAACATAGTACTAGACACTCTGTAGAACATACGTTCGTACGTATATGTATGTATTATCGTTGCGACGATTAGTTCAGAGTATAACAATAGTTTTAGTATAACCTAATTATAATTCTAGCTAATTTCCGGCCTTAATAAGAGTCAAATATGTAGTTTTCAGTGATATACTTAATATACTATACGTATTACGATCGCATCTACAATTTTTTCGTATAAGTATTCATGTATTACGATTGTTTATCCAATAAACATGTATCATTGTAGTAGATTGGCGCATTCTTGAATAAACATCTCTTGAGATTGTAAATAATCAATCGTTTAATCATTTTCCTTTTATTACATATTTATTATAATGAACGAAAATGCTGGCAGTTGAGACCTTGATTTCTGAGTGATTTTTCTGGCAGTTGAGACTTTTTCGAGGGTCGTGTGCCTGGCAGTTGACACCTCAAAATTAACTCCTAAAAATAAGGTGTTAACTGCCAGACATACGACCCTTGAAAAAAGTCTCAACTGCCAGAAAATTCGCCCCGAAAAAAGGTCTCAACTGCCAGAAAATGGAGTGATTTTTCTGGCAGTTGAGACTTTTTTCGAGGGTCGTGTGCCTGGCAGTTGACACCTCAAAATTAACTCCTAAAAATGAGGTGTCAACTGCCAGCCATATGACCCCCGAAAAAAGTCTCAACTGCCAGAAATATCGGTCCTTTTTCGGAGCGATATTTCTGGCAGTTGAGACTTTTTTCGAGGGTCATACGTCTGGCAGTTGACACCTCAAAATTAACTCCTAAAAATAAGGTGTCAACTGCCAGCCATATGACCCCTCGAAAAAAGTCTCAACTGCCAGAAAAATTGAGTTGATTTTTCTGGCAGTTGAGACTTTTTCGGAGCAATTTTTCTGACAGTTGAGACTTTTTTCGAGGTTCACATGGCTGGCAGTTGACACTTCATTTTTAGGAGTTAATTTTGAGGTGTCAACTGCCAGACGTATGACCCTCGAAAGAAGTCTCAACTGCCAGAAAATAGAGTGATTTTTCTGGCAGTTGAGACTTTTTTTATCGACATCGGCATGCATACGCTGCTTCGTACAGTCGCTGCTTCATGCAGTCGCTATAGAGCTTACCTATACTATCATTTTTAAGAGTCAGAGTAATTTTAAGTCAAAAATTGCTCTTGGTATGAGGCGACCATCTGAGCCGAAAAGGTGTTCGCAAATTTTCAAGCAGCCGAAAATGCTTCAAATCTCAAATTCCTTACTGTTCTTATTTGAAATGAATAATTTTAGGGAGGGAAAAGTGGAAAATAACAAAGCAATTGATTATTCATATATCTAAAAATTTATTTCCGCAGCATTGATACAATCGCATTCATTGTCAAAGTTATGCAGAATTTGTAGATTGTAATTGATTCTCAAAAATAAATATCATATATACATTTTTCGAGTGTCTTTATTTGTTTCCTGGCACACGGACAGAAGTTTATGGTAAATATTAAAAGTATATGGGACAATTACTGTATGAGTATGAGAATATTCACCATAAACTTCTCTCCGTGTATGAGAGTTATCAAAAAATAAACTGAGTACATTCGGATTACAATGAGATCTTACTTAATATAATTAATCTTATAAAAAAGGACGAGTGGTATAATATTATTGCGTTTGAAATATTTCTACGGGGTCTCGTTAACGCACCCCATGCGTACTCATTGATACCACGAGGGCCACTGAGGTCACTGACTCCGCGACAGGTGCTATTAGCCTAGGTTAGTGCTCCGCCATCTCGCGGTCGCGTTGTCGAACTATTTCCTGCCGGTAACGTGCTGTGTCGATAACGTGCTGTGTCGATAACGTGCTGTGTCGATAACGTGCTGTGTCGATAACGTGCTGTGTCGATAACGTGCTGTGTCGATAACATGCTGTGCCGATAACGTGCTATGCCGATAACGTCGGCATAGCTCAATGTATGCAACTCGTGTGTCATAGCGTCCATCTCGACCAAGTGGCACGCAGAATCGATGCACCTCAAGTGTCTGCGATGCTCGTTCAGACCTCCGTCGACCGATAATGCTGTCAAAAAATCGAATGAAAGAATAAATCTGGTAACAAGTATTCTCCTGGAAAACATTTGTGAAACCAGAAAAACACGACAAATTAGTTCACCCTCGGAATCGCAAAATATGCTCGTAGAGCGGACGATTGTAGAGTACGAGGGACTTGGAATTATGTGATTGTTCAATTAATAGGATAATAATATTGCGAGGTTGTCAAATGAAACTCCCTCGCGTACAATATTTGTATTTGAAACGGATCCGAGAGGTTATGTTCGCACGAAAATCCCACGGTTAGATTTTCACACGGTTATTCGCGGGTACGGGTAGAATATACTCGAAAATGAAGCGTTTCCCCAATGATAATCAGAGTCTGCTTGTAGCAATCCGATTGTATGAACAAGCATTGAAAATTCTCAATTATTTATGGTTATGGTAAAATGGTGATTGGCGTATTTCAAACTTACTCATGTCCGACGTGATGTCGTTGATGTAGCCTTTTCGAACTGTTAAATCTCCTCGACGACGACGCAGCGTACCACTTGCCAAGTTTACTCAATTTTCCGCGCAAGATTATGCCTACGCAGGAGCCTCTCTCCCACCATCGCCCCACTCCACGCACAACACATATGTTCACTCGCTGACGTCACGAAGGCCACTGAAAATGACGGATGAAAAGGGAAAGTGAAAGCGAAAGCGAAAGTGTTGGACCGGTTTGGTTGGTAGCGCCATCAGGTGAGAAACTATGGAACTAGGGAGAGTATAATAACAATAATAATGAAATGATCCGCGGGTTGTATGTAATAAGGCGCAGCATCTACTCATCTGTCAATCGTTGAAAACTCTCAATTATTTATGGTATGGTAAAATGGTGATCGGAATAATCTGAACTTACATATGTCGAGTTTACTGTCACAGCAGCTCAAACCAGTGACTGACATAACGGAAAATTATAACAAAAATATACTGAGATAATTCCCTGTAATAACCGGACGAGAATGATCTTACTTTGTCAAGCAGCACACGTTGTTTACACGAAAGAGCCTCTCACCATGCATTACCATGCATCACGGCAACTCAAATCCCACATAACTCGACGACGCCGCGATGAGCGAAGTTAGGGACGCTGTGGTCGTAGGTCCGTTCACGCTGAAGACGTCATTGGGGATAAGAAACTAGGAAAGAGCGCAAATGATTCGCAGGTTGTATATACTACGGCGCAATAGATTATAATCTCATAAAAAATTTGGCCCCCAAAATGAGCATTGAGCATATATAACTCCGCGACTTTTATTTCTGCTGACTTTTAAATTTGAAAATTACAAGCATGCTACTAAAACTATGAGATGCTACCTTGGGCGACTTCGTAACTAGTATGTAATCAGAGTGAATGTATACACTTGCCATACCCCAGCGATTTCCTCCCATTTTCCGCCACAGAGCCATCATTTTATTCGTTTAGTTATCGAACACTTGCAAATAAAAACCATATTAATGTCACGAGAGACGTTCGACTCTGCTATTAGCATTGAAATGACATCGATAACATACTCCGTAGTTGTCGAAAATCAAAAACTTGTACACATTAGATCATGTATAATATTCTACTATCTATGTATGTATAATGTAAAGAAAACGTATTCGCATTGACAAATAAAACCTGCTTTAATAAGAGTTATTTTCCTAATTTCTTATTCAATTTACTATGATGATCCCTTTTCTTGAATTCCCTGACCGATTTTTTGAAATAATAAACAAAACTAATTCGTAATCAGCTTCAAATCGCATATTGATGAATCCACAGCTGTTTATAATCTTGTTATAATTATTTGTGTTATAACAAGAAAGCGTGTGAGTAATGATTCTAAAAATTGTTGATATCTGGTTGGAAATACAGCAAGGATGTTAAAATGAATGATTCTTCATACCTTTTACAATAGATGGAAAAAAAAACTTCAAATAAATAATCATCATTTTACCCTTTGTAACTGTAGCAAATAATGAGTGTTTAGTACAGAGAAAAGATAACTCTCAGTAATGTAGACTTACAGTCGAATTAATTTTTAATTCAAAATATATAATATAAACTGTACCTATATATTCATAATAATAAAAATAATGGTGACCATGATAAATTGAAGAGTATTTATTATATGTATATTATGTAAAAGAAATCCCGATTTATTTTATTATTTCAGGTATTTCTTCTCCACTACTGGTATATACATATAAATTCGTACCTTATCTACAATCAAATTATTAATTACTCATTATTTATACCTTATTCAGTCCATCCTACAACTACACAATACAGACTGTTTTTTTTTTTCACGTATGATAATCACATAATTCCGTCTGACAAATTGTTGTCTTTTAAATAACGATTTTCTGGCTATACGTATTTTTTGAAGGAAAAAAAAATTAAAACTCCCATTCATCGTTTTTTGTATATTCAATACCTGTGAGCCATTCGTCGACAGATTTTGATATGCTGTTAAGATTTCTATTTGACAAGAAAAATAAAATTAATAATAAGTTATACGCGTTGAAAGAAGAATTTGTTTCATTTTCTTACAAATCGCGTAAAAATTGACGTCAATTCAAATACCGTACATAAAAAAAAATGTGATAAAGTCAAAGCCTGATTTAACATTATCAGCGATATGATTGTGGAAAAAAAACAATTAAAGGCTACACGGCGTTTTATGCAATAATTTTTTTTTTTTCATGACCAAAGTGAAAAAAATCTTTTTTTTTAAAGAATAAAGAGATAAAAGAATTGCTTTTCGGTAGACGTTATACGGTTACTCATGCCACAACTCTCAGATGTTTGATTCTATTTACAGGAGAAAACGTATACACATATATATTAGGGTTTTGTTCTCTTTCTTTCTCTTCTTCGTCTTTTTTTTCGTTCTTTTCTTTCTTCGTAAAATTTTTGATAGATAATATTTTAAATAATTAAATAATATCTAACATTATCAAACGATATACCGTGAAGATTTGTGGATGCAGAACACTTGTTGAATGAAGCTGTGTTCAATTCATTATGAATTCATCGTCAAGCATCAAAAAGTGTTCCGCATCCACGAATCTTCACAGTATAACAGTGGCAAACGCAGTTAAATTCCAACGCGTTATAAGACTTGATAACTATAATACTGTAGGATTCTATTTTTCTTTTTTCTTTTTCTTTTCCAACATTAAATCGGTTACAAATTCAACAAAAGTTTTTTTTTCTTTCTTTTTTTTTTCACTCCATCACGTCATCAATTTTCTCGTCTATGATGAGACAAAAAAAAAAAAAATTGGTTTTCTTTAGAAAAAATTACAATTTATAAAATACGTAGCAGCTACTTCGAAGTAACAATAAGTATTCTATCCCACATGATCTTCATTGTTTCAGGTTTGTTTCTTATTTTTTCCCCTTCTTTCTTTTTTAAACAATACCAATAAATAATTACTTCTGAAATACCATGACTGGATTTTCGATCGAATAGCCTAGGAAAAATTAAAAGCAGCCAAATAAAAGACTTATTTTCAAAATTGTGTTTAGAAATATTAGTGTATGGAAAAACTACCTTCATCTGGATGATTTCAAAGTCGTATTTGAATACCAAGGAAACACATTTTCAGGCATTACAGTGTCCGAGGAAGCCAATTGGAGGGAAAAATAGGGAAAATCTATGCTCGAATAGTAAAGTTATAATACAAAATCCAGAAAAATCAGGAGGTCTAAGGAGGGTTCGACCCTCATTACGCATATTTTATATCATGTATTACTTTCAGTCTGATAGTGGCTACGCTGAAGATAAGAAAATACAAAATGACTCGGTAGTCGTAAAGATTTAGGACTACCGTTGGATGAATTTTGAAATGTTTGGTCCTCAATTGTTCATAGGAGATGCCTCTATGGTATGAACGCAGGATTTTTGGATAAACCCATTTTTGATCGAGATACTGGGGAAAAAGTAAGGAGAATTTAAAAATTCATAAAAACAAAAAAAAACAAAAATGAAAAAATTGAATAACCCGACGGGTAATTCTTGCAACATCAAAAATCCCTAAGTTCATACCATAGAGGCACCTCCTATGAACAATTGAGGACCAAACATTTCAAGATTGATCCACCGGTGGTCCTGATTCTTTACTGCAACCGAGTCATTTTGTATCTTCTTATCGCCAGTGCAGGCACTGTCGGACTAAAAGTAATACATGATGTGAAATATGCGTAATGAGGGTCGAACCCTCCTCAGACATCATGATTTTCCTGGGTTTTGTCAGAATCCTCGAGGCGCAGAAAAAAGTCAATTTCTTTTTGGAAATTTCAACTTCTCCAAAGGTGTACACACCCCCTTAAGGGGACCCGTAACCCTTTCTGGCGTAATTTTATTAATGTCACATCAGAGATGCTGGCGCGAGTGCCGAGAATAACGGATGTTAATGATATTGTACACTCGTGAGAGGTACGTTATTTTTCTATATCGTCATGTGCGAAACATTTGAAAAAGTTGAAAAACACTTGAATTATCGAGGAGCGAAGTTAAGGTTGCAATTTTCGCTGGCCTGCACTTATCACAAGATTGCGTTGGAACGTCCTTTACCTGAAATACAAAATCAACATATCTGTACACTGAGCACACTTGTAGGTTCATCCTGAACTAGGATTATGTTTGTATTTGCTGTATTTCGAAAAAAATGACTTTTTGAACCCAGCTTCTGAATCTTGGCCCGTTTGCATCACTTCTTTCGGCCATAAGTCCGGAAGTCGAGCTCAGATGGTGGCGGTTCTAGTTCAGGGTATAGCCACATATCAGGGGAGAATGTGTGCCAAAGGGCAAGTGGATGGTACGACCGGTTTTGAAAATATCTTGTGATAAGTTTCGAAAAGAGTAGATTCGAGATAAACGCGGTTGAAGTCAACAGTGTAGGTAGTGACGACCAGAAAACACGGACTCTCGAGCCGTTTTGCAATTATGCTAATATTTATTTTTCAACATATTCTTTGTCGCGTTTTATGAATAAAAAACAAAAAATAAAATATAATGATAATAATAATATATATATACTATTTTTACATTGCCGACGCGCTATGCAACAGTGCTTACGTGCCATATCTCCCGCTCGACTTTTTCCTCGTGTCTTAAAACTGCTGCCATTTCGTCGATTCATACGACTTTGGGATGAAATTGGACTCAAAATGTTGGGAGTGGACAGGGCTTTCAAATTGAATAAAAAAAAAGATTTTTCGGACATTCCAAGGGTTACAGGTCCCCTTAATTAATTTCTAAGAATATTCCAGCGCCGTCCGCGTCGGTATGATATTCAATACCAGAATTTCAGCCTGAAGCAGTGGCAACCCAACACACAATTACACCTGTAGAGCCTCGGAAAACTTCGCGCCGCTTCGGGTTCTACGACGCGTGGTGCGGCGGCCGACTCCGACCGACTTGAATCTTCAGTCGCGTGGGATAAGTCGAGCGAGTAGCCGGTGCGACGTCGCGTCCCCACTCAGTTTTTACCGTGCGTTATAATCAGATGAACGCGTCTTGGCTAAAGTGATGTTTTGCAATTTAATGAGGAATACACCAGTCGCACCTAGGAGAGCATAGACTTGTAAGTAATTATAGAACCCTATCCTAGAACCTTTACAGTTGTTAGATCGCGATAGGCACGATATCCTGAAACTTTAGTTTCATACCAATCTGTCCGGTGATAATAATTGCATTGAAAATTTACGTATAGCGTACTCAAAGTCATTTGTTTTTCGTGAATCGTGAATTGTTTTGTACAGGGTGTAAAGTAGAGTTGTGTCGCCGTTTTGGTGGCTGATTCTCCACCTCGAGATCGGTCAAGATATGTAAAAACTTCGCGCCGCAAAACTGTCCTTGATAAAGGTCAATTTTTTTTCACTGGCTGTAAATATCCTACTAATTCAGCGGAACAAAAGTTTACGAGGAACCATGAATCGCAATGAAGCCCATCTTATCGGAAAACGAGTCCGAATTTTGGAAAATTCCCTAAATTCAGAGAAAAATTGAAACTTCGCAGGCATTTTCTGATGGGACGGGTTCGTTTGCGGACCCATGGTTCCGCAGAGACTTTTGTTCGTCTGAATTAGCAGGATTTTTACAGCCAATAAAAAATATTGACCTTGTCAAGGACAGTTTTGCGGCGCAAAGTTTTCACATATCTGAGCTGAGGTCGGTGAATAATTCTCTCGATCAAATTTATAGTATTTTTTCGCCTGTAAAATGCCGTCTACATTATACAAAAGGTGATAATAGTTTAATCTTGATAATCCGCGATCGTTGAAAATGAAATTGGCGTCCCATCATGTTATTCGTTCACGCCAAACACTTTTTACTTAAATGCAATCTGCATTTCCTTCCACTCGTCGCCTTTGAATTGTTCCCGTTGCGCTGTTAACTGTTTTCGGCTGCAGTTTTACTCGAATATTATTCACGATTATAAGTAGCTAACAATTGTATATCTCTCGTGAAATATCATAATAAGACGTAATAAAGATGAACGGTATCGTAAAATAATTGTGCCAGCAGAAAGTAAACACGAGCGAGTGAGCGAGTCGCGTAGACCTTGCGAGTTGTTTACATTCAGGCGAAATACGAAACAATCAGGCTGCATCTTTGTTTACATACGTAGGACGTGACCGCGGAACGTTGCTATTTATTGTTAATCCTATCTAATGAAATAATAATCTGATTATGCAGTTTACTACAGCTGTTCGGAAGTGCGGAGGCCGTCAATAATATAGACCAAATCTCCGATAAATCGAATAAGAGGTAAACTGCATTGATCACAAGAATCTTTCTAATGGTGTAACATTTTTATTCATAAGTTCGGTTATCGAATACATTTATTATTTCACCAGTATGGGTCGCATTTTTCAGATCGAAAAATACAATTATACTTTTCTTTTTTACGAATCACAACCTCCTGGAATATAATACGCGAATATATATTATATACATGCGAACGTCGTATCTCATTTTTTAATTTTTCTTTTCCATTCAACTTTTATTACGGCAACAAGTGCGACCCGTGGGTATATCATTTTTGTTTCTTCGATTTTCCTTTGGAAGAGAAATTGCCCGTATCGAGATAAGACCCGGTATATATTGCGTCAAGTTTTTCGTGAATAATAATTCATTAATATAATACTCGTTTGTTTTTCATCCATCACATTTCATTTTTTGAATCTTCTGAATCACTCATTTCTTTTTTCAATGTAGCCGTAAAGGCAATGGGGAGGTAAGGGGTGTCAAAAATCAGGGAAATAACGAAAATCGTAGTTGCACAATTTGGTTTGCATGGACCAAATCATTCGGACAGATAAAATATAAGATAAATGATAACACAATCTTAACGATTGTGGACGTCTAGTAGATTCTATATATAAAATTTTAGCCCCTTCTTTTCAAAGTTTAAATTCCATAGAATGGAATTCTATAAGAAGAAGATTCTCTGTCTGTATAAATATATGTCGCACTAACAATTCAACTGAATGTTCGATTGACGATTCATTTGAGTTCCTTTATGAATTTTTCACAGTATATAAGGAATCGGACTGACCCAGCAAAATTCTGATCCAGAAAATCTACAGAGAACTCGAAAAACAAATTAGTGGGATTGAAGGATCGGCGAACGAGGAACAGGTGAGCATTGAAACGAGATATAATTATATTAATATTCATCATTTATTCATATTCATCATCATTATCATTATTATTATTATTATTATTACTATTATTATTATTATTATTACAATTCGTTTATCAGGCAGGGGTGTGTACAGAAATACAAAATAAATTTGTAATTGGTATTTTTCTTTATCGTATCATCAATTACGTGTTGTTGTAAGAAAACTGAACCTGAGTGAAGAACCGTATTTATACGTATAGGGACGATATTCGTGCAGATTCCAGGATTAAATTTGTACATTTATCGAAATAATTTGTGAATCGAAAATTTAACTTGACCCCAAATGCTGCAGAAAATGCAATTGATCGTAGGGTAGGAACCTTGCCACTGTGAATATGTATTGTGAGTAAAAATCGTCAAATATTCTATAATGATTATATTCGCTTGGAAATTCATGATTTCCGGTTGCAATAACGAAATTCTCAGTCTCAATTTATACGCGATCAGAGTGGCGCCGGTCGACGTCCCGACGCCTCATGGTTTAGGCATAATGTTCAATCCTTGTCCGACTCGAATCGGTACCGAAATTTATGGTTTCGAACGTTTCTCTTCGTGTGAAAATATTGCTATGGTAATCATATGAATGCGTTCGAATATTGAATTTTCTGCTTCTCTTTTGTGTTTCTATCGGATTGCAAAGAACGAGATGTGGTCAGGACCGATTATGGGAGAATTACACGTACAGAGAGTTGGAGAAAGAAAGCTGACCCAGAGCCGATTGGAATCACAGTAGGAGCCATGGTATGAGGGTGGACATGACAGCAAGGGAGCAATTGCGAAAGAGGTGAGAACGAGATACCTCCATGCCAATCTCTATTTTACCAAAGATATCTATTAGCTTTCATTCTTTCGTCCAACATATCGCGACAAACTGTTTTCTAACTCATCTCTTTCTTCTTTCTTCTTTCTATTCTCTGCTATGCCACAGCCGAGCAGACACATCGGAGTGCAATGGCTCTAACCCTGTTCGGCAGCGTCCGTGAGTTGCATGCTCTTTGGTAACGGGCTTCCTCTCCCTGGTACTCTCTTTTCTCTGTCGCGTGGCGTGGCGGTAACATTGTACAATCTCCGATTTCTTAGCTCAATTCAGATAGGCTCACTCACGACCGCAACTGAGCTCGCTTCCATAATCATAGATTCCTCTACAGGCGGCAATGTAACATTGTAACTGTTACTGCGCGGTCGAAATACAGATACTTATGTAGATTAATGCATAAACTCACTCTTGTGGCCCTTACGGCCCTTATCCGTTGCGAATCGCGGTGAGCATCGCGGCAGGAGGACATCCATCGCTCAATCGGTCTCCGCGATTATCATTTCCCTTGCTCGATTTGCTTGAATTCTTTCCGATTAAGTAGTGGATCCTCCTGAGGTTCAATTGATGCTTTATAAAGTCTAGGAACGTGTCCAGCATAAGAACGAATGATCTCCTAGCAAGATGTTTAAGTAGTCAATTCAAATATCAAATCAAAATATGAAATTGTAAAATCATCGAGGTATTGGGATATAACGATTATCAGGACTCGAGTAATATGACTATGGTAGTATGCGTCCGAGTATCTGAACATCAGGGTATATGAATATCAGCTTATGTAGCGTATCAAGATACTAGATTTTGGAATGTCGGATCCTCAGCCATGAGTCTATCAGTGTTTCAGCATATCACCTTATCACAATATCGGAATATCTGAATATCGGGGTATATGAATATCAGCCCATGCCAGTCATGTCAGCATATCAAGATACTGGATTTCAGATATCAAAACATCAAAAGTCAGTTTTAATTAGTCCGCTTAGAAAAAAGATTGACAATTTTTTTCTAGGATGTAACTAACCCGTTCTTTCCCCATAGCAAATTCAAGCGATTCCGATAGAAGAAAAAGTAGCTTCTTTGATATGGTTTCATTGAAATATAACTCATTTATTCAAAACCTTGTTCCCAGTTTTCTGTTGACACTCGTCACATAATTAAAATCGAACAATGTTCATACTCACGAAAAAGCTCACAATGAAAAGTACGAATTAACATCAATCTCTTTGATATTTGCCATTTCAAATGTTATCAACTTAATCAAATCCTGTCCCCAGTATTTTTGTCAGTCTATCTGAGATCAGTAGAATAGATCAATCTCTCTCCTAACAAATAATCTCCCTGTATCCAACTAACTGTAATCGCTTGAATGGGCAAAACGCATCTCTTCGTTTCCGCGCTTACGTGGAGCGCGGAAATGAGAGAGGCTGAGCCCGAAGACTTCACGTTGAAGAGAACGCCGACCGCCACGCCACCAAGCATTCTATGCATGCCTTGTTATCTTTACACCTTCTATACTTGAAAACTATCTGCCAATATCTATTTGCAACCTACAAAGATCTAGCCACTTTCTATCCCATGCTAAAGAGCAGATAGCGTCAAGTCTTCCTTCTCTCGCATGCCCTCCTTCATAGGCTGAATGCCATTCAATAAAGGACCATTCGGTACCATAGCTAATCAAAGTTCAATGAATGTCTTACATTCGTTATTTCCAATGACTCTTCCTGGAACGTAAGTATCTCTATGAGAATAATATGAATGCGTTCGATTATTAAACCTTCTGTTTCTCTTTAATGTTTCTCGCACATTGCAATGGACCAGTTGTGGTTAGGACCAATTATGGGAGATTCGCACCAACAGAGAGTTAAAGATAGAAAGCCGACCCAAAGCCGATTAGAATCCTAGTAGGAGCCATGGTATGAGGGTGGACATGACAGCAAGGGAGCAATTGCGAAAGAGGTGAGAACGAGATACCTCCTTGCAAATCTCTATTTTACCAAAGATAGCTATGAGCTTTCATTCTTTCGTCCAACATATTGTGAGGAACTGTTTTCTAACTCGTCTCTCTTTTTTTTCGTATTTTCAAATCAATTCATGAACCCCTCAAAAAGCTGGAGGTAGAAAATGAAAACAGGAATTGAGAGTATCGCTTGAAAATGTGCAATTTTTCAGTAATTTTATTTTTCAAAGTCTCTCTTTTATACATTTAAAATTTTAGTTTGTTCTTGTCGAAGTTCGAATTCGGTAAAATGAAACTGGGTTCATAAAAAAAAAATTCTCTTTCCGTATGAATATATGTCGCGTTAACAACTAAAATGAATGTTCGATTGACAATTCATTTGAGTTTCTTTATGAATTTTTCACAGTATATAAGGAATCGGACTGACCCAGCAAAATTCTGATCCAGAAAATCTACAGAGAACTCGAAAAACAAATTAGTGGGATTGAAGGATCGGCGAACGAGGAACAGGTGAGCATTGAAACGAGATATAATTATATTAATATTCATCATTTATTCATATTCATCATCATTATCATTATTATTATTATTATTATTACAATTCGTTTATCCGGCAGGGGTGTGTACAGAAATACAAAATAAATTTGTAATCGGTATTTTTCTCTATCGTATCCCCGATTACGTGTTGTCAAAAATGTGTATCTGAGTAAAGAACCGTATTTAAAGATATAGGGACGATATAGGGACGATATTCCTGCAGATTCCAGGGTTGAATTTGTATTTTTATCGGAATGATTCGTGAATCGAAAATTCGACTTGACCCCAAATACTGCGAAAAAATGCAATCAACGGTAGTGTAAGATCCTCGCCACTATAAATGTGTACTCCGGGTAAAAATCGTAAAATATTCTATAATAAGAATATTCGCTTGAAAATTCATGACTTCCCGGTGAAATAACGAGATTTCCTTACTCTCACTTCGGTCTTATTTCATTTTTTAAACGTTGGCTTTTTCGAAATAAAAATTTCCCAGTCTTATTTACTTCTTTATAAACAGATCATTACGATTGTTGTCAAAATTCGGGTTCGAAATTCGCGCCAGGCGCGGAGGAAACCACGACCAATGACATGAGTTGCCAGCGCATGCGCAGAAAACTGCTTCCGCGTTCCGGTCGTACTCACGCCGGATTGCGGCGACTTTCATCCGCTAAAATTTTCAATCTCAATTTATACGTGATCAGAGTGGCGCCGGTCGACGTCTCGACGCCTTATAGTTTAGGCAAGATGCTATAATTCGATGTACGCTTCTTTGTTAAGGTAAGAGATTGTGATCTTGCGATTCAACGATCATTATCTAAGGGAAAAATAACTTGTCGCGGTTGACGGAGTTGCATGCCAGTTTGAATTTTTCTCCCGAATTGTCTCAACCGGTGGGTAGTGAATATATATATATATATATATTCATTCTACATTTTTCGTACTTCAGCGTAAATTCTTTATTTCATCGCGTAATAATATCGGGTCCGGGAAAAAGTCGTCATAAATGTAATGCGGTTAGATCGAAAATATTTCAAATATTCTATACGGCGAAAATCCAGGGGCATGACGGGAAAAAACATCCGACATCAGGCCATCTTTGTCGAAGCAATAAGCGGGGGAATAATCATCTCGTGTATATTAATGTTTTTGGGGTAATAAACGGACGTTGACATTATAAAAAAAGGTGAGAATAGTTTTATATTTGTATTCCGCGACCGTTGGAAGTAAAATTCAAGTCCGAGCTCGCAATTTATTGACAATAAAACGTTTTACAATAATACGTTTTCGGATAAATTTTCTTGACCGTTGCGCAGTTAACTGTTCGCTGCAGTTATATACGTTATAATTATTAATTCTACTTGTAAGTAGCTAACAATTGCGTATCTTTCGAATCAGTTATCATATTATGATAGTCAATTACATTTCGAAGTATCGTGTAGAAGTTATGATCTGCGTATAATCGTATGTAATACGTAAATAGTCTAACAACGGATATACAATACAAATACGAGCGAGTTGAAGATGCACAAATCGCAAGTTTTTTACATTCGGACAAAGTTCGAAAATCTTTAGACCGGTTTTTTACTCATTTTCACGGCTTGACCGAACCTTCGAATAAACAATGCGAATCCTTATTATAACGAAACAATAATTTTGTTACAGAGACAAACTGTAGTATAGGTGAAAGATGCAGATCTCAAGTTCTGAAGCTGTTTATACAGATAAAATGCATCTTACCGATGAATGAAATGAGAGGTGAGCCACTAATTGAAATATTATTTATCTTTTCAGTCTCATTTCTAGATCGACATTGAGAATCATAATTTCTTTGTTTGGTGAAAAAAAAGAGATGATATAACATGAATAGTGATAGAAATATTTATCTGAAATTTATTTCTCATTTCTATCATTACTCTAATTTGGTTTAATTTTATTTCTCCAGAGTAAGTTGAATCTGGAGATCCCGAATATCTAATGGGCCGATGGAAACTGCGAGTGAGACTCCATTCCGGGATACGGGGCCCAAAGTGTTGGAAATTGAGGTGAGAATTGATTTACTTCGCCAGCAATCTTCCTCCTTATCACGTGATACTGACTCGTGAATCCTCCGATGATAGACGAAATTTATTGTCATTTTTATTCACAAGAATTATCCAAGTTCAATCGAGCAAAGAAATAAGATCGGATACACATCCTCGAGTTTATCACGAATAGTAATTGATTATAGTTTACTTGCTTGATTTTCGACTCATATTTCATCACCACAATTTTCTGAATCATTTCTTTCTATTTCAAGAAAGATAAGAGAAGATAATGAGAAAAGAAAGCATCGGAGACAGCATGAAAACAAATATCCGAGTGAAAAAGTTCTATAGATGCTGCTGAAATGCATGGGGACAGATGTCGAGGGCCGATTATGAAAATCCAATCTCACCGATGAATTGATTAGAAGGTAAACAGCATTTTCAATTGCCTTTCTGCCTTTATGGTGAAGTTTAATCATTGTCTGACTCGAATCGGTACCTACATTCGTGATTTCCAACAGTTTTTATGTTTCGTGTGAAAATATCGCTATGAAAATTATATGAATGCGTTCGGAAAATAAATGTTCTGCTTCTCTTTTGTGTTTCTATCAGATTGCAATGGACCGGATGTGGTCGGGACCGATTTAGCGAGAACCTCGGCGAAAATTAGAGACAGGAGGACGATCCGAAGCTGATAGGAAGGTCGGAGCCATGGTCTGAGCAAGGGAGCAATTGCAAAAGAGGTGAGAAAAAGATACCTCCTCGCCAATCTCTATTTTACCAAAAATAGTTATGAGCTTTCATTTTTTTTCGTCCAACATATCGTGACAAAGAATTTTCTAACTCATTTCTTTCTCCTTTCTGTCCCCTTTCCATGTTCCGGTACGTCAACAGCCAAGCAGACACATCCGAGTGCAATTGCTCTCTCCCTACTCGGCAGCGTCGGTGAGTCGCATGATTTTTGGTAACGGGCTTCCTTTCCTTGGTACTCTCTTTTCTCTATCGCGTGGCGTGGCGGTAACATTGTACAATCTCCGATTTCTTAGCTCAATTCAGATAGGCTCACTCTCGACCGCAACGGAGCTTGCTTACATAATCATAGAGATTCCCTTACAGACGGCAATGTAACATTATACTTGTTACTGCGCCCTCTCATTACAGATATACGTATAGCCAAATGCTTGAACTCAATTTCACGGCCCTTACGGCCCTCATCCGTTGCGAATCGCGGTGAGCATCGCGGCAGGAGAACATCCATCGCTCAATCGGTTTCCATAATTATCATTCCCCTTGCCAGATTTGCTCGAATTCTTTCCGATTGAGTAGTGGGTCCTCCTGAGGTTCAATTCATGCTTTAAAATCTCTAGGAGCGGGTCCGACATAAGAATGAACGACCCCCCTAGCAAGATGTTCGAGTAGAGTCCTTTACATGTACAACTAAAGATTTAAATATCAAAACATTCAAGTATGGAAATAAGAAAATATCAAAGTATGAAAATATTGAAATATCCAAGGTCCACTTGAATTAGTCCGCTTAGAAGAAAAAGTTTGCAAACTTTGTCCAGGATGTACCTAACCCGTTCTTTCCCTACAGCAAATGAAACGGTAAGTCTCCGACCACGATGTGTGCAATGATTTTTATGCTTGTGTTGGAGAGAATCCGAAGCCGGTGATTTTTAGCTTTCCGTACAGGTGAATCGGGAAGGTAGGGCAACCCGTGGGAGGGTGGTTACGAGTCTGTGTGTGCGTGCCTGTATTATGCAGTATTTATGTAACATGCAACTCCGTTGGGTGGGTCTTGGGAACCAGGCGAGGGCAGGAAGGGTCGCGAAATGGGATGGTGGTGGACTAATATATTATTTTCCACAGCAAATTCAAGCGATCACAATATAAGAAAAAGTAGTAGCCGCCTCTTTTATATAATTTTTCTGGAATTTCACTTATTCATTCAAATACTTGTTATCCATTAGTATACCCATCGCCTAATTAGAATCAAATACTTTTCACACCCATAATATAATCAGAAGGAACATGAGTCTCCCTGTTATATATTTTTCACCTATTCGAATCCTTTGTTTCCAATATCAGTAGAATAAATCAATTTCTTCAATAAAGTATAATCTGTCTGCATTAAATGAGCTGTGATCGCTTGAATGGGCAAGATGCATCTCTTTATTTCCGCGCTTACGTGGGGCGCGGGGATAAGAGAGGCTGAGCCCGAAGACTTCACGTTGAAGAGGACGCCGACCGTCACGCCACCAAAAATATTCTATGCTTGCCTTGAAATCTTTACACCTTTCTCACTTGACGACTATCTGCCAATAACTATTTGCCAATTTTAAATATCTAGCCAATTTACATCCAATATATACCCAACAGCAGATAGCGTCAAGTCTTCCTTTCCTCGCATGCCTTTCTTCTTATGCTCAATGCTATCTTATGGAGCATTTTATATCGTTACTAATCTTGTACTTTGAAAATTTTCCAGACTTCCACAGGTTCACTAATGCTTTATTTTCTTTCAGGGTATTCTAAGATTAATCAATTCTCTTCTTTCAGGGTATTTTAAGATTAATCAACTCTCTTCTTTCAGGGTATTTTAAGATTAATCAATTCTCTTCTTTCAGGGTATTTTAAGAGATTAACACCGATCGTAGATCGTAGATCGGTGTTAACAATTAGGGACGAATTAATCACCTTTCTGTTACAGTTCCGCCACATGACTATATAATTGTCGTTAAAAATTGATGCGAAAAAATGTGTATGGCGAATTTTATCAACAGAAATAAGGCAATTTATTTGAGGATCGGAAGAGGGCCTATATTTCATTGCTGTCCTACGATTTATCTCAATGTGAGTAGCCGACAATTGTAGTATAATTTAAAGAAATAATTAGGAATCGAAAAGTGAGAACTTTTTTGCTACAGAAAATTATGGCAACATATTATTCCTCCACATTGCTTAATCTCGTGTCTCTCCATGTTTCGGTTACAGTTCAGATTTCTGAAGAATCGTACGAATGAAGCTTGGAAGATCCCATTATAGACCATGGGACCCATGGATGACCAGCAGGGAAACATTATTTCTGTTCAAGAATCAAGAATTAATGGTAAGCGCGCAGAAGCTTTTCTTGTATTCGCAATCTTATCCCTGTAATCGAACTTCGATTTGCCATTTAATTGTTGAATTTCTTTGGTCTTCAGACGGTGCGTCCCGGTATCTCCACCCCTGCAGAAGTGCAGTCTAACGAGGCATTTATGGAATATGGGATTGAAGGGAATCTGAAAGTGCTAGGAATCAGATATCTATATGGGGAATTCCACGAAACGTTTGATTTTCTCAAAAAGTGTAACTCGATTTTATATTTTCAAGCACACGTCTCAAACCTTGTCGGGCATTATTCTTGTAGACTATAATAAGTGAAGAATACACTCGCGTTACTCATTTTTATTGATACGTTAAGAATTATAGTTACGGTGAAAATATCTAAAAATCGTTTTTCTTTACGAAAAAGATTAATTTATCTTAATTTCATGGTTATAACTTATAACATGGTTTTTTATTTACTAATTTTTTTTTTTTCAATTCTCTTTTTTCTCATTTTTTTTTTTCATTTTTATTCTTTTTTTACTTACGATACAAATACGCGTTCGTATCGATGAAATCTGAAAAATTGTACATTTCAATGCTATCTTTAACATTTCACAAAAATATTCGAATATTTATTGATCAAATAAAACTTCATATAACATTAGAAGTACCGAAAGTTTAATGTGAGGATTTTCGAAGTAGATTTCTACCATAAAGGCTTACAAAATACAGGACATTTTAACGAGAAAGAAATAACATTGGAGCTGTGCTAACGAAGAAACATGATTTCAAAAAATCTTTACGCAGTATAGATTCAAATATTTCGACTTCCAGCTTCATCAGTTTTTATGGCACATTGATTTTGGAACCATGCTTTCTTTTGTTTTTTGTAAAGCTACCAGGACGTGGAATCCGAATTTCAACTTTTAGATTCCTCAAAAAGTTATAAACAAAAAAGTAGAAAATATGTAAACGACCAAAAATGAAGTATCGCTACTTTGAGTGCGAATTATGGTGAAATGTCGAATGGCACACTTATATAACATCAATTACTTCAAAAGTCATAATTATAAGAAGATTTTACCAAATTTCCAAATCAATTCATATACCCCTCAAAAAGCTGGAGGTAGAAAATGAAAACGGGAATTGAGAGTATCGCTTGAAAATGTGCAATTTTTCAGTAATTTTATTTTTCAAAGTCTCTCTTTTATACATTTAAAATTTTAGTTTGTTCTTGTCGAAGTTCGAATTCGGTAAAATGAAACTGGGTTCATAAAAAAAAAATTCTCTTTCCGTATGAATATATGTCGCGTTAACAACTAAAATGAATGTTCGATTGACAATTCATTTGAGTTTCTTTATGAATTTTTCACAGTATATAAGGAATCGGACTGACCCAGCAAAATTCTGATCCAGAAAATCTACAGAGAACTCGAAAAACAAATTAGTGGGATTGAAGGATCGGCGAACGAGGAACAGGTGAGCATTGAAACGAGATATAATTATATTAATATTCATCATTTATTCATATTCATCATCATTATCATTATTATTATTATTATTATTACAATTCGTTTATCCGGCAGGGGTGTGTACAGAAATACAAAATAAATTTGTAATCGGTATTTTTCTCTATCGTATCCCCGATTACGTGTTGTCAAAAATGTGTATCTGAGTAAAGAACCGTATTTAAAGATATAGGGACGATATAGGGACGATATTCCTGCAGATTCCAGGGTTGAATTTGTATTTTTATCGGAATGATTCGTGAATCGAAAATTCGACTTGACCCCAAATACTGCGAAAAAATGCAATCAACGGTAGTGTAAGATCCTCGCCACTATAAATGTGTACTCCGGGTAAAAATCGTAAAATATTCTATAATAAGAATATTCGCTTGAAAATTCATGACTTCCCGGTGAAATAACGAGATTTCCTTACTCTCACTTCGGTCTTATTTCATTTTTTAAACGTTGGCTTTTTCGAAATAAAAATTTCCCAGTCTTATTTACTTCTTTATAAACAGATCATTACGATTGTTGTCAAAATTCGGGTTCGAAATTCGCGCCAGGCGCGGAGGAAACCACGACCAATGACATGAGTTGCCAGCGCATGCGCAGAAAACTGCTTCCGCGTTCCGGTCGTACTCACGCCGGATTGCGGCGACTTTCATCCGCTAAAATTTTCAATCTCAATTTATACGTGATCAGAGTGGCGCCGGTCGACGTCTCGACGCCTTATAGTTTAGGCAAGATGCTATAATTCGATGTACGCTTCTTTGTTAAGGTAAGAGATTGTGATCTTGCGATTCAACGATCATTATCTAAGGGAAAAATAACTTGTCGCGGTTGACGGAGTTGCATGCCAGTTTGAATTTTTCTCCCGAATTGTCTCAACCGGTGGGTAGTGAATATATATATATATATATATTCATTCTACATTTTTCGTACTTCAGCGTAAATTCTTTATTTCATCGCGTAATAATATCGGGTCCGGGAAAAAGTCGTCATAAATGTAATGCGGTTAGATCGAAAATATTTCAAATATTCTATACGGCGAAAATCCAGGGGCATGACGGGAAAAAACATCCGACATCAGGCCATCTTTGTCGAAGCAATAAGCGGGGGAATAATCATCTCGTGTATATTAATGTTTTTGGGGTAATAAACGGACGTTGACATTATAAAAAAAGGTGAGAATAGTTTTATATTTGTATTCCGCGACCGTTGGAAGTAAAATTCAAGTCCGAGCTCGCAATTTATTGACAATAAAACGTTTTACAATAATACGTTTTCGGATAAATTTTCTTGACCGTTGCGCAGTTAACTGTTCGCTGCAGTTATATACGTTATAATTATTAATTCTACTTGTAAGTAGCTAACAATTGCGTATCTTTCGAATCAGTTATCATATTATGATAGTCAATTACATTTCGAAGTATCGTGTAGAAGTTATGATCTGCGTATAATCGTATGTAATACGTAAATAGTCTAACAACGGATATACAATACAAATACGAGCGAGTTGAAGATGCACAAATCGCAAGTTTTTTACATTCGGACAAAGTTCGAAAATCTTTAGACCGGTTTTTTACTCATTTTCACGGCTTGACCGAACCTTCGAATAAACAATGCGAATCCTTATTATAACGAAACAATAATTTTGTTACAGAGACAAACTGTAGTATAGGTGAAAGATGCAGATCTCAAGTTCTGAAGCTGTTTATACAGATAAAATGCATCTTACCGATGAATGAAATGAGAGGTGAGCCACTAATTGAAATATTATTTATCTTTTCAGTCTCATTTCTAGATCGACATTGAGAATCATAATTTCTTTGTTTGGCGAAAAAAAAGAGATGATATAACATGAATAGTGATAGAAATATTTATCTGAAATTTATTTCTCATTTCTATCATTACTCTAATTTGGTTTAATTTTATTTCTCCAGAGTAAGTTGAATCTGGAGATCCCGAATATCTAATGGGCCGATGGAAACTGCGAGTGAGACTCCATTCCGGGATACGGGGCCCAAAGTGTTGGAAATTGAGGTGAGAATTGATTTACTTCGCCAGCAATCTTCCTCCTTATCACGTGATACTGACTCGTGAATCCTCCGATGATAGACGAAATTTATTGTCATTTTTATTCACAAGAATTATCCAAGTTCAATCGAGCAAAGAAATAAGATCGGATACACATCCTCGAGTTTATCACGAATAGTAATTGATTATAGTTTACTTGCTTGATTTTCGACTCATATTTCATCACCACAATTTTCTGAATCATTTCTTTCTATTTCAAGAAAGATAAGAGAAGATAATGAGAAAAGAAAGCATCGGAGACAGCATGAAAACAAATATCCGAGTGAAAAAGTTCTATAGATGCTGCTGAAATGCATGGGGACAGATGTCGAGGGCCGATTATGAAAATCCAATCTCACCGATGAATTGATTAGAAGGTAAACAGCATTTTCAATTGCCTTTCTGCCTTTATGGTGAAGTTTAATCATTGTCTGACTCGAATCGGTACCTACATTCGTGATTTCCAACAGTTTTTATGTTTCGTGTGAAAATATCGCTATGAAAATTATATGAATGCGTTCGGAAAATAAATGTTCTGCTTCTCTTTTGTGTTTCTATCAGATTGCAATGGACCGGATGTGGTCGGGACCGATTTAGCGAGAACCTCGGCGAAAATTAGAGACAGGAGGACGATCCGAAGCTGATAGGAAGGTCGGAGCCATGGTCTGAGCAAGGGAGCAATTGCAAAAGAGGTGAGAAAAAGATACCTCCTCGCCAATCTCTATTTTACCAAAAATAGTTATGAGCTTTCATTTTTTTTCGTCCAACATATCGTGACAAAGAATTTTCTAACTCATTTCTTTCTCCTTTCTGTCCCCTTTCCATGTTCCGGTACGTCAACAGCCAAGCAGACACATCCGAGTGCAATTGCTCTCTCCCTACTCGGCAGCGTCGGTGAGTCGCATGATTTTTGGTAACGGGCTTCCTTTCCTTGGTACTCTCTTTTCTCTATCGCGTGGCGTGGCGGTAACATTGTACAATCTCCGATTTCTTAGCTCAATTCAGATAGGCTCACTCTCGACCGCAACGGAGCTTGCTTACATAATCATAGAGATTCCCTTACAGACGGCAATGTAACATTATACTTGTTACTGCGCCCTCTCATTACAGATATACGTATAGCCAAATGCTTGAACTCAATTTCACGGCCCTTACGGCCCTCATCCGTTGCGAATCGCGGTGAGCATCGCGGCAGGAGAACATCCATCGCTCAATCGGTTTCCATAATTATCATTCCCCTTGCCAGATTTGCTCGAATTCTTTCCGATTGAGTAGTGGGTCCTCCTGAGGTTCAATTCATGCTTTAAAATCTCTAGGAGCGGGTCCGACATAAGAATGAACGACCCCCCTAGCAAGATGTTCGAGTAGAGTCCTTTACATGTACAACTAAAGATTTAAATATCAAAACATTCAAGTATGGAAATAAGAAAATATCAAAGTATGAAAATATTGAAATATCCAAGGTCCACTTGAATTAGTCCGCTTAGAAGAAAAAGTTTGCAAACTTTGTCCAGGATGTACCTAACCCGTTCTTTCCCTACAGCAAATGAAACGGTAAGTCTCCGACCACGATGTGTGCAATGATTTTTATGCTTGTGTTGGAGAGAATCCGAAGCCGGTGATTTTTAGCTTTCCGTACAGGTGAATCGGGAAGGTAGGGCAACCCGTGGGAGGGTGGTTACGAGTCTGTGTGTGCGTGCCTGTATTATGCAGTATTTATGTAACATGCAACTCCGTTGGGTGGGTCTTGGGAACCAGGCGAGGGCAGGAAGGGTCGCGAAATGGGATGGTGGTGGACTAATATATTATTTTCCACAGCAAATTCAAGCGATCACAATATAAGAAAAAGTAGTAGCCGCCTCTTTTATATAATTTTTCTGGAATTTCACTTATTCATTCAAATACTTGTTATCCATTAGTATACCCATCGCCTAATTAGAATCAAATACTTTTCACACCCATAATATAATCAGAAGGAACATGAGTCTCCCTGTTATATATTTTTCACCTATTCGAATCCTTTGTTTCCAATATCAGTAGAATAAATCAATTTCTTCAATAAAGTATAATCTGTCTGCATTAAATGAGCTGTGATCGCTTGAATGGGCAAGATGCATCTCTTTATTTCCGCGCTTACGTGGGGCGCGGGGATAAGAGAGGCTGAGCCCGAAGACTTCACGTTGAAGAGGACGCCGACCGTCACGCCACCAAAAATATTCTATGCTTGCCTTGAAATCTTTACACCTTTCTCACTTGACGACTATCTGCCAATAACTATTTGCCAATTTTAAATATCTAGCCAATTTACATCCAATATATACCCAACAGCAGATAGCGTCAAGTCTTCCTTTCCTCGCATGCCTTTCTTCTTATGCTCAATGCTATCTTATGGAGCATTTTATATCGTTACTAATCTTGTACTTTGAAAATTTTCCAGACTTCCACAGGTTCACTAATGCTTTATTTTCTTTCAGGGTATTCTAAGATTAATCAATTCTCTTCTTTCAGGGTATTTTAAGATTAATCAACTCTCTTCTTTCAGGGTATTTTAAGATTAATCAATTCTCTTCTTTCAGGGTATTTTAAGAGATTAACACCGATCGTAGATCGTAGATCGGTGTTAACAATTAGGGACGAATTAATCACCTTTCTGTTACAGTTCCGCCACATGACTATATAATTGTCGTTAAAAATTGATGCGAAAAAATGTGTATGGCGAATTTTATCAACAGAAATAAGGCAATTTATTTGAGGATCGGAAGAGGGCCTATATTTCATTGCTGTCCTACGATTTATCTCAATGTGAGTAGCCGACAATTGTAGTATAATTTAAAGAAATAATTAGGAATCGAAAAGTGAGAACTTTTTTGCTACAGAAAATTATGGCAACATATTATTCCTCCACATTGCTTAATCTCGTGTCTCTCCATGTTTCGGTTACAGTTCAGATTTCTGAAGAATCGTACGAATGAAGCTTGGAAGATCCCATTATAGACCATGGGACCCATGGATGACCAGCAGGGAAACATTATTTCTGTTCAAGAATCAAGAATTAATGGTAAGCGCGCAGAAGCTTTTCTTGTATTCGCAATCTTATCCCTGTAATCGAACTTCGATTTGCCATTTAATTGTTGAATTTCTTTGGTCTTCAGACGGTGCGTCCCGGTATCTCCACCCCTGCAGAAGTGCAGTCTAACGAGGCATTTATGGAATATGGGATTGAAGGGAATCTGAAAGTGCTAGGAATCAGATATCTATATGGGGAATTCCACGAAACGTTTGATTTTCTCAAAAAGTGTAACTCGATTTTATATTTTCAAGCACACGTCTCAAACCTTGTCGGGCATTATTCTTGTAGACTATAATAAGTGAAGAATACACTCGCGTTACTCATTTTTATTGATACGTTAAGAATTATAGTTACGGTGAAAATATCTAAAAATCGTTTTTCTTTACGAAAAAGATTAATTTATCTTAATTTCATGGTTATAACTTATAACATGGTTTTTTATTTACTAATTTTTTTTTTTTCAATTCTCTTTTTTCTCATTTTTTTTTTTCATTTTTATTCTTTTTTTACTTACGATACAAATACGCGTTCGTATCGATGAAATCTGAAAAATTGTACATTTCAATGCTATCTTTAACATTTCACAAAAATATTCGAATATTTATTGATCAAATAAAACTTCATATAACATTAGAAGTACCGAAAGTTTAATGTGAGGATTTTCGAAGTAGATTTCTACCATAAAGGCTTACAAAATACAGGACATTTTAACGAGAAAGAAATAACATTGGAGCTGTGCTAACGAAGAAACATGATTTCAAAAAATCTTTACGCAGTATAGATTCAAATATTTCGACTTCCAGCTTCATCAGTTTTTATGGCACATTGATTTTGGAACCATGCTTTCTTTTGTTTTTTGTAAAGCTACCAGGACGTGGAATCCGAATTTCAACTTTTAGATTCCTCAAAAAGTTATAAACAAAAAAGTAGAAAATATGTAAACGACCAAAAATGAAGTATCGCTACTTTGAGTGCGAATTATGGTGAAATGTCGAATGGCACACTTATATAACATCAATTACTTCAAAAGTCATAATTATAAGAAGATTTTACCAAATTTCCAAATCAATTCATATACCCCTCAAAAAGCTGGAGGTAGAAAATGAAAACGGGAATTGAGAGTATCGCTTGAAAATGTGCAATTTTTCAGTAATTTTATTTTTCAAAGTCTCTCTTTTATACATTTAAAATTTTAGTTTGTTCTTGTCGAAGTTCGAATTCGGTAAAATGAAACTGGGTTCATAAAAAAAAAATTCTCTTTCCGTATGAATATATGTCGCGTTAACAACTAAAATGAATGTTCGATTGACAATTCATTTGAGTTTCTTTATGAATTTTTCACAGTATATAAGGAATCGGACTGACCCAGCAAAATTCTGATCCAGAAAATCTACAGAGAACTCGAAAAACAAATTAGTGGGATTGAAGGATCGGCGAACGAGGAACAGGTGAGCATTGAAACGAGATATAATTATATTAATATTCATCATTTATTCATATTCATCATCATTATCATTATTATTATTATTATTATTACAATTCGTTTATCCGGCAGGGGTGTGTACAGAAATACAAAATAAATTTGTAATCGGTATTTTTCTCTATCGTATCCCCGATTACGTGTTGTCAAAAATGTGTATCTGAGTAAAGAACCGTATTTAAAGATATAGGGACGATATAGGGACGATATTCCTGCAGATTCCAGGGTTGAATTTGTATTTTTATCGGAATGATTCGTGAATCGAAAATTCGACTTGACCCCAAATACTGCGAAAAAATGCAATCAACGGTAGTGTAAGATCCTCGCCACTATAAATGTGTACTCCGGGTAAAAATCGTAAAATATTCTATAATAAGAATATTCGCTTGAAAATTCATGACTTCCCGGTGAAATAACGAGATTTCCTTACTCTCACTTCGGTCTTATTTCATTTTTTAAACGTTGGCTTTTTCGAAATAAAAATTTCCCAGTCTTATTTACTTCTTTATAAACAGATCATTACGATTGTTGTCAAAATTCGGGTTCGAAATTCGCGCCAGGCGCGGAGGAAACCACGACCAATGACATGAGTTGCCAGCGCATGCGCAGAAAACTGCTTCCGCGTTCCGGTCGTACTCACGCCGGATTGCGGCGACTTTCATCCGCTAAAATTTTCAATCTCAATTTATACGTGATCAGAGTGGCGCCGGTCGACGTCTCGACGCCTTATAGTTTAGGCAAGATGCTATAATTCGATGTACGCTTCTTTGTTAAGGTAAGAGATTGTGATCTTGCGATTCAACGATCATTATCTAAGGGAAAAATAACTTGTCGCGGTTGACGGAGTTGCATGCCAGTTTGAATTTTTCTCCCGAATTGTCTCAACCGGTGGGTAGTGAATATATATATATATATATATTCATTCTACATTTTTCGTACTTCAGCGTAAATTCTTTATTTCATCGCGTAATAATATCGGGTCCGGGAAAAAGTCGTCATAAATGTAATGCGGTTAGATCGAAAATATTTCAAATATTCTATACGGCGAAAATCCAGGGGCATGACGGGAAAAAACATCCGACATCAGGCCATCTTTGTCGAAGCAATAAGCGGGGGAATAATCATCTCGTGTATATTAATGTTTTTGGGGTAATAAACGGACGTTGACATTATAAAAAAAGGTGAGAATAGTTTTATATTTGTATTCCGCGACCGTTGGAAGTAAAATTCAAGTCCGAGCTCGCAATTTATTGACAATAAAACGTTTTACAATAATACGTTTTCGGATAAATTTTCTTGACCGTTGCGCAGTTAACTGTTCGCTGCAGTTATATACGTTATAATTATTAATTCTACTTGTAAGTAGCTAACAATTGCGTATCTTTCGAATCAGTTATCATATTATGATAGTCAATTACATTTCGAAGTATCGTGTAGAAGTTATGATCTGCGTATAATCGTATGTAATACGTAAATAGTCTAACAACGGATATACAATACAAATACGAGCGAGTTGAAGATGCACAAATCGCAAGTTTTTTACATTCGGACAAAGTTCGAAAATCTTTAGACCGGTTTTTTACTCATTTTCACGGCTTGACCGAACCTTCGAATAAACAATGCGAATCCTTATTATAACGAAACAATAATTTTGTTACAGAGACAAACTGTAGTATAGGTGAAAGATGCAGATCTCAAGTTCTGAAGCTGTTTATACAGATAAAATGCATCTTACCGATGAATGAAATGAGAGGTGAGCCACTAATTGAAATATTATTTATCTTTTCAGTCTCATTTCTAGATCGACATTGAGAATCATAATTTCTTTGTTTGGCGAAAAAAAAGAGATGATATAACATGAATAGTGATAGAAATATTTATCTGAAATTTATTTCTCATTTCTATCATTACTCTAATTTGGTTTAATTTTATTTCTCCAGAGTAAGTTGAATCTGGAGATCCCGAATATCTAATGGGCCGATGGAAACTGCGAGTGAGACTCCATTCCGGGATACGGGGCCCAAAGTGTTGGAAATTGAGGTGAGAATTGATTTACTTCGCCAGCAATCTTCCTCCTTATCACGTGATACTGACTCGTGAATCCTCCGATGATAGACGAAATTTATTGTCATTTTTATTCACAAGAATTATCCAAGTTCAATCGAGCAAAGAAATAAGATCGGATACACATCCTCGAGTTTATCACGAATAGTAATTGATTATAGTTTACTTGCTTGATTTTCGACTCATATTTCATCACCACAATTTTCTGAATCATTTCTTTCTATTTCAAGAAAGATAAGAGAAGATAATGAGAAAAGAAAGCATCGGAGACAGCATGAAAACAAATATCCGAGTGAAAAAGTTCTATAGATGCTGCTGAAATGCATGGGGACAGATGTCGAGGGCCGATTATGAAAATCCAATCTCACCGATGAATTGATTAGAAGGTAAACAGCATTTTCAATTGCCTTTCTGCCTTTATGGTGAAGTTTAATCATTGTCTGACTCGAATCGGTACCTACATTCGTGATTTCCAACAGTTTTTATGTTTCGTGTGAAAATATCGCTATGAAAATTATATGAATGCGTTCGGAAAATAAATGTTCTGCTTCTCTTTTGTGTTTCTATCAGATTGCAATGGACCGGATGTGGTCGGGACCGATTTAGCGAGAACCTCGGCGAAAATTAGAGACAGGAGGACGATCCGAAGCTGATAGGAAGGTCGGAGCCATGGTCTGAGCAAGGGAGCAATTGCAAAAGAGGTGAGAAAAAGATACCTCCTCGCCAATCTCTATTTTACCAAAAATAGTTATGAGCTTTCATTTTTTTTCGTCCAACATATCGTGACAAAGAATTTTCTAACTCATTTCTTTCTCCTTTCTGTCCCCTTTCCATGTTCCGGTACGTCAACAGCCAAGCAGACACATCCGAGTGCAATTGCTCTCTCCCTACTCGGCAGCGTCGGTGAGTCGCATGATTTTTGGTAACGGGCTTCCTTTCCTTGGTACTCTCTTTTCTCTATCGCGTGGCGTGGCGGTAACATTGTACAATCTCCGATTTCTTAGCTCAATTCAGATAGGCTCACTCTCGACCGCAACGGAGCTTGCTTACATAATCATAGAGATTCCCTTACAGACGGCAATGTAACATTATACTTGTTACTGCGCCCTCTCATTACAGATATACGTATAGCCAAATGCTTGAACTCAATTTCACGGCCCTTACGGCCCTCATCCGTTGCGAATCGCGGTGAGCATCGCGGCAGGAGAACATCCATCGCTCAATCGGTTTCCATAATTATCATTCCCCTTGCCAGATTTGCTCGAATTCTTTCCGATTGAGTAGTGGGTCCTCCTGAGGTTCAATTCATGCTTTAAAATCTCTAGGAGCGGGTCCGACATAAGAATGAACGACCCCCCTAGCAAGATGTTCGAGTAGAGTCCTTTACATGTACAACTAAAGATTTAAATATCAAAACATTCAAGTATGGAAATAAGAAAATATCAAAGTATGAAAATATTGAAATATCCAAGGTCCACTTGAATTAGTCCGCTTAGAAGAAAAAGTTTGCAAACTTTGTCCAGGATGTACCTAACCCGTTCTTTCCCTACAGCAAATGAAACGGTAAGTCTCCGACCACGATGTGTGCAATGATTTTTATGCTTGTGTTGGAGAGAATCCGAAGCCGGTGATTTTTAGCTTTCCGTACAGGTGAATCGGGAAGGTAGGGCAACCCGTGGGAGGGTGGTTACGAGTCTGTGTGTGCGTGCCTGTATTATGCAGTATTTATGTAACATGCAACTCCGTTGGGTGGGTCTTGGGAACCAGGCGAGGGCAGGAAGGGTCGCGAAATGGGATGGTGGTGGACTAATATATTATTTTCCACAGCAAATTCAAGCGATCACAATATAAGAAAAAGTAGTAGCCGCCTCTTTTATATAATTTTTCTGGAATTTCACTTATTCATTCAAATACTTGTTATCCATTAGTATACCCATCGCCTAATTAGAATCAAATACTTTTCACACCCATAATATAATCAGAAGGAACATGAGTCTCCCTGTTATATATTTTTCACCTATTCGAATCCTTTGTTTCCAATATCAGTAGAATAAATCAATTTCTTCAATAAAGTATAATCTGTCTGCATTAAATGAGCTGTGATCGCTTGAATGGGCAAGATGCATCTCTTTATTTCCGCGCTTACGTGGGGCGCGGGGATAAGAGAGGCTGAGCCCGAAGACTTCACGTTGAAGAGGACGCCGACCGTCACGCCACCAAAAATATTCTATGCTTGCCTTGAAATCTTTACACCTTTCTCACTTGACGACTATCTGCCAATAACTATTTGCCAATTTTAAATATCTAGCCAATTTACATCCAATATATACCCAACAGCAGATAGCGTCAAGTCTTCCTTTCCTCGCATGCCTTTCTTCTTATGCTCAATGCTATCTTATGGAGCATTTTATATCGTTACTAATCTTGTACTTTGAAAATTTTCCAGACTTCCACAGGTTCACTAATGCTTTATTTTCTTTCAGGGTATTCTAAGATTAATCAATTCTCTTCTTTCAGGGTATTTTAAGATTAATCAACTCTCTTCTTTCAGGGTATTTTAAGATTAATCAATTCTCTTCTTTCAGGGTATTTTAAGAGATTAACACCGATCTACGATCGGTGTTAACAATTAGGGACGAATTAATCACCTTTCTGTTACAGTTCCGCCACATGACTATATAATTGTCGTTAAAAATTGATGTGAAAAAATGTGTATGGCGAATTTTATCAACAGAAATAAGGCAATTTATTTGAGGATCGGAAGAGGGCCTATATTTCATTGCTGTCCTACGATTTATCTCAATGTGAGTAGCCGACAATTGTAGTATAATTTAAAGAAAGAATTAGGATTCGAAAAGTGAGAACTTTTTTGCTACACAAAATAATGGCACCATTATTTCTGCATTGCTACATCTCGTGTTACTACACTCTCGTGTTTTCGTTACAGTTCAGGATTCCGAAAGATCGTACAAACGAAGTGTCAGAGTCCGATTATGTACAGATATCTTGGATTATAGACTATGTGGCAAATATATGACCTGCAGGGAAACATCATTTTCGTCTGCAGATCAAAAATTACTGGTAAGCGCGCAGAAGTGCTTTATACAAAGTTATGGCGATACCATTCCTCAATTGCTACATCTCTTCTTCCTCTATATTTCCGTAGCAATTCAGTACAAGGGCCTGCGAAATTCCGGAGGATCGTGAAGCGCGGAAAAGTGAAATTAATAATATTTCGGACCATAGTCCAAAGACTGATCAATGATCAGTATCAAATTAAGAATGTTTTAATCACCTTTTTGTTGCAGCTCGGCCAGAAGACACCTACATCTGCGATAATCGATCAGTAGTTGGTATAATCAATTATCAGGACGTTTTAATATTTTTTCTTGTTGCAGTTTGGTCTGGAGAGACTCACAGCCAGAATGACCGATCAGTGGTTGGTATAATTAATTATAAGGACTTTCTAATATTTTCTTTCGTTGCAGTCCGGCCTGGAGAGACTGTCAGCTCGGAGGACTGATCAGTGGTTGGTATGAGCAATTATAAGGACGTTTTAATCATCTTTCTGTTGCAGTTCTTCCAAAAACGACTTACAACTGCAACGGTTGATCGGTAGTTGGTAAGAATAATTACAGGAGTGTCGCAATCATCTCGCTGTTGCTGATTCGCTGGTGAAGACTGGACAGAGCGATGACCATCGATCAGAATTCAATTTCATAATTTATGTGATCTAAATACTCTTATATTTTGCAGGTTTCAAAGGTTCTTCAGGTTCTCCGGGTACCCCAAGCTATACACCACTTCTTCAAGTACCACGGTACTTACGAATTTGATTGATTCTATGCTTCTCTATTATCTTTTCTTTCTTGAATTAATATTATTACCAACTTTTTCTTTTTTCAATTAATTATAACTATTCTTACAATTGTTAATGTGGTGCTTTGAAAATTATTTTGCTGTATCTTTCTCATGTATCGCTGTGAAAAATGATCATGTGTGCTACGTTCTGATTAATTCATTCATTCATTGTGTTTCATCCAAACTATTTATTTATCGAAATTTGACTAATACTTCTTACATTTTACAGGTCTTATAGGTTCTACGACATCTATAAATATTATCGTTTCTATGCTTTTCTGTTCTTCCTTCTCTCTCGTGTAATTGATATTATCATTGACTGTTTCTTTTTTTTGAATTAATTCTAACTATCCTTATAATTATTTATATTGTGCATCGAAAATTATTTTGCTGCATCTTTCTTCTGTATTTCTATGAAAAATGATCATGTGTGCTACTTTCTGATTAATTCATTCATTCATTGTGTTTCATCCAAACTATTTATTTATTGAAATTTGACTAATACTTCTTACATTTTACAGGTCTTATAGGTTCTACGACATCTACAAATATTATCGTTTCTATGCTTTTCTGTTCTTCCTTCTCTCTCGTGTAATTGATATTATCATTGACTGTTTCTTTTTTTTGAATTAATTCTAACTATCCTTATAATTATTTATATTGTGCATCGAAAATTATTTTGCTGCATCTTTCTTCTGTATTTCTATGAAAAATGATCATGTGTGCTACTTTCTGATTAATTCATTCATTCATTGTGTTTCATCCAAACTATTTATTTATTGAAATTTGACTAATACTTCTTGAATTTTACAGCTCTTATAGGTTCTACGAGATCTATAAATATTATCGTTTCTATGCTTTTCTGTTCTTCCTTCTCTCTCGTGTAATTGATATTATCATTGACTGTTTCTTTTTTTTGAATTAATTCTAACTATCCTTATAATTATTTATATTGTGCATCGAAAATTATTTTGCTGCATCTTTCTTCTGTATTTCTATGAAAAATGATCATGTGTGCTACGTTCTGATTAATTCATTCATTCATTGTGTTTCATCCAAACTATTTATTTATTGAAATTTGACTAATACTTCTTACATTTTACAGGTCTTATAGGTTCTACGACATCTATAAATATTATCGTCTCTATGCTTTTCTGTTCTTCCTTCTCTCTCGTGTAATTGATATTATCATTGACTGTTTCTTTTTTTTGAATTAATTCTAACTATCCTTATAATTATTTATATTGTGCATCGAAAATTATTTTGCTGCATCTTTCTTCTGTATTTCTATGAAAAATGATCATGTGTGCTACTTTCTGATTAATTCATTCATTCATTGTGTTTCATCCAAACTATTTATTTATTGAAATTTGACTAATACTTCTTGAATTTTACAGCTCTTATAGGTTCTACGAGATCTATAAATATTATCGTTTCTATGCTTTTCTGTTCTTCCTTCTCTCTCGTGTAATTGATATTATCATTGACTGTTTCTTTTTTTTGAATTAATTCTAACTATCCTTATAATTATTTATATTGTGCATCGAAAATTATTTTGCTGCATCTTTCTTCTGTATTTCTATGAAAAATGATCATGTGTGCTACGTTCTGATTAATTCATTCATTCATTGTGTTTCATCCAAACTATTTATTTATTGAAATTTGACTAATACTTCTTACATTTTACAGGTCTTATAGGTTCTACGACATCTATAAATATTATCGTCTCTATGCTTTTCTGTTCTTCCTTCTCTCTCGTGTAATTGATATTATCATTGACTGTTTCTTTTTTTTGAATTAATTCTAACTATCCTTATAATTATTTATATTGTGCATCGAAAATTATTTTGCTGCATCTTTCTTCTGTATTTCTATGAAAAATGATCATGTGTGCTACTTTCTGATTAATTCATTCATTCATTGTGTTTCATCCAAACTATTTATTTATTGAAATTTGACTAATACTTCTTGAATTTTACAGCTCTTATAGGTTCTACGAGATCTATAAATATTATCGTTTCTATGCTTTTCTGTTCTTCCTTCTCTCTCGTGTAATTGATATTATCATTGACTGTTTCTTTTTTTTGAATTAATTCTAACTATCCTTATAATTATTTATATTGTGCATCGAAAATTATTTTGCTGCATCTTTCTTCTGTATTTCTATGAAAATTGATCATGTGTGCTACTTTCTGATTAATTCATTCATTCGTTGTCTTTCATTCAAACTATTAATTTATTGAAATTTGACTAATTTTTGTTATATTCTATAGTTTTGGCAGGTTTTCAAGTGCTTCAAGTTCTTCGAGTTGTACAGGATCTGCGGGTTTCATCAATTTAATATTGCGACCAACTGATTCTTGTCATTCTGCAAAGCCAGTTGGAAACGGCTCACATAACTAGTGAGAATTTAATGTATTAATTGAATCTATGATCTGGACTAAAATCTTTATTTTTCAGGCGGGGGGTGGTGTTGGTTGCCTTCTCGCGGTGCCCCCTGAACAAATGCGCTCATTTCATGACCCAACAAATAATAACAATACTAGGAAATGTTGCATATTGCATAGTCGAAAAATTCCGTATACATGGGTCATGCTGGTCAGCGCATTTGACTAAACAACCAACTTTGTAGTCAATAAGTCGAATATTTCGTATTTCACGCAGTTATCGTAGAATTATTGCATTAAGCGAATCAGGTAAAATGCGATCTAGACATCGAAACGTTCAGATACGCGAGTTATAGGACGTTCCTCATCTAAGTTTTATATTTTAAGCGAATTAGGTAAAATGCGATATAGACATCGTAGTCTTTGGATACGCGACACAGAGGACTTTTCTTACTTAAGTTTCAGATTTCAAGCGAATTAGGTAAAATGCGATATAGTCATCGAAACGTTCAGATACACGAAATATAGGACGTTCCTCATCTAAGTTTTATATTTTAAGCGAATTAGGTAAAATGCGATATAGACATCGATACGTTCAGATACGCGAGTTATAGGACGTTCCTCATCTAAGTTTTATATTTTAAGCGAATTAGGTAAAATGCGATATAGACATCGTAGTCTTTGGATACGCGACACAGAGGACTTTTCTTACTTAAGTTTCAGATTTCAAGCGAATTAGGTAAAATGCGATATAGTCATCGAAACGTTCAGATACACGAAATATAGGACGTTCCTCATCTAAGTTTTATATTTTAAGCGAATTAGGTAAAATGCGATATAGACATCGTAGTCTTTTAATACGCGAGTTATAGAACGTTCCTCATCTAAGTTTTATATTTTAAGCGAATTAGGTAAAATGCGATATAGACATCGTAGTCTTTGGATACGCGACACAGAGGACTTTTCTTACTTAAGTTTCAGATTTCAAGCGAATTAGGTAAAATGCGATATAGTCATCGAAACGTTCAGATACACGAAATATAGGACGTTCCTCATCTAAGTTTTATATTTTAAGCGAATTAGGTAAAATGCGATATAGACATCGTAGTCTTTGGATACGCGACACAGAGGACTTTTCTTACTTAAGTTTCAGATTTCAAGCGAATTAGGTAAAATGCGATATAGTCATCGAAACGTTCAGATACACGAAATATAGGACGTTCCTCATCTAAGTTTTATATTTTAAGCGAATTAGGTAAAATGCGATATAGACATCGTAGTCTTTTAATACGCGAGTTATAGAACGTTCCTCATCTAAGTTTTATATTTTAAGCGAATTAGGTAAAATGCGATATAGACATCGTAGTCTTTGGATACGCGACACAGAGGACTTTTCTTACTTAAGTTTCAGATTTCAAGCGAATTAGGTAAAATGCGATATAGACATCGATACGTTCAGATACGCGAGTTATAGGACGTTCCTCATCTAAGTTTTATATTTTAAGCGAATTAGGTAAAATGCGATATAGACATCGTAGTCTTTGGATACGCGACACAGAGGACTTTTCTTACTTAAGTTTCAGATTTCAAGCGAATTAGGTAAAATGCGATATAGTCATCGAAACGTTCAGATACACGAAATATAGGACGTTCCTCATCTAAGTTTTATATTTTAAGCGAATTAGGTAAAATGCGATATAGACATCGTAGTCTTTGGATACGCGACACAGAGGACTTTTCTTACTTAAGTTTCAGATTTCAAGCGAATTAGGTAAAATGCGATATAGTCATCGAAACGTTCAGATACACGAAATATAGGACGTTCCTCATCTAAGTTTTATATTTTAAGCGAATTAGGTAAAATGCGATATAGACATCGTAGTCTTTTAATACGCGAGTTATAGAACGTTCCTCATCTAAGTTTTATATTTTAAGCGAATTAGGTAAAATGCGATATAGACATCGTAGTCTTTGGATACGCGACACAGAGGACTTTTCTTACTTAAGTTTCAGATTTCAAGCGAATTAGGTAAAATGCGATATAGTCATCGAAACGTTCAGATACACGAAATATAGGACGTTCCTCATCTAAGTTTTATATTTTAAGCGAATTAGGTAAAATGCGATATAGACATCGTAGTCTTTTAATACGCGAGTTATAGAACGTTCCTCATCTAAGTTTTATATTTTAAGCGAATTAGGTAAAATGCGATATAGACATCGTAGTCTTTGGATACGCGACACAGAGGACTTTTCTTACTTAAGTTTCAGATTTCAAGCGAATTAGGTAAAATGCGATATAGTCATCGAAACGTTCAGATACACGAAATATAGGACGTTCCTCATCTAAGTTTTATATTTTAAGCGAATTAGGTAAAATGCGATATAGACATCGTAGTCTTTGGATACGCGACACAGAGGACTTTTCTTACTTAAGTTTCAGATTTCAAGCGAATTAGGTAAAATGCGATATAGTCATCGAAACGTTCAGATACACGAAATATAGGACGTTCCTCATCTAAGTTTTATATTTTAAGCGAATTAGGTAAAATGCGATATAGACATCGTAGTCTTTGGATACGCGACACAGAGGACTTTTCTTACTTAAGTTTCAGATTTCAAGCGAATTAGGTAAAATGCGATATAGTCATCGAAACGTTCAGATACACGAAATATAGGACGTTCCTCATCTAAGTTTTATATTTTAAGCGAATTAGGTAAAATGCGATATAGACATCGTAGTCTTTTAATACGCGAGTTATAGAACGTTCCTCATCTAAGTTTTATATTTTAAGCGAATTAGGTAAAATGCGATATAGACATCGTAGTCTTTGGATACGCGACACAGAGGACTTTTCTTACTTAAGTTTCAGATTTCAAGCGAATTAGGTAAAATGCGATATAGTCATCGAAACGTTCAGATACACGAAATATAGGACGTTCCTCATCTAAGTTTTATATTTTAAGCGAATTAGGTAAAATGCGATATAGACATCGTAGTCTTTGGATACGCGAGTTATAGGACGTTCCTCATCTAAGTTTTATATTTTAAGCGAATTAGGTAAAATGCGATATAGACATCGTAGTCTTTAGATACGCGACACAGAGGACTTTTCTTACTTAAGTTTCAGATTTCAAGCGAATTAGGTAAAATGCGATATAGTCATCGAAACGTTCAGATACACGAAATATAGGACGTTCCTCATCTAAGTTTTATATTTTAAGCGAATTAGGTAAAATGCGATATAGACATCGTAGTCTTTGGATACGCGACACAGAGGACTTTTCTTACTTAAGTTTCAGATTTCAAGCGAATTAGGTAAAATGCGATATAGTCATCGAAACGTTCAGATACACGAAATATAGGACGTTCCTCATCTAAGTTTTATATTTTAAGCGAATTAGGTAAAATGCGATATAGACATCGTAGTCTTTGGATACGCGACACAGAGGACTTTTCTTACTTAAGTTTCAGATTTCAAGCGAATTAGGTAAAATGCGATATAGTCATCGAAACGTTCAGATACACGAAATATAGGACGTTCCTCATCTAAGTTTTATATTTTAAGCGAATTAGGTAAAATGCGATATAGACATCGTAGTCTTTTAATACGCGAGTTATAGAACGTTCCTCATCTAAGTTTTATATTTTAAGCGAATTAGGTAAAATGCGATATAGACATCGTAGTCTTTGGATACGCGACACAGAGGACTTTTCTTACTTAAGTTTCAGATTTCAAGCGAATTAGGTAAAATGCGATATAGTCATCGAAACGTTCAGATACACGAAATATAGGACGTTCCTCATCTAAGTTTTATATTTTAAGCGAATTAGGTAAAATGCGATATAGACATCGTAGTCTTTTAATACGCGAGTTATAGAACGTTCCTCATCTAAGTTTTATATTTTAAGCGAATTAGGTAAAATGCGATATAGACATCGTAGTCTTTGGATACGCGACACAGAGGACTTTTCTTACTTAAGTTTCAGATTTCAAGCGAATTAGGTAAAATGCGATATAGTCATCGAAACGTTCAGATACACGAAATATAGGACGTTCCTCATCTAAGTTTTATATTTTAAGCGAATTAGGTAAAATGCGATATAGACATCGTAGTCTTTTAATACGCGAGTTATAGAACGTTCCTCATCTAAGTTTTATATTTTAAGCGAATTAGGTAAAATGCGATATAGACATCGTAGTCTTTTAATACGCGAGTTATAGAACGTTCCTCATCTAAGTTTTATATTTTAAGCGAATTAGGTAAAATGCGATATAGACATCGTAGTCTTTGGATACGCGACACAGAGGACTTTTCTTACTTAAGTTTCAGATTTCAAGCGAATTAGGTAAAATGCGATATAGTCATCGAAACGTTCAGATACACGAAATATAGGACGTTCCTCATCTAAGTTTTATATTTTAAGCGAATTAGGTAAAATGCGATATAGACATCGTAGTCTTTGGATACGCGAGTTATAGGACGTTCCTCATCTAAGTTTTATATTTTAAGCGAATTAGGTAAAATGCGATATAGACATCGTAGTCTTTTAATACGCGAGTTATAGAACGTTCCTCATCTAAGTTTTATATTTTAAGCGAATTAGGTAAAATGCGATATAGACATCGTAGTCTTTGGATACGCGACACAGAGGACTTTTCTTACTTAAGTTTCAGATTTCAAGCGAATTAGGTAAAATGCGATATAGTCATCGAAACGTTCAGATACACGAAATATAGGACGTTCCTCATCTAAGTTTTATATTTTAAGCGAATTAGGTAAAATGCGATATAGACATCGTAGTCTTTTAATACGCGAGTTATAGAACGTTCCTCATCTAAGTTTTATATTTTAAGCGAATTAGGTAAAATGCGATATAGACATCGTAGTCTTTTAATACGCGAGTTATAGAACGTTCCTCATCTAAGTTTTATATTTTAAGCGAATTAGGTAAAATGCGATATAGACATCGTAGTCTTTGGATACGCGACACAGAGGACTTTTCTTACTTAAGTTTCAGATTTCAAGCGAATTAGGTAAAATGCGATATAGTCATCGAAACGTTCAGATACACGAAATATAGGACGTTCCTCATCTAAGTTTTATATTTTAAGCGAATTAGGTAAAATGCGATATAGACATCGTAGTCTTTGGATACGCGACACAGAGGACTTTTCTTACTTAAGTTTCAGATTTCAAGCGAATTAGGTAAAATGCGATATAGTCATCGAAACGTTCAGATACACGAAATATAGGACGTTCCTCATCTAAGTTTTATATTTTAAGCGAATTAGGTAAAATGCGATATAGACATCGTAGTCTTTTAATACGCGAGTTATAGAACGTTCCTCATCTAAGTTTTATATTTTAAGCGAATTAGGTAAAATGCGATATAGACATCGTAGTCTTTGGATACGCGACACAGAGGACTTTTCTTACTTAAGTTTCAGATTTCAAGCGAATTAGGTAAAATGCGATATAGTCATCGAAACGTTCAGATACACGAAATATAGGACGTTCCTCATCTAAGTTTTATATTTTAAGCGAATTAGGTAAAATGCGATATAGACATCGTAGTCTTTTAATACGCGAGTTATAGAACGTTCCTCATCTAAGTTTTATATTTTAAGCGAATTAGGTAAAATGCGATATAGACATCGTAGTCTTTGGATACGCGACACAGAGGACTTTTCTTACTTAAGTTTCAGATTTCAAGCGAATTAGGTAAAATGCGATATAGTCATCGAAACGTTCAGATACACGAAATATAGGACGTTCCTCATCTAAGTTTTATATTTTAAGCGAATTAGGTAAAATGCGATATAGACATCGTAGTCTTTGGATACGCGAGTTATAGGACGTTCCTCATCTAAGTTTTATATTTTAAGCGAATTAGGTAAAATGCGATATAGACATCGTAGTCTTTGGATACGCGACTCAGAGGACTTTTCTTACTTAAGTTTCAGATTTCAACCGAATTAGGTAAAATGCGATATAGACATCGTAGTCTTTGGATACGCGAGTTATAGGACGTTCCTCATCTAAGTTTTATATTTTAAGCGAATTAGGTAAAATGCGATATAGACATCGTAGTCTTTGGATACGCGACTCAGAGGACTTTTCTTACTTAAGTTTCAGATTTCAACCGAATTAGGTAGAATGCGATCTAGACATCGAAACGTTCAGATACGCGAGTTATAGGACGTTCCTCATCTAAGTTTTATATTTTAAGCGAATTAGGTAAAATGCGATATAGACATCGTAGTCTTTGGATACGCGACACAGAGGACTTTTCTTACTTAAGTTTCAGATTTCAAGCGAATTAGGTAAAATGCGATATAGACATCGTAGTCTTTGGATACGCGAGTTATAGGACGTTCCTCATCTAAGTTTTATATTTCAAGCGAATTAGGTAAAATGCGATCTAGACATCGAAACGTTCAGATACGCGAGTTATAGGACGTTCCTCATCTAAGTTTTATATTTTAAGCGAATTAGGTAAAATGCGATATAGACATCGTAGTCTTTGGATACGCGAGTTATAGGACGTTCCTCATCTAAGTTTTATATTTTAAGCGAATTAGGTAAAATGCGATATAGACATCGTAGTCTTTTGATACGCGAGTTATAGGACGTTCCTCATCTAAGTTTTATATTTTAAGCGAATTAGGTAAAATGCGATATAGACATCGTAGTCTTTGGATACGCGACACAGAGGACTTTTCTTACTTAAGTTTCAGATTTCAAGCGAATTAGGTAAAATGCGATCTAGACATCGAAACGTTCAGATACGCGAGTTATAGGACGTTCCTCATCTAAGTTTTATATTTTAAGCGAATTAGGTAAAATGCGATCTAGACATCGAAACGTTCAGATACGCGAGTTATGGGACGTTCCTCATCTAAGTTTGATATTTTAAGCGAATTAGGTAAAATGCGATATAGACATCGTAGTCTTTGGATACGCGACACAGAGGACTTTTCTTACTTAAGTTTCAGATTTCAAGCGAATTAGGTAAAATGCGATATAGTCATCGAAACGTTCAGATACACGAAATATAGGACGTTCCTCATCTAAGTTTTATATTTTAAGCGAATTAGGTAAAATGCGATATAGACATCGTAGTCTTTGGATACGCGACACAGAGGACTTTTCTTACTTAAGTTTCAGATTTCAAGCGAATTAGGTAAAATGCGATATAGACATCGATACGTTCAGATACGCGAGTTATAGGACGTTCCTCATCTAAGTTTTATATTTTAAGCGAATTAGGTAAAATGCGATATAGACATCGTAGTCTTTGGATACGCGACACAGAGGACTTTTCTTACTTAAGTTTCAGATTTCAAGCGAATTAGGTAAAATGCGATATAGTCATCGAAACGTTCAGATACACGAAATATAGGACGTTCCTCATCTAAGTTTTATATTTTAAGCGAATTAGGTAAAATGCGATATAGACATCGTAGTCTTTGGATACGCGAGTTATAGGACGTTCCTCATCTAAGTTTTATATTTTAAGCGAATTAGGTAAAATGCGATATAGACATCGTAGTCTTTGGATACGCGACACAAAGGACTTTTCTTACTTGAGTTTCAGATTTCAAGCGAATTAGGTAAAATGCGATATAGTCATCGAAACGTTCAGATACACGAAATATAGGACGTTCCTCATCTAAGTTTTATATTTTAAGCGAATTAGGTAAAATGCGATATAGACATCGTAGTCTTTTAATACGCGAGTTATAGAACGTTCCTCATCTAAGTTTTATATTTTAAGCGAATTAGGTAAAATGCGATATAGACATCGTAGTCTTTGGATACGCGAGTTATAGGACGTTCCTCATCTAAGTTTTATATTTTAAGCGAATTAGGTAAAATGCGATATAGACATCGTAGTCTTTTGATACGCGAGTTATAGGACGTTCCTTATCTAAGTTTTATATTTTAAGCGAATTAGGTAAAATGCGATATAGACATCGTAGTCTTTGGATACGCGACACAGAGGACTTTTCTTACTTAAGTTTCAGATTTCAAGCGAATTAGGTAAAATGCGATCTAGACATCGAAACGTTCAGATACGCGAGTTATAGGACGTTCCTCATCTAAGTTTTATATTTTAAGCGAATTAGGTAAAATGCGATATAGACATCGATACGTTCAGATACGCGAGTTATAGGACGTTCCTCATCTAAGTTTTATATTTCAAGCGAATTAGGTAAAATGCGATATAGACATCGTAGTCTTTGGATACGCGAGTTATAGGACGTTCCTCATCTAAGTTTTATATTTCAAGCGAATTAGGTAAAATGCGATATAGACATCGTAGTCTTTGGATACGCGAGTTATAGGACGTTCCTCATCTAAGTTTTATATTTTAAGCGAATTAGGTAAAATGCGATATAGACATCGTAGTCTTTGGATACGCGACACAAAGGACTTTTCTTACTTAAGTTTCAGATTTCAAGCGAATTAGGTAAAATGCGATATAGTCATCGAAACGTTCAGATACACGAAATATAGGACGTTCCTCATCTAAGTTTTATATTTTAAGCGAATTAGGTAAAATGCGATATAGTCATCGAAACGTTCAGATACACGAAATATAGGACGTTCCTCATCTAAGTTTTATATTTTAAGCGAATTAGGTAAAATGCGATATAGACATCGTAGTCTTTGGATACGCGAGTTATAGGACGTTCCTCATCTAAGTTTTATATTTTAAGCGAATTAGGTAAAATGCGATATAGACATCGTAGTCTTTTGATACGCGAGTTATAGGACGTTCCTTATCTAAGTTTTATATTTTAAGCGAATTAGGTAAAATGCGATATAGACATCGTAGTCTTTGGATACGCGACACAGAGGACTTTTCTTACTTAAGTTTCAGATTTCAAGCGAATTAGGTAAAATGCGATCTAGACATCGAAACGTTCAGATACGCGAGTTATAGGACGTTCCTCATCTAAGTTTTATATTTTAAGCGAATTAGGTAAAATGCGATCTAGACATCGAAACGTTCAGATACGCGAGTTATGGGACGTTCCTCATCTAAGTTTGATATTTTAAGCGAATTAGGTAAAATGCGATGTAGACATCGTAGTCTTTGGATACGCGACACAGAGGACTTTTCTTACTTAAGTTTCAGATTTCAAGCGAATTAGGTAAAATGCGATCTAGACATCGAAACGTTCAGATACGCGAGTTATAGGACGTTCCTCATCTAAGTTTTATATTTTAAGCGAATTAGGTAAAATGCGATATAGACATCGATACGTTCAGATACGCGAGTTATAGGACGTTCCTCATCTAAGTTTTATATTTTAAGCGAATTAGGTAAAATGCGATATAGACATCGTAGTCTTTGGATACGCGACACAGAGGACTTTTCTTACTTAAGTTTCAGATTTCAAGCGAATTAGGTAAAATGCGATATAGTCATCGAAACGTTCAGATACACGAAATATAGGACGTTCCTCATCTAAGTTTTATATTTCAAGCGAATTAGGTAAAATGCGATATAGACATCGTAGTCTTTGGATACGCGAGTTATAGGACGTTCCTCATCTAAGTTTTATATTTTAAGCGAATTAGGTAAAATGCGATATAGACATCGTAGTCTTTGGATACGCGACACAAAGGACTTTTCTTACTTAAGTTTCAGATTTCAAGCGAATTAGGTAAAATGCGATATAGTCATCGAAACGTTCAGATACACGAAATATAGGACGTTCCTCATCTAAGTTTTATATTTTAAGCGAATTAGGTAAAATGCGATATAGACATCGTAGTCTTTTAATACGCGAGTTATAGAACGTTCCTCATCTAAGTTTTATATTTTAAGCGAATTAGGTAAAATGCGATATAGACATCGTAGTCTTTGGATACGCGAGTTATAGGACGTTCCTCATCTAAGTTTTATATTTTAAGCGAATTAGGTAAAATGCGATATAGACATCGTAGTCTTTTGATACGCGAGTTATAGGACGTTCCTTATCTAAGTTTTATATTTCAAGCGAATTAGGTAAAATGCGATATAGACATCGTAGTCTTTGGATACGCGACACAGAGGACTTTTCTTACTTAAGTTTCAGATTTCAAGCGAATTAGGTAAAATGCGATCTAGACATCGAAACGTTCAGATACGCGAGTTATAGGACGTTCCTCATCTAAGTTTTATATTTTAAGCGAATTAGGTAAAATGCGATATAGACATCGATACGTTCAGATACGCGAGTTATAGGACGTTCCTCATCTAAGTTTTATATTTTAAGCGAATTAGGTAAAATGCGATATAGACATCGTAGTCTTTGGATACGCGACACAGAGGACTTTTCTTACTTAAGTTTCAGATTTCAAGCGAATTAGGTAAAATGCGATATAGACATCGTAGTCTTTGGATACGCGAGTTATAGGACGTTCCTCATCTAAGTTTTATATTTTAAGCGAATTAGGTAAAATGCGATATAGACATCGTAGTCTTTTAATACGCGAGTTATAGAACGTTCCTCATCTAAGTTTTATATTTTAAGCGAATTAGGTAAAATGCGATGTAGACATCGTAGTCTTTGGATACGCGACACAGAGGACTTTTCTTACTTAAGTTTCAGATTTCAAGCGAATTAGGTAAAATGCGATCTAGACATCGAAACGTTCAGATACGCGAGTTATAGGACGTTCCTCATCTAAGTTTTATATTTTAAGCGAATTAGGTAAAATGCGATATAGACATCGATACGTTCAGATACGCGAGTTATAGGACGTTCCTCATCTAAGTTTTATATTTCAAGCGAATTAGGTAAAATGCGATATAGACATCGTAGTCTTTGGATACGCGAGTTATAGGACGTTCCTCATCTAAGTTTTATATTTCAAGCGAATTAGGTAAAATGCGATATAGACATCGATACGTTCAGATACGCGAGTTATAGGACGTTCCTCATCTAAGTTTTATATTTTAAGCGAATTAGGTAAAATGCGATATAGACATCGTAGTCTTTGGATACGCGACACAGAGGACTTTTCTTACTTAAGTTTCAGATTTCAAGCGAATTAGGTAAAATGCGATATAGACATCGTAGTCTTTGGATACGCGAGTTATAGGACGTTCCTCATCTAAGTTTTATATTTTAAGCGAATTAGGTAAAATGCGATATAGACATCGTAGTCTTTTAATACGCGAGTTATAGAACGTTCCTCATCTAAGTTTTATATTTTAAGCGAATTAGGTAAAATGCGATGTAGACATCGTAGTCTTTGGATACGCGACACAGAGGACTTTTCTTACTTAAGTTTCAGATTTCAAGCGAATTAGGTAAAATGCGATCTAGACATCGAAACGTTCAGATACGCGAGTTATAGGACGTTCCTCATCTAAGTTTTATATTTTAAGCGAATTAGGTAAAATGCGATATAGACATCGATACGTTCAGATACGCGAGTTATAGGACGTTCCTCATCTAAGTTTTATATTTCAAGCGAATTAGGTAAAATGCGATATAGACATCGTAGTCTTTGGATACGCGAGTTATAGGACGTTCCTCATCTAAGTTTTATATTTCAAGCGAATTAGGTAAAATGCGATATAGACATCGATACGTTCAGATACGCGAGTTATAGGACGTTCCTCATCTAAGTTTTATATTTCAAGCGAATTAGGTAAAATGCGATATAGACATCGTAGTCTTTGGATACGCGAGTTATAGGACGTTCCTCATCTAAGTTTTATATTTTAAGCGAATTAGGTAAAATGCGATATAGACATCGTAGTCTTTGGATACGCGACACAGAGGACTTTTCTTACTTAAGTTTCAGATTTCAAGCGAATTAGGTAAAATGCGATATAGACATCGTAGTCTTTGGATACGCGAGTTATAGGACGTTCCTCATCTAAGTTTTATATTTTAAGCGAATTAGGTAAAATGCGATATAGACATCGTAGTCTTTGGATACGCGACACAGAGGACTTTTCTTACTTAAGTTTCAGATTTCAAGCGAATTAGGTAAAATGCGATATAGACATCGATACGTTCAGATACGCGAGTTATAGGACGTTCCTCATCTAAGTTTTATATTTTAAGCGAATTAGGTAAAATGCGATATAGACATCGTAGTCTTTGGATACGCGACACAGAGGACTTTTCTTACTTAAGTTTCAGATTTCAAGCGAATTAGGTAAAATGCGATATAGACATCGTAGTCTTTGGATACGCGAGTTATAGGACGTTCCTCATCTAAGTTTTATATTTTAAGCGAATTAGGTAAAATGCGATATAGACATCGTAGTCTTTGGATACGCGACACAGAGGACTTTTCTTACTTAAGTTTCAGATTTCAAGCGAATTAGGTAAAATGCGATATAGACATCGATACGTTCAGATACGCGAGTTATAGGACGTTCCTCATCTAAGTTTTATATTTTAAGCGAATTAGGTAAAATGCGATATAGACATCGTAGTCTTTGGATACGCGACACAGAGGACTTTTCTTACTTAAGTTTCAGATTTCAAGCGAATTAGGTAAAATGCGATATAGACATCGATACGTTCAGATACGCGAGTTATAGGACGTTCCTCATCTAAGTTTTATATTTCAAGCGAATTAGGTAAAATGCGATATAGACATCGTAGTCTTTGGATACGCGAGTTATAGGACGTTCCTCATCTAAGTTTTATATTTTAAGCGAATTAGGTAAAATGCGATATAGACATCGTAGTCTTTGGATACGCGACACAGAGGACTTTTCTTACTTAAGTTTCAGATTTCAAGCGAATTAGGTAAAATGCGATATAGACATCGATACGTTCAGATACGCGAGTTATAGGACGTTCCTCATCTAAGTTTTATATTTTAAGCGAATTAGGTAAAATGCGATATAGACATCGTAGTCTTTGGATACGCGACACAGAGGACTTTTCTTACTTAAGTTTCAGATTTCAAGCGAATTAGGTAAAATGCGATATAGACATCGATACGTTCAGATACGCGAGTTATAGGACGTTCCTCATCTAAGTTTTATATTTCAAGCGAATTAGGTAAAATGCGATATAGACATCGTAGTCTTTGGATACGCGAGTTATAGGACGTTCCTCATCTAAGTTTTATATTTTAAGCGAATTAGGTAAAATGCGATATAGACATCGTAGTCTTTGGATACGCGACACAGAGGACTTTTCTTACTTAAGTTTCAGATTTCAAGCGAATTAGGTAAAATGCGATATAGACATCGATACGTTCAGATACGCGAGTTATAGGACGTTCCTCATCTAAGTTTTATATTTTAAGCGAATTAGGTAAAATGCGATATAGACATCGTAGTCTTTGGATACGCGACACAGAGGACTTTTCTTACTTAAGTTTCAGATTTCAAGCGAATTAGGTAAAATGCGATATAGACATCGATACGTTCAGATACGCGAGTTATAGGACGTTCCTCATCTAAGTTTTATATTTCAAGCGAATTAGGTAAAATGCGATATAGACATCGTAGTCTTTGGATACGCGAGTTATAGGACGTTCCTCATCTAAGTTTTATATTTTAAGCGAATTAGGTAAAATGCGATATAGACATCGTAGTCTTTGGATACGCGACACAGAGGACTTTTCTTACTTAAGTTTCAGATTTCAAGCGAATTAGGTAAAATGCGATATAGACATCGATACGTTCAGATACGCGAGTTATAGGACGTTCCTCATCTAAGTTTTATATTTTAAGCGAATTAGGTAAAATGCGATATAGACATCGTAGTCTTTGGATACGCGACACAGAGGACTTTTCTTACTTAAGTTTCAGATTTCAAGCGAATTAGGTAAAATGCGATATAGACATCGTAGTCTTTGGATACGCGAGTTATAGGACGTTCCTCATCTAAGTTTTATATTTTAAGCGAATTAGGTAAAATGCGATATAGACATCGTAGTCTTTGGATACGCGACACAGAGGACTTTTCTTACTTAAGTTTCAGATTTCAAGCGAATTAGGTAAAATGCGATATAGACATCGATACGTTCAGATACGCGAGTTATAGGACGTTCCTCATCTAAGTTTTATATTTTAAGCGAATTAGGTAAAATGCGATATAGACATCGTAGTCTTTGGATACGCGACACAGAGGACTTTTCTTACTTAAGTTTCAGATTTCAAGCGAATTAGGTAAAATGCGATATAGACATCGATACGTTCAGATACGCGAGTTATAGGACGTTCCTCATCTAAGTTTTATATTTCAAGCGAATTAGGTAAAATGCGATATAGACATCGTAGTCTTTGGATACGCGAGTTATAGGACGTTCCTCATCTAAGTTTTATATTTTAAGCGAATTAGGTAAAATGCGATATAGACATCGTAGTCTTTGGATACGCGACACAGAGGACTTTTCTTACTTAAGTTTCAGATTTCAAGCGAATTAGGTAAAATGCGATATAGACATCGATACGTTCAGATACGCGAGTTATAGGACGTTCCTCATCTAAGTTTTATATTTTAAGCGAATTAGGTAAAATGCGATATAGACATCGTAGTCTTTGGATACGCGACACAGAGGACTTTTCTTACTTAAGTTTCAGATTTCAAGCGAATTAGGTAAAATGCGATATAGACATCGATACGTTCAGATACGCGAGTTATAGGACGTTCCTCATCTAAGTTTTATATTTTAAGCGAATTAGGTAAAATGCGATATAGACATCGTAGTCTTTGGATACGCGAGTTATAGGACGTTCCTCATCTAAGTTTTATATTTTAAGCGAATTAGGTAAAATGCGATATAGACATCGTAGTCTTTGGATACGCGACACAGAGGACTTTTCTTACTTAAGTTTCAGATTTCAAGCGAATTAGGTAAAATGCGATATAGACATCGATACGTTCAGATACGCGAGTTATAGGACGTTCCTCATCTAAGTTTTATATTTTAAGCGAATTAGGTAAAATGCGATATAGACATCGTAGTCTTTGGATACGCGACACAGAGGACTTTTCTTACTTAAGTTTCAGATTTCAAGCGAATTAGGTAAAATGCGATATAGACATCGATACGTTCAGATACGCGAGTTATAGGACGTTCCTCATCTAAGTTTTATATTTCAAGCGAATTAGGTAAAATGCGATATAGACATCGTAGTCTTTGGATACGCGAGTTATAGGACGTTCCTCATCTAAGTTTTATATTTTAAGCGAATTAGGTAAAATGCGATATAGACATCGTAGTCTTTGGATACGCGACACAGAGGACTTTTCTTACTTAAGTTTCAGATTTCAAGCGAATTAGGTAAAATGCGATATAGACATCGATACGTTCAGATACGCGAGTTATAGGACGTTCCTCATCTAAGTTTTATATTTTAAGCGAATTAGGTAAAATGCGATATAGACATCGTAGTCTTTGGATACGCGACACAGAGGACTTTTCTTACTTAAGTTTCAGATTTCAAGCGAATTAGGTAAAATGCGATATAGACATCGATACGTTCAGATACGCGAGTTATAGGACGTTCCTCATCTAAGTTTTATATTTTAAGCGAATTAGGTAAAATGCGATATAGACATCGTAGTCTTTGGATACGCGAGTTATAGGACGTTCCTCATCTAAGTTTTATATTTTAAGCGAATTAGGTAAAATGCGATATAGACATCGTAGTCTTTGGATACGCGACACAGAGGACTTTTCTTACTTAAGTTTCAGATTTCAAGCGAATTAGGTAAAATGCGATATAGACATCGATACGTTCAGATACGCGAGTTATAGGACGTTCCTCATCTAAGTTTTATATTTTAAGCGAATTAGGTAAAATGCGATATAGACATCGTAGTCTTTGGATACGCGACACAGAGGACTTTTCTTACTTAAGTTTCAGATTTCAAGCGAATTAGGTAAAATGCGATATAGTCATCGAAACGTTCAGATACACGAAATATAGGACGTTCCTCATCTAAGTTTTATATTTTAAGCGAATTAGGTAAAATGCGATATAGACATCGTAGTCTTTGTATACGCGACACAGAGGACTTTTCTTACTTAAGTTTCAGATTTCAAGCGAATTAGGTAAAATGGGATCTAGACATCGAAACGTTCAGATACGCGAGTTATAGGACGTTCCTCATCTAAGTTTTATATTTTAAGCGAATTAGGTAAAATGCGATATAGACATCGTAGTCTTTGGATACGCGACACAGAGGACTTTTCTTACTTAAGTTTCAGATTTCAAGCGAATTAGGTAAAATGCGATATAGACATCGATACGTTCAGATACGCGAGTTATAGGACGTTCCTCATCTAAGTTTTATATTTTAAGCGAATTAGGTAAAATGCGATATAGACATCGTAGTCTTTGGATACGCGAGTTATAGGACGTTCCTCATCTAAGTTTTATATTTTAAGCGAATTAGGTAAAATGCGATATAGACATCGTAGTCTTTGGATACGCGACACAGAGGACTTTTCTTACTTAAGTTTCAGATTTCAAGCGAATTAGGTAAAATGCGATATAGTCATCGAAACGTTCAGATACACGAAATATAGGACGTTCCTCATCTAAGTTTTATATTTTAAGCGAATTAGGTAAAATGCGATATAGACATCGTAGTCTTTGTATACGCGACACAGAGGACTTTTCTTACTTAAGTTTCAGATTTCAAGCGAATTAGGTAAAATGGGATCTAGACATCGAAACGTTCAGATACGCGAGTTATAGGACGTTCCTCATCTAAGTTTTATATTTTAAGCGAATTAGGTAAAATGCGATATAGACATCGTAGTCTTTGGATACGCGACACAGAGGACTTTTCTTACTTAAGTTTCAGATTTCAAGCGAATTAGGTAAAATGCGATATAGACATCGATACGTTCAGATACGCGAGTTATAGGACGTTCCTCATCTAAGTTTTATATTTTAAGCGAATTAGGTAAAATGCGATATAGACATCGTAGTCTTTGGATACGCGAGTTATAGGACGTTCCTCATCTAAGTTTTATATTTTAAGCGAATTAGGTAAAATGCGATATAGACATCGTAGTCTTTGGATACGCGACACAGAGGACTTTTCTTACTTAAGTTTCAGATTTCAAGCGAATTAGGTAAAATGCGATATAGACATCGTAGTCTTTGGATACGCGAGTTATAGGACGTTCCTCATCTAAGTTTTATATTTTAAGCGAATTAGGTAAAATGCGATATAGACATCGTAGTCTTTGGATACGCGACTCAGAGGACTTTTCTTACTTAAGTTTCAGATTTCAACCGAATTAGGTAAAATGCGATCTAGACATCAAAACGTTCAGATACGCGAGTTATAGGACGTTCCTCATCTAAGTTTTATATTTTAAGCGAATTAGGTAAAATGCGATATAGACATCGTAGTCTTTGGATACGCGACACAGAGGACTTTTCTTACTTAAGTTTCAGATTTCAAGCGAATTAGGTAAAATGCGATATAGTCATCGAAACGTTCAGATACACGAAATATAGGACGTTCCTCATCTAAGTTTTATATTTTAAGCGAATTAGGTAAAATGCGATATAGACATCGTAGTCTTTTAATACGCGAGTTATAGAACGTTCCTCATCTAAGTTTTATATTTTAAGCGAATTAGGTAAAATGCGATATAGACATCGTAGTCTTTGGATACGCGACACAGAGGACTTTTCTTACTTAAGTTTCAGATTTCAAGCGAATTAGGTAAAATGCGATATAGTCATCGAAACGTTCAGATACACGAAATATAGGACGTTCCTCATCTAAGTTTTATATTTTAAGCGAATTAGGTAAAATGCGATATAGACATCGTAGTCTTTGGATACGCGACACAGAGGACTTTTTTTACTTAAGTTTCAGATTTCAAGCGAATTAGGTAAAATGCGATATAGACATCGTAGTCTTTTGATACGCGAGTTATAGGACGTTCCTCATCTAAGTTTTATATTTTAAGCGAATTAGGTAAAATGCGATATAGACATCGTAGTCTTTGGATACGCGACACAGAGGACTTTTCTTACTTAAGTTTCAGATTTCAAGCGAATTAGGTAAAATGCGATATAGACATCGATACGTTCAGATACGCGAGTTATAGGACGTTCCTCATCTAAGTTTTATATTTTAAGCGAATTAGGTAAAATGCGATATAGACATCGTAGTCTTTGGATACGCGACACAGAGGACTTTTCTTACTTAAGTTTCAGATTTCAAGCGAATTAGGTAAAATGCGATATAGTCATCGAAACGTTCAGATACACGAAATATAGGACGTTCCTCATCTAAGTTTTATATTTTAAGCGAATTAGGTAAAATGCGATATAGACATCGTAGTCTTTGGATACGCGACACAGAGGACTTTTCTTACTTAAGTTTCAGATTTCAAGCGAATTAGGTAAAATGCGATCTAGACATCGAAACGTTCAGATACGCGAGTTATAGGACGTTCCTCATCTAAGTTTTATATTTCAAGCGAATTAGGTAAAATGCGATATAGACATCGTAGTCTTTGGATACGCGAGTTATAGGACGTTCCTCATCTAAGTTTTATATTTTAAGCGAATTAGGTAAAATGCGATATAGACATCGTAGTCTTTGGATACGCGACTCAGAGGACTTTTCTTACTTAAGTTTCAGATTTCAACCGAATTAGGTAAAATGCGATCTAGACATCAAAACGTTCAGATACGCGAGTTATAGGACGTTCCTCATCTAAGTTTTATATTTTAAGCGAATTAGGTAAAATGCGATATAGACATCGTAGTCTTTGGATACGCGAGTTATAGGACGTTCCTCATCTAAGTTTTATATTTTAAGCGAATTAGGTAAAATGCGATATAGACATCGATACGTTCAGATACGCGAGTTATAGGACGTTCCTCATCTAAGTTTTATATTTTAAGCGAATTAGGTAAAATGCGATATAGACATCGTAGTCTTTGGATACGCGACACAGAGGACTTTTCTTACTTAAGTTTCAGATTTCAAGCGAATTAGGTAAAATGCGATATAGTCATCGAAACGTTCAGATACACGAAATATAGGACGTTCCTCATCTAAGTTTTATATTTTAAGCGAATTAGGTAAAATGCGATATAGACATCGTAGTCTTTGGATACGCGACACAGAGGACTTTTCTTACTTAAGTTTCAGATTTCAAGCGAATTAGGTAAAATGCGATATAGTCATCGAAACGTTCAGATACACGAAATATAGGACGTTCCTCATCTAAGTTTTATATTTTAAGCGAATTAGGTAAAATGCGATATAGACATCGATACGTTCAGATACGCGAGTTATAGGACGTTCCTCATCTAAGTTTTATATTTTGAGCGAATTAGGTAAAATGCGATATAGACATCGTAGTCTTTGGATACGCGAGTTATAGGACGTTCCTCATCTGAGTTTTATATTTTAAGCGAATTAGGTAAAATGCGATATAGACATCGTAGTCTTTGGATACGCGAGTTATAGGACGTTCCTCATCTAAGTTTTATATTTTAAGCGAATTAGGTAAAATGCGATATAGACATCGTAGTCTTTGGATACGCGACACAGAGGACTTTTCTTACTTAAGTTTCAGATTTCAAGCGAATTAGGTAAAATGCGATATAGTCATCGAAACGTTCAGATACACGAAATATAGGACGTTCCTCATCTAAGTTTTATATTTTAAGCGAATTAGGTAAAATGCGATATAGACATCGATACGTTCAGATACGCGAGTTATAGGACGTTCCTCATCTAAGTTTTATATTTTAAGCGAATTAGGTAAAATGCGATATAGACATCGTAGTCTTTGGATACGCGAGTTATAGGACGTTCCTCATCTGAGTTTTATATTTTAAGCGAATTAGGTAAAATGCGATATAGACATCGTAGTCTTTGGATACGCGAGTTATAGGACGTTCCTCATCTAAGTTTTATATTTTAAGCGAATTAGGTAAAATGCGATATAGACATCGTAGTCTTTGGATACGCGACTCAGAGGACTTTTCTTACTTAAGTTTCAGATTTCAACCGAATTAGGTAAAATGCGATCTAGACATCAAAACGTTCAGATACGCGAGTTATAGGACGTTCCTCATCTAAGTTTTATATTTTAAGCGAATTAGGTAAAATGCGATATAGACATCGTAGTCTTTTAATACGCGAGTTATAGAACGTTCCTCATCTAAGTTTTATATTTTAAGCGAATTAGGTAAAATGCGATATAGACATCGTAGTCTTTGGATACGCGAGTTATAGGACGTTCCTCATCTAAGTTTTATATTTTAAGCGAATTAGGTAAAATGCGATATAGACATCGTAGTCTTTTAATACGCGAGTTATAGAACGTTCCTCATCTAAGTTTTATATTTTAAGCGAATTAGGTAAAATGCGATATAGACATCGTAGTCTTTCAATACGCGAGTTATAGAACGTTCCTCATCTAAGTTTTATATTTTAAGCGAATTAGGTAAAATGCGATATAGACATCGTAGTCTTTGGATACGCGACACAGAGGACTTTTCTTACTTAAGTTTCAGATTTCAAGCGAATTAGGTAAAATGCGATATAGTCATCGAAACGTTCAGATACACGAAATATAGGACGTTCCTCATCTAAGTTTTATATTTTAAGCGAATTAGGTAAAATGCGATATAGACATCGTAGTCTTTGGATACGCGAGTTATAGGACGTTCCTCATCTAAGTTTTATATTTTAAGCGAATTAGGTAAAATGCGATATAGACATCGTAGTCTTTGGATACGCGACACAGAGGACTTTTCTTACTTAAGTTTCAGATTTCAAGCGAATTAGGTAAAATGCGATATAGTCATCGAAACGTTCAGATACACGAAATATAGGACGTTCCTCATCTAAGTTTTATATTTTAAGCGAATTAGGTAAAATGCGATATAGACATCGATACGTTCAGATACGCGAGTTATAGGACGTTCCTCATCTAAGTTTTATATTTTAAGCGAATTAGGTAAAATGCGATATAGACATCGTAGTCTTTGGATACGCGAGTTATAGGACGTTCCTCATCTGAGTTTTATATTTTAAGCGAATTAGGTAAAATGCGATATAGACATCGTAGTCTTTGGATACGCGAGTTATAGGACGTTCCTCATCTAAGTTTTATATTTTAAGCGAATTAGGTAAAATGCGATATAGACATCGTAGTCTTTGGATACGCGACTCAGAGGACTTTTCTTACTTAAGTTTCAGATTTCAACCGAATTAGGTAAAATGCGATCTAGACATCAAAACGTTCAGATACGCGAGTTATAGGACGTTCCTCATCTAAGTTTTATATTTTAAGCAAATTAGGTAAAATGCGATATAGACATCGTAGTCTTTGGATACGCGACACAGAGGACTTTTCTTACTTAAGTTTCAGATTTCAAGCGAATTAGGTAAAATGCGATCTAGACATCGAAACGTTCAGATACGCGAGTTATAGGACGTTCCTCATCTAAGTTTTATATTTTAAGCGAATTAGGTAAAATGCGATATAGACATCGTAGTCTTTTAATACGCGAGTTATAGAACGTTCCTCATCTAAGTTTTATATTTTAAGCGAATTAGGTAAAATGCGATATAGACATCGTAGTCTTTGGATACGCGAGTTATAGGACGTTCCTCATCTAAGTTTTATATTTTAAGCGAATTAGGTAAAATGCGATATAGACATCGTAGTCTTTTAATACGCGAGTTATAGAACGTTCCTCATCTAAGTTTTATATTTTAAGCGAATTAGGTAAAATGCGATATAGACATCGTAGTCTTTTAATACGCGAGTTATAGAACGTTCCTCATCTAAGTTTTATATTTTAAGCGAATTAGGTAAAATGCGATATAGACATCGTAGTCTTTGGATACGCGAGTTATAGGACGTTCCTCATCTAAGTTTTATATTTTAAGCGAATTAGGTAAAATGCGATATAGACATCGTAGTCTTTGGATACGCGACACAGAGGACTTTTCTTACTTAAGTTTCAGATTTCAAGCGAATTAGGTAAAATGCGATATAGTCATCGAAACGTTCAGATACACGAAATATAGGACGTTCCTCATCTAAGTTTTATATTTTAAGCGAATTAGGTAAAATGCGATATAGACATCGATACGTTCAGATACGCGAGTTATAGGACGTTCCTCATCTAAGTTTTATATTTCAAGCGAATTAGGTAAAATGCGATATAGACATCGTAGTCTTTGGATACGCGAGTTATAGGACGTTCCTCATCTAAGTTTTATATTTTAAGCGAATTAGGTAAAATGCGATATAGACATCGTAGTCTTTGGATACGCGACACAGAGGACTTTTCTTACTTAAGTTTCAGATTTCAAGCGAATTAGGTAAAATGCGATATAGACATCGTAGTCTTTGGATACGCGAGTTATAGGACGTTCCTCATCTAAGTTTTATATTTTAAGCGAATTAGGTACAATGCGATATAGACATCGTAGTCTTTGGATACGCGACTCAGAGGACTTTTCTTACTTAAGTTTCAGATTTCAACCGAATTAGGTAAAATGCGATCTAGACATCAAAACGTTCAGATACGCGAGTTATAGGACGTTCCTCATCTAAGTTTTATATTTTAAGCAAATTAGGTAAAATGCGATATAGACATCGTAGTCTTTGGATACGCGACACAGAGGACTTTTCTTACTTAAGTTTCAGATTTCAAGCGAATTAGGTAAAATGCGATTGAGACATCGGAATATTTAGACACGCGGCTGATGAGACTTTTCTCACGACAGTCTCAGATATTAGTTTGGTTAGTTATCAGGCGTTCAATTTCGAACTTATTCAATCCGTGCAGCCTTTACTTCTGCTTTCCTTTTCTCTCTGCTTCTCACGCTTCTTTTTGTTTTCCAAAAACGCCTTGGTAGGAGTTAAAACACCAAACAATGGGGTAAAGGCTACTTCGGGGCTGCAAAACCCCTGGCGAAGGGCATAAACACTTGTAATGGTGTAACAACTCCTCTACCGGCACGGATTGCTTTGCATGTGCTTTTTCTATAATTTCTTACCGCTACTTGCGATCTTTACCTAATTATATAGAAATGCAGGGCACGTATTACGTGACGGGCTTAACGAACCCGCTCTACCCGAGTTCAATAGTTAGGCGAATCCATATTGAATCTTCCCGAATAGATTATTAATGATTATATATACACGACTCATAGGACTTTTCTGAGCTGAGTTTCAGATTTCAAGCGAATTAGGTGAAATGCGATATAGACATCGTAGTCTTTTGATACGCGAGTTATAGGACGTTCCTCATCTAAGTTTTATATTTTAAGCGAATTAGGTAAAATGCGATATAGACATCGTAGTCTTTGGATACGCGAGTTATAGGACGTTCCTCATCTAAGTTTTATATTTTAAGCGAATTAGGTAAAATGCGATCTAGACATCGAAACGTTCAGATACGCGAGTTATAGGACGTTCCTCATCTAAGTTTTATATTTTAAGCGAATTAGGTAAAATGCGATATAGACATCGTAGTCTTTTGATACGCGAGTTATAGGACGTTCCTCATCTAAGTTTTATATTTTAAGCGAATTAGGTAAAATGCGATATAGACATCGTAGTCTTTGGATACGCGACACAGAGGACTTTTCTTACTTAAGTTTCAGATTTCAAGCGAATTAGGTAGAATGCGATCTAGACATCGAAACGTTCAGATACGCGAGTTATAGGACGTTCCTCATCTAAGTTTTATATTTTAAGCGAATTAGGTAAAATGCGATATAGACATCGTAGTCCTTGGATACGCGACACAGAGGACTTTTCTTACTTAAGTTTCAGATTTCAAGCGAATTAGGTAAAATGCGATATAGACATCGATACGTTCAGATACGCGAGTTATAGGACGTTCCTCATCTAAGTTTTATATTTTAAGCGAATTAGGTAAAATGCGATATAGACATCGTAGTCTTTGGATACGCGACTCAGAGGACTTTTCTCACTTAAGTTTCAGATTTCAAGCGAATTAGGTAAAATGCGATATAGACATCGAAATGTTTAGATACGCGAGTTATAGGACGTTCCTCATCTAAGTTTTATATTTTAAGCGAATTAGGTAAAATGCGATATAGACATCGTAGTCTTTGGCTACGCGACTCAGAGGACTTTTCTTACTTAAGTTTCAGATTTCAAGCGAATTAGGTAAAATGCGATATAGACATCGAAATGTTTAGATACGCGAGTTATAGGACGTTCCTCATCTAAGTTTGATATTTTAAGCGAATTAGGTAAAATGCGATATAGACATCGTAGTCTTTGGATACGCGACACAGAGGACTTTTCTTACTTAAGTTTCAGATTTCAAGCGAATTAGGTAAAATGCGATCTAGACATCGAAACGTTCAGATACGCGAGTTATAGGACGTTCCTCATCTAAGTTTTATATTTTAAGCGAATTAGGTAAAATGCGATATAGACATCGTAGTCTTTGGATTCGCGAGTTATAGGACGTTCCTCATCTAAGTTTTATATTTTAAGCGAATTAGGTAAAATGCGATATAGACATCGTAGTCTTTGGATACGCGACACAGAGGACTTTTCTTACTTAAGTTTCAGATTTCAAGCGAATTAGGTAAAATGCGATCTAGACATCGAAACGTTCAGATACGCGAGTTATAGGACGTTCCTCATCTAAGTTTTATATTTTAAGCGAATTAGGTAAAATGCGATATAGACATCGTAGTCTTTGGATTCGCGAGTTATAGGACGTTCCTCATCTAAGTTTTATATTTTAAGCGAATTAGGTAAAATGCGATATAGACATCGATACGTTCAGATACGCGAGTTATAGGACGTTCCTCATCTAAGTTTTATATTTCAAGCGAATTAGGTAAAATGCGATATAGACATCGTAGTCTTTGGATACGCGAGTTATAGGACGTTCCTCATCTAAGTTTTATATTTTAAGCGAATTAGGTAAAATGCGATATAGACATCGTAGTCTTTGGATACGCGACACAGAGGACTTTTCTTACTTAAGTTTCAGATTTCAAGCGAATTAGGTAAAATGCGATATAGACATCGTAGTCTTTGGATACGCGAGTTATAGGACGTTCCTCATCTAAGTTTTATATTTTAAGCGAATTAGGTAAAATGCGATATAGACGTCGTAGTCTTTTGATACGCGAGTTATAGGACGTTCCTCATCTAAGTTTTATATTTTAAGCGAATGAGGTAAAATGCGATATAGACATCGTAGTCTTTGGATACGCGAGTTATAGGACGTTCCTCATCTGAGTTTTATATTTTAAGCGAATTAGGTAAAATGCGATCTAGACATCGAAACGTTCAGATACGCGAGTTATAGGACGTTCCTCATCTAAGTTTTATATTTTAAGCGAATTAGGTAAAATGCGATATAGACGTCGTAGTCTTTTGATACGCGAGTTATAGGACGTTCCTCATCTAAGTTTTATATTTTAAGCGAATGAGGTAAAATGCGATATAGACATCGTAGTCTTTGGATACGCGAGTTATAGGACGTTCCTCATCTGAGTTTTATATTTTAAGCGAATTAGGTAAAATGCGATCTAGACATCGAAACGTTCAGATACGCGAGTTATAGGACGTTCCTCATCTAAGTTTTATATTTTAAGCGAATTAGGTAAAATGCGATATAGACATCGTAGTCTTTTGATACGCGAGTTATAGGACGTTCCTCATCTAAGTTTTATATTTTAAGCGAATTAGGTAAAATGCGATATAGACATCGTAGTCTTTTGATACGCGAGTTATAGGACGTTCCTCATCTAAGTTTTATATTTTAAGCGAATTAGGTAAAATGCGATATAGACATCGTAGTCTTTGGATACGCGACACAGAGGACTTTTCTTACTTAAGTTTCAGATTTCAAGCGAATTAGGTAGAATGCGATCTAGACATCGAAACGTTCAGATACGCGAGTTATAGGACGTTCCTCATCTAAGTTTTATATTTTAAGCGAATTAGGTAAAATGCGATATAGACGTCGTAGTCTTTTGATACGCGAGTTATAGGACGTTCCTCATCTAAGTTTTATATTTTAAGCGAATGAGGTAAAATGCGATATAGACATCGTAGTCTTTGGATACGCGAGTTATAGGACGTTCCTCATCTGAGTTTTATATTTTAAGCGAATTAGGTAAAATGCGATCTAGACATCGAAACGTTCAGATACGCGAGTTATAGGACGTTCCTCATCTAAGTTTTATATTTTAAGCGAATTAGGTAAAATGCGATATAGACATCGTAGTCTTTTGATACGCGAGTTATAGGACGTTCCTCATCTAAGTTTTATATTTTAAGCGAATTAGGTAAAATGCGATATAGACATCGTAGTCTTTGGATACGCGACACAGAGGACTTTTCTTACTTAAGTTTCAGATTTCAAGCGAATTAGGTAGAATGCGATCTAGACATCGAAACGTTCAGATACGCGAGTTATAGGACGTTCCTCATCTAAGTTTTATATTTTAAGCGAATTAGGTAAAATGCGATATAGACATCGTAGTCCTTGGATACGCGACACAGAGGACTTTTCTTACTTAAGTTTCAGATTTCAAGCGAATTAGGTAAAATGCGATATAGACATCGATACGTTCAGATACGCGAGTTATAGGACGTTCCTCATCTAAGTTTTATATTTTAAGCGAATTAGGTAAAATGCGATATAGACATCGTAGTCTTTGGATACGCGACTCAGAGGACTTTTCTCACTTAAGTTTCAGATTTCAAGCGAATTAGGTAAAATGCGATATAGACATCGAAATGTTTAGATACGCGAGTTATAGGACGTTCCTCATCTAAGTTTTATATTTTAAGCGAATTAGGTAAAATGCGATATAGACATCGTAGTCTTTGGCTACGCGACTCAGAGGACTTTTCTTACTTAAGTTTCAGATTTCAAGCGAATTAGGTAAAATGCGATATAGACATCGAAATGTTTAGATACGCGAGTTATAGGACGTTCCTCATCTAAGTTTTATATTTTAAGCGAATTAGGTAAAATGCGATATAGACATCGTAGTCTTTGGATTCGCGAGTTATAGGACGTTCCTCATCTAAGTTTTATATTTTAAGCGAATTAGGTAAAATGCGATATAGACATCGTAGTCTTTGGATACGCGAGTTATAGGACGTTCCTCATCTAAGTTTTATATTTTAAGCGAATTAGGTAAAATGCGATATAGACGTCGTAGTCTTTTGATACGCGAGTTATAGGACGTTCCTCATCTAAGTTTTATATTTTAAGCGAATGAGGTAAAATGCGATATAGACATCGTAGTCTTTGGATACGCGAGTTATAGGACGTTCCTCATCTGAGTTTTATATTTTAAGCGAATTAGGTAAAATGCGATCTAGACATCGAAACGTTCAGATACGCGAGTTATAGGACGTTCCTCATCTAAGTTTTATATTTTAAGCGAATTAGGTAAAATGCGATATAGACATCGTAGTCTTTTGATACGCGAGTTATAGGACGTTCCTCATCTAAGTTTTATATTTTAAGCGAATTAGGTAAAATGCGATATAGACATCGTAGTCTTTGGATACGCGACACAGAGGACTTTTCTTACTTAAGTTTCAGATTTCAAGCGAATTAGGTAGAATGCGATCTAGACATCGAAACGTTCAGATACGCGAGTTATAGGACGTTCCTCATCTAAGTTTTATATTTTAAGCGAATTAGGTAAAATGCGATATAGACATCGTAGTCTTTGGATACGCGAGTTATAGGACGTTCCTCATCTAAGTTTTATATTTTAAGCGAATTAGGTAAAATGCGATATAGACATCGTAGTCTTTGGATTCGCGAGTTATAGGACGTTCCTCATCTAAGTTTTATATTTTAAGCGAATTAGGTAAAATGCGATATAGACATCGTAGTCTTTGGATACGCGAGTTATAGGACGTTCCTCATCTAAGTTTTATATTTTAAGCGAATTAGGTAAAATGCGATATAGACGTCGTAGTCTTTTGATACGCGAGTTATAGGACGTTCCTCATCTAAGTTTTATATTTTAAGCGAATGAGGTAAAATGCGATATAGACATCGTAGTCTTTGGATACGCGAGTTATAGGACGTTCCTCATCTGAGTTTTATATTTTAAGCGAATTAGGTAAAATGCGATCTAGACATCGAAACGTTCAGATACGCGAGTTATAGGACGTTCCTCATCTAAGTTTTATATTTTAAGCGAATTAGGTAAAATGCGATATAGACATCGTAGTCTTTTGATACGCGAGTTATAGGACGTTCCTCATCTAAGTTTTATATTTTAAGCGAATTAGGTAAAATGCGATATAGACATCGTAGTCTTTGGATTCGCGAGTTATAGGACGTTCCTCATCTAAGTTTTATATTTTAAGCGAATTAGGTAAAATGCGATATAGACATCGTAGTCTTTGGATACGCGAGTTATAGGACGTTCCTCATCTAAGTTTTATATTTTAAGCGAATTAGGTAAAATGCGATATAGACGTCGTAGTCTTTTGATACGCGAGTTATAGGACGTTCCTCATCTAAGTTTTATATTTTAAGCGAATGAGGTAAAATGCGATATAGACATCGTAGTCTTTGGATACGCGAGTTATAGGACGTTCCTCATCTGAGTTTTATATTTTAAGCGAATTAGGTAAAATGCGATCTAGACATCGAAACGTTCAGATACGCGAGTTATAGGACGTTCCTCATCTAAGTTTTATATTTTAAGCGAATTAGGTAAAATGCGATATAGACATCGTAGTCTTTTGATACGCGAGTTATAGGACGTTCCTCATCTAAGTTTTATATTTTAAGCGAATTAGGTAAAATGCGATATAGACATCGATACGTTCAGATACGCGAGTTATAGGACGTTCCTCATCTAAGTTTTATATTTCAAGCGAATTAGGTAAAATGCGATATAGACATCGTAGTCTTTGGATACGCGAGTTATAGGACGTTCCTCATCTAAGTTTTATATTTTAAGCGAATTAGGTAAAATGCGATATAGACATCGTAGTCTTTGGATACGCGACACAGAGGACTTTTCTTACTTAAGTTTCAGATTTCAAGCGAATTAGGTAAAATGCGATATAGACATCGTAGTCTTTGGATACGCGAGTTATAGGACGTTCCTCATCTAAGTTTTATATTTTAAGCGAATTAGGTAAAATGCGATATAGACGTCGTAGTCTTTTGATACGCGAGTTATAGGACGTTCCTCATCTAAGTTTTATATTTTAAGCGAATGAGGTAAAATGCGATATAGACATCGTAGTCTTTGGATACGCGAGTTATAGGACGTTCCTCATCTGAGTTTTATATTTTAAGCGAATTAGGTAAAATGCGATCTAGACATCGAAACGTTCAGATACGCGAGTTATAGGACGTTCCTCATCTAAGTTTTATATTTTAAGCGAATTAGGTAAAATGCGATATAGACATCGTAGTCTTTTGATACGCGAGTTATAGGACGTTCCTCATCTAAGTTTTATATTTTAAGCGAATTAGGTAAAATGCGATATAGACATCGTAGTCTTTGGATACGCGACACAGAGGACTTTTCTTACTTAAGTTTCAGATTTCAAGCGAATTAGGTAGAATGCGATCTAGACATCGAAACGTTCAGATACGCGAGTTATAGGACGTTCCTCATCTAAGTTTTATATTCTAAGCGAATTAGGTAAAATGCGATATAGACATCGTAGTCCTTGGATACGCGACACAGAGGACTTTTCTTACTTAAGTTTCAGATTTCAAGCGAATTAGGTAAAATGCGATATAGACATCGATACGTTCAGATACGCGAGTTATAGGACGTTCCTCATCTAAGTTTTATATTTTAAGCGAATTAGGTAAAATGCGATATAGACATCGTAGTCTTTGTATACGCGACTCAGAGGACTTTTCTTACTTAAGTTTCAGATTCCAAGCGAATTAGGTAAAATGCGATATAGACATCAAAATGTTCAGATACGCGAGTTATAAGACGTTCCTCATCTAAGTTTTATATTTTAAGCGAATTAGGTAAAATGCGATATAGACATCGTAGTCTTCGGATACGCGATTCAGAGGACTTTTCTTACTTAAGTTTCAGATTTCAAGCGAATTAGGTAAAATGCGATCTAGACATCGAAACGTTCAGATACGCGAGTTATAGGACGTTCCTCATCTAAGTTTTATATTTTAAGCGAATTAGGTAAAATGCGATATAGACATCGTAGTCTTTGGATACGCGACACAGAGGACTTTTCTTACTTAAGTTTCAGATTTCAAGCGAATTAGGTAAAATGCGATATAGACATCGATACGTTCAGATACGCGAGTTATAGGACGTTCCTCATCTAAGTTTTATATTTTAAGCGAATTAGGTAAAATGCGATATAGACATCGAAACGTTCAGATACGCGAGTTATAGGACGTTCCTCATCTTAGTTTTATATTTTAAGCGAGTTAGGTAAAATGCGATATAGACATTGTAGTATTTGGATACGCGACTAATAGGATATTTCGTCACCCAAATTTTCGGAATCATTGGTTCCTATTTCAATGAAGAGGAAGGAAGATACCGAGACGAGAAAACAACCTCAAAAGCTTGAAAACGAATTTTCGGGTATGAAGATTCTAGAGATGCTTCTGAAATGCATGAGGACAGATACTGATGGCTGCGTATACAAATCCAATCTCACTGATTAATTGAATTACAGGTGAACTGCAATTTCAATTGCATTTGGTTCTTTCAAATGTTTCCAATCATTGTTCGACTCAAATCTGTACCTACATTTATGATTTCCAACAGTTTTTTTTTTTGTGTAAAAATATCTTTCCGAAAATTATATGAATGCGTTCAGAAAATAAATGTTCTGCTTCTTTTTCATGTCTCTATCAGATTGCAATGCAATGGACCGGATGTGGCCAGAACCGATTATGCAAGAACTATATCGAAAATTGGAGACGGGACGCCAATCTGAAACCGATGGAAAGGTAGGAGCCATGGTATGAGAGTGGATATGACAGCAAGGGAGCAATTGCAAAAGAGGTGAGAACTAGATACTTTCTTGCCAATCTCTATTTCACCGAAAATAGCTATTAGCTTTCATTTTCGTTAAACATATTGTGACAAAGGATTTTCTAACTCGTTTCTTTCTCCTTTTTTTCTCCTTCCTATATTCTGGTATGTCAACAGCCGAGCAGACACATCCGAGTCCAATTGCTGTTCCGTTACTCGGTAGCGTGAAATCATCACCTTTCTGTTATAGTTCTGCCACATGACTGTTAGTGTTCTCAATTAATGATGTGTACTGATGTGTATGAGGTATTTCATCAACAGGAATGAGGCAATATATTTCAGGATTATAGACGAATATATGACCCGCAGGGAAACATCGTTTCCGTCTGAGAATCGGAAATTACTGGTAAGCGTGCTGAAGCCTCACGCAAAGTTATGGCAATACCATTTCTCAATTGCTACATCCCTTGTTTTTCTATGTTTTCGTTACAGTTCAGAACGAGGGCCAGCGAAATTCCAGAGGGTCATAAAGCGTGGAAAAGTGAAATTACAAGTATTTTGGAGTTTTGGACCATAGTACAAAGACTGATCAATGATCAGTACCAAATTAAGAATGTTCTCATCGTCTTTTTGTTGAATTTTGGTCACGAGACACTTACAACCATGATGACCGATCAATGGTTGGTATAATCAATTATAAAGACATTTCAATTATCTTTTTGTTGTAGTTCAGCCGGACAAGACTTACAACTGCAACGGTCGATCGGAAGTGTGTGAAAATAATTAGAAGAACGTTTCAATCATCTCGCTGTTGCTCTTTCGCTGGAGAAAACTTGACAGAATGATGACCATCCAGGTACCCCAAGCTGTATACACTTCTCCAAGTACCACGGGATTTACGAATTTGATTAACTCTATGCTTTTCTATTATCTTTTCTTTCTCGTGTAATTAATATTATTACTAACTGTTGTTTTTTCTTTAATTAATCATAACCATTCTGACAATTGTTAACATGGTGCTTTGAAAATTATTTCGCTGTATCTTTCTTATGTATTTGCTATGAAAAATGATTGCTTGTGCTACTTCCTAATCAATTCATTTATTGTGTTTCATCCAAACTATTTATTTATTGAAATTTGACTAATACTTCTTACATTTTACAGCTCTTATAGGTTCTACGAGATCTATAAATATTATCGTTTCTATGCTTTTCTGTTCTTCCTTCTCTCTCGTGTAATTGATATTATCATTGACTGTTTCTTTTTTTTGAATTAATTCTAACTATCCTTATAATTATTTATATTGTGCATCGAAAATTATTTTGCTGCATCTTTCTTCTGTATTTCTATGAAAAATGATCATGTGTGCTACTTTCTGATTAATTCACTCATTCATTGTGTTTCATCCAAACTATTTATTTATTGAAATTTGACTAATACTTCTTACATTTTACAGCTCTTATAGGTTCTACGAGATCTATAAATATTATCGTTTCTATGCTTTTCTTCCTTCTCTCTCGTGTAATTGATATTATCATTGACTGTTTCTTTTTTTAAATTAATCCTAACTATCCTTATAATTATTTATATCGTGCATCGAAAATTATTTTGCTGCATCTTTCTTCTGTATTTCTATAAAAAATGATCATGTGTGCTACTTTCTGATTAATTCATTCATTCATTGTGTTTCATCCAAACTATTCATTTATTGAAATTTGACTAATACTCGTTACATTTTACAGGTCTTATAGGTTCCACGAGATCTACGAATTTCATTGGTTCTATGCTTTTCTATGCTTTCTTCTCTTTCGTATAATTAATATTATCACTAACTGTTGTGTTTTTTCTAATTCATCATGAAAATTATTTTGCTGTATCTTCCTTATGTATTTGCTATGAAAAATGATTGCTTGTGCTACTTCCTAATTAATTCATTTATTCTCTTTCATCCAAACTATTCATTTATTGAAATTTGACTAATACTCGTTACATTTTACAGGTCTTATAGGTTCCACGAGATCTACGAATTTCATTGGTTCTATGCTTTTCTATGCTTTCTTCTCTTTCGTATAATTAATATTATCACTAACTGTTGTGTTTTTTCTAATTCATCATGAAAATTATTTTGCTGTATCTTTCTTATGTATTTGCTATGAAAAATGATTGCTTGTGCTACTTCCTAATTAATTCATTTATTGTCTTTCATCCAAACTATTCATTTATTGAAATTTGACTAATACTCGTTACATTTTACAGGTCTTATAGGTTCCACGAGATCTACGAATTTTATTGGTTCTATGCTTTTCTATGCTTTCTTCTCTTTCGTATAATTAATATTATCACTAACTGTTGTGTTTTTTCCAATTCATCATGAAAATTATTTTGCTGTATCTTTCTTATGTATTTGCTATGAAAAATGATTGCTCGTGCTACTTTCTAATTAATTCATTTATTGTCTTTCATCCAAACTATTCATTTATTAAAATTTGACTAATACTCGTTACATTTTACAGGTCTTATAGGTTCCACGAGATCTACGAATTTCATAGGTTCTATGCTTTTCTATTCTTTCTTCTCTTTCGTATAATTAATATTATCACTAACTGTTGTGTTTTTTTCTAATTCATCATGAAAATTATTTTGCTGTATCTTTCTTATGTATTTGCTATGAAAAATGATTGCTTGTGCTACTTCCTAATTAATTCATTTATTGTCTTTCATCCAAACTATTCGTTTATTGAAATTTGACTAATACTCGTTACATTTTACAGGTCTTATAGGTTCCACGAGATCTACGAATTTTATTGGTTCTATGCTTTTCTATTCTTTCTTCTCTTTCGTATAATTAATATTATCACTAACTGTTGTGTTTTTTCTAATTCATCATGAAAATTATTTTACTGTATCTTTATTATGTATTGCTATGAAAAATGATTGCTCGTGCTACTTTCTAATTAATTCATTTATTGTCTTTCATCCAAACTATTCATTTATTAAAATTTGACTAATACTCGTTACATTTTACAGGTCTTATAGGTTCCACGAGATCTACGAATTTCATAGGTTCTATGCTTTTCTATTCTTTCTTCTCTTTCGTATAATTAATATTATCACTAACTGTTGTGTTTTTTTCTAATTCATCATGAAAATTATTTTGCTGTATCTTTCTTATGTATTTGCTATGAAAAATGATTGCTCGTGCTACTTTCTAATTAATTCATTTATTGTCTTTCATCCAAACTATTCATTTATTAAAATTTGACTAATACTCGTTACATTTTACAGGTCTTATAGGTTCCACGAGATCTACGAATTTTATTGGTTCTATGCTTTTCTATTCTTTCTTCTCTTTCATGTAATTGATATTATAATTACCAACTGTTGTGGTCTTCTTATTAATCATAACTATTCTTCTTAGTATCTACGTATTGCTTTGAAAATTATGCTACTGTATCCTTCTTATGTATATTGTTGTGTCACTTTCTAATTAAATAATTCATTGTCTCTCATTAGGACTATTCATTTATATAAGTTTGAATAATACTAGTTATATTCTATAGATTTGACAGGTTTTACAGGGTCTACAAGATCTTCGAGTTCTTGAAATTATTCAAGTTCTACAGGATCTGTGGGTTTCATCAATTTAATATTGTGACTAACTAATTATTTTTGTTCTGCAAAACCAGTTGGGAACGCCTCTAATAACTAGTTAGAATTGAATGTATTAATTGAATCTATGATCTGAACTAAAATCTTTATTTTTCAGGCGGGGGGTGGTGTTGGTTGCCTTCTCGTGGTGCCCCCTGAACAGATGCGCTGATTTCATGACCCAACAGATAATAATAATACTAGGAAATGTTGCATATTGCATAGTCGTAAAATTCCGTATACATGGGTCATGCTAGTCAGCGCATTTGACTAAACAACCAACTTTTTAGTCAATAAGGCGAATATTTCGTATTTCACGCGGTTATCGTAGAATTATTGCATCCCACTCTTAATATCTCTGTACTTCATTTATTACTGCATGTTAAAATTACCCACGCATGATTTAATTATACCTCTTACGTTTCACTGGTCTTTCCAATCTTCCGGCTTTTTCGCCTTCGTGTCTTTCGGGGTCCTTCGCGTGTTATTTCTGGGTCCTTCGCGTGTTTCGAGGGTCTCTCGCGTGTTTCGGGGTCTTTGGTGCCGTCCGGTTCCTCGGATCCCTCGTGTCTTTCACGTCTGTTGGGTTTTTCGAGGGTCTCTCGCGTGTTTCGGATTCTTTGGTGCCATTCGGTTCCTCGAATCCCTCGTGTCTTTCACGTCTGTTGGGTTTTTCGAGGGTCTCTCGCGTATTTCGGATTCTTTGGTGCCATTCGGTTCCTCGAATCCCTCGTGTCTTTCACGTCTTTTGCGTCTTTTGCGTCTTTTAGAGTCTTTTGCGTCTCTCTTGCTCTCTTGCTATCTTCCTTCGGCTTCTCTCTCTCCTCTTTCTGCGGCAACGCACTGGCTTATCTCAACTTGATTTAAATTAGTTTAGCTAGACGTAAGTGCATTATGTGTGCGCTGTATGCATGTAACTCTATTTTGTACTCTCATAATGTGTTGTCCTTCTTTGTTTCCCGACATAACGGGAATATTGTAATTAACTATTCTATTTTTTCCAGTCTCTCGTGTCCTTCCTGTCTTTGGGGTCCCTCGGATTTTCCGGGGTCTCCAGATTCTACAAGATTCACATATTTCATCCATACTTCGCCTCTCTCATGTCCTCAATTTTCCATGCATTGATATTTACGTGCTTCATTCATTACTGTATGTTAAAATTACACGCACATGATTTAATTATAACTTTCACTTTTAACAGGTCTCATAGGTTCCGCGAGATCTACGAATTTTATTGTATCTGTGCTTTGCTATTCTTCCTCCTCTCTCGTGTGCCTGATTGATATCATTACTAACTGTTTCTATTTTCAAGTGATCACAATTGTTCTGAAAATTATTGACGTGGTGCTTTGGAAATTATTTTGCTGTATATTTCTTATGTATTGCTGTGAAAAATGATTTTTTGTGTTACTTTCTAATTAAATAATTCATCGTCTCTAACTAGAACTATTCATCTATTGAAATTTGAATACTATTCGTTATACTATTCTATAGCTCCGACAGGTTTTACAGGCTCTACAAGTTCTTCAAGTTCTACGGGATCTGCGGGTTAGTCACAATTTAACATTTTGACTAACCAATTATTTCTTCGCTGCATAGCCAGTTGGAAACGCTTCAAATAACCAGTTAGACTTGAATGTATTAATCGAATCTATGTTCTGAACTAAAATCTTTGATTTTCAGGCGGGGGGTGGTGTTGGTTGCCTTCTCGTGGTGCCCCCTGAACAAATGCGCTGATTTCATGATTCAACTGACAATAATAATACCAAGAAATGTTCCATATCAAATAGTCGAAAAATTACATATACATGCGTCATGCTAATCAGCGGATTTGACTGAACAACCAACTTTTCAGTCGATGAAGTGGGTATTTATTTTATATTCCACGCAGTCATCATAGAATTGTTAAACTCATAGATATAGATATTATCAAATCAATTATTTATTTCTCAGTTTATATGGTCTGTTATTGTACAAACCATTTTACATAAGATATAGAATGCATGTTTAGTAATGATGATTATAACTTGGAATGATAATTAAATATAAGGATTAGTACAGCTCTTAATACTCGTATCGAAAGTTCACAGGGCTGCCTATAGTATTGTGAAGATATTTCTAGCAGTCACGTAGGGCGTTCTGAGCTAGAAATAACTGGTGTGGTCCTTGAAGCGATGGATCCAGATTATTCTGCAATAAAATAAGGTTTCAAACTACTCTTGTATTATTTAATATTATCATTAGACAAACCAATTGCTGAAATATCGTCAAAAACATGAAGGGGTACATCATGCGCATTATTACACGCAACCCGCGGATCATTGCATCATTATCGTTATTATACATCTTCTAGTTCCATAGTATCTCACCCGGTGGCGCCACCAGCGTAAACTCACTTTCGTTGACGGCGTCCTTGCCCCTTCCGCCCTCCAGACCCCTCAAGGTCGGGCAAGGCCGACAAGAGTAGGGTGTAGGACCAAACCGGTCTGACCGCTTTCGCTTTCACTTTCGCTTTCACTTTTCAGTGGCCTTCGTGGCAGTTCGCGGCTGCTCGGGGCTGCTCGGGGCTGCTCGGGGCTGTTCGTGGCCTCAACGAGTGAACATGTGTTGGGTGTGGTGGGAGGCTTCTGCGACAGACGCCAACTTGGGCGGTAAGTTGAATAAAACTTGCGAGCAAATGGTTGACGATCGGTACGCTGCGTCGTTACGCGTTCGAGGAGATTTACAGTTCGAAGAGGCTGACATCAACGAAAGCACGTCGGACATGGGTGAGTTTGAAATATTCCAATCACCGTTTTACCATAACCCTAAATAATTGGTGATTTTTAATGCTTCTTCGTAACAAGAAGAATCTTACAGATTCGTTTCATAATGGGAATACTTGTTCGATATTCTTTGGACATATTTTACGTGTCGCGTATTTCAATCAGCAAAGTTAGTAACAAGCGGACTTTGATTATAATCGGGAAAATTGTTCATTTCTAAGTATATTCTATCCGTACCAGCGAATAACTGTGAGGAAATCGGAAATTCTTACGAACATAACCTCTCAGACCTGTTTCAAATACCAATGTAATAGGCGAGGGGGTTTCATTTGATAACCTCGCAATATCATTATCCCATTATATTAATAATCATATAACTCCAAGTTCCCCGTACTATAGTATCGTTTGCTCTTCCAGCATATTTCACAGCTCCGAGGGTGAACTAATTCGTCGCGTTATTTTAAGTACACAAATGGTTTCCGGAGAATACTTGTTCCCCGATTTATTCTTTTCTCCGATTCTTTGACAGCATTATCGATCTACGGAGATCCAAATAAGCATCACAGATACTTGAGATGCATAGATCCTGCGCGCCACTTGGTCGGAGATAGACGCCAGCCAAAACTGTCCAGTTAGTCCTGGATTAATAGTTGACCAACACAATGGTAAGCTTCATTTTATATCAGCCAACGATCCTGTGTAACTACAAATATATATCCATAACAACCAATGCTGAAAGGCATTTATCTAACGATACTCGGACAGTATCTATCTCTAAATTTGACAATGTTTGTTCTAATCGCCATTATATTCCCACATTCAAGAATCGTAGAGGGGAATCAGATCTGGATAGCTCACGAGCCTTGTTACCAGTACCAAAGGCCTTTTGAATTGTTTGGAAACAATATGCCAGCAGTCTTTAGGATCACAGGGACCAAGCTGGTAATTGACCTTCCATTGAAGCGAGCATGGCCAGCGGCAAGGAGGATATTGGCGTCGAGGTAACTATTCTTTATTATTGATAAAATTCCAGCCAGCACAGGCTGCACTGCATTAATCATTATTCAAATCAAATTGCCGCTCATACGTTACACATCTCAAATGAAAGACATTTTAAAATCCATGTAGCTTCTCCGCCAAGCAAATCTAATGCTCACCCTGTATCTTTGGCTGGCTACAGATGCCTCTGGCTTACCTCTGTTATCACTGTACACCTGATACTTCATGGCGACTTGGTTCTACTCAGCTGCGAGGGAAACTGTACTGGCGCGGTAATAATACACCTGAAGGTAACATATCAACGCAATTCGTGTACTCAAGAAAATATTTTTACTTCATTCGAATAGACTTTCCTCGTAGTAGATGAATATCTAAATAATGAGGATTGAAATTCAAGGGCTTGAAAATAAATACAAGCGTAGATTACTGCAGAATTAATTAGCCATCGCATTTATTTTTTAAACATCAAACAGAATTTAATATTGGTGATAAATAACTTTTGAGTCTCAGGTACAGGCCGTAACAATTAAAAGATTGAAGAATCGACTCATGCATGCGCTATTAATACTAGCTTATTGACGTTCTTGATTCTGTTGAAAGTAGTTCAAAGTTTAACTAACATTTGAAAGAGGCTTAGACGAGCTTACAAAATTCATCATAAGAAATATATTATAATCAATTTCATGAAGATTAGCAACGGTATTACTGACGATGAGTCAGATGTACGATCACAGTCAAAAATTCTTTGTGTCTCAGTTAAGAATGTTTACTTGAACCACACATTGAGTTAATTTATCCAATGTACCCTGTGCTTATCTTGTTTCTATCCTCACAGGCATTGTCCATGGAGGGAAACGAGTTCCTGCCCATATTCATTAAAACCTCTTCAAATTTCATCAGAACACGGTTCACGCCAGGGAGTGGAGCAGCCCCAGCACCCGGGGAACGACCACAAGACAACTCTGCACCGCGGATCGTTATTAAAGTAGCATAAGCATATAGTTTTAGCTTGTGTCGTATTGAGTCTGTAATTACAGTTTCTTTGGAATCAGTTTTGCTAAAATCAATTCAATCAATTCCGTTTGAAACGTTGCACAGAAAACAAGCTGAGATGGTTGCCACTAATTTTCAGTCAGCAGACTTTGTAACGTAGTACATGTGTCGTAAAGAATGAAACCTAATTTTAATATTTTCTACGACCAGTGACAACCACAAGCTTTTCTTTCATAGCTGTTTCCTACTCAATGTAAAATTGAAATCAACGTCCATGCCGCGTCCCACTCGAGACATATCAAATATTAATTTCAATCTTCAACAATAACTTGCAAATCATTTCACCAATAGCTGTACAGATTATTCCAAATCATTTGTAGAAGCTATGAGCGGTAATATGTCAACTCGTTATTATACATCACGCTATACCTGACTAGTTCAGCCGGCAGTATTATAATTTCACTAGGAATCCAAAGACTTGTAATATTACAGAATAGGTGAGAATTATATGATTATAATAGCCCGTAATACATACAAATACGATATACATACGTGAATTAATATTTCACTCCTTGGATTTTCTTGTGCACCAGAAAACAAAAATGTTCTTTATCGTCAGCGAAAATTGCGTTGATCTGTTTTCGGAATTCCGAGACATAACTTTTTTTCTATTCAATATTTGTTTGACATTGTTCGCAATGAATAGAAAGTAGATAATTCAGAGATCCCTGAATCAGAGAGCATCATCGGTATCTTTGAACAAGTATGTGTAGATCAACGAATTATTTTACTGCGGATCATCCGGGCAACTTACATTGTCCGATTATTATTGATGACGAGATCTTCAATAAAAATGATATAATTGTATTCTCTATTCGTATGACGGTAGGAAAGAATAGATTTAACAGTTTCTAGTACATGTATGTATTATCGTGGCAAGGATTAGTTTGAAGTTTAATCATAGTTTTAGTATAGCCAGATGATAAATTTGTTCGCTTCATATAGGAATGGAATCATTATCCTTGCCTTATTCCATTCGAAACGTATCGAATAATAATTTTAATTCATAACAATAACTTCTGACCAGGCGGTTGCATAATTTTGAAAAATTTGCTGTACAGATAAAGAGACATAAACACATGCTGTTGGTTTTTCAACATGGTAACGTTTTCCTCAGTAGACTACAGATAATAAGCAAACCTTTGTATGTTTCGTTAGTTTTCTCGTTTATTTATATCTCTATAAATTTAAAGAACAAATACAGCATGACATTGTGATGGAATAGATGATTATTATTCGTCATTTGCAGAAGCTATAAGTAGAAATGAATGTAGTTTTTACTGTACAGCAAGCTATGCTTGACTAATTCATACGGTGATATTATAATCGTACAAGAAAAAAACTTGTGATATTATAGTGATGTTATATTATTAACAATATGTTTTTTCGCATATATTTTATTGTATTTAGCCCCTGGGTACCGACCTGAAGGTCTTAATGTTCTTTATTTGTTTGAACTTTTTACGGTAATTTTATAACTGTACGAGGAAAAATATGAGTGTGATTGTAATATTGCAGAAACGATGAGAACTTGTAATAATTTATTATCTGATATCAGTGATATAATTTAATAGCTGAAACATTTCTGATTATCTCTATGCCGATAATGTATTTCATTAGCTTAAGCTCGTTGTATTTGGAAGAGGAGAGTGGTAGAAATTGAGATCTTTGAATTAGCCATTACCGTACGAAATATTCCCGATAACAACTATTCAGGTAACAGAGCATAATGCATGCATTTACGATATACCCGTATTCAAAAAGTATACTTCACTCCTCTGTAAAATTGTTCGCAATGAATAGAGAGTAGATGATTTAGGGATACACGAATTGAAGAGTCTCATTACTATCTTTGAACAACTAACGAATTATTTTACTGTTCACTATTCTCTATTCGTATCGTGGCAAAGATTAGTTGGAACTTTAATCATAGGTTTAGTACAGCCTGGTTATGAATTCCCTGGCTTTATATAAGAATGGAATTATCATCCTTGCCGTATCCCATTCGAAACATAATGGATAATAATTCCACTTGATAACAATAACTTTGAACCAGGCATTTGTTTTTTGCTGTACAGATGAAGAGACATTAACACATGCGGTTGGTTTTCCAACATAGCAGTACGTTTTCTTTGGTAGACGATATATAATTAGCAGACCTTTGTATATCTCGTCAGTTTTCTCGTATATTTATATCTTTATACACTTGAAAAACGAATACAGCGCGGCACTGTGATGCGATAGATGATTATTGCACATCATTTGTAGAAGCTATAAGTAGTAATAGAGACACTTCTAACTGTACAGCAAGCAATACTTGACTAATTCCTACCCGAATATTATAATCGTACCAGGAAAAGATTTGTGATATTACAGAATGGATGGGAATTCGTAATGATAAATCATCAATAACATGTTCCTGTGCATGTATTATCTTGTATTCAGTCCCTGGTTACCGACCTGAAGGTCTCTATGTCTCTTATTTGTTCAAACTCTTTGTATTTGGAATAGAAAATTTGTAGACATTGGGATAGTTGGATTGGCCATTACCGTATGAAATATTCGTAATATCTATGCAGGTAACAGCGCATGATACATGAGTGTACGATGTACGTTAGTGAAGTACACGTCACCCCTTTGTAAAATTGTCCCCAATGAATGGATTGCAGTTAATTGAGAGAGCCAAAAATCGAAGAGTCTCTTTAGTATCTTTCAAAGACAATTATATCTATAGATTGATGAATTATTTTCTCGTTCTCGCGGCAAAATTACGTTGTTAAAGTATTATTGTTAACGAAAACCATAGTGAAAATAGTGACTCCGTTCTCTATTCGTAAGGTCTGAAAAATGAAAACAAACAGCTCGCTGTTCTTGTAGAGACTAATGTAGAAATTACATGCTTCGAACATTGTACTTGACACTCTGTAAAACATTCCTTCGTACGTATGTGTATGTTTTATCGTTGCAACGATTAGTTTAGAGTATAAGAATAGTTTTAGTACAGCCTAATTATAGTCCTAGCCAATTGCCGACCATAAAAAGTGTCAAATATGTGGTTTTCGGTGATATACATAATATATTAAACGTATTACGGTCGCATCTACAATTCTTTCATGCAAGTATCCATGTATTAGGATTGTTTATCCAATAAACATGTATTATGGTAGTAAATTGGTGCATTCTTGAATTAACATCTCTTGAGATTGTAAATAATCAATCGTTTAATCATTTTCCCCGGTCCTTTCGTTGCCTATAAGTAAAAAATCATGAAAATCGCGGGCTTTCATAAGTTTGAAATCATAAAGTTGCCGCACGGGGTGACAAATGGTATCGCCATCTCGCGGTGACCGCACCGAACTATTTTTGCCGCAAACATTGATGCGCCTGACGATATGTAATCTCCAGTTAGGGATCGCAGCTATGACACACGAGTTGCATTCATTGAGCTATGCCGACGTTATCGGCATAGCACGTTATCGGCACAGCATGTTATCGGCACAGCACGTTATCGACACAGCACGTTACCGGCAGGAAATAGTTCGACAACGCGACCGCGAGATGGCGGAGCACTAACCTAGGCTAATAGCACCTGTCGCGGAGTCAGTGACCTCAGTGGCCCTCGTGGTATCAATGAGTACGCATGGGGTGTGTTAACGAGACACCGTAGAAATATTCCGAACGCAATAATATTATACCTTCTTCTTGTAGAGACCAATATAGAAATTACATGCTTCGAACATAGTACTAGACACTCTGTAGAACATACCTTCGTACGTATATGTATGTATTATCGTTGCGACGATTAGTTCAGAGTATAACAATAGTTTTAGTATAACCTAATTATAATTCTAGCTAATTTCCGGCCTTAATAAGAGTCAAATATGTAGTTTTCAGTGATATACTTAATATACTATACGTATTACGATCGCATCTACAATTTTTTCGTATAAGTATTCATGTATTACGATTGTTTATCCAATAAACATGTATCATTGTAGTAGATTGGCGCATTCTTGAATAAACATCTCTTGAGATTGTAAATAATCAATCGTTCAATCATTTTCCTTTTATTACATATTTATTATAATGAACGAAAATGCTGGCAGTTGAGACCTTGATTTCTGAGTCATTTTTCTGGCAGTTGAGACTTTTTTCGAGGGTCGTGTGCCTGGCAGTTGACACCTCAAAATTAACTCCTAAAAATAAGGTGTTAACTGCCAGACATACGACCCTCGAAAAAAGTCTCAACTGCCAGAAAATTCGCCCCGAAAAAAGTCTCAACTGCCAGAAAATGGAGTGATTTTTCTGGCAGTTGAGACTTTTTTCGAGGGTCGTGTGCCTGGCAGTTGACACCTCAAAATTAACTCCTAAAAATAAGGTGTTAACTGCCAGACATACGACCCTCGAAAAAAGTCTCAACTGCCAGAAAATTAGCCCCGAAAAAAGGTCTCAACTGCCAGAAAATGGAGTGATTTTTCTGGCAGTTGAGACTTTTTTCGAGGGTCGTGTGCCTGGCAGTTGACACCTCAAAATTAACTCCTAAAAATAAGGTGTTAACTGCCAGACATACGACCCTCGAAAAAAGTCTCAACTGCCAGAAAATTCGCCCCGAAAAAAGGTCTCAACCGCCAGAAAATGGAGTGATTTTTCTGGCAGTTGAGACTTTTTTCGGGGGTCATATGTCTGGCAGTTGACACCTTATTTTTAGGAGTTAAGTTTGAGGTGTCAACTGCCAGGCACACGACCCTTGAAAAAAGTCTCAACTGCCAGAAAATAGAGTGATTTTTCTGGCAGTTGAGACTTTTTATCGACAACGGCATGCACACGCTGCTTTATACAGTCGCTGCTCCATGCAGTCGCTATATAGCTTATCTATACTAGCATTTTTAGGGAGGGAAAAGTGGAAAATAACAAAGCAATTGATTATTCATATATCTGAAAATTTATTTCCGCAGCATTGATACAATCGCATTCATTGTCAAAGATATGCAGAACTTGTAGATTGTAATTGATTCTCAAAGATAAATATCAAATATACATTTTTCGAGTGTCTTTATTTGTTTCCTGGTACACGGACAGAACTGTATGGTAAATATTGAAAGTATATGGGACCGTTACTGTATGAGTATGAGAATATTTATCATAAACTTCTCTACGTGTATGAGATACAATAACATGTACAATAAGATCTTACTTAATATAATTAATTTTATAAAAAAGTACGACTCGTATAATATTATTGCGTTCGAAATATTTCTACGGGGTCTCGTTAATGCACCCCATACGTACTCATTGATTCCACGGGGGCCACTGAGGCCACTTACTCCGCGATAGGTGCTATCAACCTAGGTTAGTGCTCCGCTATCTCGCGGTCGCATTGTCGAACTATTTCGCGCCGGTAACGTCGTGTGCCGATAATGTGCTGTGTCGATAACGTGCTGTGTCGATAATATGCTGTGCCGATAACGTACTATGCCGATAACGTCGGTATTGATCATTCATATATCTAAAAATTTATTTCCGCAGCATTGATGCAATCGCATTCATTGTCAGAGTTATGCAGAATTTGTAGTTTGTAATTGATTCTCGAAAATAAATATCAAATATAAATTTTTTGAGTGTCTTCATTTGTTTCCTGGTACACGGAGAAAAGTTTACGGTGAATATTGAAAGTATATGACACAATTACTGTATGAAATTACTGTATGTGTATGAGAATATTTACCATAAACTTCTCTCCGTGTATGAGAGTTATCACAAAATAAACTAAATACACTAAATTCGTATCACAATAAGATCTTACTGAATATAATTGATTTTATAAAGGACGAGTGGTATAATATTATTGCGTACGAAATATTTCTACGGGGTCCCGTTAACGCACCCCATACCTACTCATTGATGCCACGAGGGCCACTGAGGCCACTGACTCCGCGACAGGTGCTATTAGCCTAGGCCAGTGCTCCGCCATCTCGCAGTCGCATTATCGAACTATTTCGTGCCGGTAACGTCGTGCGCCGATAACGTCGGCTTAGCTCAATGTATGCAACTCGTGTGTCATAGCTGCGATCCCTATCTGGAGATTACATATCGTAAGGCGTACTATGTTTGCGGCCAAATAAGTCAGTCAATTTGCCCGCTAGATTTTAAGTAACGAAAAATCTAGTAGTGAAGACTTTTTTTCGGAGTCATATTTCTGGCGGTTGACACCTTATTTTTGGGAGTCAAGTTTGAGGTGTCAACTCCCTGAATATTATATAGGGGTTATTCTAGTTTCCATTCAGGGGAATATGGATTTCCGACAACATTTCCGAGACGAATTTTATGAATTGACTGCCTGCGATACATATAATCAGCTGGATCTCTTTCTTTCCTGGACAATAGGTTGAAACGACAACGTTAACGCGCTACGAGTTGCCTACGTCCCGAATGCTACGCGGAAGGATAATAATTCATTCTACGAAGTTGACTCGCCGGCGAAACGAGCGTAACTAACCGTGTCATTGACCTCGACTGGCCATATTCATTCAAGCAGCGATGGTATGCTTGTGGCGACGCGTGGTGTGGAACTCCGAAACTAACAAGAGCGCAAATTCAAACATTCAAATGCCTGTACGCGCCCCGGTCAAAGTCCTGGCAGCGTGCATTAATTATTTCGATAAAGGAAAATTAAACTTTGATATATACAGATACGCGTGTGTGTTATTTATGTATGTATGTATGTATCCACCTACGCGAAACCACAGGTAGTCCGTGGTAATACATTTCTTCCAGCAGTTCTACCTGATCCTACAGATGGAAACTGAGAATACTTGAATATTGAAATCCATAGATGATGTTATTTATGACCAGGAACCAGATTAATTATTGCTTGCTCAAAATCATCTTAAGATCATAGGCAATGTTATATATTGTCAATGAATAGAAGCCGAGCTATGCACAAGTATGAGTGCTTTTCAGGTCTTTGTTATTAGGATTGACTACGCACACCACATGAATTCCAATTCACAACCTTTGTTTTGAGAAAAAGTATGATATAGTGTTGACAATGTTGTTTTTCTTTTTTAGTAATTAATTCTTTGTTTTTTATCACAAAATAACTCTATCTTATTTACAAACCCGGCTCACGTCGCATTGCTCTACAGACTTGGCAGAAAAATAAGAATAATACAGATTACGAAGATGTAATAAGGACAGCTAAACTAATACAAGAATGAAACAAAGCTTGCTCTTTGTAATGAAGCTAAATAAAGACTATTCAATACGTTCTCACCTGAGCCAAGGCTGCATGTAAATTCTACACAAGAAAAAAAATAATCTACATCAAATACCATATTTTTTAGCGGTTACTATCGACAAGAGCATGGAGCTTGAAATTTCCCTCCTGGTTTATCCCTTATCAACAATTACTCTGATTCTAAATATATATATATGTGTGAAGCCATTAAGTGGTAGCTATGGTAATTAAATCGTCCGAATGAATCAGAAATGGAGAGTAGTTCAATTTGAGCGTATGAATCACGTTATGATTGAATGAAAAAACATTTTTCGTTAATTTGACATCAAGTGATTCTGGCTACCTTATCAATATATTATTTGATCCTCGATGTCCCGTCTAAGAAACGTGAAATTTCATTCAGCTGCCACTCAACGGTTGAAACTTATCCTTTCGATAGTGATTGAGTTATATTATCTCATAATTTGCATAATTTCGTATCATATTTACAAGAGGTCGCCCGTTATTTCAGTACTTGGGCAAAACTATAAGATGTATGTTTACAAATTCGAAATTATTTCTCATAACAACAGGGGCGAGCTCTTGTGATTATGAAACTTGTCAGCAACTACCTGTTATGATTATTATTACGCTAATTACGTGTCAATTGCGTTTAAACACAGGTATGTAGAACGTATAGGTATAATATGCATGTGTATGGATGCATAGACGATTTTCTCAGGGTGTTCAAGATGCATAGATTTATGCTTATTCAAAACATTAGTATAATATCAATCTAGAAATAACTACGAGAATATTTATTCATTATACCTGTATAGTCTACAATACCTATATTCATCACAGTGCTAAAGACACAAAATTGTGTACTGTTAACATATACATAAGTATAGGTATGTGTATATTAATCATAAGGTGGATGGAGAGTAGAGTAAAGGAACCAGTCATCGATTATTACAAGATGAGAATCAATCCAATTGAATAATTACGTTGAATACGTGTGTATCGTGTGAATGACTGTCTCAAGATCAATAAAATGTAAAAAAAAAAAAATTATGATGTATTAATCATTTCTCCATTTCTATTCCACCATAATAACCAGCAATATTTCAAGTCTATGCGTGAGCTTACCTTGGAGGGAATAATCCTCCTAGTGGACTCAGCAAACGGTCAAACGAAATCCCGGTAAATTATCCGATAAAACTGTCAGAGGATATAAATAAATTTTCCGTTATAGTTTTCTCCTCCCCTTCCCTATCGCGTCACATCGATGAGAGGTTCTTTTTCCGTATCTCACCACCGCTATATCACTTCTTTTATCATAGAGCAGGGCACTACGTATGGCAGTATCGTCCCACTACAGAATTTACATTATTTTACATGACTACATATTTAGAACAAACATCCGTACAGATGGGATTTCGACGAGGTTCGGCCTTGCGCGCGCAGCAGCTGCCCATAGCAAGGCGCGTAACAAACGAATATAACAACAGATTGCACTTATATTTCTTACAAAATTAAACATATTTTATAATTCTCGTAAAGCTTTAAAGAAACCTCTCTCAAAATAGTTAGTCTACTATTTATTCTTCAAACACTGTCTCATGTTCTTCAATTCTCAAATACTATGTCATCTAAAAACCGAAAGAAAATTATATCTATGAATATAAGACCAAGGCAATAAGAAAATTACTTGAAATTTTAAGAACATGGAAATTAAGTATGCCTTGGTATTAAAATAAAATGTAAAGCAATGGGACCATCTGTTACTTAAAAATTTTCTTCAGTTCCGCTCGGGCCCGGGACATTGACGATTTCATGGACCGCAGACTCATTTCCTTCATTGCTTCAGGAAAGCTGGAACAAGTAATTTAACTTTAGACTCACATACACTAGTGCTTTAAATTGCCATTATATCCTACAGGTATTTATTCGTGATCCTCATCCCTTCTACAAATGTTTCTACTGCAATAAAACGTATTATAACATACCGATCACTGACAGAAATCCAGATTTTTGAAAACGAATATGTGGTCAAACGGGCTAAGCTTATGAGCCTTTCTCTGGCCAATATTTTTTCGGTTCCCAGTGGATCTGCATCATGATTATGTGCGCAATGCGCAGAAACGCCACCTTTGGGCTCATATGTTACACAGCCCAGGCAATAGTTTGGCGCTTTCCGCTTCACACAGCGGTAGATATTTGACTGTTTATTATCTTTATGATAGATGAATCCATCCAATGCCCATCGTATACTGCCTTCTCGTTGGCCCCGTAATGGTTCCATCTGAATGGGGCAAAAAAAAAAAAAAAATTTACGTCTAACCATGCTGCACTCACAGGCGGTTTCGGAAAAATATTCCGGCTAAGTATCTCAAAGAAAAATTAATGAATCTCCGTAAAACAAGTATTTTATCGTAAAGATTAAACGCGAACGAAAGGTTTCATGAAAAACTATTCAGTAAATGCGCCAGCGGCACGTGACGGTCCCCCTAAGCAAATAATTATTTCTTGTGGATTTTTGTTTACCATATAAACTCAAGGGCATGTTATTCAGCTAATGAAAATCCAAGGACAAAGGTCGATTCGATGCGTAATTTTCATGGAAAACAATACCTCTTCCTATCCCAAGACCCGAGTGTTTTTGTACTTATACTCATGTACTTGTAATCATTGAAACGAAAAGCAATTGTAAGATGATATATTTATTCGAAGAAATTTACGATTCTCGGTATATTCAGTCAATCGAATGTATGACAACCACGTGTGAAAGCGATTTTTTTTTTTTTCTTTCATCACTCAACTAGTTAGCGATAAAAATTCGGGTAATGAATTAAAATCGAATTCCGTTAACTACAATTGAACAGAGCAGATTGACGCTAAGAAAAAACTTAATGAACCTTAATCAATATTCAAATCTATTTAGAAAATAATCTTCATCTATACCGATTCAGATCCTGAAAGAAATCGAACTTACGACTAACAATCCGTTGCTGAATACGAACAGTCCACACTGAGAATATTTTCAACACTATAGATTAATTAGTAGTATTATCTTTTCACCCTTTTCCTTTAGGACCGAAAGATTTATGTCTGATTTGTCAAGCTCCGCGCTCTCTAAATGCTCGCGATACTACGCGATACATTGATAACTAAAACTCGAGTTTCTTTCGATATACTTACGGAAGCCAGGCGGGGACTACCCCCGACTGCGTATATCGGCGTTCCGAAATGCATCAGCTCCGACACACGCTGTCGGCGTGACGTCATTGTTCAGCTTACGCCGATGTATACTGTCGGCGAAAATTTGAAAGTTTTAATCGTTTTAAAAAATACGAGGTTCATGATAGCGAAATGAGTAGAAGAAACTAATTGATCAACGGAATGCACGCCAGCTTTAAATACCATTCAAATACTACGCGCTGTTCGAAAGCCAGACAGCCAGACCATCGCGAAATATTTCGACTCAGAGATGGCGACACCAAATTCTAAATTCAGAGTCATTTCAATCTAATTAAATGGTGTAATAAATAACAATAACAATTCATGAGATCATAATAAAATCTCCGTTAAAAATGTATATACTATATGTATAATGTCTCGATGTTATTATTGATAATCAAAATTCGTAATGTGTTGAAATTGTTTACAATGAATAGAGTATAGCAGAAATATAGGTGTGACGTAATGTTTTAAGGTTGGGTTGGGCCGCGGCATACCCTAGCATACGCTGAAAGATTTTTGACGTATTACCTAGCTGTCAGAGTGAAATAATATCAAAATACAATGGGTTTATTCGGAAAATCTCACGAACAAAATCCGAAAGAGATGGTAATTACAAGACGACAGATCAACAAGTCGATTACCAAAAACTGTTCGATAATTCTAAACGCTGATTACAGGTTCAAGAATGGACGCACAAATTAAGAAAAGAAGGTTATCAACTAGACAGACAAGTTCGCGGTGAGTCACATGCTAAATCCGACCTGAATTTCCCCTTTTGATAAATGTTTGCGAATTTAAAATAATCTATCTTTGCCTCTAACTCAATATTATCACTTTGTAAATAAATAAATGGAAAAGGACTCTAATCCCACAGCAATTCAACGCGAGGAAGACAAGGTTAAACGCTCTTTAAAAGAAGCAGCTAAGAAAGGGGACAAGGATGTGTGTACGATATTGGCAAAGGAAGTAATAAGGGCGCGCAAAGCATGCACTAAAATATACATTTCAAAAGCTCACCTAAATTCAGTAACTTTGCAAATGAAAAACCAACTGGCGACTATAAGGGTAGCTGGTTCTCTATCAAAATCAACCGAAGTAATGCAGGCTATGCAGTCTTTGGTCAAAGTACCCGAGGTCGCAGCTACCATGCGGGAAATGTCCAAGGAAATGATGAAGGCTGGTATCATAGAAGAAATGCTCGATGAAACTATGGAGTCTGTTGAAGATTCTGAAGAAATGGAAGATGAAGCGCAGGAAGAGGTTGATAAGGTATTCACACAAATTTCCTTTCCCCTCCGTTCTCTTTTCAAAACGAAAAATGTTGAAAAATCTATTCAGAATCGTTAACTGATTCACAATACTAATATTATATTTTTCATTCGCTTGTCAGGTTCTCTGGGAAGTAACCGCAGGACAATTGGGAACTGCTCCTGCAGTAGTTACGGAAACACCTGGGGTACAACCGGTCGCGGCGTCTTCATCAAAGGATGAAGCAGTCGAAGAAGTGGACGACACTGAACTGGAAGAAATGAAAACGAGATTGCAAAGTCTTCGCAGCTAAACTCATAATGCTTAGGTTATCATTATCTATTAATATTACATTACTGAGAGAGAGAGAATAATATTTTTCTTTTGATTTTCACACGCTGATTGTACGGGATTACTTTTATTTTAAGTTAAGAAACAGATTAGTATCTTCTTAATTAACGATAATTTACACCGCAGAACCAATCACTTTCATAACTTTTAGTCTCTGAACACGAGTGACGTACACAAATTTATATTGTTATCCATTAGAATTCAAAATTGTGAGAAAATTGAGCCTAATTTAATGAAGACCTCGTACAATGTTAATAATAATGTGTTGCAGAAGCTGGCTTCGTTGTTGCAAGCAACTAACTCGCTCATAATTAAAGGTGTATGGGTGTGAAAATCAGAGTCTGGTAGCTAGCTAACAGTTAGTGAGTAAATGAATTCTGAAAATGATGATTAATCATTGTTGATCAATAGATTTAACATAGGGGCGCTAGTATCCATTGAGCAATTACTAATTTTGTAATACATAACAATAATGGAAGTTTTTCTAGGATTTGTAGTCATAAAAACTCGAATATTATTATTACTCATTTCAGACCCAGACTTGAAAACAGAATTCCGCTAGCCCTACACCTTCTGATTGAACGTACATACCGCAAATTTCTCCAACTGTGGAACGATCCGTGCGCCTAGGGGTAGGGAATTGAAGATACACCTCATTGTAATAACATTGGGTGTATCTTCAATTGTCTGCCCCCAGTCGCACGTATCGTTCCACAGTTAGAGAAATTCATGGTACATACTTATAGTTATGTAATGAAAACTTCTGATTTGGAATGATGATTAATTATTCGAATTGATTCAGGCCTGAGTAACGATTAAAGCGAAATACCTTATGCGGCACAAAAATATAGCACCTCAGTAGAAGTACAGATGATTAAATAGGTAAACTAATATATGAATTATCCTCCTGAGATGCGATAGAGAAATTGAAAGTAAATAAATTTCGGTGAGGATTGTTAAAAATGTACAACTTTAACTTGTTTGTTATTTCAATATGATAAATAAGTCTTAAGTACTGCAAAATTATTGTTCCGCATTATTAAATTATATATAAAATTATTCGAATTTTGTATAACTTGGAAAGTATTTTTTACATTGCCGTGTCTCATCGTGTATAAGAAATCGTGAACTCTTTGTTAGAATTAGGTAATTATCTGTTCAACTTCTGGATAATATTGCTGGAAAAGTGTAAATATCATATGGTAGACTCTCGCATCTAGAAAAATATAATTTTGTACATTCAAAAGGTCTGAACTGTTGGTACAGGATTTACAACTCACGTCCGTATCATGCAGGGAATCAAACATGTTTCCGAACAATCTTATTCCTTCGTTATCTTTATTTAATAATAAAATAGAATGCTTAAAATACTTTCAATATTATTTATGACATTTTCAAACATTAGTTGATTGAGCACGATATAGATTTATATAAATATATACGTGCGTAACCTGGCCTTATATATGTATAATAATAACTGATGAATAAATTTGCTGTTAACACACTTCTCTGCGTCATATATCAGCCATTCCCAAAATAAACCATTATTCGTCAATAGAAATTCATGCTCAAATACATAATTCACATTTGCAATTTGATATCCTTCATCATTTTTATCCTCATTCTTTTGGAGAGGCACAATCGCTCTATATCTGACAGATGATGTACTTTAATTACTAGAATATCGTACCACGAATATAATTCACAATATTCTCATCACCTTTCAACAGTTTGCCGATATCCGAAATAGTCTTCTTCTCATTAGCCCAGATTTTTCCAAAGTGATGAAAAATCGACGCGTAGAGTTCATTGGTACAAACAAAGATCCCCTCCATATTTACGTCTCTGAAATAAGACGAACATTTTTATTTTTTTATGAATTATGATTGCTGCTATAGTTTATAGTGAGTCATATAATCATCTTACCGATTCAATTTCTCTTGTCTCAAAACATTTAATACAATGCTAGTCATATTGAGACTAACAGCTGCGAACGGAAAGGTATTGAATTTATTCATAGATAATGCATAGAGCATACTCCTGAGCAGAGGACAAGATGTACACAAATATAACAATTGTAATACCCCGAGCATTCCTACTCCACGTAAATCAGTCCATGGTAAATCACTCTGTAATAATTATATGTACTAATCTAAACTGCTTTTTGTAAAAGAAATAGTTTTAGGAATAAACCCAGTATGTAATCCTATACTTATATTTATGATAATTTACCTGAAAACCTATATTTTCCCAACTGAAGTTAAAATCTTTGTCCAATACTAAAGAATTGTATACTGTTCTCAGCATTGCTATGTGTATTTTATTGTCTTTCTCATAAGGACCTAAAAGAAATAATAAGTATTCCAAATGCAGATTGTGTTAAAAACCTACAGACAACTTCAGAGCTGGCATTGATACTGGGGCAGTTTTTTTCATTCAATTATTATTGTACCCGTTCAGCAATGACTTTTACCTCAAGGAGCTTTTGGCGCTGATATATGTTTGAATACAAAAGAGTATATAATCCCATAAACTGTTTTCAATAATAAAATGGACTTTGAACAACCCAATGCGTGTCTGGAACATCCATTGGGTATTTTGTGTAGATGTACAGAATATAAAGATATTGCAAACAAATTTCAGATATATACTGTAAGCACGCTTTCCCTAGTATTACCTAAATTCAATATCGGTAAGTCGGTAATTTCTCAAAGGCTATAGTCAATTAAATCATACATCAAAGAAACTATTTACCTGGCATTTATAATCTGGAATTGAAAATAAACAGCTGAATTATTATTCAGCAGAATGAACTAATAAATTTTTCACCCAACTTATGAACGAGCCAAGAACCTCTAGCGTCTGGAACAGTTACCTGGATGCCAAAAAAGACTGAAAAATTTCGAGAGGGCGATGAACCTTTGATATATTACTGTAAAGAAGGAAGGCCGAAGATTGACAAAGATAATGTTGAGAAGCAATGGACTCCATTCAAAAGTGATATCGTATCACCCAAGTTAGTCACCCGATGATTATTTGACCCTAATTTTCATAAAGTGTAACTTTTAAAAGGCTTATACAATTTTTCTTTTGCAGATATATACGACCAAACCAGTGCTACCTTCATCAATCGCACACGAACACGCAATCCGCTGATACAACAACACTGACAGACATGCTTCCGCACAGAGGCCGAGCTATTAAACGTAACGATATGCGATGGGATGTTGGGTCACATAAGACTCCTGTAAAAATGACGGATGAGCTTGAAACACGCTGGGGTAAAACCACAGGATGTTTCACTCCATGGGCTAACGCCTTTACAGTTTTAATGGGCAGCCCTCCGTTTTAATTAAATTTTGCGTTAAATTTTTCATTTTGTCACAGAAATTTATAATTTACGATACAAAACATCTTCATTGGAGCAACCACTTTGCTTCGATGTTCGTATACTCACACTTTGCAATTAGAAAGAATAAATTATAATCATCGAGGTGTTCCTGTTTTATTCTGGATTTTCCCAAATTTAAAAAGCACGCAAATATACTTCCTGACTTTCTTACTGTTGTTACGATTTTCTCCTATAAAAAATTGTTTGTTTAATTATTGAATAAAGTTATATGGAAGATCTGCAAACTATGGTATTCAATTTTGCATAGATATACATTGTACTCCGATAAATCAGCGCTCTTGAAATACTCCAAGGCTTGATCGTAGGAAAATGTTTCTGCCTCATCCCGACCGAATGGTGTAATACTTTCCAAATCATCCCAATCACTTGGTGTTGTCTCAATAGCTGCCCTGTTAACACGATTATAAGAATACGTAATTCCAAGTCTGATGATATCCAAATACAAACGATCTGCATCATCCTTTGTAGTAGAGGATTGAAAACTAATCTAGTAGCTAAACTGGCAATTTAACTTACTGAGAAATAGTATCGTTGCAAAGATGTCTATTCTTTTCAAGTACATGGGTTGTGTCTATGCTTTTATCTCCGTAATTTTGGCAAAAATTCATGTCTAAATGAATTAGAAATCAAATTTTTTTTATGAGGCTAAGAGTTGAAATATCAGGTGAAAAGTTTCCCGGAAAAGATATTGATCTTAGAGAAGTAGGGTAACTAATCAATACATACCTATATTTCATTTTATATACAACCCTTATATTTAAGAAATTACAACAATATCAATCGAACCGAACGGTTTGTAGATATACTTGCAAAAATACTCTGATATATTACAAATGATCCAATCAGTTTACTGAATTATTAAAATAGCTGGATAATCACAGTGATGTATGAACAATGTTTCAAACGTGAGCTGTCCATCCCAGATTTGTGTTTATATAAAATTTTGATCATAGATAGCTCAGAATCTGTGGTGTAATATAATGTTACAATATTTATTATTAAAAGATTCTTCGGTCAATAGCTAAATAGAGAACGTATAATGATTGTTTTTTACAAAGCTAGAGTTGTTCAAAACTCAGAATAATTACCGCGTGATTAACAACAATTTACTCCTACACTTTGTACAAAATTACACCGCTGGGATTTATGTTGTATGGAAAAAATGATACATTTATTCATTAGGTACTGAGATATTGCTAAAATTTCGATAAATCTAAATCTCATTCGTAACTCGTATCTGTGATGATCGATGACATAGTAAAACATCAGCCAGACACAGCTTTGAAAGGCCTGCAGAATATCAAATTCTAAAATTGGTACACCCAGAAGAAAATCCAAATCTTTGTTCAATTAATTTGAATAAATAATTTCCAGAACTCCTTGTGGCAGACATATAATTATAAAGTAACGATAGAATATTCTGTCACCGTACAACTGCATTAATGAGGGAACAAACTCTAAGAATAAGATGTGAATCGACAAGTTATACCCGATGTTTTTTGCATTTTGTACTTATAAATATAATTTAAGCTCAGAGCCAAAGTTTTTTTTTCAATTTTGGCAAGGAGCGGATGTATAACATTTTCCGCCCATCTAACATGGAAGTATAACTATTTACATTAATCAAAATAAAGAGACTCTTTGAATAATCTTTCATTGATACAATTTTTGTATCAAGTTATGTGATAAGCTACATTTTATTATGCACAAGGACATCGAACTCCAATTCCAATCGTATATTTGTATTTATATTACTCGATTAGAAAACCGTTGAAATCAAACAATCTTACGATAATAAAATGATTAGAATTATCGAAAAGTGTTTTTGTTCCTTCATAAAGAAATATATCTTTCTATCTAACTATCATTCCGTACTTTTGAAGCATCTATTCTCATTTAAAACTAATAGATAAAAAAAATCTTATAAATTATCTATCACCATATTCACAATAGACAGTTTCAACTGAGCCCTGGCTTTTTTAGGAAGTCTTTGCATACGCGGGGCGAGTTTACGGAGAAAAAATCTAATTTCGCTTTTCATTGGAAGAATAGTTTTCCTAGCCAAAGCAGACAATCTTCTTCTTCGCCTAACTCCTTTCCGTCTTTGAACACTGCCTGACTCCGGTTCCTCGTAATAATATTCTTCTTTCACGCTATGTTCCTCAATATCCATCATCTGTTCTTCTGGAATCCCCAAAGCATGTGGCAAGATTACTTCCTCCTGGACCTCAAGTTCCTCATATTTTACAGCCTCTTCACAATCCGGCGAGAAAGACAACAACTCTGACAAACTTTGCTCTGTTTCTTCGCCGATCTCCTTCTTCCCCAAATTACGGGCCTTATCAGGCTTCTGTCCATTCTTTACGCTAAGCGGAGTGCACTGAACAAATTGCATATTGTTGAGGGTGGTAACGGTGGATAAAATGTCGCTTTTACTATCCCCATGGCTGCGCCCAGCAGAGTTTTGCTTCTTCTTTTGGTCAGGCAAATTTATCTTGATCAATAAACCTGGCGGAATACTCGAGAGACTATGTACAGGTATAGGAGTCCCCAAATTGGTGATATCCCCAGTAAATGGAAGAATCATTTTTTTCCCGTCGTTTGTAGCGGCGGCTAAATTATTAGCTATAGTAATCGGCTGCATCGTACCAGCCTGAATAAGTTTCCAATTATTAGTTGAAGGCAAAGGGAGTTTTCTTATAACTCTATTCTCAATATTGTTAGGATCTGGTCTGGGGATATTGATGAGGGTTGGTCGCTTAGATTTCCCACGTTTCTTTGCCAGAGGCGCAGGTTTGTTATCTATTTTAGGTTTCTTGCTAGAAACCATAGGCCTAGGGCTAACCTGTTTTCTAATACCTTTAGCAGCCCTGGCACAATCTTCCTCGTCAACAATCTCCATATCGTCGCGTATTTCCTCCATGTTTTCTGCAGGATTTGGATCTGGGATATCTCTGATAGTTGGAACTGCGTCGCAAGGTCCGACTCTATGGAAGCTCTGTCCGCTTTGAAAGTGTTTAGAACATAAGACAAGTTTCCTGATCTGGTTGGGAGACATCTTGAGCAAATCCTCACGCCCAAGAAACTGACACCATCTCAAACACCGCCCGATCTCATAGGCTGGAAACGGGTGAAACTTGTACCTATCGACTTTGTTTTTAGGGTCCGATCTGGACCTCCCACAGGCGGCACAAGCCTGGCTTTCTAATACAGCAGTTGGCAAAGCTTCGGGCTTCTTCGCTCTCTCCGGGGAATGAAAAAGCTTTGGTTCAGGTATCAGCTCCGTTATATATGGCTCAGACTCGTCGTTTTGATCCGGATATCTAACATTAGGTACGGCATTGTCGACCAGCCGACTTCTGTAGCCCCTAATAAACTGGGATCGATCGAAGTGTTTGGAGCAAATATAACAGAATAATATCTCCTTTCTTGTGAGCCTGTAGTAAGAATCGACGCCTACAAAATCTAGCCATTTAAGACATCTGAATTCCTCGCCTGGAAAGTGGTGAAAAGTAGCGCCGTCGTAATCTAAACTTGGAGGATCTCTGCGAGATCTACCGCAAAGTACACATGTTATATTGTAGAGTGATTGTTTTGGGTCGTATATGGATGGTACAGCGGCGCAATTTAACCGATCAAAATATGAGTTGAGAAAATCTCTCTGTTCGAAGTGTTTCGAGCATACCATGCGCTGTAGTAGTTGTTTTTTAGTCAATTTATAGAGATCCTCGCGGCAGCAAAATTCCAGCCATTTTCTACACCTGATCTCGTCGTTTACTGGAAAACCGAAGAACATGTATTCCTCTTCTCTGTTGTTGGGGTTCATACGCGATCTACCGCAAACTACACACGGGTGCGGCATCGCGATAGATCAAATTGTTCTCTTTTCCTTCCTCCTCAACTTGTTATTATCAATTTGACGCCCTTCTTTACGTCAGTCTGTCTCTATCATTTTATCATCTTATAATCACGGATGATAATTGATAACTTTTCATCGTATTATTGGCTAATTAAATCATCACCACTTTCGTAATAGTTTTAACAGAGGTTATGACTGTTGAAACTAGTAGCCATAATAAAGTGTCTGCTGGCGTCTGCGATCGTGCTGCCCAAACCTAACCTCAATTGTTAAAATAAACCGAAATCAACTCGTCCCGACCAATCGGATATGAGAATTATATCGACACTGGCTAATCGAATGATTTGGACCGACGAAATTAAGGAACTACGGAATTGGAACAACGGTAGCGGACGAAAACATATTGTAGCTGTCAGAATACGTGTCAAACAATCGTCTGTCACTTTTTGGTTAATATTCACAATTGACGGGTGTTTAAAATGTCGGAAACAAGCAGTAATCCTTACAATATAAACGGGCAACATTTTAATCCCGACATGTATTTACAAAAGATGCTCAAGGTAATCGAGAAGGGATACTTTTTTTCTTCTTCAGTTAGTTAACCTAACCTGACTCAACCTCAAACGTAATATTATTTAAACAGCCGCAATATGATGCACTCGTTGTTTTCCTATCCCTTCTAGGAATGTTTCCTCAGACAGATAATGGATAACGAAGCCGAAATAATACGAGATACTCAAACGCTGCATTCGGATATGCAGACATTGGTTTACGAAAATTATAACAAATTTATATCAGCCACAGACACTATAAGAAAGGTGAGTTTGATCCGTGAAATAAATTTCAAAATCAATTATTCACCAATGAATATTGTATTAATTATCACCTTCGAACGATCGATGGAATAATTGCAGATGAAAAACGACTTCAAAAAGATGGAAGACAGCATGGATTCACTCTCCAGCAATATGGACAGCATTACTTCATTCTCGGAGCAAATATCATCGACTTTGCAAGGAACAAGGCAACAAATAACAAGGCTATCTTCTGTACACACTCTGCTGAAGAAACTTCAATTCCTATTCAAGCTACCAGCTAAATTGAAAGATAGAATGAACGACGGGAATTATTCCCTGGTACAAATACCAGAATCTAAATACCGATTAAATCTCTAGCTCTATTCCGCTGAAATAATATTTCCCGATTTTTCAGGCTGTCCAAGACTACATACATGCTCAACGTGTGTTAAACCAGTATGGAAACATGCCTGCTTTTCAAGGGATCCAAAAGGACTGTGAGGAAATAGTTGAGGAGCTTAAAATAAAGCTAAGAACTCAATTCCAGAGTCGAGAAGCTACAACAAAGTCTTTAGCAGAGAGCGTCGACCTTCTTCTCCAGCTGAAAGAGCCTCCCGAATCATTGTGCGAAGAGTTTTTAAACCACGCTGAAAACAGGCTAATAGAACAGCTGGAAAGTCTCAAAGATATGTGCGAGAATGACATAATTGAATTCGTCGACATGGGAAGTTCCGGATTTTCGAGCGACCTTTGCCTCATAGTCGCTTCCTACAAGGACATGTTTGTGAACAGAATACCTCTGGATGATGCAGAATTCAGCGACGATTTCGACGTCAAAGCTATCGCCAAGCTGGACAATTTTATTCTAAATAATATGAAGAAGTACTTCGATCTCATTGGTAAACGGGTAGAGGATGTTGGAGATACTGCTATATTAGTACGCGCATTGGACAGATTTTACAGACGCTTACAAGCTATCAGTACTCTCTGTAATGAGACTGATTTTGCTGGGTAAATCAAAGTTATTTGATTTTAAGACGCCAGCTATCCTCCCGGCTATTTTTGACACAAATTTTTGTCCTAATTTACAGAACTGCTACAGAGATAGTTATCAATGCCGGCAGAAAACAGTGCAGGAGCCATTTACACTCTTTGAAACAGCATCTCACAGAAACTTTAGCTAAAGTCAGGCAAACTCTTGCAGCCAAAGTTACCCAAGACGGAGACGCTGGTTTAGCTGAATTGCAAGCGTCCCTCGTCATGCCGACAATAGAAAAAGTCAAAGGAGTATTGCAGGATTTACTGGTTTGTAGATCAAATGAAAGAGGGTGTTTTTTTATCACATTTTGTCAAAGAAAATCAGCATGAAACTGAACATGGATGTTTAAAGTTAAATGAAAGACTTTAAAATGTTTAACTCGATATACTCGACTGGGTTTTTCAATATTGTGTAATTTAATGACTTCTCTAGGTATTTCTGCAGCCAGATTTGACCTTCAGTGCAAAATCTCACTTCCTACAATGTTTCTGCATCGACGAAGTGAGGGAAGGTCTAGTGATAGGATTTCTCCACCATCTAACGGCTACAGCAAGTGGATTTTGCTCTGGATCTGATATCCCCAAGTTCCCGCCTACTCTATTGCTTTTATTGAGCAAAATGTGTATAGAGTTCAAAGAAACCAGCGCGCATTACTTGGCAAGTTTCAAAATGAAAATAAAAAACAGAACTAAAGTTTTTATGATAAAGTTGAACAAAAATCTTCTGACTTATTCCATTTTTTCTAAGATTAGCTGACCACAACGGATGATCTGTTCAGTATTGAAAGGCATGCATCTTCGGCAAACTTTGTTACCCCAGAAAGTGAAATATGCAATAATTTTCAAACTGCTGCACAAAACCTACTCAATCATTATGTCCGACTTCAAGGATTATCGGTCTCACAAATGTTAAGAAAATCTGTTGAGACTAGAGATTGGTTACATACCATCGAGCCCAGGACTGTTAGGGCCGTGATGAAAAGGGTTGTGGAAGATGTGACTGCGATAGAACTTCAAGTCTCCACTTTGTACGATGACTCTGATGGTCAAATAGATAGAAGTAGCGACAGCAGCAGAAGAACCCATAGGTAACGAATCCCGCATCTATGAATATAAAAAACATAGAACATTAGAATCTCTGATATTTAAAGAAGTTCTTGGTTTAATCCGCTTTCTATTTCAGCGTCAGTGTATCGAGGCATCAATATCGTTCAAACTGGTCATCCTATACGCCTAGCCAGCTGGATTCGTCGCTAGTTACAAACATTCATAAGCTGTTTTCAGAACGGATTGAAATATTCTCTTCAGTTCAGTTCAACAAGGCTTCTATTCTGACCGGAATTATCAAGATCAGTTTGAAGGCAAGCGTTGTGAATAGTTACAATTGACTAATCTCTGTATTTGGTTAATTAGAATTGGCAAAAGAAAATCAAGTCTAAAATCTCTTCTTGTTAGAGGCAGAAGAGCAGAGCTGGCTTTGAATTATTAAACTTTTAACAGAGATTGTACGTTGATGGTTGCAGGTGGTGGAGAGTGGAGAGTGAACGCAATGACAAAATAACTTGGACCATTATCCACTTTGCATTGTAGACACATATTGATGCTCCTCTCTATCTATAGTTTAGTATATGAAACATAATCCCGTGTCGTAACAAGCTAGCATTGCTTTAGCAGTTTTGTTTCCCTTGAAAATAAACCAGTCGTAAATTACTATTGAAAATGATTTCTTGATATTTATGAAACTTATTTTCAGACGTTCTTGGAATGCGTAAGACTACGGACTTTCAGCAAATACGGTCTTCAGCAAATACAAGTTGATACTCACTATCTACAGCTCTACTTGTGGCGATTTGTTTCAGACGAAAAGTAAGCTCAAATATTCACACACTATATCGACAATAAGATAAGCTTATGCGACTCGAATTAGTAAATAGTTATGGTGAAATGTAGAGGTAGTATAGAAATTTTCGATCAGAGTATAAAGGACAGATAAATATCCAGCTTGAAGCATAATGAATTCTCTATAGAAGGACTTGTTCAATTGCTTTAATAGCCTCTTGATTTAAGAAAGCTGACTTTAAATGAATTAAATTCACGATAATATGATCAGTATTTTCTATATTTAACTGTCTGTGAGTTGTGAGATGAAAAGCTAAGGGTTTTCATGATTTTTTGTTTTTACAGTCTGGTTCATTTTCTTCTCGACGAAATATTGGGAAGTGCGGTACACAGATGTTTGGAACCAGTCCTGATGGAGCCCAGCGTCGTGGATATTATTTGCGAGCGAGGTTGACCGTTTTCCGAAATAAAAACAATTGTAATTTAATTGATTCAATAGTGGTATTATCTTAATAACGAATCTGTGCAATTATTCAAAAGAAAGGAGCAAAAAAACCTCTAAATTATCACATAGAATGCCGTGTACCGTGTATGGAAACTATCTACTCTGTAAAATGCCTGAATATATAACTTGATGATCAAACTATGCGAAAAGAATGTGAAGAAAGATCATTTTCCCCCCAAATTACGTATACTTAGGGTCATATTAATAGTGAATAAAAATAGGTTTCCGGCAAGTGAGTTCGGAATAACGGTACAAGGTATGCGGAAAGAAGTTAGGAACGATTAAGATCGTTTAACCCTTGAACAGCTACTCTTTGGTAATGGGTTTACTTTAGCCATCTTCAAATGAAAGGCAGTAGCTGGCATGTGACACCATGACACCATGAATTATTGTACTTTGTGACACCACCACCAAACCAACTGGCTGGTCTTTTCGTCCATGCGTGGGCACGGCGTGGAACCGTGCATCGGATACAGACCAAAAAATAAGCCTACTTTATAAGTTATAAATACTTCGATAACCATCATGACTAACGAAGAGTTGCATACGTGACATTTCCGAAACTACTATATTCCGTTCGTTGGCCATAATTTGAAAATCTTCAAATTGAAACAAGAAGAAGAAGAAGAAGAAGAAGGAAAGCGACTATATGATCGGGAAATTTCGGAGACTTTCTTTCAGCAATTCTAACAATATTTCAGGCAATGGCAATCCCGATTTTTGTTCTTCAACACCCGAGGATTGAGGCTGAAGGTTTCAGACTGAGAGGAGAATATATGTACTTTGTACATACGTACAAATACGATAGTGGTCATAAATTCACGGTGCACGTTAAATTGGATAGAATGTGGTGTGTGGGTCTGCGCCGGATACCCGGGGAATGAATCTCATCCACGGGGAGGAAGTCCAAATTAACGCCACTCAGCGGCCACCATCGTCAAACGTGGCGATCTACAATGCCGTAGATATATGTACAGGGTGTACAAATAAATGATGTATACTAGTAGGTGAAATTTCGATTTTTTTCTTACATTTTTTCTTTTTCATTTTTCTTTCATTTTATTTATACGATTTTAAAAACGATGCACTGTATACGAATGGGTAACCCCCGTATCAATTAGTTATTTTGGTGGTAGAATTGTACTCCCAATCCGGGCGACGAATTGATAAGTTTGAATAAAGAAAAAAAGACGAAAAATAAGATGAACATTTTTAAGACGGTTCACGATAAGTATATACAGGTATATTCGTATCATTATTCATTTAACTAAGTATGTAAGTATATACGCGGATAACACATGACCTCAGAAAACACCTGTGCATCTGTCCCGGCTCTTATGTGTATGTAATACGTACATACATTGGGGAGAATGAATTTCCGATGGCAAACCGTCCACTCGGCTTTAGACTGCCACGTAAAAAAGAAGTCATATATAGGAAACGTTAAAACGTAAGAAAAAAACCGTAAATTTCTTGCATATACTTTCGCGTTAATTATCGCAAATCGTATATTTTTTCATTGAACATCGGAGGAACTTCTATAGCCGCAATATTATAGGTGAGTTACTCGCATATTTCAGGATCACGTAATAATTGCTATTCTTTGGAAAAATTCGTATAGTTCATATAGGAATTTGTCCGATTATCTTTATCTCAATCAATCAATCAATCAATCAATCAGTCAATGCATTAAGTGGTGGATGGATTGAGATATTAAATGTATCCCTAAATTTATTTATACATTTATTGCGAATGATGAAAGAATTCGAATAATTTCAACTGAAAATAAATTACATATATGTACGAACAGCTATACAAATGCAGAGAAACTGCAGCGGTTTGAAAGTTATATTAGAGGAACCTGTGAGACGACCGAAAGATTATTTCATATAAAAATTTCGACTTTTCGATTATTTTTATCAAACTTTGGAATATGTTATACGGTTTTTATATTCTACCCCGGTGTATAATTTCTTTAAAAAAAAAAAAAAAAGAAAAAAAAAATTAATAACATACGTATGGGTCGCGATATTATAGACGTGTGACTATGAAAGAATTGAAAACGGTATTCAGCCTCTCATCATTCACACAACCAATGATAAATCGTAACTTGAGTTCGTGTCTAAACTAAAGAGGATATATTAACGAGCTATCAAAAGCGGAACAGAGAGTCGTAAGTATGTTTAAATCAGCGTATAGTCCACCCGCATGGGAAAAGTCACGGGGTCCCATGATTATCGCAGAGGATCGAAAATGATACCACTACCAGTGTGAAAACCCCGTACGTACATAGGTATACAGGGGATCATTCACTCGTATAAAGATAATAATATAGGGGCAGCTAGGTGTACGTACATACATACCTACATATACCTATATACATAGAATGTTGCGAGCTAGTTAGTTACCAGTAGGTATAAGTATATGGGCTGAAGTTCCAAATTTCAAAAGTCTCGTACGGAAGAAAAATTATGAATTTGAATATTACCGAGTCACAGTCTTTGAGAATACTATTTTCCGGAAGTCTACGTAGCCGAATTGAGAAAAACTTTGACATAAAAAGAACACCGAGGGTTCGAAATTGAAAAAAGCCAAACCTCCGAAACTCAAAATTTACGCACGCATTCAAGCGTTGTTTAATTGCACGAAGCCAATAAGGGGTAAAATTAATCGTCTTGGGGTGTAATTTTCGGAAAATAAATTAAAAACCCTACCAATCATTCATATGAAATCGAAGTTATCGTTTGGAGTAGATAGAATGGGATTCCGCAAAGAGGGTATCGATTGGAATGAACTATTTTTTTGTCTTCACACCCTGAGAAGTTGACCGAAATTTTCGAATCTTTGAGCTATGGGTGGTCTGGACTTTCGCAGTTTCAATATTCTAAACTTCAAGGTTTCTAAAAATTCTAAATCGTTTCATACGATCTCGGAATTTTAACCGTTCGATACTTTGAAAATTCGGAAGTTCAACCCAGCCCTTCCAAGTCTATTCAAGTTCCACTACATACGCAGAGTGAGAGTCTAACGTAACGAACCCCAAGTGTTCGGAGGGTAGACATTCACCCTGTATGCAGTCTTATATTGTATGGTTAAATTCCAAATCCAATGTTCAAGGGTCGTGCAGTAACGATGCGTAATAGTCAATTGCCATCGTCTTCGTCACCGTATTGTTTACCAATTTTAAATAATGTATTACGTATTCTATATACCTTATACAGTCATGACGAATAATAATTACTGTACAAGATCTAAAAAATCGTCAGCAAGATCAATCTGTCTGTTTAATTTTTTAGCTGCAGCTGAAGTCCTCACAGAGATGAGAGTTCATATTATAAAGATTTGTTCAAAAATGCTAAAGAAGAGAGACGATGAGAAACAGAAAGAAAAATTCACTTGGAGACGTTTCGCTTTGTGACCGCAATAATGGGCAGATTTAAATCCGTGCTCGTTGTTGTGTTCGCAGCTCGGACCGTCTTAACCACTTTATCGGCAAAATGACATGGAGCCCAGGAGGATTACGTGGCAAGGGTCAAACCCTGCACCGAAATGGATATCATACTTTCTCCTATCGGTTTAGAAGATTGACATGTATAGTCATACAGCCTTGTTTTTCGAGTCTTCGCCCAACCCCTAACGATAAACGGTATATCGCGGTCAGTAATTGTTCAATGACTAACACAAGCAAGTTCGGCGAATGATTATCGGTTGTTTACGCAGAGCTTTAACGAACTCTACCCACCGGTTGCATGGTATATATAATTCGAACCGATTTACAAAAATTCATCAGTATTTGACCGTCCTTCAACTTGTGGAGTTTCTAGTTCCACGAAGTGCATCCGTGTGCTAAGTAGTAGTGCCGTAGGTGATTAAAATTCAATAATTCACCTGGGTACGATTACTTTTCACATTGTTGCATTGAAACAGCATTTTCTCTCGAATGGTTGATATCATTTGATAGAGGGTGAATTTTTTCTCATATATATATATATAATATAATCCATACCTTACTGTATATCTATATATTTTTATGGCACAACGATTCTTCTCGACTGCGCATTCATCTTTAGAATAAGTCCCAGACCCCCTCTATATACCTCGTCTAGTTCGAACTAGTAATCCCGATTGGTCCATATAGTCATATCTATCCCCCTACTGCGAAAGAGTTCGACATAGCCACTTTAACAGCGTGATAGTTCTGGTCACTCGTCAATTACTAAGTACCTCCATCAAATGTTTTTCCGAATCCGTACTGCTTACATGTTATTTAAACGTAATAATATACCATAATATATGAATAATTTCATGTAGAAATAGAAACGCTGAATTCTTTGCCATCGCCAATTTGTCAAAATTCGTTCTCTCTTGTGTATTTCTGTATCAACAATTTTGTACTGTGAAGAACTAAAGTTTTTTTTTTTTTTTTTTTTTTTTTTTCGGTTATCTCAATGACTTTTTTGTTTCCTTTGAAATAAACGATCACCCGTTACATTTATACGTAGTTACATATACATAAGGTAGTTTGTCATCGGTATAGGTCCCATTCAGCACGGGTTACAGACATGCAGTGATTTCAATTGGTAAATTGATTTCAAGAGAGAGAAAGAGGGAGAGAGCGCGGTAACGGGAAGAAATGAGAGAAAAGGAAGAGGTACGAGCAAAATAAAAAGAAAAAGAAAAAAAAAAAAGATGAAAGAGGACAAGAAGAAGGAGAAGAAGAAGGAGATGAAGAAGATGAAGATGAAGATGAAGAAGAAGAAGGAGAAGAGGCGATAAAGAAAGAATATGAACAAAGTTATATACGGTTGTTAATAGGGAGTTGGTACGTCGCCTGAATGCCTAATGCACGTCGTCCTAGGATTAAATTGACCAATCATTTCCCGCACGGCAAGGGAGCGACCAATTACTCTTACCACCGTACTATATTAAGCCAATCAAGGCTCGTTTATCACTCAGTCGAGTATCTTCTCTCGCGTTACGCGCATCTCTCTGGCACAAAGTTTATTTATTATGCATATACGTACGTATGCACATGTATGCAATAGTATGGATGTAAAATAGAATACGTACACCGCGCGAGAGATAATTTAAAATAATAATAATAATAATAATGATGATGATAATAACAATAACAATAATAATAATAATGGTTTCGAAAAGATTCCCGCGATTCGCATATATCTATGTATATAAAGAAAGAGCCAATCGGTGCGCGGGAAAATATACAATTGGCCAATCGTGCAACAGGTAGAATTAAACGAGAACCAATCATCTTGAAACGTTACCAGCCCCTCCGACATACGATGACAAGATCAAAAGTTCACGTTCAGATTTCAGTATGACTTTTAAGCTGTGAGTGGTTATAGTGTCCAGTGGATCGAGGTAAGCCGCGAGAAGTTTGAAAATTACATTTAAAAAGAAAAATATCACATCGAACGCGATTGGTGGATAGAATTTTAAACCATTCATGAAACATAGCTTATCTGTATTCTAAGTCGCAGGTAGAATTTATTTTTTTTTTTTTATCAAAATTTTCATGGTATTTTTTTTATTCTATTTCATTCATATTCAAGGAGAACATGTGTGTGTCTCTCAATTAACGTAAACCTGCGACTAAGAGGTATACTCGTATAACATGTATGTATTTATATAGAAATAGACTATATATAGGTAGCCTGAGGTATCTTGATGCGAGAAAATTTTATGCTGTATATGAATACACTGTAATACACATCATTACGTATGTAGTACATGTATGACGAATAGCTTTGTTTAACCGAGTTTATACGACGACTCTGCACATGCTGCTGTGTACATTAAAAGAGGATTTTTTGAAACTCAGTTTCAACTCAACATCGTCATATTGTTTATTTGAAGACCTTGTGATTTCACTAAAAATACCCGCCACTCCATTATTATTGCGTTTTCTTTCTTTCTTTTCTTATTCCTGAAATTATTTTTTCCAGGTTTTATTATGTAGTTGGGAAGTTCTTCTCATTATCTTCTCTAAAGAAAATTCACACGTAAAGAGTTTGACGATGATCTCTCATCTCGTATATATAGGTCCACGAATTCCGAGCATTTCAAGTATAAGTATATATATGTATATCAGACGATTAGAAGAACTCAACTAATAATTGGTTATGCAGCTCGAAATAGTCGCTTTCTCCTCAGAAGTCAAAGGAGTCTTTTCTTATCTTCTCGACTTCTTAACCTCTCGCTAGTGATAATATGGAAATAAAACCACCAACAGACAACGAAGATTATACCATATTGCCGCTGCCGTACTGCTGCTGTAGGAAAACTCTTCGGCACAAATATCATCGAAAATACCTAACCGAACTTTACGTTATATATTTATCAATCAATAATAAAAAAAATGAACGTTTCTATAAAAATTATTTCTGCATATCTCTCATACAATTAAGAGTCTTGTAACAATTTTTTATTTTTCTTTTTTCTGTTGCTTTTCATTTTTCAATTATTAATCAAAATCGATGTTTAATAATTCTACGAGAAACGTTCGGCTATACTTTATTTCTTGATATATCATTCGTTGTACAGCCTGTACAGAATGTAGACGTATGTATTTATTGAAGAGTTGGTAACCGAGAAGCAGCAGACGGCGAGACTGACATATGGCGCGTGCAGAGGGAACGAGAATTAACGTTAATTCCCATTAATATACGCGGTAGCTTGTGTCATTAGCACTTTGCGAAGCCGTTTTCTCCTTCCTTCATATTCTCAACTGTCTGTCTTTCCATCGTCATTCAAGAACTGGAAATTTCTACTGCTGATAACACGAAGATACCTCTATAATTTCACTGAATGGAATCGAACTTTTCGGCGTCAAACAGATTCCAATCATTTTCCATACATGCTAGACTGATTCACACTTCTAGTCTTGAACGTATCATAGGGGCTTAGCCTCTGAATATATGAGAAACGTGCCGAGAAATATGAGGGTTGAGCTTAACAATGATCGTTAGTAAAGAATTGTAAGAAGCAAAGAAATTTCAAATAAGACTATTCCCCCTTTGCTCAACGAGTTCTTGAGTCTGAGAGAGGGCTGTGTGTGTGTATAGTCATGCATTTCCCAATTCTTAATTGACCGTTAAAAGTCATACGGTTCTGAGAAAAACCTTACATCCCGCACCCACGCTCCTGCGTGTCAGTGCAGGGCATAATTGACGATTGAATTTTCGGGGTCAGGTTGAAGTTCTGACCTTCTTAAATTCTGAGCTCTAATGACTCTGAGATCAAAGAATAGTTAAACAGTGAACGCACAAATGCGTGAATTTCAATTCTCGAAATTTCTACCCTCCGGGACTTTTGAAATTCTAAACCTGAACCTGGCCCAGAATTTCAGTCTCTATAGGTGGGTGGTCATTTTCCTATACATGAATAATTCAGTCTTCTATATAAAAACTGAACGCATACAATCCAAACTAGACGGTAAACAGACCCGGTGAATCAAAGATTCAATTGTTGGCTCTAATGCAATATGCACGCATCGCTCGTAATATTTCTCTGCTTTCTGGATATAAATAGTTTTATGACTATAATAAAATAGTTTCGCGTACTAAAATCGGAAATAAAATTACTATATACACTCGTCGGTGGTATTATTTACGATATTACAAACAGCTGTGAGATGGTCGTCTGCATAGAGATGATATGGGTAGGTGTATGTATATAATATGTAATATATACTACATACCTATACAGATATATAGGTATATATACATATATGCATATATGCGTGTGTCATTTGTTCAGGTGGCTGATGTATTTCAACGATCAGAGTATGTTACACGTAGGCAGATTCTATACAACAACTCCAGGAATTTGACTAACGATGAACAAGATAACTTGTGTATCGTTGACTCTAGCACATTTTCCAACGACCGTACATAATATATATATAATATATATATATATATATATTCGAGTAAAGGAAAACACATGTCTCGGATATCAGCCTTAAACTCTGCATACATAATTCGGTTTCTAATTTCTTTTCCTTTTCCTCTCTTCATTTTTATTCTCCTAAAAGATTTTATACCTCGTAACATCTCATACGTTTGAATTTGAAACGCGGTGTAAAAAAACACGGAAAAAAAAGAGAAAAAAAGAAAAAAAAAACACAAATCCCTGAGATGAACCGAGAAAGACCGGGACCTTGCTAGAGTAGTGATTCATCACGTAGGGCATGTATGTTGTATTGAATGAAACCCTCTGTGGACACACGAAGCCCATACAATCCACTGTCTGACTATACGACTGCAGAAGAAGAAGAAGAAGAAGAAGAAGAGTCCAACGAGAGAAATTTAACACACGATACTATGTACCATACACTGCATACAGACATATAGATACGTTGTAGAGCTATGCTTGAGGAGCTCAAAAAGTCACGTCGCCCCGTTTCCCCCGTATGATTTCATTCAATAAAATCAGTTACACCTAGGTATATGTATATGAGACTAGGAGGTAGGATGAAACTTTTCTTCAAATAAAAAGACAAATTTTACCGCGACCACTGCAGCTAGTGTATGTCCGAAGTGCAGAGGCATGGAGAATAACCGATGAACACAGGGCAAAAGCACAGTGGGCGGCTTTAATGAGCTACCAAGGCCGGTTCAATGAGTCTCACTGTCCATCGACCATCTTTCGTATACCTATAAAGTGGTTGGTTATAGTTATGTGTGAGACTGTGGCTCTTGTCGTCCGTCTGACTCTTCTCTTCTCTTCTCTTCTCTTCTCTTCTCTTCTCTCATTTCCTTTCCTCTCTACCAGCTTTTTCGCCTTTGACGTCGTCTTACATTAACGTGTGCGAATTATTGCATGAGCTCATGTCGTTATACATTAAACGCTGACGCGTAACTCGGCTATAATAAACCTTTGAAGAAGTTAAGGAAGGAAAAAAAAAAAACGTAAAAGAAAATTTTTCAAAAGTCGTTAAAGTTACCTATATCTTCGCACCATACCGTTTTTTCATTTTCGAAACTTGATTATGGTACTTGATATAAAAAAAGAAAGAAAGAAAGAAAAGAAAAAAAAGAAATACACGTAATATGCTCACGCGTGTCTACCCAATTTAGAGATTTTACGTGGTACTGAAATTAGCGAATCTTTACGTGGTCAATTTACGGCAAACGATACAATTATCCAATATTCTATTCTACGTTAGCTCAAGCCTGCAGCAAGCGGTGTGGGTCGAGACGTTAAAATACGGACGATATACTTCGCTCTATGAGGATTTCCTTAATTTTCTCGATTAAATATATTATGTACCTATTAATTGACGTTAATCTACGAGGTTATTGTGCCTTCGTTATACATACACACCCTTGCCAGACTACAGTTTAACTTTAATTATTTGAAATTTTAGAGAAATATGCAATGCAACGGCAATATCACTCGCAGTCATGTCGAGCGGGCTGCTTGTCTACAGGAGTTTTTTTTTTTTTATTCTATCAAAAAATCATACTCATTTTTATTCTCCATCACAATCAAACCGATTTTTCCGTAATAATTCTCCGAACTAGATTTTTTCTCTGTCCCTCCCTCTCAGTTTTCGCTATTATATTATCAACGATATGCAAATAGTATCATGCAGTGACACAACTGCTTCGATCGTGGTATGTGCATGACAAACGGCGGTACATTTTTGCCAATTGAATAATAGGCCGATTCTCGGGTCAACCTATTGAATTAATTTCCCTTCAGACCTCAGTTCGTGTAGATTTTCAGTCGAGTGTTGCACGGTCTGTTCACTTGATCGTTATACAGTAACACAGACACGCCGCAAAGTATAATCGTACGTAGGTTAAAAAAAAAAAAAAAAAAAAATTCATAAACTTTCAAAGAATAATGAAATATCGTGTCTATATTTCTGATCACTTTCCGCTTTTATGTAATTCTATTATTTTCAGAAATAATTGTCGAGACTGCATGCATCATACATGCGACGTATATGTATTCCTTCTTTTTTTTTTTTTTTTACAGGCACTATCAATTCAATATGTTTGTCCAACCGAATCTCTCATCATTTCCTTATGCGGAGGAAATCTACAATTATATTTTATGGAGAGTCCTGTCCTGTTCCTAAGTACTAGTGCCGCAGGAGTGAATAGCTTGGGCTAAGAATTACCATGTCTCCTGCTGCTCAAGTGCTTATCAATGGGTCGGGACGCACGACACGCGGAAATACCCCCATGTACTTGTCGATATTCAAGAGCCGTACGCGATATCAAGGTATATGTACCGTAAATACAGTTCATCGATAATTGCGAATGATGGAGCACGGGGATGAACAACGTGGATCGTTTTATCAAGAAATTATAATATCATCGGATGTGTATATGTATTTACCACATGCTTTCGTAACGAGAACGAGAGTATATGAATAATAAATTGAATCTATAAATTATTACTCGTTTGATAAGTTCTGTTATTCATTTCATCCCTCCCACAGTTTTCTACGATTTTCTTATTCTATTTAAAAACCAGATTGTAAAATAAAAAATATACCGATTGGAGGAGCTGGGATTTGAACCCAGGACTTTCAGCATGCGAAGCAGACACTCTACCACTGAGTTACACCCCCACATAACATAGCCTAAGAATTTATTCTATGAATTCGGCGTTTGTGTTGTATATGCAACAATTAATCGGAATATGTATTGGGAATCTACCGACAATACGCTGAGCTTTCGAATCTAGGAATTTTTAGAAATTCTACGCAGTTATTCCGAAAGCCGAGATGATAGAACCGTTTTTTCGAGAATATCAATTGAAAGAGGGAAACATTATGGCCCTGATTAGGATATCGAAGTTCAAAGAACGAATCGATGATTAAACAGTGTGCCTGTCATCTTATTACATATTTGCATAACTTATTCTGTGATTCTTACCTTATTTTGCCGCTAAACTCCCGTGTTTCAATGCACTCCAACCTGCCCGGCGCCCAGATTATGCTGCGTGTCCATAAATTGTCATTTCAGTTCACTGGGTCACAGATATTTATTGAACTTCACTTTATATCACCTCCAGACTGTTGGATTCACGTAATACTGGTTAAAACAGACTGAAATAAGTAAAATCTACTGCAAATACTGTTTGTTTACACCGGCAGCACGCCGCACGTCCAGACCTGTCGCGTCTGCGCACCAACTACTAATAACAAAGACCAGCCGTCCTCCGATTGGTCCGTGCACTGGCGGCACAAATTTGAAGGTTTATTCGATAATTTGAAAGTTTATTTAATATTTCAACTCAACTCTACGCGGTATTTTGATTTTTATTATTAATAATGATATTTAAATACCTAGGGAAATGAAATACAGGTAAATTCATACTCGATTTACATATTTTGAATTAATGTACGTACATGAATTGTATAAAAATTATATTATGTATAGATATTGTTATACGATGTTTCAGATTAAGAAAGAAATTGAAACTTATATTGTAAAGTGATAAAAAATAAAGAATAATTATTATGTACTGTGAATCAGGTACTATACGTACGGTGGTTTATATTTCTTTTGATTTTATTTCAATTACTTTATTCTGAATTATTATCTAGACAAATTGAACACTAGACTACTTGTGAAAATTGTATAAATCTAAACTGAACTAGTTTAATGTCTGAGGTAATCGGAGACTATAATCAAAGTATCAAAATGAACAAAATATTTATACTAAAAGTTATACTCTATAATTATAAATTATTTCACTAACGAGTAACGAGTCGGAAAATTGTCATGACGTTGCTAAGATTTGGAATGAACGGAGATTGATTAATTATTCATTACTGAGAATCATATGGCATTTCGGAGTTACATATTTTGTTACCTGAATCATACTTCGTATTACTCCTCACATTCAAGCTTATTAGAATAAGTTCAATACTCTGTAGACTTTTGATTATAAAATAAAAATAAACTATTATACAACTTCCTGTTTCATTGTATGTAATAATAAATCCTCAATACTTTAATATCTATTCTTTGATTACTACTATTTCTCTGTTTTATCTTCGTTTTTGTTCAAGATTAAAACTAAATATTTGTAAAATTAAGATCAGTGCTCTGCTAGCTAAATAATTGTCTTTATTACTTTTTACACGATATAATATGCTTTGTCAAAAGTTTAAATATCAAACTGACCTCGATTAATCTTTAGACAACTATATTGTACGTCAAATGCTGAATTGATGAATAAAATAAATTTCAAACGAAAGAAGATACCTATATAAAAAGAAAAAGAGACTTTAATTTCTCATATATTAATCTTAAATGAAGATTCTTGAAGCCGAAAGTTTTCTGCTTTGATTATTAATAGTAGCTATTAGTGCTCTTAGCTACTAGAGACTAACTGAATATGAATGTAACTAAGTTATTACAAATTTGATATAACACTAACGCTGTTTGAAAGATCTACTTGACCCTTAAGAACCTTCTGCTGTAATTTCTTGCAGAATATATCAGCCATTAATTTGTTCCTCCTCGCTTGCTCCTGCTTTTCTCTCTGTTGTCGTTTGTTACGCACTTCGTGCAATTTGTAGTATCGTTTACGCAGCCTTTCCTTCATTTCTACCTCGCTTATCTTCTTCTGGGCGGGTAAGGCTGTAAATAATGGAGAAACGAATTCTGTTATAAGATCGCAGAGACTCCAGTCACATATTCGTCCGTGCTTCCTTCTCTTCAGGAATTCAATTTCTTTTTAGACAAATAATGTTTTTGATTAAAAATTTAGAATACCAAAGAGTAATTGCTACCTTTCGGCTTGGGAGCTCTTGGAGTTTTAGCCAAATTTGAGCCGCTGGCCAGCGCTAGTAATTGAACTCGTTTCTCTCTCCTCAATTCTCGTAAGTGAACAATTTCAAACATACACTGCTGACGAGTTTCAACATTATTAACAAAATCAGGCTTATTTTGAGCCAAGTAGTCCTATAATTTTACGAGTCAACTTTTAGTTATCTTACAGTTAACAGTCTCTAATATTGCTTTTCACCATTTATCTCATCATGCAGTTTCAATTTATAATAACGGTAACATAAATCTAGAGGCAAAATGATAATCAGCAAAATTGAACCTACAGTTTCCTCATTAATAATTATTATAATGCCTCAACAATACCTGAAGAGTCTTTGATCTCCCGCTACTTCTGCTTGACTGATGAGACTTTACTTCTTCGCATAAACAGCTTCCGGATTTGGCATTATTACTTGGTGAATGAGCAGTGGGTACATCGGGCAGTTTTTTCGTTTCAATTTTCCCATTTTTGTTTACAAAGACGTCAAAATTCTTCTGTGATTTCCCTTCTACGAACGACAACTCGTATGCAATTGGTTTGGGATAATTTATACGGCAACTACATTTCCTCCCATTTTGATACATGCTCCCACAGCTTCTGCAATGCTGCTGATTGCTTCCGTTATTTTCGTTGACCCGGGATTCACAGGAACAATTTGTTCTAGCACTGCGTTTAGGACTGTACAATCTCCATTCTATATCCTTGAGTTTATTCTCACAGCAACAGTCTTTTCCGCATTTACATAGGCCGTCATTCTGTAGTCTCAAAGACTGTGGCATCTGTTGTACTTCGTGAGAATTTGATAAATAATACGGCTTCAGCTGTGGCTTTCGCCCCTCGCCTTTCGAGGAACTGGAATAATCGCTACATTTACATTTACGATCTTTGTAACAGCTACAAGTCTTCTTTTCGCCCTCTACTTTGTCTAGTTTTTTGTTTTCACAGCCACAGTCGTTAGGGCATTCGCACATATTCTCAGCAGACTTCTTACAGCAATTTTCGCAGCCAGTTTCTTTGCTAACTGTTACCACATCCATCTTTTTATTTTCGCATTTGCAGCCAGTTGGACATCCGCATATCTTCTGATCATTCCTCTCGACATTTTCACAGGTACAGAAATTTGGACAAGCACACAGCTTCTCCTCCTGGCATTTACCACAGCCACAAGCTACCCCACTTACATCAATTTGTCCCATCTTCTTCAAACACAACTTACAAAGTTGAGCCGTTAGCTTCTTGCATCTCAAAGATCCTTGGCTACTGCGACTGACTTCGCAAGAACAGTTTCCAACACATTGACAAATTAATGCCACATTGCAATCGCAATTACACATTGACTTTGTAGCGTTTACTTTATTTTTAGCTTCTTTTGGCTCTGATTTTCTGTCTTCTGTACCAGAAGATCCGCGACTAACTTGCTGTGGAATATCATCAGTCATTCGATTAGCTCCACTCATTTGATCAGGGCGAGAAATAACTGCTCTTTGGCGACTGGATTGAGAAGACGGAGACTGGCGATGACATACATTGGAGAAATTTTGGTAAGATGATTTTCGGCTTGATAAATGGCAAAGGCACCTTGTGTTTGAGAAATTCCGCGCAGTTTCCAACACTTGTTGTCTACATTGACAAACTTGTCCCAAACATTTGCATTGCTGAATAGAGGCATGGTTTTTATGAACAGGGCAAACAACTTGCGGTAATTTATCTCCAGGTGATAGTTCACATAGAGATGGTGAAGTCTGCACGTGAATATTTGCCCACTTTGTTTCTGGATTACGATGCTTCAAAACTGTAGATATTATCTCTCCTCCGGTTTGAGAATGTGATCTTATAGCTCCAGTTCCAGTTTGCGTACAGCTATTACGCTTTTTTAAATGACTTATATTCTTCGCACTGGAATCAACAGTAGATTGACAAGTGGCCAGGTTGCAGTGAGATGACCATTGCTGATTTATTGAACCCTCGCAGACGTCCGAGCCATTCCTAAAGTCATATTTCATATTCAAAGATCGAGCAAGCCGCTGGATTTCAATTCTAAATCTAATCTCATAACAACATCATTGCGAATACAAATTGTAAGTGTTCGCGATTTGAGATTTCAATCAATAATTGCAAGGAATGGGAATTGAGAAATTAATACAATGACCAAAGAAGTCTCACTTATTGATATGGTCAGGAACATCAGGATTATTACTGCCACAAACACATTTTGGCAATGTCAAGGGTTTCTGCTTCACAATAGTGTGCTTGATTTTCTTCGGAGACATCCTTGGACGGTCCAATTTCTTCGGTTGCTCCAACAGTCTGTGAATAGTAATAAATCATTTAGAAAAGGACAAGACGAAATTCCCAATTCATAGTTGAGATTAGTTATAATTATCATTCTAGAGTATAAAAAGTAGAAATTAAAATACTTTTTCAGATTAGAAAGATGGCTTATTTCATTGGTGATCCATAGAAGTTGGTTTTTCTTTTCGGTCTCTGCGTAACTGACTAACTTTGAATCTCCAGATTCAGAGGTACTTCGTCTACGCAGCTCAAACTGCCTCTCTGACAAAGTTGTAGGCAGCCTCCAGTCCGTGCTATTTCTAGTCCCATTACTAGACTCAATGGTACTTTGTCTATTATCAACGGCAGGATCCAAGTAAATTCTGTTCTGATCCAGAGGAGTTTCAGAAGTGGATGTATCCCCATTCGGAATATCTGGGTTTTGTTTATAGCAGAAAATATTATCCCGAGGTTTGGCCTTATCCCTTCTTTGAGGCAGGAAACACTCCGAGCTCTCACTCTTGTTTACGTCAGTCGGAGAATTACTACTTTGTTGACAATCGTCGGCCCTCAATCCCATCCGAGCTTTTCTACCGTCCATCTCTGTCCTGTCTGTCTGTGCATCAAATTTGTCACTATTACTGCTCTCCAGGGTAATCATTTGGTCGACAATTCTAGCTTCTTCATTGAGCTGTTTCTTGAAAGTCGGACCTTTCTTTTTCTTCACCGGCTTCCATTCTTCCGAAGAATCTGTAGTATTCTGTTTCTTAGTCAAAGCCTGGATGATATCTGTCCTGTAAACCTTTTTTCTAGCGTCATCCGGATTCCAAGGAACGTTCTCCTCTAAATTATGCTCAATTTTGTCGTCTGTATACTTGGCCGTGACTAGCCTCTTCACTACATGATGTATCAATCTTTTTTTTACTTGCTTATCACACTTGTTAGCGTCTACCAAACTTTTCAGTATGTTTACGCTGCGCTCCAGGTCCCTTACCAAGCTGTCTGAATCACCCCAAAGTTTTTCATCTATACTAGAGCTCGTGTTTGGCATAGTAGAGTTAGAAAGTCTCGTATCGATCGAAGAGACATGACTTTCACTCCCGTTTGGAACATTCTCGTAAACATGACCTGGAAAATATTCAAAACTATTAGCTCGGCCAGTTACATTCTCAGTGTCGTCTAGGTGCGGCGTTAGGGGTCTCGATTCGCTGCGAGAAAGATTAGAACTACTAGGTCTAGTACCGTTACCGCTGCCTTGATCGTTATTCTCGCTATCTTCGCGTTTCCTTGACTCCTGAACCTTGTAAGTGTTCTTAGAGCTTTTTAAAATTGAATGAATTGACTTCTGAGCTAAGCTAGTTCCTCTTTTAGGTACCGGAGGCTTTTCTTCTTGAAAAGTCGATACTTGTACACCAATAGATTCCTGAAAACGTTCGCAAATCGTTGTCTGAATGACCTTATCACAGGTCGCAGGCTTGTTGACGACAGTAGCCAATGAGGATGTAGAATCAAATATTAGAGGCACTGTGGCTCTGCCTTTATCCTTTGCCTGTAAATTTAAATCGCTTTGGCTCCGTTTAAGCAAAAGTTTGGAAGATATGGGGACGAGAATATTCATGGAAGAACTTTTCTTCAAAACAGACACCCTTTTGCCTTCTGTAGCATAATTTACAGCTGGTACTTTGGAGGCAGGCAAGGACTTTGGCGTTTCTGAATCTCTGGACTCCCTTCTTTCCTCCGTGCCGATATCATCCCCTGCGATAATTCCTGGCATATGATTCTTCACTATTGGAGTTATTTCAATCTCGCTTTCAGTCTCCGATATATTTCCAGATAAAGGAGTAGAGTTAGCGTCAGGTTTTCTCTTGGATTTAGCTCCGCCCTGTCCTTGGAGGACTTTATTAGACGAATTAGACTCCGTTGTACCTTCCGGGTCCTGCCTCAGAGCCGCCGAACAACCCCCAGCCAAAGCCATACGTTCTATTGTGCTTAATTTCTTGTTGTTCTGTTTGTTTTGAGGCAAAGTATTGAAGTAACCTACATCGGCGCCGCTGTCCCATTCCAAAGGCTTGTGAGAGGCGACACTAGAGGTTGGCGAAGAGTTGGATTTTCGCTCGGGTGTATCCCCTATTGTTTCTCTGCTCTCGTTCTTTTCCTCTGGAATTGTTTCAGGAGTATTATGCTTCGCCTCTGGAGAAGGAGAGCGAGGTTCAGTCAAAGGGCGACCATAAATAGCTGAATTATCTGCGGCGGTTGAGGACTGGCCGATCAACGGCGGTCTTGCCCACCGCCTCCTTTCCTTAGGTACGTAATTACCCAAGTTATAATCCTGCCCAACGCAATCTTGCCTGCTTGAATTTGGTCTAGGATTCAATTCGTATATGCTATAATAGTATTTGACTCCGTGAGTCTCGCCGCTTGTTTCTGGCAGTGAAAAATACTGGTCCAAATTCGAATTCTGGGAGTATTTTTTATAGTACTCCATCACCTGCTTTGACAATGATTTGTTTATGTTAAAAGCTACCTTTGGTTGAGTAGAGAGATCTTCTAACGGACGCCAGGGAGATTGGAGGTTAGAGGTTGCAGTCTGTTGGGTTTTAGAGACGTAGGTTGGCTCACGATCATTTTTTGGAACCTCGTTGCAGGCCTCCAGCTCGCGTAAACGTTCGTCACAGCTCGAGGCGGAGTCATATTCCATGTTTTACCTCCGTTTTTCATTAACGATATTTATTGTGGCTTGTTTGTGCTACCTGCGAGTACGCGCATAAGTTTCCTCACTTTCATCTCTTCACATTTTAACACGCGGTGATTTTAATCGCATATAATCCTCAACTTATACTTCAACGAACGTTATTCCGATATCTGCTAGCTTATTCATCGATATTATTACGATACTGTGTTTACTTTCGTGACAGTCAAAGAATTACATATTCAAATCGTTGTTTACGTATTAGATAACCTCCAAACACTCCGAGTACGACGCCAGCGGTCACGCCTCTACCGACAAGTTTGGGAACTATCTCAGCCGCGAGTCTGAGGGCGGGAATATTTGGGTTTGGTTTGAATAACGCGACTTTTGACACAATTTCAATTTTCTTCAATTCTTGATCCTAACTTTAAAACTATCCTTAAAAATTCAGGGTAAAGTACAATTCCGTCAGATTATATCTTTTTCGCTAGTTACAATAATAATGGCTCGATTTTTACATGCATTAAAAAATATAATAAATAAATAGAAATATTCTTTGACTTTGATATCATCTGTCAATATGTCTTGCTGCTGTTCATCAGAAGCAGAAAAAGCTTCGCCTTTATCTAGCCAACGAAAAATCGAATTTTCTAAAGTTTGTAGCAGCGGTTTTGAAAAAGAAAAAAAAAGTATCTATTATCCGGACGAAGTTGGAGAAGGTGCGCCTCTTTTTCATTTTATTCGTAAATTATCCCAGCTTATAATATCGAGAGCAGAATCTATTTTAATTTTTCAAATTCGCTTCAAGCTTTCATAGAATTTATTTTTGTTATTTTATATATCTATAGCGAACTATAACGAATTATAACTACATTGAAAATCCCTACAGGAAATCTTCAAGAGAAGAGAGAAAGCGATTCATCTATATTGAGCGACTACAACGATCAACAAGATTCAGATTCAGATATAGGAGACATGGTTTTTGTCGATGGTAACGAAGCAGATCTCGAAGAATGCGACGACGAAGATACACTGATGGAAAGAGTCCGTTTTTTTTCCATCTTTAGATACGACAATTTCAATTCCACGATTTACTTGCTATATTATATTCTAACTTCGTCGAATTCCGACTTCTGATTAGGTCTGGTGGCTTTCAAAACCTCCTTATGTGCCTCAACAGACACCAGTAGTTTCCGCGAGAAGGATACAAGTAAATTTTGAAATTGTAAGGGACTAAACTAGCTTCTACATTTCCATTTCTATTCCTTTGCCTAAGGTTGTTAAAGAGCGACTCTCATCCACGATCAAAGGTTTGCCAATGATTCGAGCTGCTATGAGAGAACAAGTAGAAAGAAGTCGGCAAAATCGCAGAAAATCAAAAGCCCAAGAGTATATTTTAGTCGGAAAGTATTCAACTAACAGCCAAATCGCATGCGGTATAAACGAGCAAACTTCAATTCCAGTTTGCGCGAGGAAATTAAGCGACATTTTCTAATATCATCAAGTAGCCAATGAAGCTAATTCGTATTTTGCTAAGAATATAAAAAGAATAACTGTATCAAAGGCACCATCTCCTCGAAGAATATATCTCTGAACTTTTATCCCTTATATAATGAAAGTTTCCAATTTCTAGATCATTTAAATAATTCTTAAACAATATCCACACAGAAGATATCCACCAGGAATTTAGCCCGTCTATAAATCCTTGTTGTAAACGTCTATTAAATAAATATTTAACGAAATGACAAACAGAATTTGACTTATTGATTGGTATGCGGCACGATAAAATGTATGTAGTTATAGTATATCAATAATCGGTGAAGTCAATGAGGTCTGCTGCATGTGACGGCGGGCATTCCTTATACCAAGGATCCTCAAGTTCCCAAAGATCGGAATTTAGTCCTTCTCGTCCCAGCGGTGGTCTCTCAGCTGCGTCGCATGACGGAGGATATCTAGCTGGGTTAAAGAATCTCTGTAATTCATCAACTCCGATTGCCTCTGGTATAGCAGCCACGGTTTTCTTTGGTATAGGTGGCATAGAAGCCTTGATTCTCGAGGCACACGGAATAATCATGCCGCTTTCATCCTCCTCAAAGGAAATATCTCCCTCCATGATCTCCTGTTCAATAGGCACGTCCAGTCTTAGACCACACTCTTGTCTAGCTGCCCTAGCAAATTCGCGGTCTATTCTCATCTGGTTTTCTCGTTCCTGCATCGTGGCTCTCGAACGCTGGGAAAACTCCCTTGCAGCCATAATACTAGGGTGTTGTCTACCGTACTCTACCTTGAACATATCATGTTCGAGATCCGGTGGCATGTATAAACCTCGTTCAGGGGGCGGAGTATTATCAGAAAGATTGATAACGTTATTTCCAACGGTAGCTATAGCAAGAACGAAGTCTCTCCTAGCATGCTGGAGCTCGGAAAGTCTGTTATTAACAGCTGAAGCCTCAAGGGCGTCTTGTTCGTCCAAACTTTCTGCAATCATTAGAATGGAACGATTTGAGGAGGACGAATTGTCCGCATTTTGCGTTGGCAATGCGACGATGGTAGTTCTACATTCGCTGACTGCTCCCGGAGGAATTACAATGTTTTGTACAGGACCTTCACCGACAGGTTCGGCCTGAACAACCTCAGCGTTCATTGACTGTGCAAGCTCGCAGGTCTTTTCTGATATTGTACTTTGTTCTTCAATCGGACCGCTAGTTCCGAGCCTGTGATTTCTCCTCATTGAAGAATGCGCTTGAGGGAGTGGTATTGATCTTCGCGGCGGAGTCTTGGGGCAAGAGCCAGGGGCTGAAGATGGACCAGCCTCGGGACAAGTTCCGCCTTTCTTTGCTCTTAGTAACGCCATTCGTTCCTCCTGCATTTTTCTGAGCTTTTGGATAGTTGGGTTGGCGGCAGCTGCTTCCTGAAGCCCGCCCTGAGGCTGCCATTCTTGTGGACGAGGTTCAGCGCATGGAGGAGCAGCAGGAGGAGGTCTACGCCGTGGTTCACGACCAAACCTAGCGTCTCCACCAATAGGCTGTCTTCTAACTGGGTTTTTCTGAAAAGTAGCCTCCCCTCTTTGTTTCATAAGATTCTGAGTGAATTCTTCAGCGTGTTTCATACGCGCTAACATGGCCTTAGTCATTGTAGGCTTTGTCATTTGTATTCTACGCGGTTCGGCTGGTGGGGGGCCCATTGTGATCTTAGAGACTCGTGGCTTGCGAGCTGCATCGCAAGTTCCTCTGGCCTGGGCTCCTAATGCCTCATCCTTAGCCATTTGATCTTTAACAAAGGCTGCAGATTTCGCTTGACGCAATTGAGCTGCGCGTGTTAAGCCTGGATTCCTAGAAGCTCGGGATGGTCCCGCTACTGGACATTGACCACCCTGCCCCGACCCGGATCGACCAGCCATCTTCTTGTTTTAGTTCCTAGGATTAATCGCAAGACTTTCGGGTTGTTTGGGATGGTTGATTCTGCTGGTGTGCCTTTAAACTATGTCTTTCATGTCTGCTTACACTCTAAAGATACGAAATAAATTATTTATTTGTTGATTTATATAATTTTCGTAGCAAGTTTCAGCGATGGTATTTTATCTAAGATTACTCCCTTCTATTCATAATACTTACGTTAATTTTGGGTAATTTATTTGCCAAGAAATTCAAGGGTTTTTTTTTTAATGCGGATGATCTGTCATCCACATCGCTTGTTTTCTAAAAATCGTTGCATGTTTTTTGTCAGAAACATCTGAAGCCAATTTCTTCGTAGACAGAAGATGGAAGATTTGCTGGACAACTTTCTGACTCAGAAAGCTCAGAATCTTTATTTGCAGTCTTCGAATTATCGAATAGCACTTCTCAATCACTTGCAAAGAGGACATCTTTTGGAGTCAAATAGATCTATGGAAATTCAAAGCATGAGAAAAAGATTATATTGAATTATAATAAAGTTGAATCACCAAATATCTTGCTTTATATGATTCTTAAACAAGATATCTATATCGTTTACACACTTTATATTGCATAATAGAAGTTGTGTTACCAGAGTAACAAATGCCAAAGATTATTTCAGCTTCAGTTATTCGTTATTCAAAGCATAATAGATGAACCCCAAAAAACTTGTGGTTCAAAATTTAGGAGAAATCTTTGGCAAAATATTCGCAGAAATTCATTATGTATCCTTTCGTCCAACACTTATAATGAAAACCGCAAATACAGGGTTTTCCAAAACGGAAAAGAATTCATATTCCCCGATCGATATATGGGTAAATACTTGGTTTAACATATTCAAAGTTCTCCAATGAGTAGATGGTTTGAAAAATTGAGATATTCTCACTTTTAAATATTTTGTACGCTCAAAACAAGGCTGCAGTTATTTGCAATAGTCATTAAGAATTTATTTGCTAATAAAATACCTAATAAATGTAAAATGGTGTCAGGTGGTTTTCGAGGAGGTGAATAATGCCTGACTCTAAGTCTTCCTATTCGAGTTTCAAAGACCAGCCGCACTACACATCCAGTAGGCTGTCTACCAGGGATAAAAACGGCCATGCTGAGACAAGTTTGAACACCACAGGAAAGAAGATGAGTGCTGGCGAAGCTCTGCTCAAGAATAAACACCCAGAACTCTTCTTTGTTGCTCCTCGTCCTGGTGGATTTATCAGGCATATTACCTCCCCTCATAGGGATCCGTCAAAAAGCAACGTCAAAGATGAAGAAGATAAAGTGAGCCCGGTAAGCCTTCGAAAATTACATTGTAGTATCTTTAATCTGCAAATAAAAATTGATCAATTAGAATTTGCTCTTAATTTCAATATTAGACACTGAAATTTTATAAGATCAATATTTTTACACTCTTACAGCCCCGGAGCAAGAGACCAATGGTAACAGGCAGTGAGTCAAAGCCTGTGTCAATAAACGAAGTTCTCGATACGAGAATTCCATGCCCCAATTTTCACCGGTTTTCAAAAGATGAGGAACGAAATAACATGGTATGTGGTTTGATAATGAATCCAGTTATTTCTTAGCAAAATACGAAACACATATTAATCTAGAATCTGTTTACTAGGTCCGAATGTGCAGCATAGCTATTAGCACAGTCATAATGCTGGCACAGCATACATACAAAGATATTACTCTTGAACATGTGAGGCACACAGAAGCATACTTTAGGGGCTTGAGACAAGAGGATGGATACCCACAGAATATAGGACAGTTAATGCAAATTCTCGCGAATCTTAAACGAGCAGAAAAAATCGTCACCCCACCACCTTATGAGGAGGACTCTGACAAGGAAGAAGGGGATACCGAAGATATCCAAATCTCTGATATAATAAACTAACTGATCGAATTTGTTATCCAATGCCATTTGTCCTTTGTAAAAAAAAAAACCCGTGTGAACTATATTCCGTTGCATAAAATGACTTGAGTAAAATAATGGTAAAGTATTTTTCGTTGTCCTCATCAATATCTTTCTTTCTCTCTGTGAAGAGTGAAGTATGAATGTGAGGATGCTTTTGTGTTTTGATTAGAGCCTAGATTCAAGTTTCAATGAATTTTTGTTTTATTATTATAGCCTGTTCGCATTAGATTTGTTTTTTGTTTAACCACGCTATCTGATGTCTGAGAAACTGAATAAATTCTAGTCAAAAAGTGAAATCAAAAGTAATGATTCCGTTTATATAGTTTCCATACAGCTGAACAATGCGTTCAGCCCAAGGTTCGAAAACCTCAACTGATACGGTAACGGATACATCAAGAACAACACGGTCTAAAAGTGGCTTAAATGATGCGTCTAAAAAACCAGGAAGATCAAATTCAGGTCCAAACAAAAACAAGTAAGACCTTCTCCAGAGCTTACTGAATTCCTCAGGTTGATTAGCAGCCCAAATAATCCAATGAGCTTGATTCAGCCCTCCGAAGAAACCTGTGAAGGAAAAAAATAAAGAAGTAGTTGACATTCAGCCTCTGGTCTATTCCTTCCGCGTACCAAGCAACCCTTCCCCTGGGTCTGTAATGAATGCTCTTTTACCGCCGTATTGGCTCTACCATGACCACGCCTTTGGTGTGATTTGGATGCTTTTTCATCAGGATAAAAAGTACATTGGTAATTATGAGAATCTTGAAGATATATAATTATTCATTACCATTTAAGGCAGATTTTCTCTCAAAGTGTTTTCCTCCGTCCATCAGGCATAGCGCAGCTTCATTGGTGTCTAAGGTTTCTATTAGACTTGAAGAACACGGATGGCGAGTACACAGGAGATGTTAATGTCTGTATACAGGCAGTCCAGGACGACCTAATAGAACAATACGCCAATCTTGGATCAGCGCTTGAACATCAGGAGTCTACGAAGAAACAGCGCAGAGATGCGAACGCTGCAAAAAATGAGAATGACGATATGAATGATACGGAAAAAAACGATAGCGAAACTAGAGCTGAATCGGGCCCAAAAGAAGACAAAGTGTCTACCGAAGGCAACGAAGGAGGAAATGTATGCTTAGTTCAAATTGTTTTCTATAACTTGGAAAAATTTTATCGTCTAAAGTGATATCGGAATATCGATTTTAGGGATCTTCTTCGACCCTATCACCTCAACGAAGTAAAATGAGTGCTTCTTCGTCAATCGATGAAAGCGGATACATCAGTCTGACCTATAACCAGATGATATCTCGAGGGCCCACCCCTTATACGGAACAAACTCCGCTCGAACAGATTTACAAAGCTGGCGGTACGAATGCAGCTCAGATGCCAACTTCGACGCCAGACATTGCAGCCATGTTAACGTCGGATACTTCGCCACCTCGTAAGATCAAGTTATGTTGTTACTTGCCGTCTTGAATATTGAATGTGATTTTATTTATATCAGATATTCCGTTGGCGGAGATGGGGACGGAGGAATTGGTCAGTTTTTTAAACGGCTCTAGAGAGGAGCACGTTGAAAGGATCAAAAAGGAAATAGAACGCCTTCATGATTTAGAGAAGTGAGTGTGAAGCATATTCTCCCGTTTTAAACTAGAGATTGCTTATAAGGTAGCAAACAGATCGAGAAATACAAAGCGTAAAGAAATTCGGTTTTTAGGTTAGTTAACCTACGAAAACACAGAACCTCAATTATTATTAGAGTCCTTAGTTAATATACCTTGTCGATTTTCAGATTCATGGAAGGCATCGATAAACAGGGCTTCAGAGCCTACGTTAATGACGACTTGGCTAGACGGATCGACAAACTTGACGGCCACGGCGTTCTCAAAGAAGTAGACACGATGTTAAAATGACAGTAATTATTTCTATACCAATATGGCCGTATGATGTGTCGATGAATATATTTCATAGTATGAAATATACCGTATCTAACGTTGTTAATTGCACAAACTGTCTCAATTACGCTTTGGTCATTGAAATTTCACCGAGAATCAGAGGCGCGCGAATGTATTTACTTGCTGCCATGTAGCATGTGGTCGGCCTGTCAACGACCCAATTCACATGACACTGACGTATTGTCAAATGGAAAATGGGGCAGTGCATTGTGAAATTTAGTCTTTAAAAGTACGAAAATAAGTAGTAAAATTGCCACAATGCCTACCAGAGCTGAAAGGCCAAATTTACTGACTTACCAAGACGCGCAGCACAGTTGGACGGACGATTTACCCGTATGCAAACAGTCGGGTAAGTGACAACTACTTTTGAACATAACCTATCATAAATTGACAAAAATTCAAAACGAAGATTATCAACAAAATAAAGAACCAAATTTTCGCCGACAGTATTGTCCACGATGTTGTATCGTTTTTTTTTTTTCTATTTTTTATGATTTATCGCAAAAATCAAACCAGAACTTCATTCGTTATAGGCGCAGGATTTTCTACTAATCAAATATACAGAGAGGACGGTGGTCGCCAGGAAGACCATCCGTTCGAAGACCGGAGTTTTCACTGTCGATATGACGACTCGACGTTTTTGTACGGTGTATTCGATGGCCACGAAGGGACAAAAGCAGCAACTTTTGCCCTACAACGTATGGCAGCTGAAATTCTCCTCGGGCAACTCAGCGGTAAAACAACAGATGAAGAAATCAAGGAAGTACTTAGGTGAAATCCTAAAAACCAGCTTCAAAGAGAATCGTAATTTATTATAGCCAGGAAACTACAAGTCGAAATATGAAAAATAAACACAAGAGTTGAGATATTCCCAGTACCACTCTTTCAAATAACATCAAAGAATTCAGTGAGAAAAATGGTTCTTCATATTTTTCAGGCAAGCTTTCATCACGGTGGAACGAGGGTATCTAGATTCGATAGGAGATATTCTAGCGGAACGCACTAGTCTGCAGTTCGACATACCGGACGGATTGAATTCCTATGAAACTTACCAAAAATTTCCTCACTTGGTAGATAAATTGAATTCATTAAACTGCGAATTGTCAGCTGGAACCAGCGCGGTTGTTGCCTTAGTATATGGGGGTAGATTATACGTCGCTAATGTTGGAGACAGTAGAGCCCTATTATGCAGAACAGACAGTAATCAGGTCTTGAGAGTCGTGCAATTGAGCGTTGATCATGATCTGAGAAACGAGGACGAACTGCTGAGGCTTTCGCAGCTTGGTTTGGATGTTGACTCTGTTAAACAAGGTATATACGACAAAAGATTGGCTGATAAATCCAATCTAATCCGTTCAAAGCACAAAGTAACATCTTCCGCTTATCGCACTTATAAAATGCCCTGAATCTTTTATTTCCAGGCTCTCATCTAGGCAATCAAGAGAATACCAGATGCCTTGGTAACTACTCGGTCAAAGGTGGCTACAGGGAATTCGATGAATTAGCATCGGCGAGTACAGAGCCAATAATTGCAGCACCAGAAATTCACGGCGGTATTGAGCTCGACGATTCGTGCAGATTTTTACTTCTCATGTCAAGAGGGCTGTACAAATCATTGGAAGAAGCGACTGGCACGGATCAAGTAAACAAGGAATTGGCACAAATGGCTGTGGAACAGGTAGGTTGAATTGTTATGACGAAAAAGCCTATGAATTATTTATTGACCTTATCTCTCTTCCAGTTCAGGGTACAGTCAACATTAACGGGCGTGGCGCAGGCTGTGGTAGATAAAATCGTTCGAATACATCACGATGTGAACATGAGTAACTCCCACAACACTTTGACAGCGGGAAAACGAGATGATATAACATTGCTAGTTAGAAATTTCAACTTTCCTCTTCCCCATGCGCTGAAAAGTCCGACTAATCAATCCGTCCGGTTTAATCCTGTCGTACAAACTGTTCCTGTACCAACATTGATGGATAACGACTATTATTCAAGCACTGGGACCAACGCCACTGAGCACACCTGCGATACTTCAACTACAGAGACCTCGACTACATCCGACATGTACCCGCCCGGAGGAAAGCCTTTGAATAGGGATGCGAAAATAAAACCATATGTCGATTTTTCCGAGTATTTTAAAAACGTTGATAAGAGACGAGAAGAGGGCACCTTGCCAGAAGGAATAGACTTTTGAACTTTCGATTCGATCTAGAACACGGAAATAATGTATTATTATATTCTTTTTAAGTATATCTGCTGTCTTTTTAATTGTTATTCAACCGATTACGAAATGAACTTCATTAAATTGTATTATGAACGAATATGGACATCTGCAATACTTCAAATTACAATATGGAATGAAACTGGTCGAATAGGAGAAAATAAATATCACGTTATTCCTAGTAATTATATTGTATTTCTTTAAAAATTAGGTGATAGAACTTTGGAGATGGTTGAATATCGTCTTTCGCCTATCAAATTAGTAATCCATACTGTAATACGTATGTGTGAGCAGTATAACAGGGAATTATTGTATATCACGAGTTATCGCGAGAGAGAAAACTAAAGTTTATGTATTTACAAGTTGTTCAAATAATCGAAAGACCGAGAGACCTGAATAAAATTGCCTAATTAATAGCTTTTAAAGCCAAAAAGACCTTCTACAAGACTCTACTACTATGGCCATAAGAGTTCCAAGGCCAGGTTGATATCGGTATCAATTTATTTATCATCTGTGTAAATAATTATAACACTGTAACATATAAATAGTTCCGTAAAGTTTTCATTCAACATTGTTAAATGCACTTGAAATAAAATTGTAACAAATTATTAGAATCTGCCCTGGACCCAGGTAAATTCTGTTGTAAGTGACCATCCGATCCCTAGAGTTTTTCCACTTTGCATGAATTATAATTTTCTACTAATTTCCTAACTGGAGAATCAGACAATTCTATTCCATGCTTGAAATTCTTGGATAAAATCTATCTAGCACATGACAAAATAGCTCATAGCCAAAGTCAAGTGCCGATAATAATGATAGGCATTGTTAAAAAAATATAATCATTGTTCCTCGTAGCGTAATACACGCGGCTAAACAAAGCGTAGTTTCATAAGGAACAAGTATCATAATTTATGTCTATACTGGAGTGGTGGAGGTCTTACGTCGCTTAGGGGCATGGCATGCACTTTAAACGCTCAAAGGCTGATTTCTCCAACGATTCCCGGTGATCTGGATGAGCGATTTGGATCAGTGCATGTGCCCTTTGCCGCAAAGTCTTTCCAAACAAACTCGCAATTCCATTTTCAGTTACGACGTAACGAACGTGCGCCCTTGTCGTGACCACGCCAGCGCCTGAAAATATTGAATAATATATAATGCATATAATTGTCTGCGCAGCTCTATACATGTCCCTTTCCACGCGTAGGTAGAAATCGCGCACCTAGCTTCAGCACGGGCTGAATTTTGCTGACTCCTTTGTTCGTAACGGATGGTAAAGCAATTATAGCCTTCCCCATGTTGTCTTTTCCCATCGCAGCTCCGCGAATGAAATCAACTTGTCCGCCGAACCCAGAGTACATCCTGGTTCCGATACTATCGGAGCATATTTGTCCTGTGATGTCTACCTCGATGCAAGAATTAATAGCGGTCATTTTTGGCTGGAGAGAAATTATGTGAGGATCATTGACGTAGTTGACAACCAACATCTCTGCAACAAATAAATTCAATTAATAACTTATTCATTTTTTAGGATGTAATACATGTAATATTATATTTTCCTGCTCTTTATTTTCGACAAAACTCACCTATGAATGGATTGTTGTGCATAAAATCGTACAGCTTTTTAGTACCAACACAAAAGGAGCCCACGATTCGTCCCTGGTGTCTAACTTTTTTGTTATTAGTGATACACCCCTTGTTGACTAGATCCACAACCCCGTCGCTAAACATTTCGCTATGAATACCCAAGTCTTTGTGCCCACCAAGAGCCGACAATACTGCGTCGGGAATACTTCCAATACCCATTTGCAGCGTAGCTCCATCCTCGACCAAATTATCAGCAATTATTTGACCTATTTGAGACTCCACCTTGCTCGGTGGCTTTCCTCCATGGACAGGCAGCTCCGTGTGATGTTCAACGGCGAAGTCAAAGTGACTTTGGTGGATTAAAGCATCTCCGAACGTTCGAGGCATGTGTTTATTGACTTGTGCTGTAAAAATGTGCCATTTAAAGTAGAAAAATCATCTCTCCAGCTCTTCTCTCATTCATAATGATGAAATTTAGTCATTTTTCATCAACTCACCAATGATTATCTCTGAATTAACTAGAGCCGATCGAACAGAGTCAATACTAGTACCAAGTGAGCTAAACCCTCGCGAATCTGGTGTGCTTACATGAATCAGAGCTACTCGAGGCTGCAATATCTTCTGCATAAAGAGCTTTGGGATCTCATGAAGGAATATTGGGATGCTATCGGCTCTGCCTTCGTTAACAGCTGCTCTGACGTTACCCCCCATAAATACGCTCATGGATCTGAAGTGTTCTGTGGGAGAAAAAATGAGGGGATCTTATCAGTTCTGTATTGGTATGTGTGCTTTTCGTTTTCAAATTATCATTTCCTTTTCTTTATTCATTATTTCAATGTCTATTTTTAATATACGAACTTGCAACTTCTGGCTTTGCAAAGGGAGCCTCTCCCTCCAGGTGCATATGTACTATCTTAACATCCTCCAAATTTTGGCAGACCCCATAGTCTGTTAGCGCTCTAAGCAGTTCTAACGGGGTGGCTGCCGCGCCCTGGGCAAATACCAGATCACCTGTAAGATAATGAAATTTTTTGCTTAGTTCAAAAACTAGTAATTCATTGTTTTTAACAGTTTCTATAAATTATATTTTATTTTATAGTTTTTTTCGTGTTTGTTCATTTTCTTTTTTTTCCTTTTCATTGATTTCATTTCATGTATATTCAGTTCTGGACAATAATTTTTATCAGAATATACGAACGTGGGATTACATAATGTTCGTATTAGAAACGTTATCTGCAGTTTAGCTGATAAAAGGAATACATCATGAGCCACATAATTTTATATTGGATAATAAATGAATAAATCATCGACGATCTCGTTCATTGTTGATTTAATAATGGTGATAATTCGTGCGAAATTGGGCAGCTGTAGGAGAAAGAAATTTAATAAAACCTGTGATGGGATATTATTACTGATAAAATATTTGATAAAAGTCTTTTCTTTGTTCCGAAATAATTTCATTACGATCGAACTTTATTTCGTTTAGTACAAAATTTTAGTAGTCTGGTATAATAAATTGAAAAGCTGCAGTATTCTTCTTCAATTTTTTAATACGTACATATACACCATCATATATGTATCATGTGTATCATATACTCGTCCTTGTTAATTGTTATGCAAACATAATTAATCTCGATTGATTCAAAGACGCGTTTGTATATGGATCTATACAAACATACAAAATATAGTTTATCGAGAGCATAATATATATATATATTCATTGCGTGTATATAAAATCGAAGTTCTAAAGTCCTCCTACAACGGACTTTCAAATTAACGTCATTGAATCTATGTCTTCGTTATTATTATTTTGAAAAATTTCCTCAGCATTTTTAATCATTATATCTCGAGTATTTGTACATGCATCAGAAGCTTCCGGGTTCATAAGACGTAGACTCACTGTTACATTATATAAAAATATATATGCCTCATTCAAACTGTATAAAGAAAAAAATAGAATTTCATAGATTTTTTTTATTTAATGATAGGACGGGCTTTGTTTCAAAACGTTCCATGCATGCCTTGGTATTTAGTATGTATATCGTATACACATACTACTGCAACTTCGACATCCGGATTAATTCGAATCAATTACCTGCAATTTACGTTCGTTATCTATCCGAACTTACAACAGTCCACCTGGTCGATACAGAATGTATGGGATTTCTTTTTCTTCGTCGTAAACGCGCAGAAAGAAAGATTCAACTGTATACACATACATGTATGTATATATGATATACGTATATAGGTATACGGTTCTGAATATTGTTTTTAATCATCTATGCATAATATCGTGACATTCCATAGTAAGTAACGATAGAGCGGGTATAATGTTGGATAAATAAATAAATAAATAAATAAATAAATGAAAAAATAATCATATGTAATACGAGTTACATAGATTAAAACTCCAATCGGAAAAATTGTCTCTCTAACAAGAGATATACCTACATAGATTGATGTTTGCGCATGTATTCGGCGTACATGCATGACGTATTATTTTCTTCCTGAATCGTAGAAATATACATACGAAAATCACATAACGCGATCTGTTTGCGTAAAAAAAAAAAAAACACATCCAGTACAAAATTCCTACAACGATAATCATTACGCAATTTTGGTAAATTGCGTAGGTGGAGAGGTAGCATAACAGAATCATTTATTATCCAATGAAAAAAGATCTCCTAGAGGCTCGTCGGCCCAAGCTATTTATTCGTCGTTGAATTTCATCCGCAAAAAAATATTTTCTTTGGACACGAGCCACTTTGCCTCGTTCACATAGGTATAACTGCATTGTATGTCATAGCCCTATATTCGCGGAATATATAGAATATAGATAGTTAAACCAGTGTTTCTTTTTATCTGTTATTTTTTTCTTCTACGAACTACTTATCATATAATTATCTAACGCCGTTGCCGCAACCGGAACGTTAAAAAAATATCTTATAATTCGGTCGATGTCCCGCCGTTTGGTCAGACTCGTCGATCGATGGCTTGAGAAATGCACGAGAATTCTCATGACATTCATGGTGTTTCGGTTTTTATTGTTAGTTTCTTTTATAGCGAAGTAAAAATGAAAGAAAAAGGGGAAATTTTATCTGGTTATATACCTGATCTAAGGCACGCCTTTTCCAAAGCTTCGTCAGCAGTCGAAGTCCATATGGGCTGTTTGTCGGGAATAGGCATTCCCGGCTCTGGTGAATATGTAAAGTAATTTTTCGACGCTTGACATCTCGCTGGCCAGGACGCGGTCAGTGTTCTCGTGAGAAAAGCAACGCGTTTCAAGGCAGCAGCCATAATTGCGGTTTTCAATATAAAGAAACAATAATAAAAGGAAAATCAACACCCGACAAAACAAACTATTAACTATAATTTCACCACCTGACTTATGACACAACCGTCCCGGCCAACGGCAACCTTCGCACTATACGCCGCGGCCCGCGCTGATCCAGAACCAGATTCAGAGAAATATGTCAAGGGGCGGGGGGGGGGCGCCAAATAACCGCAAACTTTTCAGGTGCGTCGTAACGACTTTCGGCCCCCAAAGATTATTTCATTTTTTCCTGATATTCGTCAGACTATGTATTAGGAATAATTTTGTAAACTCTAAGGGGATTTTTGAGCACATCATAACGGAATTTGGATGACTAAAGATCGCTTAGTTTTTTGCTAATCCGGTGAAAAAAGTAGCCCCGAAATTCGGGGATTTTGATACAGCCCTGATTGATATGTATGACGTCACGAGGTTACCCGATGGATAAACTAGGGCTCGTATATTATGCATGAGATTGGTAAATAGGTGGTTTTAAATTAAAAAAACAGACAAGACTCGATACGAGTCTTCGTATAGAAGGGGGATAAGGATAGAGGGTCTATCAGAGACAGAGAATAATGCATACAGAGAATAATAATGATGATCGTAGAAGTGGGCTTCAATGAGCGATCAAGCGAACGTATAAGAATGAGGTCTTCTTGCAGCTACGAATGTATTTCGTAATGATATTATGTTTGAATACTTATCACATTACGCCTGATTATCTCTGTCGCATATCTTCATTATCTTATCGTAACATCTTAGAACCATATAATCGACAATACATATATATATAACACCTATATACTATAAATATACGTTACATTATATACTTGCCGAATTATTTCTGCTATAAATACAATCGATATTCATGCAGCAGTTTTTGCTCATCTAGGTTAAATAGATCGATTAATTATACGAGAAAGTTGAATCGAAAAGTTCGGAACGTCATGAGCAATGAACTGCCCATTTTTGATATTATCACAGTTTATGTTATCAACAATAATTGTAGGTTATTTGATTTGTCTACAACAACGTCGTAGTTCGACAACAACAATCCCATATGGTCTAATTTCTTCATTGCTTTCAAAAATTTTACAATCATCGCCCAAATGGGCCTCTGACTCAAATTTAACAATATCGTTTCAATCGATACACTCGTTCGAGCAGTCTTCGGCTTCCTTCTACTTCATCCTTCACCATCGATATCACGATATCATCAGCTCAATTAACTCTTCTAATTCAATCTCGCAAGAAGCTTAGACGAGTGAATGCTCGTTGATTTTTAAAACGTTCTATTTCGAAGGTACAAATTTCCTTATCTTTTTGAAAGTTCGCGCCCAAACACAAATAAATCGATTATACATTAAAATACAAAAAAATATATATATGTATATTTATTAGTCTGAATATTTCCTTTTATGCAAAAATCTGATATCCTTCGATTTTGAAAGTAATATATTTGATAATATTTCGTCAAAAGTATCTAATTTGACCGTCATTATTCTCGGGTCACGTGATCGCACGTGCCCACACTCCGCCGCGGTGCTAGTCGGGTAGTTGGATTTCTGTTCTTCGTTTAGCCGACTTGCAGTGTGAGTTTCATAGAACCTGATACTAATACGATGTCGTACTCAAATACTCTTGGGGCTCGCCAAGCCTTCCAGGAACATACCCTGGCTGTATCAAGAGACTTCATTTCTCAACCCCGTCTCAGTAAGTCTAATATCAATTATATTTCCACATTAATACACTACCAATTTACCTGATTATTCGACGGATACGAAGTGGGCGTAGTACGTCGAGAATCTCAATCAATGTCTGGAACACAGAGGTCAGCTGATTATAGACTCGGGTTTTTATATTACCGAGTTCATTTCTCTAGATCTTGCTCAATTTCTACCGCATCTTCCAATTCTTTGTTCTCTTTAAACCCGTTTATCGTATCACGGTATCTGAACGCTGTATATTGTGTTATGCATGTGTGTATTTTCTCTCTTAACGCAATGTCATGTGACTGCAGACGACGATCTCTCGCTACTTGACTTTTCCCATTTTTAGAAGACTGATCAATCTTATATTCTGCATTTTCTTACCATTTTCATACCGCAGAATACGACTATGCAATATTCAGGCAGCTGTTATCTATTTTTTCTTTCCAAAAAGTATCTAATAAAATTTCGAACTTTCTACGTACGTAGCTGCGGTATTTCGCAAACTCGCCATAGACAAACCCCGTTTTCATATTTCCTCATACATTCCTTCGATTTGGAATTTCAGATTTTGGTTATACGATTATTTGTTTTTCCCTTGAAAAGCAGAGATTTTGTCCGCAAAATAAAAAATATTAAAAAACGGCCGAAAATAAAGTGGGCGTAACCCTTATGCAGTGGCGTATGCTTATGCTACACGCTCACGTGATAGATATACATTGTATCTTGTTTAGGTAAGTTTTAGAGGCAAGAGCTGTAAAACATCGTGATTTATTTATCGAAAAAAAGATCGTCTCAAAATTATCGCTCATATTTTACGCATTTCATATTCTTGAAAGATCCTCAGAAATAAAAACGATAACACGTTCGTTTCTAATGAATTTCTAATCATTTTTCCATCCGCTACAATTTTTTACAGCGTACAAAACCGTGTCCGGTGTAAACGGTCCTTTGGTCATATTGGACGAGGTGAAATTTCCAAAGTTCGCTGAAATTGTACAACTGAGGCTTGCCGATGGCTCGATTCGGTCAGGAAAGGTCCTTGAGGTCTCAGGATCCAAGGCAGTCGTTCAGGTGTTTGAGGGAACCTCAGGAATTGACGCTAAAAACACTCTGTGCGAATTCACTGGCGATATTCTCCGTACTCCAGTCTCTGAGGACATGCTGGGTCGCGTATTCAACGGCTCTGGTAAACCCATCGACAAAGGACCCCCAATTCTTGCCGAGGACTTCCTCGACATTGAGGGACAACCCATCAATCCTTGGTCTCGTATTTATCCTGAGGAAATGATCCAGACTGGTATCTCTGCCATTGATGTAATGAACTCCATCGCCAGAGGACAGAAAATTCCAATTTTCTCTGCCGCCGGTCTTCTCCACAATGAGGTGATCAACAAACGTCCCACAATCTATGATATCATTGTTTTATGGCTCTTTTAGAACGATATTTCAAACTCAAATATATTTGTTTCGTTGGACCAGGTCCATTTCTTTACCTAATATTGTGAAAATGTCTAAAAAATGCTTTAAAATGCTTAAATACTATTTTTTCTTTGAAACAGATCGCAGCTCAGATTTGTCGCCAAGCTGGTCTGGTAAAGCGACCAGGAAAGTCTGTGCTTGATTCCCAAGAAGACAATTTCGCCATTGTGTTCGCAGCTATGGGTGTGAACATGGAAACGGCCCGTTTCTTCAAGCAAGATTTCGAAGAGAATGGTTCTATGGAAAACGTGTGCTTATTCTTGAACTTGGCCAACGATCCGACCATTGAGCGCATCATCACGCCTCGCCTAGCTTTAACTGCCGCTGAATTCTTGGCTTATCAATGCGAGAAACACGTGTTGGTTATTTTAACAGATATGTCTTCGTACGCCGAGGCTTTGAGAGAAGTTTCTGCCGCCCGTGAGGAGGTACCCGGTCGTCGTGGTTTCCCTGGTTACATGTACACCGATTTAGCCACCATTTATGAACGCGCTGGGCGTGTCGAGGGCCGCAATGGTTCTATTACGCAAATTCCTATTCTTACTATGCCTAACGACGATATTACGCATCCTATTCCTGACTTGACTGGATACATTACCGAAGGGCAGATATACGTTGACCGACAACTTCACAACAGGCAAATTTACCCACCAGTAAACGTACTCCCATCCCTTTCTCGTCTTATGAAGTCCGCCATCGGGGAAGGAATGACGCGGAAGGATCATTCCGACGTTTCCAACCAGCTGGTGAGTTGAAGAATGGTTATGGGGATTCGAATTTAACGGAAGAACGTTGTATACAATTTATTAATATAATATTCTTTTACAGTACGCTTGTTATGCTATCGGTAAGGACGTCCAGGCGATGAAGGCTGTAGTTGGTGAGGAGGCTTTGACGCCGGACGATTTGCTATACCTTGAATTCCTGACTAAATTTGAAAAGAATTTCATATCTCAGGGCAGTTACGAAAATCGTACTGTATTCGAATCCCTTGATATCGGATGGCAGCTGCTTCGTATTTTCCCTAAGGAGATGTTGAAGCGTATACCTGCTTCTACATTAGCTGAATTCTACCCAAGAGATTCGCGTCATTAGGCTTATTCCTCGTTCTCTAGTTATTTAGCTGGTATATCTAACACCTTGGAGGCTGGCTATCGTTTCATCTGTATTAACATTGGAGAGAAGTAAGTTATTTCATCGTGCAAGGGACGATTATTTGCTGAAGTTCATTATATTTCGTCAGGTTGTTTCAAACGAATTTAAAACACGAAACTTCTTTGTTATATCATGTAAAATATTAAATAACTATGTGTATACTGTTTTTAGAGCACTCATTATCGTCTGAAAAACAAGTATTAACAAAATCCTAACGATATTGATGTGCTAATACAACACGCCGAAATTATCTCACAGATATTATTGAGCTGGAGGTTTTGAACTTTCACTTGAGAACCTTAAATGGCAAATTGTTCATTTTTGTTTGAACATATCGAACGATTTGATTGAGGTATTTGATTCGATACCTTGCCGATTAAAATTGAAAGAAAATGATGAAAAAAAAAGGGAAAATGAAAAAAAAAATTAATAAAAACCGATAAAAAACCAAATACTATTAAAGCATACGAAAATTAAAGCAAATAGAACCGGTAAATTGGGAATAATAATAATAATGTTAATGATAATGATATATCCACGCGAAATCAAGACAATATTGTAAATGTTTTCTTCTGTCATAATATTAAATATACATGTTATATTATTATTAAATTTAGGGTCTTAGATTAAAGAGTCGTACATATATCATTTAGCTATTATTATATAGGCGTTAGTTATTAGCAGGTAAAAACTGAAGGTTGATATCGTCCATCAAATTATGATTTTAAAAGCGTCTCACGCTTCCCTGGATGGACATCACTAGTCGAATTTTCCGAATTTAGGATTATAGAGAAATCATAATGCGACTGACACCAAGGCCAAGCGTGTTTTATCGTCCGATGAATAAAAGTCGCGTACAAGATCCTGGCTTCGATGTATTCCTACAAGGAAATTATTCGGCTTTTTTCAAATAGCTAAATTTTCCAACTCTAGCTGCGGGTTGTTGTGGGATGAAATTATCTTTCTTTGAAGGGTCATTGTAAATTGTAATATATTATGTATTCAGTATTGTTGTAAATTGTTAACTAATCCAGGTCCACCTTATTAATACGCGGTATAAATGGCTCACGTTATTCAAGCCTTGGCTTAAATCGCCCCCTACATTCCAATACCAGCGTAAATAATATTATTTTCTATTGGTAAATGCAATTCAATTATCGAATAATACTCCTGAATAATTAACGGAGGGAAACACATTTTCTGATTCGGTAAATTTAATGTTATTCTGTAATTGTAATAATTGAGATTTAAAGATAACGAATAAAAACCGTTGAGTTAAAGCGAAGCAAAGCGAGTTTTCTAACAAGAAAAATCTTCAAGCAATAATTTAGCTCCTCATATATTCGTTTTTAATCTAATCCCCAATATTTACAAGAGAATTGGGCTGCTGGTGGTAAGATCGTTTCGGATTATTGTAAACTGAATGTTTTTCTTTTTCCTCATTCATGTATGCATAACATAACTTAATCCTACACTAAATAAATGTAGTGAAAAATCGTGTAGTAATAAACAGTAAATAAAATCTAATATATCTGTTAAAACGAAAAACAATTCAGTTATTTCAGTTTTAAATATTTATAATCGTGAAACATAATGATGCACCACATTCGAATCTCTACGCATTCAAAAAATTTCCCGCCGCGCGTTTCTACGTAGTTCATCCCGCGAGATCCAGGTGGCGCCACTTACTGATATCGCGAAGTTGTCCGCGATTTATTTCAAAAAATATCGTCCCCGCTCGAATCTCGAATCATGATCAGTCGTGAAGCTGAAGGCGCGAGAGCATACGGTGTAATAAAAAAAATGTGTTGCAATTTGTCGTGGTTTTATAGCACGTTTTACTGCCTCGGGAGATAAATAAAGGTGGCAATACTAAGTGGAAAAATAAGCCGACTTTTTCTACGTAAGTAAAATTTTTCTAGGCGATATTATCGAACGTGAGATTCGCTTTAACGAAATAATAAAATCTGTGAGGTTATGATAACGCTTCTATTCTCGAATTGCTGGACAAAGGGATTCATTTTACCACGTTACGCGATAGGGAGGGAAAGAATAAAAGCAATCATCATCTGAGAATGATTCTAGCAACCTGAGGATCAATTAGAGATTTATAAATCGAAGAAATTTATACCAAAAGTAACATTGTTACGTCATCTTCTATATAATGCGTAATGATTTTCAAGAACCGGTAAAATCGTCGATTTGGGTGTCTATAATCTGAAAGTTTAATCGAGCTCCATCGACCTACTCCGTGTAAAAAAATCGCGTTGCGAATTGAAAAGGAACATAAAATATGGATGAAATTCTAAATCATAAAAGAGAGAAATAGAAAAGGAGAATACTAGGGTGAATGATGTCGGACTATATACATGATTGATTTGATTACGAGCTGGAGATCTTTGGCGACACTTAACTACCAGCTCGATAAATGGTAGCCTGTTTTTAGCTACGGTACTGCATATACACGCTATGCCTTCATATGTTGTAAATGTACTTGTAGCGTTTAGCCCCCTGCGAATGACCGGATACATCGAGCGTTTAAAATTTAACACGCTATTGTAGACACGTTACGATCTGCAATTGTACGTGTGTATACATATGTGCGTACGTAAAAATGCGACTGAAGAAATTTCGACCTCACGATCATTGCGGAATGTGTATTGAAAGAATTGCAACGACGCGAGGTTTATAACAATATCATTACTTTACGCGCCTAAAAATTATAACATATTTTCCTTATCTATTCTCCGACTCTCCCCGTCTTACATACGCTCGCTGTATCTGCGACGTTTTAATCGCGACGTAGGTATACATATGCTCTGATAGGATAACCGCGACCGCGTGCTCTCCGCGATTTATTCCGCCCGGAGTTCAGTCGTGTGCAGTCGTGATCGGACCGTCGTAGCGAGCGCGTCGGCTCTCCGTACTTCATTTCCTCGCGTTAACAGATGTGACAGTCTTTGTCTTCCATTCGTGTTAACGACGTGCATACATACGCTAAATGTTTACCGTCTACTTGCTCAAGCCCAGATCCTATACTCGCATTAATTATTAAAAAAAAAAAAACTCAATTAACAACCGTTCAATTTCTCTGTCACAATTTTATCTAAATAATATGGATATTGAGAGAGTGGCTTATTCGCTTGGTGAATTTTCACAGAGTCCAGTGATCAGCTGATTTTTTATTTTGCTTTATTATCTAATACACCGGTAGAAAATACGTCGCGATAATATTTTGTTTCGTCAATATTTTCGGTATTAACTTGATGTGACACTCTGTGGAAAGAAGAAAAAAATAAAAAACTGTTAAAATGGATGGCTTAGTTGAGATTTTCTTGTTCTGTGGTGCGCTTTACTACTTCTTTAATTGGAGGTGAGTTGTCCTATTTTTTGACCTTAGTACTCGCGTTATCAATGTCGTTAATCTCTTCATTAAATCTTAAGGATTTTGTATTTTAATCAGGTTGATTTTAAGAGGTAGAAAATGAAATCTTGATATTGTATCTGACATGCCTTTCAGAATATCATCAATGTCAGATTGCGATGAGTGAAAGATGCTTGATAGACAGCCATCTATAAGGCTATGTATAATTATCCGCACATCATTAAACTCGATCGATTTGAATCCTCATTTATTTTTTTTTCTTCCTAATTTAGAAAAATGAATTTAAACAACAGATAACAAAGGCTCGCGGTATTTGTTACTCAAGCTCTTTTCAGCCTTCGGTTTGCAAACTGCAATCGTATAGCCTGACGACTGACTGGTCAGCCTCTTTACTCGTTAAGCCAATAACACATGTATAGTATACACGTAGGTACGTGATAGAATTACGTTACATTACTTATAAGACCTCAAGTTAAGAACTGCGGCGAATAATATCGGGTTTCTTTTATTTCAATTTTTAAACTAAAAAATCAATTTCATTAGGAAATTAAACATTCTTATTACATTTGATTAAAGACTTGATTAAAATCTTGCATTAGTTTGATCCATTATTCTCACGAAGGATATTACATGTGTAATAATAGCGTAAGCGTGGATCGGGACCTCTTTGACCTTGCTATGTCCACGGTCAAGATAGCTTCCCAGGCTGCTTTAAATTTGAGATAATTTAATCCGATTTAAATTGATGGTCTTCTTCTTATTCCGAGGAATATCAGTTTTATCGTTATTATTTAGTCTACTGGTATAGCGAACCGTGAATACTGTCGTAGTACGTTGCAGGTACTCTGGGGCAAAGATAATGGAAAATAAAGGAATATGTAATACAAGAAATGAGTGAATCGCGTGATTATATCGATTTCAAACTACACCTCAATCAGCAATAATATTTTCTCATATACAGGGATAAACTTCGTTTAAAGATTTATTGATCAGTCGGGTTAATGAAGTCTACGATATTATATAGAAAAATAACTGTTGACACAAGTACGATCGATCGGAGTCGGAACAAATTGCGTAATTAAACAAGAATACCCGGTTTTTAACAACCTATGTATCACTACGTACACGCGACATGTACTTCGTATGTAAGTACTATTCGATTTAAATAACCTAGACGAACGATCGAGTTTCACTTATACGCGGTTTTCATATGCGGTGACGGACAGGCAGTAGATTTATTTATTTTTCTATAAGAAATAGCAAATCTTATATGTATGTATGTATGTATGTACCTGGGTATAGGGAAATGAAATAAAATTACGAACAGTTCCGTATATATATATATATCGGTTTCAACACCCTTGGCTCTTCGCTTTTTACCTTTATTCATTTTACATCAAGTCCTTATTCGTAATGAAAAAATTTGCAATAATATCAACGCTTATAATCGCACGTCTGTTATAATAATCGAAAAATGACGAACACTTGAAATTTTCTCATAGAATTATGAATATTATTCTCATAGACTATACAACATAGGTACATACCCAGATATATAATACAGTGTAGATGCATAAGAAGCAAAACTTTCATTTCCTTCGCCGAACTATATTGCATAAATGAAAGCGTCCGTCCCTTTCGCGACTTTAGCTTCCTCTGTTTTCTATATACTACACAGTAACTATGTACTATGTATAACAGTGCAACGAGCCCGGCAGTAGTTTTGAAAGGGATAAAAATTCAAGAAGAAAAAGAAAAAGAGAAAGAAAAAAAAAACGGTTTTCAAACATACGTATAGAATTTACATCTCAAATAATTATCTTTAGAGATCATTTCAACCCCTTGACTCTCGTCAATTGAATTAAATATACGTGTTATCTAATCAGGGCGAATTACATTCGACTAACGCAGGCTGGCTACGTGCTCGTTTCATCCGAGATCGAATCGATTTGAAAATAATAATAATTACATCATCATCGTCATCGTCATCATCATCGCTGGTCGGGATATGTATGTACATATGTATACAATGAACTTTTATTTATTTCGTTTTAATCTAGAGACTGAAGACCATAAACTGTACAATAGATAAAAACCGAGCGATCAAAGTTTACACAATAATCTGCTGCTGTTGCAGTTGCGATTTTCTATGACAACAAAATTTCCAGATCATCACGCTACATTACACTCGGGATATTATTTAAACCTTTGTTTATAGAATAATAATCATGTATTATTGAACTATCCTTTATATTACGCTGCATCCATAATCTACGTATACATGGGGTCCATTCGGGCGAAACCGACCAGTTTTTGGCCGGATTTTATCGAAAATTTGATCCCTTTTTTTGTCCCTCTTCGAGGTAATTTCGGTAAAAATTTCAAGGCGATTAGCGTGACCCTTGGAAGCAGAGAGAAAAAAACTAAACTAAATCACACATTTTCAAAGTTTTACATGCTTTAAACTTTTGGAAATAATTTAACCGTCATGTGTTCTAAAAGAGCCCCATTCTAACGGAATGCACTAGGGAAAGTTGTGATCTAGTTTTTGGAGTCGAAAATTTTTCAAATCAAATTTTCGGATGCGATATATACTGTATTGTACCAATTATCTTCATGCTCTGTAACTGAGGAATCCGAATCTACATTGGCGTGAAATTCGATGACCTCCGGCCAAAAACCAATTCATTTCACGTGTAACACCCCATATATATATATACATTCTAATCACTGTTTTCATTCTATGACTTATATCATGATAAATGATTCACGAACATGTTAATTATTTTTTTTTATTTTTTCCCTCGCGTAAATGGGGCCAATAGTTTTTGCTTATTGCTACATTTTTCTCCGCCAAAAGGCCAATTAGTCATTATTTTATTTATATATCTCCTTTCTTTATCCTACACGTGTACGATGGTGGGTACGCCAATGCCCAGATCACGCCACTCCGCAACAAACGGTAAACTCTCTCAGCTCTTTGCAAACCATCACGCAGTTGAATGTATATGTATATATATATATATATATATATATAATTATATATGTATGTATATATACCTATGTACGCCGGTATAGTGTGGGTATACCGCATGATACCTAAATTTTGAAATAAAAAAATCATTAAACGGCCTTGATTCTGCATTAAGTTTCTCTCTTTACCTTTTTTTTTTTTTTTCTTTCTTTTTTTCTCATTTTTGTTTCTATTTTATTAATTTTTATTCTTTTTCTTCCGTCAATATCGTAATGAGATATTTTCTTATGTACTACATACGACACCTCTTTGAGTATATAATCCATTCTGCACGGTCGCATTTGATTAATCGCATAAGAGATTGCTATGGGTTATCATCCGTCGTTTCATTATAAATTATAATCGTGTCAGAACATATAAACCCCCCAATTATCGGGATATGATATAGTTTATTTATTAATCAATTGATTAGAGTTGAATTATTAATGTATCGTTAACGAAGAGGAATAAAATAATATAAAAATATTATATTCTTTGATTTAGGGACAATTCTCTTTCGTCATACTAACATATATTTTTTTTCCTCTATAAACTTGCGCTCTATTTCTTTTCTGACTATAATGATAAAGCTACATAAGCATTTTCATATACGATAATATACGAAGAAAGTATACGTTGAATCGATCCTATTTCGTTTGAAATATCATTTTTTGTCATTAAATGAACATTATATTATCGGCTTCAGTCGGACCCTGGCTATCTATTAAGGATTTCTCATATCCGTATATGATTATTTGTTATATAATTATTAAAATGTATATACTTTCCCAAGTGACGCATCATTATTATTTTTCTGCTATGAATCCCCCCGTACATTTTTCAATCTATGAATTTCTATTGCCTTCATCTCTTCTTCTGATGTTTAAAAAAATTGAAAGAAAAAAAAAACTAATCAAAAACGCGTTAACCAATTATTAGATTTTCCGCGATTTTCATACTCGCGGTCGAACGGAGGTTAATGAACCACGTGTAGAAATTACACACGGGGTGTTTTCATACGATTGAAAAAATGAAATATTATATACGTATAAAGTATATACGTGTGTATATTTATAATGTCAGAATATTATGAAAATAAGAAAAAGGAGAAAAGTTAATAAATAGATAGAATTCGTTGTGTGAGCAATGAATAGCCTTACAGCGTTTATTCATTTCCTCTTTTCGACATATTTTTTTCCTTTTTTTTTTTATATTTATACGTCGGTTAGATATTTAATTGGTATGAGTCGCGCGTATGGGATATCGTGCGATACATACGTATACGTATAACCATAGGTATGCGTACGCGAATTAGCTATGCGATGATGAGACTTTCGCTCGCTCGTCATGATACTCCGAATCCTATAGGTACGATAAACGATTGACGAATAGTCAATATATAGTCGATCGAATTTTAAAAACTAAATAAAGTATATTATACGATACGTACATGCATGATACGAATTTATAATCAAGTCACTCGCGTTTATAATAATTAAACAACAATGCGTGATCAACTCAATTTTATTTACAACAAATACATTTTTCAACAAATATATTTTTCTGTGAACGAGCATGATAATGAATCTGTGCGAAATATGTATAGTTTGTTATATCGAAGATTGAAAACCTGTATAGAATAATTTGTTTGTTTGCTAAAAAGTGGTTTTTTTTTTTTTTCTGTTCTTTTTTAGAGCCAACAATATGGTCGATGTACTGTCCACCAGGCTACAAGAAGTTTATGCAAAATGGGAATCTCGTACGGAAATGGCAACCACCGATACCTTAGACGCTACCCCGCGACTCTCATTCGATGGTAAGTTTGTTTATTTATTCATTCATTAACGCAAATACTTTTATATTGTTATTTTTTCCATTATATAATATTGAGGAAGACCGTGAATTTATAATATTGCCAGATACCTGATATACACGTGACGTATAGAGTACGTATAGGTATATAAGTATAAGTATAAGTATATAGCTCGAGGCGAATTATTACTAAACGCAATAAATATATTATTCATTATAGCCATATACACATAAACGTTTTCCTGTCAATCGAGAAAACTTTTTCTTCTGCTTTTTCAATTTAAAGATAGAAAAAAAATGAAACGTATATCATGATTATTTATGTACATGCATAAATTCACAAATCAATTATATATACTATGGTATATGTATTTAATTGTATACGGAGAAAAAGTTATGTCAAATGGTCGATTTTTCTTTTCTTTTTTTAGTCTAAATTTATATCTATATATATGCAATACATTATGTATATAATATATCGTCACGTACATCGCGCGATGTTTCTTCTTAACCCATTGACTGACGATTATCTTTTCACCCCGTTTTTTATTTTGTACGATCAATTGATTATCTTCATCTGGACGTCGTCATACGCTACACACACTGCAGATTGCGTAATGTGAAAACAAAATTTATTATTAATCTTATTATTATTATTATTATTATCATTATCATTATTATAATTATACCCTTGAAATATCGGCTTGTTCCTATTCATAAATGAATCGTAATTAGACTATTTATTACGCATTACATTATACCAATGAAATTATCATTCTATCTCGATAACTATACAGCACGCCCGCGCGTTGACCACGTGGCGAGAATGACATATATAAACACGATATTGCGGATATTATACCACGCGTCGAACTCACCGCCGTTGCATGTATCTACTATATGTATTACATCCCTGTGCTTATATACACGAGACGAGCGCGTGAATAATTATTATCGTAAATGGAAGGAAGAAAATAATAATTAGACGACGACCGAAAGCGCATATTTATTAAATTATAATACCATTTCATATACCTATATACTTATATGTATAATACATATACGATTATAACGACTTTAGATAAAAAATTTTTTGTATATAAATCTGTAAACTACGCATAGAATTTTCAAGTAAATTCATCACATATACGCGTAGTAACGCGCCTTTTGGGTCAGACCCCCGCGAACTGTATGTTACGTATATGTACTACAGTAGTTCAAGTTCGTTATCGACAGACCACGAACGGTCCTCGATCTCTAGTCTGACTATGCACGCGCCCTGAATCCTTTCGTACGACTACGAACGGGCTTTTCTCCTTATTCGATAGATCTATGAATGAATCTTTTCACTGAAAATTTCTTAAAGGTATTACTTCGTGTTTTACGTATGTTTATACGTATATGATGTTATTATTTTTCAGGATTACGCAGGGCCGGGCAGCAATATCAGAAGAGAAAGACTCAGGGTAGAGAACAGGCGAGAAAAATACGAGATAATAATCTTTACCGAATTAAAGAATCGGAACCTACGACACCAGTGCCACCCGTTCAAATTATACCATTTTTACATCGATGCTGCGGACAATGCACCCCGTCTTCAAGAGTGAGTCTAGAGAAATATCATTTATTCATTATATATATGTGCCAATATTCTATATGACATTATCGATAAAAATTGCGTCATTTCTTCTCTCCTCATTCTTCGCTTTCTCATTGACCATTTTGATCTAATCCACTTGCCGACGACCTTGTCGGCTAATCGCGACTCCAAGATCACAGAGATAAGATGAAAAAAAAATGATAATAATTCAAAAACTAACGGAATAAAAAAAAAAAAAAAATCATATCTGAATAGACATCGTGAGTTTTGTAATATAATATAAGTAGAGCAAGAAGAGCGTAGGCATGAGCTGACGCGCATTATAATTTTTACGCGTTATATTCAGTCATCGAAAATGACTATATAAACTACACATGAATTATGAGCATATTTATAGTACCTAGTGTAATGTGCGAAAATTCAATAATATTGATAATAAATTAGATAAATGAATAAATAAATAAATAAATTCGTTACGCGACTTATTCCATAGTTCAATGTCGTGAAAGAGTTCTTCTTTTTATTCTACGATATTAGCGAAGTTAGATAAATGACATATGTACCTAAAAATATGAAACAATAATTTTTTTTTATTTTTTTTTTTTATTCCGTGAGATATAATGTTAATCCAAGTTCGTAATAATTGACATTAATTGCGGATAAACGACGGCTATACTGATAATTCCCGGTTTAAATTAGGCGCCGTATAGTCTGCTCCGAAACAGACTATGTATAGATCATATAGCGTAGTAAACACCTACGTATATATATTATTAGAAAATAGTATTCTGGCTTGGTAGAAACGAGACTGAAGTCGACATCTATGCGACTGATTTAGAAACTGTTTAAATTACCTTGATTCGGTTTAATGACGATGATTATAAGAATTTTTTAAACACACATGAATTTTTCTTCATTATTTCTGCACGAATAAATAAATTAATATGTTTGTATCCATCGGGTCAGATTTATCTATGTCATAGATCAAAACTTACTCGCGTATAACACATAATATGGAACTTTCTCTACATCGTTTATGTATAAATTATATTTATATGCCTGAGAGTTATGCAATTTAAGATCTGATTATACGTGATCGCAGTAGTAGGTAGTAGTACATAGGTCGCAGTATTATTGGATCTCTAGTCACGAGTTAAGACGCGCCTTTCGTGGTGGCTAGCTACTACTTACGTCAGGACGAGTTTTTTCCGTTTTTTCCATTTTTTTTTTTTTTAAACAAATTCACAAGTTTCGTTGGTCAATTGAAGAAAATTTTGATATCGGGCTGATTGATCGATTTCATACCTGAAACCGTAAAAATAAAAATTATCCAAAAGGGAGAGGATTGAAAAATTTGACTCACTTGTCGCGCACTGTTTATATAATTCGTATTCGCGAATACATATTTGCGAAATATCATTTCAAGACTCGAGCTTGCCATTTCTTACACATGATGTACACGTATACTTCGTTTGGTACCTGTTTCCGAAAACTTATTCTTACGTCATTGTGTTGATATTATTCTCGCGAGATCCAGTTTTTTATTATTATTACATGTAAAGAACATTTATATATTTATTAGCGCGCGTATTATAAGTTTGAACTGAATTTTAGTCAGCCAGTAGTAACATATGTACGTACACAGACGCGTGCGTACGGTAACGTCTTACCAAATGTATAATAAGTTAAAAATACACATTCGACACGCGATCATTTGGTAGGGTATTTAGCTATGTTTAGAGTTTAAAGAACCAGGATTAGAAATATCGTTTATTTCATTAATTATCACCACGTAATTATCGAATTTTAATTAACTTTAAAAACTACTATGCACGATGAATCTAGGAGCTTCATATCACGATGGTTGCGAATTGTTGTCGTACGCGGATATCCGGAAAGAGTGAGTAAATATCGGGATTGAATCGTCTGTATGTTATAAAATCGTGATTAAATTTTACGCCGCTTAAAAGACGACCTAATTTTGTGTATACATTTTTATGTACAATATAAATTTTATTCCGTATTCATGGCAACAAAATGATCATCAATTTATCAATTTTATATTTTTTTCAGAATTCGTTGGTCAGCAGTGTTCAAAAACAGTATCAAACAACGGGAACAAATATACTGATTGTCGATCCTGGGCCAAGTCTTATATCGAAAATATTTTGCCACATATCTGAGGTCTACAGCTTCAAGAAATACCATTATCCAAAAGTAACGCAAACAGTAAGTCGCTGTGATAATAAATCCTAGGAGACTTCAGATCTCACGATTGTCAATCAACATTAGAATAATTGAATCTATTTCATCAGGTACTGACAGATGAGAGACTGAAAGACGCCATAAAACAGGCTGCGGATGAATCTGTTAACGATGACGGAGTCAGCATGCTTGAAGCTTTGGCAAAAGCTGAGGCGAGGGCTAAAACTATACTTTTACAAATGCAGAGCAGCCTAAGCGACACTTTACTCAGGCTAACTGCTTGGATACTTTACAAATTATTGCCCTTTTTCATTCAATCTGCTATTGTACAACCGGTACAAGTAGAAATGCTAAAGAAAGCCAACGACAGCGGATTACCTTTAATATTTTTACCCCTACATCGTAGTCATCTTGATTATGTTATGGTCAGCTTTATTCTACTCAGTAATGATATCAGGAATCCACTAATTGCTGCTGGAGATAATTTGAAGATACCTTTCTTTGGGTAAGGAAACACGCACCATGTATAGATTTATTATTGACTTGAGTTTCATTTCTTTCATGTCTTTTTCCATGCTACTCTATTTCAGGAACTAAAAAAGGTAATCTTGGCCTTTTCTGAATCATAAATTGCGTTCAGAAATCCTAGGAACCTGCAGATTTTGTAAAATTCTATAGAGCTTATTGAAAATTTGTCACTCCTCGTTCAAAGCTTGGAATAATATCTAATAGGAACCTAATACTGTCTTTCCGCACTCAAAACCAGTGCCAATTAATTTTCATTTCATTTCTTTAATTACTCAGATGGCTTTTGAGCGGCTTGGGAGCATTTTACATCAAGAGACGAATAGATCCGGTCCTTGGACGCAAAGATATGTTGTACCGCGCAGTGCTGCACACATATCTTGTAGAGAGTCTTAGAGCTGGACACAACGTAGAATTCTTCATCGAGGGTGGTCGATCGAGGACGGGAAAGCCCTGCATGCCAAAGGTCGGCATTCTTAGCGTTATACTCGACGCATATATGGATGGGACCATAGAAGATGCACTGATAGTTCCCGTTTCTATGAACTACGAGAGATTAGTAGACGGGAACTTTGTCAGAGAGCAGCTAGGTCAGCCAAAGAAAATGGAGACTTTTGGAACAGCTATTAGCGCTTTATGGTCAACTTTAATGGGCAACTATGGAATAGTTAAAGTCGATTTTAGCCAGCCCTTCTCATTAAGGGTAAATAGTTAGTTAAACACATTAAAACCTGGCCTCGACCGGGAAAAATCTCTTAGTATTTCTAGCTTCTAATATTGCGAGCTCGTTATTTCTTATTAGGAAATGCTGAGATCCTTTCAATCCCAGCAAAGCAAATTAACTGTACCGGCGATAGAAAGGCCTCTGAAATCCACGGTCTCCAGTTCTTCGCTTTATGGGACAGACGTTGTTGTAGAGGAGCATCGTCAGCTAGTAGATAACATTGCAAAACACGTTATACACGGTGAGTTCAAGTCTGCATCTCTTAAGATATCGATTTGAATCATCAAACAATCTATTTATCCTTGTTTTAACAAATCTTCAACAGATTGTGCCAAATCCACGCCCATAATGTCTACCAATGTTGTGGCCTTCATACTTTTGAATCAATTCAGAGATGGATGTACGTTGGACCGACTTGTCGAATCTTTTGATTCTATTAGGCAAGAGCTGGAATGGGGCCACAAAAATATATCGTTTTGTGGAGAAAGTATAGATATAATTAATCACGCGGTTAGTTCATTAGTTCAATAATTTATAGTAAAAATTGTCATTTGGAATTTTAAACTCATGTTATTATAAAACGCATTTATAATCTTTCAGCTCAACATATTAGGACCCGGTCTTGTCAAACAACAGAGACAAGAAGTTACAGACACAGTCGAGGGTCAGCCAATTAGGACTGAAGTCATTACTGCTATTAGGCCGGTATCTATCTTGCCAAATGTCATCGAACTGTCTTATTACAGTAACGGTATGCTGATGCATTATATCTTGGATAGTGTAGTCGGTGAGTAAAGTATAGGCCTTTTTATTTTCCTATTGTGAAGAAAAAGTTCCCCTTTAGCCAAATTGAATTTCACAAGTTTTGGATTCCTTTTTCAGTTACCGCACTGTATGGAACTTTGCATTCTCAGATCAACGATCCTCAAGCAATAGCAAATAATAATATAACTGTACTTCAGGACACTTTAGTGAAAAAGGCTTTGAAAGTTTGTGACATCCTTAAGTATGAGTTTATATTTTGTCGGCCTTGCCAAGACTTGGAAACTTTACTCGTAGAAACAATAAACAATCTTACTACGACGAGTATAATCACTATGAAAGAGGTGGGTTCAATATTCTGCATTCTGTTTCATTTCACCCAATGGATCTCTCAATTTGAAATATTTCAGGATGCTTACACGGAGGGAGAGCTATGGAGCAGAAGATATGCCAAGAATTTCGACGACAGTTCAGATGAAGAATATGCAGTCACTCACAGAACAAGAAACATTGAATACAAGGTACAACTATTTCACTTTGTAAAGAGAATAAAATATAGAGATGAAATAAGATAAACAGTTATTAAAATTACTATTTTTTATTACTTTCAGCTGAATTTAGACCCCGAATATTCGAGGCGAATGGAATTCCTTCACACACTATTACGACCTTTCATAGACACTTATACTATGAGCGCTTTCACATTGCGGAAGCTTGTAGGAAGGACGTTAACCGAAAGAGATTTATTGTACGAAGTACTGGGTGAGATTAAGACGAGTTTGGATCGTGGTATAGTTAATTACGGTGAGAGATGGTTAATTTCTATTTTTTTCTATACTCTGGTAGTAGTTCATTCATTTATTCTCAGCCATTTGACTTTAGAATCGTTTCTATAGCCAGTCGAGGTTCACAAATTTTTCTTCCCACTTCTAAACCTGCCTTTATTCTTTACACAAATTGAAATTGTCCAAAGCTGATGAGAAATTGACATATCATTTCAGGGGAAAGTCTCTGCGTCGATCCGATAAAGAATTCTTTCAAATTGTTTGAGAAGTGGGATGTTTTGGAGTGCCATCCTCAAGAGAATGTTAAAATATATTACCTCAAGGAAGAATACGACAACGACAAGTCAGCCAACCAAATATATGAAAGTGTCGCAGCTTTCAAATGGACTAGAAATATCGAGTAGCTAACATTATTGAAAATTTGGTGATAAATTACATAAGATTTATAAATTTATTACTTTACCATTCTCTTTAAGCTGACAGCTTCACTGTGTCTCTATTGAGTTTAATGTACAGTGGATTATAAAAGCTCGGTCATAGTCTTACATCTGTTTGAACTTTTTGAAATTAGCTGTGTAACGGTTACACTATCTTCAAACGATATATGTTACATAATCTAAAGAATAGTACAGTCTTATAATCAGCCAAACCACTTGAGTGATCAGTCTTTTACACTCCGCTGTGTAATTAAATTTCGAGACGAAGTTTAATCAATTGAGGAGTTTAACACGCAGAGTCTTAGATTACTATTTATTTTATATAACGTGATGTGGGACCCTAACATTTGCGTTATAACGAAATTTCTTTCACTGTTAAAGCCCTGTTCGTTGTCGAATCAACTTAACTTCAAAATATTTCAAAGAAGCTAGAATTAAACCTATTATCATTTCAGGTTTATTGATTTATATAGTAGACCTATGATTGGCGGAAGATAATTATCAACGAATTGCAGTTACAAATTACCTATTCAACTCTCGACATTTCTATTTTCGTTTTTTATTTGAATTGATTTGCTCAAGTTATAGATAATTCATCCAGCTCCTAGCTATTTATTTTCGGCAGCTCACGTGGAAGAGTGAACTTCTCCATTCTGGAATATTGTTTAAAAACTTGAACTCTAAGCTGTCACATCCATTTTTCAATTAACTATACGTAAAACAGAAACATGATATTGTTAGATGTTAGTCTCTCAGTTTTTCTTTTCATTTTGCAATATTTTATTCATTTGCAAGCACAGCTTTTATTCTTCTTTTTCTACTATATGTAGTTTTATTTACAGGTAACACAAAACACACAAAGTTTGACAACTGAAAACTTATCATTATTGACATTTTTTTTTTTTACTAATCACGTTAATATTTCCATCCCAAACAGTCAAGGTACCCAATAGTCTGCGGCGTAGAATTAAAGGGAAAAATAGGAAGAAGAAAAATATAATAGGAAAAGAAAAAATCGAAAAGAAATTGTGATACGATCTGAGATATCTGACGTAAGTGTATTATAGTTAGCACGATATTACATACCACACACTACACACCTAATTTTAATGATTATTGAATATTAGTATCGTTATTAAAAATGATTATTATAACTAAACTAGCTACGATATCTTACGTGCATATTAAATAATTTTGTTATCTATTTGTCAGTGATGAAAAGGTGGGAATAAATTTATTATTAAAATGTTTTATATTTTTACTATTTAACGAACAGATCATCGAACCTAGATCTAAGGGAAAAGCTTTGTTATTCTGAGTATTATTCTTTAATATATCTACAAAACTTTACCTCTAATAAGTGGTATGATATCTCGTAGAGAAAGAAAACTCCAGCTATGATTAAGCCTGCATAGAGGAACTGAAAACCTCCGTGTACTTGAGAAAAAAACAACTTCTGCTCTCTCGTAAAGTTTAATCTATGCATCTTGATCCTTGTCTGCATTTCTTCTATATGCTTTATCCAGTATTCAACGAAACCTGTTTGCAGGATCAAAAGTAAGAACTTGTCGAAGGAAGGCAACACAGCGTGACCCTTGGCAAAGATCATTGTCACTCTATATGTCAAACTGGCTGGTAGTTGATGCACTCTCTGAGCTATTGAACTCATTTCGGATTTCTCTGTGTTCAAGTAATTTATGAATAATTTGTTTGTGAAAACCGCTTTGCCTGTAGGTATTTCTTTGTAGCATTCTATCACTGTCTCACAAGGCACGTATGTCTCCAGAATTCTCTTTTCTATTTCGTCCTCTTTGTCGAACCATGCTTCTGCGGTAGACAGGAAACCTGAAATATGTATGGAGTTAACTTTCAGCTGGCAAAGTGAAACAAAGGTTTATATTTTTATGTGTATAGCTACTTTGAGCGCATAATTTATCTCACAAAGTTTTAATCCTGATTTTAGAAGTTCGGATTGAGTTTGGATTCCCTCTTCTGTCACAGGATCGGTGAGAATACTGACTAGAGCAGTTTTGTAAACAACGGATAAATGCAGACTGAGAAATAACCAGCAGCCCCATATCCATCGAGCTTTCTTTGCTATCTTGTAGTCTGATTGTTCCCAAAGGCTCCCCCATACCCAAAGAATCCAATGCTTGGCTCCAGAGACCATCAATGATACCGCAGCTACACTCATTGCTATGGCTGAGGGCAACCAAAGCGAGGGAGGAAACGCATCAGTGATCCCAAACACGTGGATCTCATCACAGCAAGGAACAACCCAGACTAGACTATCCTGCGCAATTATTAACGTAGATAATTGAAAACTCAAGACTCTTTTGTATCCTTTTCTAAATAACATACTTATGAAAAACTCTACCTGAATGTATGGCATCGAAATTTCGTATAATTCAACGTCGTTGCTTAGAGGTATACGCGTGCCGGCCCAGGCCTCGGTCGCATACTTAACTGCACTCAAGTCATGATAAGTCGGGTTGATTTTTATACCGATTTTCTCGCAAACCATTTTGATTAGGTTGAGCTCAATAGATAAGTTCTGATCTTCAGCCGCATGATAGATAAAGGGTTCCCAAACATTGATGCTAACATTGAACAGGCAATTTCCAAATCTTTCTGGCATCATTCCTGGCTCTGTGTCCGTTTCTTTTTTGAATTGTAATTTCTTTGTAAATTCTCCAAGTCGTATGATGTTTTTTGCCATTGGAGGCCCGCACCAATTTTCTGGAAAGTAAGGCCGCCAGGTGTAAGCCTCTACTGTGTCTGAAAGTTTTATCAAATGAAATCAAAGCCCATTTATTCGCGAATAAACATCATTATTTCATACCCAAAGTATTGTTATGAATAACTAGCACGACGACTTTGTAAATGAACTTTTTCCACAGACTAGTCATTACAGTAGCAGCTTCTTCTCTGCTCTCTGCAGTGCTGATATACAATCCTCTCGGATTCCAGGTACCACTAAATTTCCCGAAATTTATCAGAGGCTGTAGTACTGTAGATAAATCAATGCCCAGTAGAAAGTATATATTTGGTTTTTGGTAGATAACTTGACGTGAATCGAAATTCCGCGCACCAAGGCTCACAGTGATTATGGTTCTCGTTCTCAGTTTCAAGAACTCTTTTAAAGCATTCGCAAAACAATTATTTTCAATGTTATTGTCGGTCAAAATACACAGAAGATTTTCACCTGGCATGTAAATCTCCACTATTTTGTCCACTATTGTTGCTAGTATCAGACCATTTTTAACTGAACTTTCTTCGTCATTTGTCATGAACTTTCTGTATCTGTTTATGCCAGTTTCCCCAAGATTAGAAACACTTTCACTATCAGATGAAGAGATAATGGTGATAAATTTCATCATGAGAAATAGAAATCCCCATGCCTTCATGGCGAGGACTTGCGAATATGTATACACACAGTATAAAATTGTGATAGCAATCTTTTATCACTTTAGCTTTTATCCACAAAGCTTTCAACCCCCATCCATTAGATGTGTATCAATTACCCAAAGTAACTTGCTTTCAATATCTGCTGTCCGACTATCTGTCTTCTGTATCAAACTGATGGCCATAAATCATGATCGTACTATGTAATACCTTTCAATTGATGGGTCAGCCACTAATGGACGATTTGGGTACCATGAAACTTCAAATATTCGATTAATGGCTTTAGAATCTATTATAAAATTATATAAGATATTGACTACAATATATATCTGTAATTTTCTTCCCTTGGAATGAATTACAGTTTATTCTTATCGCAAGTGAATTACATTTTGTAAAAAATAATATAAAATATAAAATACGTGTAAAATACGACATATAAAAGCCCACATGCATCAATGAGCATTACAAAATGCTTATAAAACCTCTCAGCGGTATAAAATATTACTACAACAAAAAATAATCTAGTATTTTACTGTTGCAGATATAGGATAGCTGCGTCGCATTCCCATACACTTTTCTCTATCTACAAATAAGGCATCAACTTTGGCCTTCAGGTCGGATTCCAGGCTGGCTCTTGTTCTTAGCAGTTGCTGATGCTGGGCTTCGCTCTGCTGCATCTTCATATGCATACCCCCGATCATACCATTGATTGTTTCTACTTCGCTGACCATACTGGTATGCGATTATTGAAATTTAATGCATTAATATAATTATGAATTTGCTGTATGTTCATTATAATAAATTTTTTAGGTTCAAACCTCCGTTGTGCATAATCACGGCATAGTTCAAGCTCGGGCCGATGTGTCCTGGCTTCTAGTCGAGTGTGAGCAACTTTTAGTGCCGAACTTTTATCAGCTATCGCTTTACCCATAAGTTCAAGGTTCTTCTCAATTTCAAAGATTTCTTTCTGGATCTGGGCACGGCAAATATTTATCAAGTTCTAAATATGGATTTGAATAAATTGTGAATAGTAATTTGATTCGCGTTTTCACATACCTTGTGTAAATATATTTGAAGCTTGCTTTTTGCCTCCAATATTTCTGCAGATCTACGCGCTAGAGCGTTGTTTGTGTTGCTCCATGCATCCCACATTTCCTGAGCTACACCGTTTATTGTTATTTCAATTTCACTTCGTAGCTGGCAAGATCTAGATCTTTCTGTCTGTGATTTTTTTACAGTACCGTTCGAAGCCTCAGCCCAAGATTCAGCTTCTGTGATACTGATTTTTAAAAGAATGCAAAATCTTAATTGAAAGTCAAACATTGGGAAAAAAGACGTATGTAGAAACACTGCTTCTTACCATGGATCATATTTTTCAATTCCACCATAATACTGCAGACCTCTACTAAAGTTATTCAACTGATGACACATGGTGTCTATTCCAAGCGCACCTTCCTTATTTTTCATATCCATTTCCAGTTGGTTTTGTGAGGCTCTACCATTTCTCAACTAATAAAATAATATCACAATGAAACATTATTTCCACATAGTCTTGACCATGGCCTAGCTGTTCGTAATACCTGATCAATACATTTGTCTGTAAATTGTTCGAGCTTCTTCTGACCATTCCTGACGGTTTCAACTTCTTTCAATAATGCCTGTTCAGTTTCATCGTGAACCAACTCTGTTCCTGTCGACAGAGACAATTTTTTAAATAATTTTTCAATCTCATAAGTCTTGTTTGTAGAATTAAATGAACTCGTATTTATTTTCTGTAATATCTGGTTTTTCTTGGCAGGGAATGGTTCATGATTACCTTTTCTTGATTCTCTGTGGTAAAGACACTCTTGTGCGATATGCAACTGTCCATCTAGATCTTGGATTGCTTTTTGCAATACCCTACGACACTCTTGCATTCTATCATTCTCCATTATTAAACGTTGCAACTCTGAAGCAACTTCATTTCTCCAAAATGATATGTCGGTTATTCTTTCCCCAAGCTTTCGACCCGTGTCTCGTTGCCCATCTCGAACCTTCTCATCAGCAACTCTGATGCAGTTAGCTCAACTTGAGATCAAACCGTAATTGATTTCTCACACAATCTCATAATATCTGAATATTTACCTCATGAGTTGTACAGTGTCACTACGAAGTCTTTCCGAATAATTTCTGTTAGAATCAGCCTCGTTGTAAAACCTGATTTGATTTTGAACCCATTCATAAGGTGTGTATCTGGTATATAACGCAGCACGTGCTGCATGTGCGGGGTTTCTTTCAAAACCAGTTACTAAATTAGGAAATTTTAAAGGCTCTGTCGCCATGCCAGTTGGAGTGTAACAAGGGTCGACTAGTTGATTTGTCAGGGGTTGTGAAGGCCTAAATAATAATATATAACATGTTTATGAATTTCTTGTCAACTCTACTTGGTAGGAAATTAATTAATCCTTTATATATTCCAGATGTTACTAACAAGGGAATCACTTCTACATTTTCGTAGCCTAAAGTTGGGCGCCATGGATGTGGTCTTGGTGTTCTGTAATATTCACCGGTTCTAACAGGAATTGGCGGACCAGATATCTGCTCCATGCAGGGCAGCGCTCTGACCGAACTCCATGGCTGGAGTTGCTATCCGAAGACGTATGTTCATTAGTTTTCAAAGTTTTAATAAATATCAACACTAACTCTATGAGGAATTTGGAGATAATTCTTATTTCTCTCACTGTGTACATAACGGTTTCCTGTTCTCTTTTCGAATCCTCTTTGATCGCTTCCATTGTATTTAATTTTACGTGAAATAACTTACAATTTTAGATCCTTTTTAGTTTGAGTATCATGAGTCTGACATTAGGTAGAAATAGAGGAAGATCTATTATCTGAGTGAGCTGTTCTTTAAAATTGTATTCATGAAAAATTCTTTTTCATTTATTTCTTAACAGTCTCTTCCAATTTAAACTTCTGCAGGCTGTAATTTTGTCTTTGAGAAAATATCAATCTTTTATTATCTTTAATTATTACGTGTTAATTATAAGCTCGTCACATCCGCTATGCACAAGAACGAAACGGGCGATGATTTGAATGTTAGTCCTCTGTGTAAAAAAAAATGGATATATCAGACCTGATAGTATTTTATCTGTAATAGATCGCAGTAGCTGAAGGAGTTCCCAATGCTGTAAAAGGTTTCAGGGGTATAGCTCAGGAAAGGAAAACTGCTGCCGGATCGTTGGATGTCGACAATAATTCGATAGAGTACGACTGTGTGCGTATTTCGCCAAGTTTTATGGAATTTAAAGATGCCTGCGAGGGTATGACCTTCCGCCAACTGTTCATAATCCAAAACATGGGCAAGCACAAGGCTCACGTTCGAATCTGTTCACCAAATTCAATAGTAAGTACAATCGTAATCAGCTATACTGGAGCTTGTTGAAACTAAAATAGTTTTCACCTACGAATGACAGGCATTCAAGATTAAGACACTGAAAGATGGTGTCTTTTTGAGTCCTGGATTGAGGATCCTGCGATGGGTACATTACTCGTACAAAAGAAATTCTGTATTACACACGATGATTCCTATCTACATTAATCGGAAATACATCGATTATCATGTTATCTGCACTTCAGCAAGGGCTTCCTTATCCATTGAACCAACATCTCTAGACTTTGGCCTGATAGATATCGGATCTACGTCTGGCATAAAGATGTTGACGTTAAAAAATGACGGCGGTCAAAGTATCAGGTAGTCAAGCAGAGATATCTAAGAAAAAAAATCATCCTTATGCTGATAAGTGATCAGTTAGTGATCTGAAATTCTCATGATATTTTTATTTACAAGATTTGCTGTAGACTTAGGGCCTAATGAAATGGATATATCGGTAAAACCAATGAGAGGAATTCTACGGGCAAGATCAAAGATATTCCTTCGAGTCGAGCTGATCGGCATAGAGGAAGGATCTTTTTTTGGAGAGTTTTGGTATGTATTAAAAGTATTAAATTACATTCTTAGATGTGTGAATGTATTTGTTTGAAAACTTAAGTATTATCTCTTATTTATTCTCAATGCAGGATCAAATCCAGCCCGAACATACAGGTGCCTGTGAAAGTGAATATCATCATTCCCCGCTTAGTGGTTTACCATCCAAACACGACCGGTGATTTCACTTTGATAGATTTTCCGCTAACATTTACCAACACTACGCGACATGACACAATAATTGTCAGAAGCTTATCAGCACAAGTTTCCAACTTTGTTGTTCTCGGAGAAATCGATAACGACTTAATACCTCTTAAAGTGAGTTCAAATGATCGATTGCTACTACCCAATTCCTTTCACGCATTTTATAAAATGATTGAAGGGCCATTTCATAGCAAATCAATTTGAAAAAACATCCAGCGTTCCAAGTCTTTACAATATACCCGCTCGAAGGTAGAATGGATCCATTTGAGGGCCGCGTATTTAATATCACGTAAGAACATCACCCAGGATAATTAGAGATTAAGTTTTTCTTTACTTCGGATTGACTTTAACGATTGATTTAGATTCTCGCCAACAGTTAAAGTCATAAAAGATACAGAAGAGTTTTCTAAACGTGATAGACAAGACTTTATGGTATTTATACGCATATTCAGAGTTCACTGTACCGAGGTCGAAGATATTGTTGGTACGTAGTCTCTTATATGATTGAGTCAAGCAAAAACTTTGCTGTCTAGCTATTAAATTTAAAAACCGTATTCTGCTAGTTATTCGGATACGTATTTGTTCAGGTAAAGAAATGAGCTTGGATGACCGAACTGAGGAACCACTTAAAAACGTGCATTTATGTAAATAAAAATCATCAATCAAGTAAATTAGCTTTATTATCATCAGGCCTCATTATTATAACATGACTTGTGCAATAACTTTCAGTTTTTCTCGTTTACTCTATTCACAGTACAACCAGACTCCGCAGAATCTTTGGAGATGTCTGATAACGAACCTCCAGAGTCACTGGGATATGAGACTGTTCGATTATGCCTGTATGGAGAGACTGAAGATGCTCGCCTGGATTTTGTACCGAACGAATTTCACCTCGGAGATATTGCTATAGGAGAAGCAGTACATCGAGAGCTTACGATATTGAACCCATCCAATTCAGACTCGGTTGCATACAAGTTTATTCCAAATCCTACTGCTCATTGTGAGCCCCCAGCTGGGCGAATAGAACCATCAAGAAGTCTCCAAGTTTCAATAACTGTAACTGGGAACTATAATAGTGCGTAGAATGAGACGATGCTTACTACACTTACGCAGCTTGTAGTTATTAAATATGCTATCTTACGTCACAGGCAAAGTCCCCGTCAAACTAATGTTTGACGTAGTTATCCGTACTTGCAATCTAACTAATTTGAAAACGTCGTATATGACTGCAAAACCTTGCTGGGTATTGGGCTGGTATAAATTGATTATTCCTCCCGGTAAAGATAAAAGAAGAAAAGCTTCTCCCGGTTAGTTGAAAAAGTATTCAGCTGCTACATTTAGAATAAGATATTAAATATTAATTAAAATTATATAACCAGAGCCTTATTTGATACAGGAGAGACACAAGCTTCATTGCAATATGTTACAAAAAAAGACCAACTCCTCTGCTTGGATTATAAATATGCGTTATCCTCAAAGGAAGCAATTTTTAAGTCTAGCCAACGGCTTTATTGGTCAAATTATATACGATTGAAGAGGACTGAAAAAGAAGAAACAGCTTTGAAACGTTTGACTGTTATTTCGAGGAATATACCAGATTGTGAGGATTTACTCACTGCTAAGTTACCAAAAATTAAAGAGCAGTCAATAGTGCAGAGAATGTTGGCTGAAGTGGCAGCTTCAAAAGTAGTTCACAAAGCTGATGATGAACTACTTGTACCACTATCCCCGCTGCAGATTTATAATGTAAAGATAGCTCCAACTGTTCTCACTTATGGGTCGGTTAGTGGTTTTCTCTTATTAGTTACACAGTAATTCAGTACTGATTCATAAATACCGTGAGATTCAAGCATTACTCGTTGATATTCTAGGTAGCGCCAAAGAGTACGAACTATCGTACTTTGCACATTGAAAATTTGAACGATTTTCCAGTTATGCTGCGTTTAATTAGCCGAGTATCGAAGGCAATCAGTTTTCCGAACAGATCTTTGATAGTTCTTAGGCCTGGATCACAGATAACTAACATAGTTGAATACCGAGCTCAGAGTATTGGAAAATTCAATACACACATTGATTACATAATCAATGACAATCATTCTTTTGCAATGACTATAGCTGCAAACGTTGTCCCCAAGTTTTTGAACCTTAACATACGCGAAATAACTTTCGGCAAACGATATTTGCCAAGGGAGGCTTATCATCCTCTCAGTTCCATAATTGAAATAAAAAACAAGTTGGATGCGACCACGAGTTTCACGTAAGCTTTATAGTTCATTGAATTAAGATGAAAAATGTTTGCGATAGTTGGTCACTTTTATTACAGTTGGGACTTACGACCGAATGTGAGTTTTTCAATATATCCAATGTCAGGAGAGGTACGAGGTAATCGTACTCTGTTTGTCGAAGTATGTTACGAGCCAAATGCTTCAAAGTCTAATAATATAGATGTTTTATTGACCTGTGAATCTGGTACATGGACAAATCTTAGATTAAATTCCATATTGAAAAAGCCAGATGTTGCTTTCATAAACGACACTCTTAACTTGGACCAAATACCTTTAAATGTGACTACAACTGCTATCGGAGTTCTTCATAATGCTGAGTTTACAGAAGTCATGTTTCAAGTTAATCAATCCTCATTGATTTACGGATGTGAAGTCTTTCCGCATCACGGCGTCATTTTACCGCGCAGTGTTCTCAATCTAGAAGTTAGTATTCGGACTTAATGAAGCTAGATTTTCACTTTATCAGTCTTTCCTTTTTATCCGCAAAGGTCAGGCTGAGATTCGACGCTTGTTTTAAATTCTCAATTACGATTGAAGTCGTAATAGAAAAGTGCCTCAAGCTGGAGTTCAAATTATTTGGTCAAGTAGAATATCCTATGTTGCAACTATCCCCAGAATCTATTACCATGGAACGAATTAGCACCGATGCCGTAGCCAGCCATTTTCTGACTGCCAGTAACATTGGAAAAACTGTTTTCAAACTACAATTTCTTTTGGAAGAATATCCCGAATATTGTGCGTCTCTTTCACCGCGTAGAACCGATCCTAGTATAGGTATTAAACTCGAGTATATTAATTTTCAGTAAAAAGAAATCTGCTTATACCTTAACAGAATCTCTATTGATCTTTACTTTAATCTCTAGAGAGCGAAGGGTTGACCATCTTACCAGGTGCCTCTGCTTCAGTTTATCTACATTTCATCCCGATTGACCTCGCCAGCTATTCCTTCTATCTACCAATTGTGATCAATGAAATACTGGGCCCAGTCTTGATTGAAAGTCCCAAGACTATTAGACCATCTGAATTTTTGGAGCCACGTGAAACGTACTATGTTCATTATGATGGAATTAAGATCACAGAATTACCACCCGTAATGCCGACAGTTTTCATAGGCTGCAGTGTTTCGGGACATGTTATATCGTTCAGTAAACATGTATTTCATTTCGATGTCATGTCAAACAAGGTGGAGTTCCTAATTATCAATAACTGTTAGTTTATTCTAATTCTTCATTCCCTCGGAGATTTTTCATCTAAAAGTCCGATTCTCTTGTAGGTCAAAGATGAATTACGAGTTTTCAACGATACCCATGAAGAAGTCTCGTTTATTATCCGCATTGATGATTTCTCTGAGTCTAAAAGCCCATTTTCCATTAAATGGTTATCTGGTGTTGAGCCAGCGATTACATCCTTTTCTATTGTGTGTACCTTGCAGCCTCAAGAACAGATTCTTTTTCTGATTGAATTCAAGCCTGTAGAACGGGGAAAGTTCGAAATAGAAGCTCCTATATTTATCAGAGGGAAGTCGGAAGGCAATATGTTCAACAGTCTTCTACTAAAGGGAATTAACTTTGTCCACTGCATTCTCTGCGATAAAACAGAACTGTACTTTGCCCCTGTATCACTTGACGTGGAAACCGAACAGAAATTAACATTGAAAGTTGGACAATGCCAGAATCCCTCGAACATTAAGGCTCTTGTGCTTAAGCCGACCAAATTCGTTGGAAATTATACCGATAATTGTATACAAGTCAAGTTTCTTGGCAGCAATTTTGTGACTGGTGAAAACAGGTAATAATGCTCAATTATGTTTATTATCACATCCCCTGACCTGGAATCCTATTTCTGTTTACAGTAACGAAGAACTGGAAATCGCTGTACTGTTTCGAAGCGAATTTCCAGTCGCTTTTAGCACAAGAATTGAGTTTCATGTCACAGATACAGTTGCATGTTCTATAAACGTTTGTGCAATTGCTGATAATTGCATTCTGACAACATGCGGCTTCCTGCGAGGAAATACCGAACTCGATAGTGTGGCCATGGGACAAGAAAGAGTTTCATTTCCATCTATAACTTCGCAAGAGGAAGACAGCTCCTCTTTAACAAAACAGGAATTCATTTTTCCCCGAAAACGAGTATGTGTATAAATTCTACCTTAATTGGGGATCAAAATAATTTTTAAACTTCACTAAGATATGATTTTTGATTCATTCTGTTTATATAGGGAGAAACTTTGTTGAAACTATTCAATGTTCATCCCAGCATGAGTGTGGTGAGTCAAAAATCGTTGAAGAGTCCTTTACTACAATTGAAAGATCAAAATGACGAAGAAAAATCTGATACCAACGATGACGTTGAGGTTGATGAGACTTCACTGAAATCAAAAGTGTCTAGTAACTTTCCCTCAGGAACTGATCAATATTCCAAATCGTCCAAAGCTGTGTACCCCTACTTTCCAATAATTACTAAGACAAGGTGAGTCGAGTAACAGGTATAAGGATTCAGATTCAATTATCATAACAGGAGGTTTATTATACAGTTTCCCAAGTTTTAATTTCATCTGTTCAGCGACACAGCAGATAGTCACATGCAGCGAACTTTGGCCGCTACTGAACAATGGATGTACTCTTGCGGGTTTCATTTCAATTTTTATCCAAGCATTGTTGAAGGCATCACTGCAGTATTATCCGGCCTATGTTCAAGAACGTCTGGAGCTAATGGGAGACAAAAACAGCGTACAGTTAGCCAGTCTTTTATCGATTTAATCGTCTCACTTGCTGGGCCCGATGTTCTTAAATACATCGGAGATACGTGAGTTTCTTCGCAAGGAGATTAGTTGATAGAGAGAAATAGAATTTTTTATGATTTTACTCTGTCACTGTACTTTAACGGCAAATTCTTCTGGTTCTTTCGGTAGCTCTCACCTGCCCGAAGATCCTCTTCACAGGGTGAGCTATGTTCTCAAGCTGTACGGTAATCTTCTAGAGTTCTTGGCCGTCCAAGGAGCATTTCTTCCTCATGTGAAGCCACAGTTCCTTCTCAGTTATAACGATTATTTGTTGAATGATATACAGGATGAATCTTTGGTGAGTTTTAATCGGTAACTGACCCGTAGAATTAATGGGAGCAATAAATATAGACTTGAAAATTGGGCTAATGAAGAATTGTTGAATTTTGTAGATAACAAATCATCCGTTATCAGAAACTGGGAAATCTATACAACAAGAAAAGATGTCCAGAGAGATGTTTCAATCTCGCAGTAAACAATGCTGGCTCGATGTAGCTTTACAAACTTTCAAGACTTTAGTTCTCAGGCGAATTAACATGAAAAATCTACAAGACAATATTAACATTTCTTACAGTCAAAAAAATCCAAGCACTGCAGGGTATGTTTGAAATTTGCTGATAGATTTTATTCAAGATGACGAAAAATACAATTTTTATGTCATTTGAAGAACAATCGTTAACTCATTTCTGTGAAACTATCTTTGATTGATTACGCTGTAAAGGTTTAATGAATCTTTACTGTTTTCAGTATACTTGGACATGTAATAAAGCCAATAAGCATCAAAGAGAACGCAAAGAACCACTCCAAATTCACAACTGAAGAAACTCTTCTCTTAACTTGGCTGCAGCATCATTTCGAGCAGCAAAGACTCGAGGGATGGATGAAGGACGAAAAAGTATCCCTAAACCCTCTTGAAAGCGGATATGTACTCCAATCACGAACAGTATCAAATTTCAGTAGTGATCTTGCGGATAGCTTGATTCTTATTGCCGTAACTGCAGCACATGCTCGATACCTGATTGAGGATCATTTTAAGAATATTTTTATCTCGCCACGGACTGTGGAAGAGGTAAATCGAAAATGAAATCATTATTCTTTTGCAATTCCTAGCCTGATATGCAATACTTCTATTATTATTAAAGGTTCATCATAATGCTGTGTGCTTAACTACCGCCTGGAGAAGAATTCGTCTTGGTTTTATGATCACACCGGGTCAAATTGCCAGACCTAACTGTGTCCAAATGGTGATGTTAGTCTCTCATCTTTTTTTAACGCTGCCAACTTTTATACCATGCCAAGAGGTGAAATTCTATACAATTTATTGCTAAGGTTTCAATCAAATGGCATCGGAACAGAGTAATTGTAAATAAAATTGGAAAATGTGTCTTGCAGATTCAATTCTGCTGCCCGTTAACTGAAACTGTTACTCGGCAAATATCACTCAACAATATAACCGAATTTCCTGTTACTTATGTTGTTGAGTTCATCGGTAATCAGATGGATTTGTTCACCGCTGTGATACCACAGCCAGTCTTCAAGCTCGAGGCTCGCAATGCTGGTAGCTTCAAGATTCGATATCGCGCAAGAAAGATCTCAAAAGCCAGAGGTAAAGTTAATCATTTATTAAAGTTCTTTGTTGATTATCCAAAGCCAGTTAGTATTGTATTTTTTAAACTCTATTTCAGCCTATGTTATCTTATGCGGTTCTTCCGTCGCTCCACACTTTGCACGAAATCAAGTATTCATTTTAGAGGGCTGTACTAGTTACCTAGGCATTACAAATAACTATGACATTGAAAGAATACTCTATAAAGTATGCAATGAGATTCTGAATATTCCTGTACCTTTTGGAGAGGCTGCGGAATATGATATTTTACTTACTGAAGAACAGCCAACAGTCCCTGGTTAAATGATTCATATATATTAATTCCTAATGAGTATATTTCTATATAACTAGAATTCATTCGTCAATGAGTCAATCTATTGATATAATGACTTTAGCATCCCTGAAACTGAGTAAATGGGCAGATTTGAAGAACAGAAAAGTACCGCGACGTTTATTTTTAAATCAGGAAACTATCATTGTGTCAGAAAATTCTCATCAAGTAGATCTATCGATCACGGTCGCTTGTATTGCACCTACTAAACGATCTTTTTGGATTGTGTTTGAATCTAAAATTGGTGATTTTATTATACAAGTTAGTTGCAGCAGTTTCACTTTCGCCCTTGAATACCTAATTCCTTCACATATTTAATACTCTTAACTTTTTTGTGGATATAATTATAGACGACTGTTGTTACAGATAAATTCAACTTCAAAGAAAGCAACTATGGATTACATGGCTGTCAAGTGGGACTGGGAAACCTGTACGTGTTTGGATTTGGCTAAGGGAATATCGAGTATCTGTCCATTAAATATTAAGCTACCAATTCCGACAAGAAACGTGCAGCTCTGGAACTGTGTGAACGAAATGTTTCAGAAAACACTCAATCAGCAGGAGAGTTTATTCTGGTCTCGACATTTAGGTAATTCACTAAAATTTACATGATTTATAATTATCTATCGATACATGCCTCAGAATAATATTATTCAATGTTATTTCACTAGAATGAACCCATTTGTTTTCTTGTTTCTTAAAATTAGATACCAATATCGGACTAAGACTTATTCATTGGCTCATGGGCGATTACCACGATTTAGCAGCCAAGGAGTTTATGCACATATTTAACACCTCTGTAACTTATAACGTTGAGACTACTGGAAATGAAAATCTTATTATGCCTCATGAATTCGCAATACACGGTGATTCTAATGATGATTGTATTAAAGTTAGGCATCAAATACTTTGATCATTATTCAAGAAGAATTTAACTGAATTTAAAGATTTTACAAGTATGGAAGCTTCTCTTTGAGAATTTCAGTTTCACTGCTTTTGGGGAATTACCTAATTCTGGTTGCTCCTTTCAGATGTAAGACCTCGAGAGAAAGTAATTCACATGCCTATTCATATCCTACAAACTACACCCCGAATCTATGCAACAACTATAACTCTTTCTTCTCCTGATGGAATGGAATACCGTACATATAAAATTAACTTTATTTGCGAAACACCGATTCCGCCAGCAGTTACTCCCGAGACAGATACTCGTATTAAAAAGAAATTTAAGCGGAATTAGATCAATCAAGGTAGACTAGACCTCGAATTAAAGAACTAATTCATTTCTACACTAAGCAATTGTTCAAATTATAAAATAACTGGGTATACAGAGATGACTTTCAATAACAGTTGTTTTATTATTAACTATGAGTTTATTACTTTAAAAACAAAATCATCATTTATCTTGGCCCTCCTCATCGCTAATCTCTCCACCATGATTCAAATCCCAATAATGTTCTCCATAGCCACCGTTCTTGTTGCCCCATCTCACCTACGGGTGTTGGTACGAACAGTGTTATACGATAACGAATTATTCATTGATTATTATTTTCTATCGGTGAAATATTTCTTACTTTTCCTTGGTGCCGGTTAATTTTCAAGTCTTTTTGCTCAAAACGTTGTTCCCACTCCTGCGGATTTTCGCAGACATGTCCAAATTGGATTTTGTCAGGAGTCTGTTGCTCCGCGAAAATGTCTCTATAATTTAAATGCCAAAGTTCTTAAAGTGTTATACTACATGAAAGTTAAAGAAATTAACTCACTGAAAGAATTGCCCCTTGTGTAAAAGCTGTGCAAACACTTTCCTTGGTAAATCAACAGTTGCCTCTTTCTGCACTGTCTTCATCCCTGTTCCAGAAATTCCACATTTTCGTAAAGACTATATAAAGATCGTGGATCACTTTACCTGCCACCGCCGTATCATCTGAATCATCTTCATCAATAGCCCTTCCTTTGATGCGAGTGATAAAAATTAAAAAATAAACGCAAACGTGTTTTGCAATGAGGACTTGCATCTCTGAAGGAGATTTTATCAGGATCAACGTGGCTCTTTCGAAGCACTGATGAAATCTGTAAGGTGAGGTATTTTTCCTACCAGGTAATATAACGATGAACTTTTTGCGCATTGATATGCTCTACTAGCTTCAATTCTGTGAAAGGCTTCAGTAGGTCGAAAGTTAGTCGTTGAAAGTTATCCTGAATAACTTTTAGAAGAAATGAGGATATTTGTTGGGATTATATCGAGCTAGGAATTTGAGATTGAATTGGAATGATTTTTTCGTATAATCATATTTCATCTTTATTGAGTAATCAGTATAGTGTGCGTGATCCAATGATTCAGCTATGACAAAATTGCTTTCAAATATAACTGGCGATTATACATTTCGTAATAAACTCGAGAATATTATTCAATTAGTAAGTGGTTAATCAATAAATAAATAACAGTAGGAGTAAAGTGAAAGTAAATATCAAATCTCCTATAAAGCATCTCACAGTCAAATTTAAGGCAAACATACAACGTTTTATATAAATATTCACTTTGTTCTTAGACAATACTACTAATACCGAATTTTTTCTTACATTTAACTTTTTTTCGGGTTTTTCTTTTGCTTTCGAAACTCCAAACAGTGAGATGCCCAATACCATAACAAGCTATAATCTTAAACTATTTTTCAAATAACACGGGATGTGTGTTCTTGGCGCATTTGATAACCGACTGAATTAATTTCACGAAACCGGTGTCTTTCGGCTTTTCCAAACCGCGGAGAAGCCTGTTCTTCATCACTGCCACAAATTCGCGATTACTCAGCTGACCGTCCACTGGAAATAGAGAAATATAATTCAGATATAGAATAGACAAAGAAATAGAAATTGGAATAGAAATAGCAGTCTGGAAGTTCTAGTTGGTCAATGTTATCATTTATCTACGTATGAATAACTCACTGTTTTCATCAAATATTGTGTAGACAACTTGGATAACATGATCGCTCAAATCCACGTGAGCTACCGTCTTTGCAACGTGCTTCAGAGTTGCTGAAACAGAGGGAAATAATCACTTTGAAATTATTTATAATTATATATGTAGTTCCCCCAGATAATAGTTCGAAATTTCTAAACGTTTTAGCATTTTGATAAGTTTCTGATTGATTCCCATTTCCGTACCTTGATCGATCGATGCTCCGGCTATGTGGTAGAAGGTCAAGGCAGTGTCAACGTCATTAATGTTGTTCAAGAAATGAAAGAATCTCAGATAATCTTCCTTGCTCACACCTTTCGGGTTTTCTCGGAAACTGAAATACGTTGTAATGTATAATTAGACAAGAAAAATCAATGAAGAATGTTCATTATAGTAATAAAACATAGATCCTTACGTTTTTTTAACTCGTTTTAACATTCGAGCCTTCTTTTTCTCCGGGTACCCTGCATACGCCAATAATAGCTCGGTGAAATCTACTTCAGATATATTTCCATTTTCATCGGGATTTCTACGCTCAAACTATAAATAGAATCGTTCAATATGTAATTACAAGTCATAAATTTCTTTGAAAATAAATAATCGTAGAATGAAGACCTCGAGGCTGAGTATCTCTTTCTGTAGCTGATGTTGAAAGTCTAAAAACTTCTCTATAGTTAATTTTTGCTTCATGTTAGGTCCAAAGAAATATGTTGTCAGCGCTGAGTTGACACCCTGTGTAAAAAGTACAAAAATGATGTTTAAAATCAGCAAGGTTCGAAAATCTGCAAGAGTTAAAAAGAGAATTATGGGCCTAAAATCATACTTCATACATTTTAGTCATCCCATTTATTACCTTGAATGTATTGCCAGTGTTTGCGTGGTCTCTGTGACGATTACCGATGCTAGTTTGCTGGCGAATCAATGTAGCTACTTTACCAAACTCATCCGAATCAACATCACCGTCCCCGTTCAAATCAAACATACGAAAAGCTATTTCGAAATGACGTCTTGAAGCTGGAAGTATAATAATAAATTTAGTACTCGGATTAACTTGGCTGAATATCATTAGACAATAAAAAATCAGGTGAAGAAGATCTATACTCACTTGATAGCACAGTCAGCAGAAATATGTAATCGGAGAAGGTGATCAGTCCCGCGCTTCCCAGTTTATAAAATATACTGTCCTCGTCTAGTTCCAACTCCAATTTAGTGTGAATATTCTAATAACATTTGATGATTTCAGTCAGCCAGTGAATTCTCAAGATAAATATGCTGTTTATATTATTGTTAATAATCAATTAGTTGCCTTTGAATTCATACTATTCAACATACCTTTGGATCGTAACGCTTGTACTGATCTAAACCGAGTCCTGAAACACGATGAAGAAATTATTATCGATATTTATACAAAAATATCAATCCTTTAATCATCAGCAAAGCTGATTATTAGTGTAAAGGCTAAAGCTGTGTTCATACATGCGTTAAAATTCTAATAGAATACAAATTATGTGCAGAATTTCTTTATTGTTTTCTGGGATAAAGCCATCACCCTTGTGTGCAGTGAATAGTAGTTATTGTTTACAATAAGATTTAATAATAATTACAAAGAAAGTAAATGAAAGTAAAGAGCTCTACTGTCTATTTTATTTGCAAAGAAAAGAATAGAAATTTGTCAAAACGGTAATGAACAATAGATTGTAAATTACCATCGGGCTGCTTAAGGCCGGGTGTCATTGACCTTAGGAAATCGTCGGGGGTCATAAACACCTCATGAGCATCGTTGGCTGGATTTGTAACTTGAAGAGTAGCAAAATAGCGAAACACTTTATCAGGGGTTGAAAAATGCCTCATTCGGTTCTCATATTCAATAATCTGTTCATCAATAACATGGGCATTGGTATTTTCTCCAAATCTTGGGAAGTGTTATAATGATAGAAATCGAGCGATTTTATAAAACTTTGCGAGTAAATAGAATGGTTAATTTAAAAAATTGAATTATCAGGCTTTGAATAATTGAAATCTTCCCTTATTTCAACATGCACATAAGTTGGTTAAGGGGGATAGGCACTGTGATAAATTGAAATTTTTTTTCCTTCGCATCAATTTAAAGTATATACTTTCGAAAATATGTGAGTCAAATTTTGAGTAAAAATTCAGAAAATTGACTGAGTTACAGTCACTTTAGTCAGAGCAGGTAGACCGACATAATACATAATTTCATATCAAGAACAATGCAACAGTGGCTTTCCCCCTTAATCAAATTTGAAGTGATAAAGTATAGAAATTTAAAATAACTGTACAAATAAATGATATCTGCTGTTAGAGAGAAAAGAAATTGATTATAAATTCTGTAGAATAGAGCTCTTCAATTATTGAATAGAAAAAGAGTTTGGTATATACATATTTTGCTGCTTGCTGTTTAGAGTAAAGGCATTGAAGTGAAACGACTCAATGTACAAAATGGTTTAAAGATTATATACCAATGGTTGAAAAGCGAGTGTATAATATTAAATCTTATCAGAGACAGAATTTTAAACGCATTTATCCACACCGTTAGTAAGCTCCATAGCAGGAATTGATTTGAATGATGGTTTAGTATATCAGTTCTAGGCATTTTTAATCAGTAATCATGTAATGCACGGTTCTCTTGTTACAAATGACCATTAAATACCAAATTGTTCATTTCTAAGGCTTGGAAAGAAACTAAGAGATATAAGAAAGTATAGCCAATCAGTTGAGGAACTTTGAAACTATGTTTTTCTTTGTTCCTCTCTGCAAATAAAATAGAATAAAATACTTTGGAGTAAAAATTAAAGGCCTAGAACGTTTGATAAATATCTAATTGTCATTTGAACTTGAATTCCCATCAAGGAAATTTTTAGACTCTGGATTTTACCATCCGGTTGTTTCATGCCGGGTGTAATGGCTCTTAGAAAATCGTCAGGAGTCATGTAGACTTCAGTGCCTTCCAGACTAGTTATTCTTACTGTTGCAAAGTAGCGAAATATTTTATCTGGAGTTGAATAGGCGCGCATCCTATTCTCGTATTCTATTATCTGTAATAGATCTGACCATCAGCTATAAATATATCTAAAACTAAATAGAATATCAAAGAATAAAGTGACAAAAACAGTTCAAATTATAGTTACTACATTCTTTATTCAATATATTGAACAGAATCATTTCTGACCTTACGATCTCTGAACCCAACTTTTTCACGCTTATGTTTTTTCTTCTTATTATCTTCGTGCTCCCCTAATTCTACTATCTTGCTATCATTATCTTCAGTCAAAGCTTCTGCCGCGTCCACTTTGGGCATCTTAGGAGTTTTCAATCTGCAACGAAGAGTTTAGGTTCAATTTCGAATTGAATAAGCAAATAGTCAGTGATATAGTCTCACCGCTGCCAGTCAATACACGATGCTATCAATGAAGCGGTAAGGAACCCTAGCCAAAGAATTTTCAGTAAAGGAACTGGCTCTCTCTTGTGGCCAAAATTTCTGTAGCTTCTACACTGCGGAATATCAACCGCCACGGCTTTAACCTCGCATATCTGAGTCCGCGGGGTAGATAGAAGATGAGATGTACAGCGGGGAAGCTTTTTAATAGAGTAATGCCTCTGGGAGGAGTAAATCAGCCTCAGCAAAGACATTATCGTGCCTTTTGGGCTGGAAAAATAAATAAATGAATAAATAATTGAATGAATAAAATTAATAGCTAGGTAAACTAAAGAGAAGAATAATTTGATTTGATAGTTATTCCTTACGATTAATCCCGCGGGGTGAATCGGTTAAATGATCTCTTATTATTTGTTAACCTAAAAAGTCATCTTTTTTTTAAAGTGTCTTTAACCACTGTTACCAACCTCGCAAGCCGAGTGGAAAGGGTTACCAACGTTATAAATATTTCGGAATATTAATATTTATAAATATCGTATTTGACGATAGACGGGAATTTTGTAGATGATTATTTCGTTTTCCTATTTTGTGGATCATTTTTTACATCGTGGATTTTGGGACAGGAGTTCATTGAACTTTCAAAGTAGTGAAATCACCGGATCAGCTGACAGCGACCCTATCTACCAGTCATATTTCATAATTCAATTTTCAATCTGCCCATGTGGTGTTCGCTGTCGGTCTTATGCCAGTTCCATAGAATTCGTTTACTTGTTATTCGAGTGAATAAAGTGCATTGAATAATTATACGAATATGAATTATTGTACAGTTTGTGGCGGTACCGAGTTCTACAAGGAAGCCGGTTACTATTTTTGCACCGAGTGTCAGACACAGAATGAGGTTAGGCTATACATTGTTAACCTCAAAACACCGCACATGGATCAATTTCTGATCAAAGAATATCATTGAAACTTTTATTCTACAGGATAAAAGAGAAGAAATATTAGAACTACGATTAGAAGGCACTCGCGTAACGAAGCGAAAGATTCAGCAAAGCAAATCGGATAAAAGCGGTACGTATTCGTCAGTAATAAAATGATAACGATGAATATGATTCTCCAGAAAAATCGGCGATATAAAACAGTCGTTATTATTGTCTAGATCATAGAATTCAATGGACTACATGGGAACAGTATAATTTCATTCTCATTGGTCTGTCCGACGAATTAATAGAGCTTGGCGTTACTTCGGAGGTGAAATTAACAGTCCTTCAATTATGGGCATATTATTTAGGAAAAATAGAGATAGCGTTCACTTCTACGGAGAGAAAAAGGATACCAAAACTGGCACGTGGTTTTCATAAAAAGTTAGTTCCTGAATGCCAATAACCGTCGAATGAAAAATTTTACCATGGTACTTTATTCGCAGACTTGAATTTACGCCTAAACTTGTTACCTGTATTTTCAGGGACGCTGATATTATCTATGGAAAAGTAAAGGCACGCAAGCGTAAGCGTAAGAAAGCTACAAGCAATTCTTCCCTTGTATCAAGCCAGCCAAGCGAGACCAGTTCTGTTAGAGAACTCAATAAATATAAGGTCTGCGGATTTTTCAAAGCTGGAGTAAACTCACTTCATTTGGAAACTCAATTCTTATTCTTTTCTATTCAGAGGCTCATGATCAACGAGGAATACAACAGACTTGCAGCTTCCCAAACATCAGACAGCGATGCCACCAGCCTTGCGAGCCAGAGTTTAATCAGCGTTCGTTCTGGTCATAGTCAGTCTTCTGTGAATAAAGAAAAGTGTGTTTCAAATTTTCGTCTTATCAATATAGAGGAAGAAATTTTCATCGAATTTACATAGTTTTCTTTGTTTTTTACTACCACTTACTATTAGTTTATCTTTTGATCGGATCAAAACCGGTAATCGTTTTCCAGGCAATTCACATACAGATTTTTAATCCTTATCAATAATCTCTCTCTTCGTAGACTGAGATACAGCAATCATGCAAAAAAAGAGATGAAAAGGATGATGCAACTATCTAAAAAATTACCCATGGGCCAGAGAGTAAAGTATCAGCAGACACACATGACCACAAAGTACAGAACTGGTCCAAATGTCATAACGCCAATGAAACTATGGGCTATTCTCTATATAGCTTTGAGAATTCACAATCAGGATATACACTTGGCAGATATGCTGAGGTGATTAATTGACAATAGTAATAGACAGTTCTACGATTTACATACAAGGAACATTAATTTTGCCAAAAATGAAACATCTGTTGCTTAGAATAACCAGAATGAAATTTTTCAGGTACGGAAGAGAGGGACACTTGTCTTATTACAGATTGGACCATTTGTTACCAGCAGAAATGACTCTGACTGATAACGATGTGAAACTTTTGACCCAGAACAATGAGATAACGCACAGAGGGATGCGGAAAACTTGTTCGGAGATTGCCAAATTTTTATCGGTGTATGAAATAGTTTGTCCAGATTTAATGCTGCTGATTAATCGCTACTGTAAAGATCTCAATTTACCAAGTAGGTTGAATCGAAAGCGGATAAAGCCGATAGATTTATATTTTCAGCCATTATTGAATAAAAATGATTTCTTCCAGAGAGAATCTCTATCTACATTGAAAGGCTCATCGCTCTTTCACCTCCGAAGATGAGTTTCAATAAACACGAACCATCAATTCCAAATTATGAAGGAAGAGCCATGGCATTTATCATAGTTGTGTTGAAGGTGCTGTTTGGAATAGATGGCATTACTGAATATGAGACGTGCAGGATAGCTGAAAAAATTAACAGGTAGGCCATGACAGAGAGGAGTATATTAGATTGATTGAAATCATCGTATAAGCCATGGAAATATTCTCAGTCAAGTTTTAATTCGGCACCAAATTCGTGGCGTTATTATAAAAGTTAATTTCTTAAAATTTAAACATAATTCGACTAAAAACTCTGAAAAATACTGCTTGAAAATATGAATAAATTATAAAATAATAAATCTGAGAAAGAACCTGAGACATGCCGACTTCAAAACTCTACAAATATCATTATCGCAACAAACCTGTAGAAGAAAGAGGTACTAAATCTATTCGTGAATCAAATACACCGACCCCAGGTAAATCAGGGAATGTTTGTATAATTGTACACGGAGGTATTGGCCAGTGTAGCGACTCGATTGTATGCGAAAAGCTTGATGGGTGTAAAAAAGCAGCTGCCATTGGCTATAAAAGGATTATGGATGGTGGAAATGCTCTTGATGCAGTTGAAGCTGCTCTATGGTGGCTTGAATGCGATGAATCATTTAACTGTGGATACGGATCAGTTTTAAATCAACTAGGTCTGTTTAGACCGATCTTGATTCTGTCTCAACTCTTTGCTGAGTAATTATAAAATTCAGGATGATTCATTTCACAAAGGTGATGTACAAATGGACGCAAGTATCATGGATGGAGACCGACTAGAGATAGGTTCCGTCGCAGCTGTCTCAGACATTGAGCATCCGATTAGTTTGGCTAAATTTATTCTGGAAAATTATCCTAACACTATTATTGTCGGGGAAGGTGCTAAAAATTTATCAAGATGTACAAACACGGGTTGGATCTCAAAAGGCAACATGGTTTCTCCAAAAGCCATGCTTGCTCTCAATTTATCTAAAAATTGTGACCCTGAGCGTGTATACAATGTCGAGGATGTTGAACGAGCAGATTCACTGAAAAGTAACAAACTCACCGTAATTTTACATTCTTCATTCTCCCTGAATATCAAATTAAACATAATTACGACTGCTAGAAAGCTGGGGAACTACTGGCTGTGTCGTTTGGGATGGTCGTTCAATGGCGGCAGGTACAACGACGGGTGGTTTGACTGGAAAAATGGTTGGTAGAGTTGGAGATTCTCCGCTTCTTGGCTGTGGCACATTTGCAAATAACTTGGCTGGGTGTTCTCTGTCTGGTCACGGAGAGACAATCGCTAAACTTGGACTCTCTCGGAACGTCGTAACTGAAATTGCAGAGGGTTCTTGCCCCGAGGATGCTCTAAGGGTTAATATAGACTCAATGCATCGGCAAAGCAATAGAGAATGTGGCGGAATTGTACTCAAAAGAAATGGGTGCTGGGGGGTGTACTTCAATACACCAAGAATGCCTTACGCCGTTGTGAAAAAAAATATTGTCACTTTTGGAGCCGATCTCTACGAGAAAAAAACAGAAAACTATTTTGATCCAGATTTAAAGTTGCCAAAGTGTAGATGCCAATGAAGAAAACTTAACAACGTATAAATAATTGTTTAAATCGTTTTATAATTCTTTACTAAACTGTTAGGACATTGTTTCAACTTTAGGACTATTGTAAGAAACGTTTGGGGTCTTGATATTAGATTAAAAATTCTATTTCAAAGTTTTTTCGTCTTCATGATTGCCCAGAAGAAGGAAATTGATAATCTTTTATTTTATTTCTAGGAAAATGAAGGCTAATGATCTACATTCGAAACTATTCAGCTTCAGGGAGTGGCAAAGATACATAGAGTGCCGGCGCAATATTTTGATGCAAAAACATTTTCCAACTAAATTTAAAAACGACTCGGATGGATTTGGGAACACAGAGCTATATGTGAGGTTCATAAAGTCTGCTCTATCGAGGAGAGAAGAAAAACCAGAGATTAGAAATTACAAGAACATGATCCCCAGAGACTTGACTAACGCTATGGAACAATGTATCGTCAGGCTCGGAGAAAGTTGCGGAAATTCAGACCACGTTGAGATATTCCCACCCTCTTTGACTCCGCAATATTCATACTTGGAACAACTATTGGAAAATCCTATGTACGATCTTCCAGATATATTGAGGAGTAATTTCAATGATGCTAAAACATACTACTTAACAACGCCAGAAAAGTGAGTAAAATATTATCTTTCATTGGAATGTCCTGTGGTTCCGCTTTCTAAGTTTGGATACAGGAATGAAACCTGAAACTCACTATTTATGTATCTTATTACAGATTGATTAAATTAGCTGCTAAGTATGGGATTGAGATAGAAACTGTAAAGTCTAGACTGCATTTCGTTGATAAGTTCGTGCCTCCGTTTGAAAGATGCAAGATGCCGAGCTTGAAGGAATGGAACGAACCTGTTACGATAACGAACTGCAGTAAGAACAGAGTTGAAGAATCAACTGTTTGTTTAAAAAGGCAGGATTCCCAAAGATTCGAGCTCAATCGAGTTAATCAATCCTACTATGATGCTATTCAAGAAGAACTGAGGACTAATAATAAGAACAAAAAGACTCCCAAAAAAGACACGTCCATAAAGCTTTTTGGACTTGGAAAATCAAATGAAGACGACTCTGACTTTGGATTTGAAGAAGTCACCCCTGAAGGAAAGCTCGCGGTTTCTTCTTTCCATGATTCGGATACTGATGACGAATCAATGGTTCATTCCAGCCAGGAAAATAATAGCATCAATGGGACTACCAGTCTCTCCTTTTATCAAAAGTACAATCTACAACTTCCCGATTCTCGCAGAGATTGTAGAAGCGAATTCGTTCCAAAGAATAAAAATCAAGAATTGACTAGGGATATCAACGGCAGATTCGTTGCAAAGGATTCAGTTAAAGCTAGGAAAGAACCGGTGGTCTACAAAACACCTCGAAAAGTAAAGCCTGATTCAAAAAACTTTGAGGATAGATATCTTCCATTTGAAAATAATGTTAAGTTAGAAAGCAGCGATGAATCTCTCCATAGAAGTACTGTGTCGGATAGTTCACAAAAGTTGTTTTTATCAAGCGAGGATTATTGGATGTACCACTGCGTTTTTAGTCGAGTAAAGCCCAAAAATTTTGAATTTTTTGAATCAGAACTACCAACCAATTTCCAATGGTTGTTAAACGAGTGCGCAGACGTTATTGAAACATCGACAGAAGATTTATACGAGCAAGTTTGCCTGGTTGAGACCTATTTCGCCGATATTCTAAGACCTGCTGACTCGAAACGTGGTTCTAACGAGTTTAAAGATAATCAAGCTAAGATTAGGATCTGTAAAAAAAAATGGTAGGCCTAATTTTCAACGTCAGTTGATATTCTATTTTGTCATTAGGCAGGATTACAGGAATAAAGTAAAGAAAAACTGCATCCTCAGGATTTGTTTAGAGTTTATAAACAGTTTAATGATCGATACATAATAAGTCCAGTTGTATAAAAGCAGATTTTGTACTCTAAATTGAAGAAGAATAAGAAATGGTTAACAATTTATCAATAAATTAATATTCTCGTCTCTTTACCATCTTTAAACAATCATCTAATAATAATGGTGATTAAATAAATCAATTCAAGTCTCCCGCGCGAGGGGTGATCCGCAAAACAGTTGAGTTTATCGCCGGTAGATGGCGCCGCGATCAGCTCGAGCGCAACTGTTGCACGGTAAAGTGTGGGTCTGTGCGGTACCTGTCAGTGCCTGTCAGTCAGTAGTAAACACCAGTTATGGTGGAATGGTTCTAGGCTGTAGTTCGCAGTTCGCAGTTCACTGTTATATTTTACTGAGTGTATCAATAATAGAATAAAACTGTACACAGTGCATTGTGGAAGCCAGTTAGTGTAAGTCGGAAACCTGAAACCGGCAAATTCAGTTGCTAGTTAAGAATAATTAACGGTTGTTCATTAACTGTGATTTCATGTTAAAGGTACCCCACTGTGTTGTTGCGAGGATGTATTTAACTAGCGCATTTTAGCAAGATATTTTGTGATTCGTGGTGCCTGGATTTCTCGCCCTCTCTATATCTACTACCAACACATACCTAGATACTCACTCCTCTTCATCGATGGTAACAATAATTGTGAGTATATAATTATATACTCAAACGAAACAATCATTAACATTATTCCCAATTGTTCTGTCTTATTTCTTCTTTATTAATATATGAGTATGTATAATGTGTACACTGTATATCGTAATTTAAAAATATTTCCCTGGTCCTTTGATACATGGAAACTGTAGGACTATTTGTTTATTCGTGCGATAGAAATCGAAGATTCTGTTTTTTTTTTTTTTCAAATATATTTTCGATTAAATATTATTGTGTCGATCAGCTTTTTTTTCTTTTTTTTTTTTTTTTTTTTTTTTTTTTGTATCGGAAGGTTTGAAGTGCAACGATCTTATTATATACCAAGGTTTACGACCCGGTTACATGTATTCATTCAACTATGTATAACGAGTGAAAATAATCTATAAAACTATTATACTAGATTATTCATTAATTTATTATTAACTTTTACAAACGGATTAAAGTTTACGAATAATATATTCAACTTCGAGGGTTTCGTTTCCCTAGTATGTAGTTATAGCCAACTCTTGGATATCGTGTAATTATTGCACCGTTTAAGAAAGGGGAGAATGGAAAAAAGGACGAAAAAGAAAATACGTTTAGGACATAAAACCGAGAGATTATGGTGATCAATAATCGCTTATAGGGCGCTCTGCTACCTTGTTTTTTTTTTTTTTTTCTTTCTTCTTCTTTTGGCTAAATGTTTTAGTCGTCTCGTGTATTTTTTTTTTTACCCCAAACCCGAACCCAAAACTTTAACGTTAAAGCTTATAGCGATAGCTATCGTTTCTTCATCGCTTAGAATGATCCCATGTGTTTCTCGTAATTATGGATATAGGTATAATATAAAAAATCTTATTTTCTTTATTTTCAACGCGTGCAATTACATGTATAAACTATTCTGTCCGGTGTATAAGCCTTGTGGTTTTATATCATGCCGGGTGTCAATCTCTTCGACGATCTTTCTCACGAGTTAAGGAAAAAAAATAATACGCGATTATCGCACGCGCGCACTTCTTCTTACCCCATTTATGCGAATAATCTTATCCTTAAAGGAGATGTACTCGTTTATTTATTTACGTATAACTGCATTATAATAATATCTTTATAGCCTGCAGCGGGAGAGTTTATATATAAATCAAAGGAAATGAAATATCAATAAGCTACGATAATCACATAAATATCTATCGTCTGAAATTCAGTCTTCCCGAATATAAGGCGGAAATTCATTTCTTAGGTGAAAACTCTTAGCGAACTTGATATGCTTTGAGTTCTGTAAATGCATGCGATCTACGTATTGGTATATACGTGTGTACTACATAGCATACATGCTATATACAGGTATAGTTTTAGTAGTTATTTTAACGGTACATATAGCTACTATACCACGTACCAAACTTTGTTGGGTAAACGTTTACCGAACGTCAAATTATTCCTCAATGTTGAAACACTTCGCGATCAAATTCTACGACGTCAAATTTTTTCTCGCGTCTTTTTTCAGTATATTCAGTCGGTTCCTTCTGTTCCCTTTTATCCACTTCTATTTTATTCTATTCCCTTCGTTTCAGGCGAGTGCCTTCATACTTTTGGTCAAAATATTACGATTCGTCTCGCGATACCCGCGGGTTATATACAGTATAAGGCTGTTAAAATATGCATCCGCGTATACCTCGCCTATAGAAATTATTCATTTTTTCATTCTGCTTTTATCGCCAAATATTATTACAGCTGAAAAAATATACCTATTATATAATTATATTCAATGAATTTATCATATATTTTGAAACATAACTTTAACTCTACTATACGCGCCTCTGTATGATATGTACGATTAAATATCTTGTCTGAATTTTGGATTAGTTTTCACGCGAACTATATTAATGTCCAATTATACCGTTATATACCGAGTAGTTGACGGATTATCGATATTTCGGACATTAAATGGATACTGAAACTGGGAGCTTTAGACCGTGATTCGTAATAGAATAAATTCGAAATTCGAAATTCGTCATATTCGTCCCTAGAAAATTATTTTTCATTTATTTACTTTCTTATTATTTTTCTAAAATTCAATTTATTTTTTTCTTTTTATCTCATACACTCGATTCTTTCGTATAAATATCTATGTGCATTACACTGCGTACCGATGCGATGCGATGTCTTTATTCGCTCCCGTAGAATCAATATAAAGGAAGGGCCGCCCGTCGTGGTCCTAAGGTATATCTATCCTACCTATACCTAACTCTATATACTATACTATATCTAGATATATAAGATATTTTGTACCAACGATGCTGCGGACATACGGTATGGTTTTTTTTTTGTTTGTTTTTTTTTTTAATAATTTAATCGATTATATATGCATTACATGAATTAAATTTACATGTATACTCTGGTTTATTCTAAAAAAAATTTATTTCTATTCACGTATGTGCGTAGTAATATATCCTATTGCACAAATCGCATCCTTCAATAAAGTTTGGTTTCTTTTTTCTTCTCTTCTTTTTCTAATACCGCGAAAGTGTTACGTGACGATGTAGTATATAGCAGGTGTATTTATCAAGGGCTATGTATTTATGTATACCGCAGGCGTAATTGTTTGCAATAAATTTCGCGACGTTATGTATTACATATTTCGGTTAGTTCGCGTCTTCGAAGGACAAGGACGATTTTTATTTCCTCGTTAAGGTCGTCACGTTCATTTCTTATACATTATTTTTTTTCTTCTAATTATTTCTCCCCCTCTTTAATGTGTTTTTTTTTTTTTTTTTTCGTTTTCTATTTTGGGTAGGGGTTATTCTTGAGATTCTGTAACGTGACATGGTTTCGTATACGAAATTTTAGTACCTATACTCATTTTATATTTGGTACGCGGATCGCCTTGACCGAGTCAAGCGAAAACAATGTGGTCAACGGGTTGTACGCTTCTGATTAAATTATTTATACGTATAATTTATTGCATGTATGTGTGTAGCACTAGCTATGTAGCTATACACAATACGCATTAATTTTGCATAAACTATTAGAAATTGTTACTTGAAGAAACTACGTGTGACACTGAGTGGGAATGTATATGCCAATCTATTGTATTATCTATACGCGAGATCCATATAATTATCAGTTTATATTTGGTATATAACGTCGCTGTGATTGCTCAGATTTAAAAGCAAGCTACCTTGTAAAAAAAAAATTTTTTCTTCTTTTTTGATAAGGTGAAATAACTATCTTTTTTCAAATTCAAAATTTGGTGGTGTAGGTATTACTCAAGGCTATTAGATACATATATATATATATATATATATATATATATTTATATATTTATATAAGGTAATTCCTTTAATTGCTAATTTAGTTACTACTTCGTATAACGAGATATTGCAGACCCAGGGAGAGAAAGAGAGAGGAAAAAAGGAGAGAGAGCTAAATCGAGTTAAGTCAAATCGAATAAAATCGGCAAATTGAAGATATACATATATATATAAGGTATATATTTCTACCTATATACGATATTAACCTATTTTATTTTTAATATTTAAAATTTTTTTTTCCCAAACACGTATATAGATTTATATATTCGATCGGGAAAATCCGAGCTTTAACTGTACATAGTATACTATATACGTATATAGGATACACGCTAGAAAGAATCCGGGCAAGTTGCATTAATTATATTCTAAGTCTTCGCCTTATATTATTATTTTCACCCATATATATATGTATTATATTATATTGGTTATATTGTTTTGGTTTTTTTTTCTTTTCTTTTTTTTTTTTTCTATATTATAGACTTTCCCCATAAAACATATGAGTATATATGTATTTATTTTACCATCAAGTACAAGGATACACGCGCGTGTCTATTATTGAGCAAACTGAATATTCAATATTCGATTACTTTACTGTGACGGAAATTTAATCAATCCCAAAATTAGCTAACTAAATTTACTGGTCAACATCGCGTAATTCTACCTCTAGGAAACCCCAGCTACTGCTGCTGTTGCTGCTGCCATGCTGTACATTCTATATTATACAATATTTACGTTAACGTATATTATTCGTTGTAATACGTACAATATACATGCTGAATGTATGTATACCTATACTTTTCGATAATGTTAATCTGCGGTAACAGGTCACGTTCGTGATGCTCCGATCGTCGTCATATATCGTATAAATTTTATAGAAGACTCTAAGTCGCGTATCTAATATACTATAGTGGACTTTGCAATTTTTTATAGATTTTATTTTATTTATTTTTTGCTTTTTATAAAACGATTCGAATAGTTACGCACGGTGTGATTACTCGCGGTCAGAGATTCGGTAACTCATAAATATCATATACCTATATATATCGATTTAAAAGCGTCTAGACAAACACGAGCTGCAGATTTAGCTATGTGCCTTGCATATACCTATATGGAGGAAGAATCTTAGTTTTTTCAATTTTTTAATTAATTTTTTTTTTCTTCTATGAATAAAATATAAACTAGAGTTGAATTATATCCATCGTGAAAATTGTTTATTATATCAATTTTTCATTACACATTAATGGTAATTAATACAGTACATGAATTATTTATCGTTTAATATTTATTATACTCATATGCATTCCTGCAGGGGCTCAAAGAATCATTTCAGATCGTTTTTCAAACCGTTGTACATCTCATTTCATATGCTATAATTGATATGATTCAGATTTCGGATGTCTAAACCGGACTACGTACGTGCGTTGTCTTGTAAACTCCCGAGTTTTTCTTTACACACATGAACCGTAGCTCTCGCGTCAGAGCAATTGACTTTATTGAATCCGAATTCAACTGGATTTAACTAATGATTTTATTGAATTGCGTCACTATACACGCGGTTCTCGGTACATCCTATCTAGCTTAGGGATGTAATATAATTCTACGTTTGGTATACCCGCGAATTTACACCTATACCCACCTGTGTGGGTACCGGCGAGAGTCTTTATTTATTTATTTATTTTCAAACTGAATTCAATTGATCTTTCTCTATACTTCGTGGGAACGAAATTCTAGACTAAAAACTGTGATATAGCCAGTTGAAAAAACCTCCAGCATCTCTTTAGATCAGTTCAGTGATACAGGAAGGAAGGAAGGAAGGAGAAGGGAGTCTTCTATAATCTATACGATATATACGCATTCATTGATTCATTAGTTTGTTACGAGACATCGTCAAAATAGCCGTAGGGGGTTTCATTAAACCCTTTCGTCTCTAGATTACATCAGCACGGTATATATACCCAGTTTTATATATATTTTTTTTTCTATTTGATTTATTTTTCATCAGTATAGGTAGATATACAAATAGACTGCATATACACCTACTATATATGTTTAAAAATAGTATCTACGCCTTAAAATTTTATATTTAAGAAAAAAGCTTGATCGGATCAGCTGGCTACCCTGTGCTATACGTTGGGCAGCTGTTCGTTGCTCAAATCGTCTCAAGAAAAGCAGGTTGAACCAGATATAACCAGTGTCACACGTCCTATAGAGACTATTTCGAACTATTCGTGAGATATTATACATATATACATATATATATATATATATATATATAATTAATATTTTTTTTTACGTTATCCTCGCTTATTTTTATACATATAATATAGATGCGTTTACGACTATACGTCAAAGATATACGAGAGTCAAGAAAAGTTAGGATTATTACGTTGATGTTGTTTATACATATTATCACAGTCTAGCTCATTTCTTTCATTCATTTTTTTATTCAATATAAATATATTGACGATGAGTCTCGAAGGAGTATTTTTCTTCATTCTTTTTTTGTTCACATTTCTGTTGCAGTTTTACCCAGATTTATAAATGGAAAACTGGAACGTACCAGCTAATCATATTCGTCTGTATTGATCACATGGAAAGGAATTTCGCACAGTAAAATGAGGTGAATTTTTCTAGACATTTAAGTATATTTATTATACAGATATTTATATAAGGAAATTTCTTATCTTATATTTCTTCACCGTCTGCAGTATTTCATGTATATAACCCCGCGTAAGGCTTACGAACCAGAGTTGATCGTAAGCCTTACATCTACGGACAATAAGTTCTTTCGCTAAATGTATAAGGTCTTTTCATTTATTCGTATATCTCTTTTTCCCTTTTTTCTTCTTTTTTATCCCTTAGAATTAGAATTCTTCTTCCTTTTCTTCCTCTTTCCTTGGCTTCCCAACCTGTTGCTCTTGATAGACGTTTCTTGGGGATAAGCCAAACCCTACCGGCTATTTCATGCTGATTGCAAGACGTCTCTCAGAAATCCTAAATTCAAGCTCTTTCAGCTTACGATTCAGTTTTTTTTTTTTTCTTTTTTTCTTTTTTTCTCTACAGCTGTTATCTTTCTTCGCAATTTACGGGCAAAAATAATAAGAAAGTCAAATAATTGTGTATTCCATTTTTTATTAATTATTGATGAAATATATCTGCGGAAAGACTCATTGTCGTTACATATAGAGGTAAAAAATGACTCATAGTCGGATACTATTTGCATACTTAATCGTACACCTATGTAATACATATAATTAGGAATGCGTAATATTTTCTTTCGAGGAATAGTGATCAGAAGAAGAACGTTGGGAAGGTTTAATTAGTCTAATATCTCCCTACGAGGGAGAATCTTACGTCAAAACGCGTCACGCCGGCGTTGTGGGTCTTTGGGGGGCCCCGCCCCAGCGGCCCCCCAATACCGGGCATAACGCGAATTGCAGAAACGGTGGGGCTATAATAGCGAGATCGAAGACCGCACCGGTTTCTTTACCGAATTCTAAGCAAATGAAGAATCCATCAGGAATTATGAGGCAGTCAAGCCTGACGAAACTCGGCTCGATGATCAACACCGCGGTAAACAAAAGGAGCGGTAAGTAATAAAAAATTGAATTTCTTTCCTTTTTCGCCCATTTTTTTAATCCATTCCAAAAAATTTTACACAAATCAACTCCTGGACATACAGCGATTCCTTGACTCGGCTGTGTGTACGGTCGCCTAGTCGTTAGGCGTATTTCTCGATCGATTTCAATAACTGATTTCGAACTAGAACGACGCGATGTTACGCGAAGCGTTTCAGTGACGTGACGCGACGTGATTTGATTTAATTTTACCGATATCTCGTTAACTATTCTCTGACACTAATTGGATGTATCGTCTCAACGAGATATTGTTACGTTCGTTCGGACCCATTACTAATTATTTTATTTATGACAAACGCACAAGCCATAGTGATAATACATTTGTTTTTCCTATAATTTTTTTCGGTTTTTTTTTTCTCTCTTTCTTCGCTTCGATATATTTTAAAACAGATGCTAATCACCCATTCGGAAAACCGTCTAGACACTAATTATTTACGTGAATCATCTCTCTCATTCTCGTGACAAATCTAAACTAATGTGTCGGGGCTATGATAGATGAAGCATTGAAGTTTTAGAATTTATAAATCACTGCTCTTAGTTGTGATTAAATTAATTATAATTTAATAGATACCTACCTATGTTTTGAAAAAAAATCATTATTTCTCGGTTATCAGGATATTGCATATTTCGCGCCTTTCTTTTATATACCCATGTATATCTATATTGATATACATAACAGTTCAAATCGTTGTAGAAACATAAACAAGCCCCTGGCTTAACGTTCGCATGACTTTGTCGCATAAACATACCTTATATACCTAAGCTATCTACAAAATCGAAAACTTGTGTATAAGGTATATAGCCTTTGAGATCCCTAAGGTCAAACTATGTGGCACGCGATTTAATGCAATCAGTACGAAGTCTAGTTCGAAAAGATGAACACTAGAAATCGTTCGAGGTCCAGCCCGAGGGAGGTTAATCCTCTTTTCGAAATAAGTAATAACACTCTTATCGGACAACAGACAAAGAATCCGAAGATTTTTACCGCTACCGAAACTCCGAGAAACTTTTATCGTGAGTAATTATTCTCTACAGTTAAAAAGAATCTACATCAAAGACGCACGACCTTCGTCTCTCTTTCGACGATTCAAACAGAAAAGGGGCAAAAATATATATATATATATATATACATGTACATAAAGGAATAACGGATATATTTTATCGTACGGATTTTTCAAATTTATTTCAAATCGGAAAGAAATATTTTTATAAAATGAAGAAAAGTTTGATTACACTCTGTACAGAGGTGATTGTTCGCGTATGTAGAGATATTATACGAGGACAGACGTGTATGTAAGCTTCTGGAAAATAAATAATCTCAGGCAATGTTCAAAGCCAATTCGCCCTCTAACGCTTATTAGAGCCCCTGTAATTAGCACCGATTCGTTAATTTCTTTGCCAACTAGTCCCATATACCATCGACTAGAAATATATCGTGATCTAGCCTCCGTTATACCGGTTCGTTTCGACAGTAGACTCCCTTTATTCTTCGTAAAACAGAATAAATATAAAAAACGAAAAGGAAAAGGAAAAAAAAAAACAATTATCACACTATAATTCAAATTTCGTATATTCTTTTATCATTCACGTACTACAAGTCTTATACGTTCGTGGATTTTGACATAGAAATTCTTTCTATTTCATAAGCATAGATTTTGTACAATTTTATAAAGAAAAAAAACCTTATTCAACAAGATGAAAAAAATATAAAATCAAACTTTGACAAATGTGAGAAACTTTTGTGCAGCTTAGTGGGTATACATCTGATATATAATATAAATAAAAGGGTTCGTTAATTGATGCGTCGAGTGTATTAAACTACAGTATAATAATTTATTTCATATTTGAAATCTATATTTAATTGAAATAAAACAATGGAAAGTTTTTCGCTCGGTTTAAAAGGAGTAGTGGAAAGAAATGGTCCTTTATTTTCATCTCTGGAAGAATTGCACGAAAGATTGACACAGTTATTAGGTTTGTCACGTATTAGAAATGAATAGTTTATTAGAATAGCAACAATAATCATCAATAATCATCAATGCGTATACATCATAAATTTTTATAGTCTATAAGGTGATTTGATTATTCGCGGTGAAAGATCGTCTAAGTTCGGTTGAGTTCGGCTGAGTTCGGGGTAGAGGTGACCGAGACAAGATGGCGTCACCCGTGGGACCGTGGCAGCAGAAACTGCGAGCTACTACAAGGTGGCGTGACGTCACGCGATAGTTGTTATGCACTCGTGAGTTCCGCCATTGAACCGCGTTGGATTTATCGTCCTCGTTTAATATGTGACAGGGATCCGTTAGCATCGGCTTGATTTTTAATTATTTACGGGTTTATAGGGCGCGGTTGTTTCGGTTAGAGTATTGTATACGGTATATTAATAAGCCTGAATAAAATCCGGTGTCCGAAATGGCCGGTAAGTAAGACTCTTTCCGAAATCTTTCAGGCTTCTTACGGCGCTACGCGTTTTATCGTCAAAACCACTACTGGGGTATTTCCCGATCGTTTCTTCGAATCTCTTCTGTAATCGTGTTTCGGTGTAATAACTTTCTATCCTCCCTCCTAACCCCCTCTACCGCGAACCTTGACCCAGATTTTATTAAATAGATCGCTTTTCATTCGATACTTTAATAATACAATATACTTAGAAGAAAAAAAGAAAGAAAGAAAGAAAGGAGAAAAAAAAACCTATCGCGTGTGCAATTTGGAACATCTACAGATCTTCCGCTAAACTGATGTTTTCGTCGGCATAGTACAAACAAAAAATGGATAGCGGAGAACCGTCAAGTAGGAATCATTGTTATGTCTATTCTTTTTACTCAACAAACACAAACACGTATAACATATACCATTTATCCACACATATACACACAATTGATGAAGTCATCAATTGTTTATTGGAATCTAAAATAATCTAGAACAATCTAAAACAGGATTTTTATTATCTCATTATGCATAATCTCTCTGCTTTATATGCAAATCAGAATGTGTCACACTGCAAGGTGGTTTTTCACGTATATCTCGTATTACAGGCAATGGTGATATACAGTGGTGCTTCTCTCAGGTCAAGGGAACTCTCGAAGATGATGTTACGGAAGGTGAGTGATCCCCGAATAATTTATAAACTTTAAACATTCATAGGAACTATTTTACCATGTATTACGAAGTTAGGTTATTTTATAGTTTTTCTATTGCACTCTAATACTCCGTTAGAATAATTTTTTTTTTTTATCTTTTCTTATCTCTTCGGAAATTTTTACGCAAAAAATCGATCCATTTTTGCGTACCCGCGATTTAATAAATTTTTTTTTTCCTTTTTTCGCCACTCATATTTCATCTCTTCGAGAAACTGTCCAATATTTAAATTATATCGTCTTTCTTTTTCTCCATATTATCATTACAGCCGACATAATATCATGCGTTGAATTTAATCACGATGGGGATCTTCTCGCCACCGGCGACAAGGGCGGACGAGTCGTCATTTTCCAGAGAGATCCTATTGTGAGTTGAATATCAATTTTTTTAATCTAACATATTTCATTCTCTATGTTTATTGTATGCTAATTATTAAATACGCAGAAGGTTTACCCGTCGTAGATATGCTGTGACAAATCAATCGATTGGCTTATGAATTATTATTATAATTTTACTTTTCGTACATTGATGTTTTAATTTCGCATTCATCTTGAAATATTCTTTCTAACACACAGGCGAGATAGTCAACTGTGTTTTATAATATTCAAACAATGATTCCACATCGAAATTACATGGAATCTTTTCCAAACGCTAGTCCAGCATCCAATGCTTTAATATATTTTTATTGGCTTACATCGAAGTTTGCTTATAAGATTGAGATAATAATTATTGCAATTATCTCTAGCTTTAAGAAGCGGCGATATTATTGCCAATATATTTGATAGACGGCGGGAAATTGGATTGAATGAACTTTTCATTCTATCAAAGTCTATCAAACATGTAATAATCCACTAATTTATCCGGGGATTGTCGGTCCCGACTAGCGACAGTGCCGTAGGTTTTACTGTATTCATTAAATAGGCCTGTTAAAGATACCGTTATCTTTTGCACTAGGTTTGAAATCGTCAGTTGTAAGTGTTGACAATTCAAGGTCGCTTCATGTTGACATAATAAAGTTTACCTTAGAATATCAACTAAGTTTTATTATTTTTGCAATAAATTGTTTTAGAAGGTTCGTTTTTACATACATTTTTCGAGGGCGATTTTAATTTCTCATCTGTAAATATATACCATGTTTCAATATTTCAGAATAACTTCTTTTCTTTTCTTTGATCTTTTGTGATTTCTTCTTTTTTCCTGAACAGAGTAAAAACAGTATACCACGCAGGGGCGAGTACAACGTGTACAGTACCTTCCAAAGCCACGAACCTGAGTTCGATTACTTGAAATCGTTAGAGATAGAAGAGAAAATAAATAAAATTAGATGGCTGAAGAGAAAGAATCCTGCGCACTTCCTTCTTTCTACTAATGACAAGACCATCAAATTATGGAAAGTCAGCGAACGCGACAAGAGAGTCGAAGGCTATAATACTAAGGAAGAAAATGGAGCTATTAGAGATCCAGCCTGTATCACTGCTCTTAGGGTAAGAATCTTATGGTATAACTAAAATTGTATTCTACTTCGAATTAGACTCTGATCACCTTCTACAGAATCAGTCCTTTAGTCAGTAACCGCTGTATAAATAAATCAACGTTCCATTTCACGGCCAGGATGTATACTTGCCAACTAAAATATAGACGGACTGGTAGATATTTGTGAATTCTTTTCTTTTTTATTTAGAAACACTGTATAACCGCAGACTCGAGATGGTCTTTGACCTTTTTATTTTTAAACCTCAACTACGAGTGATTTTTCACTCGAATTGTACAATTTACTCTTCTCCGAGATCAATTCTAAGTCATCTCAACTCGAAAATAGAATTTACCACTCGACCACCTCCACCATAAGCATTTTTTGATTAAAGACGAAAAGAACCACGTATACCCCAGTCAGATACTATTTAAATCTTGCTCCTCACGTGTATGGAAATCAGGTATCTTTGTTTAAATTTCTATCATTTTCTATATTTAAAACAATAACAACCTTTTTTATGATTTAAATTGTTAATATTTGAAGTTATGAGATGTATCATGTATGTATATGTTTGTATTTATGTAGTAGTGCACAAGGGTCAAGTATGCACATATTATTAGTATAATGTGACACGTGACAATCATTATCTTTCTCATATTAAAATAATTCTCTGCTAGAGTCTTTTTACACATTTTTTTTTCAAACCAAATTATTCTTATACTTGCTTCTTTCTTTATGAGTTGAATAATAATTAGCCACCGTTTGCATTTAACGTGAAATAATTCGTCCTTGATATTGTAAGTTACTCGTATTAGTCCGATGATTGATTGGCTATATTAGAACCTGTGTATTATCTGATGATAAGCAAATAAACAGGGCGTGGAAGTATTCATTTCATCCGTGGCTAGATTTATGAAACAAAAAGTAAATGTTTAACTGAGAGGAATTTTGGGGAGTTCGACGACCAAGAGAATCAATATTTATATTTCACACTATTTTTTAAAGCGGACAAATAATCACTGTTTACTTTTATTTTTCTCTTGCTTTCGTTAGGTACCAACCATAAAACCGATGGAATTAATGGTCGAGGCTTCACCTAGACGAATATTTGCCAATGCGCACACCTATCACATAAACAGTATCAGCGTAAATAGCGACCAGGAGACATATCTCAGTGCAGATGACCTTAGAATAAATCTTTGGCACCTGGAAATCACCGATCAGAGTTTCAGTATCCTTTTTAAAAAAATTCTATACCAATTTAATGAAGAAATTGAATACCACTATTCAGTTTTAACTTTATATGTGACCAATTGGTGTAATTTTCAAGTTCTAGTCTATTTCCTAACAAAATGATAAACAGATATCGTAGATATTAAGCCAACCAACATGGAAGAGCTAACTGAAGTTATTACCGCGGCTGAATTTCATCCGGTAGAGTGTAACTTGTTAGTTTACAGCAGTAGCAAAGGAACTATTAGGCTATGCGATATGAGAGCAGCGGCATTGTGCGATCGGCATAGTAAATTGTTCGAAGAACCAGAAGATCCGACAAACAGGAGTTTTTTCTCTGAAATTATATCCAGTATCAGCGATGTTAAACTCAGCAATTCTGGACGGTATATGATTAGCAGAGATTATCTCAGCGTCAAGGTTTGGGATCTGCATATGGAGACTAAACCCATAGAGAGTTATCATGTAAGTTTTCTTCTGTTCTTCATTCATTGAACTTCTATTTAGTTCACTCAGCTATGGTCATCAATACTTCTACTTTATTTTTATTCATTATTTAACAGGTCCACGATTACCTTAGATCAAAACTTTGCTCGTTGTATGAAAATGACTGCATTTTTGATAAGTTTGAGTGTTGTTGGAGCGGAAATGATTCCGCTATCATGACCGGGTCATATAATAACTTCTTCAGAGTGTTCGATCGATCTACTAAGCGAGATCTCACTTTGGAAGCTGCGCGCGATATTGCCAAGCCTAAAACACTGCTCAAGCCACGCAAGGTTTGTTTCTAAGTCCTCTTATTTCTGACAATTATGTGAGCGGGAGAATCGGGTTCTTCTAAACTCTGACTGACAGTGAAATAAATTTAATTTAATCGTTCCAGGTGTGCACAGGCGGTAAACGTAAGAAGGATGAAATTAGCGTAGATTGCCTAGATTTTAATAAAAAAATTCTACACACTGCGTGGCACCCGTCTGAGAATGTTGTCGCTGTAGCAGCTACCAACAATCTCTTTCTATTTCAAGACAAACTCTAGCACATCTGCATGCAGGTATTTATCAATGCAAGTTAAACCTTCTGTTTCGTTAATTAATTAGGTTTCTGTTCTTATTAATTTAGATAATACAACGCTACATACTGACGTGAAAGTGTCACGTGAAGAAGTCTAAAGGTGGCACGAAGGAGCGTCAATGTGTGTGTGTGAATGTGTGTGTCTAATAGCACGAATTATGCAGGCGAAAGTTGACTCGCCTTGCCGATGGTCGACTGACTGAAAAAACTTAGGATGTACGTAGGGGCATCCATCCACACGCACTTATAATATACTGAACAAAATGACATACACCTTATGCTCCCAGGTCAGCTGCCGAGTCTGCTAGCTCAAAATACACAAATTCACACTATGAATTACGATGTGAATAAAACTACATTATTAATTTATCGTCAACTATGTGTCTTCAATAATATGAGAAAAAAAAAAGGAGAACGGTTTCATACGTTTTTGTTCAATCAACACGCTATCATACGCATTGGGCAGATTTTAGTTGCGGATTATTAGACTGGAGTTGTAACACGCGTAAGTTGATACTTATATAGTTGAAAAAAAGAAAAATAAATCTACTTTATCAATTAAATTACACCTATGCATCATAAATACTTCGGATTTATTAATACTCTAACGGTATTAGCGGATGGGTTTCTTCAATCGCAAAACCGTTGTCTGCATTTTAGATTAAAATACCGATAATACATAGAATGAATTCTCTATTTTTATCTTTGTGTTTGTATTTTTCTCTATTATCTCTATCTTAGTCTTTCTCTTCTTTTCTTAGTTTTTTTTTTTTCTACTTCTACTATTTCCATTTCTATTGATTGGGAGAAACCACAGGCAATGATTAAAAGGCACGTATTTTTGCGCATTTCTCTGTATTTTATTAAGAGTTCATTTACGCAGTCGGATAATCAATTAACGAAAAGAAATAATGTTCAGGTTCAGGTTTAGTACATTATATCTGAATGTTATTCTATCATCAAGCTTTACCCATCACGCCGGTGTAGAATATAGTATAATCTATTTCGTGCTATCATATGGAGAGATTAATATAGTTTGAATAAGATATCGTTCGTGGCGAGTAATTGATAGCGAAATTTTTCAGTTTTACGTATTATTTAGGTACTTTATTTTTATTTTTTAATTAGTGCCTAATCAGTTCTCTGTTTATCATTCTTTTTCTTTTTTTTTTTTCACCCGATATAATACAGTGTAGAAATACGTATTGAACTGAATTTTAGTATCAATGATCATGTTTAGTTACCATATTACTTAATAAATAAACACTAAAGTCATTTTGCCACTGTAAATTTGTCCCGATTTGTGTACAGTAACTTTCTTAACGATCCAATAATTGTGGTTCAATAATTTGTATGTTTAAAGACGAAGGAGAGAAAAAAAAACGGAAAAACGAGATAAATTCAATTATAATTCGTATTATTGCATTGGCAAAAAAAAAAAAGTTGACAAGTAGATGAATGGTGAAAGTTTCAGGAAACGCTTTATTACATAAAAAGGAAGAAGGAGAGAAAAAGGGAGTGCTAGATATAAATGGATAGGTAGATAGAGAGTGAGAAGCATGTGTTGGGATTTACAATTTCGACATATTTTTGTTACATTTTTTTCAGCTGAAATATATAGATTTACCAAAACAACACTCCTACATAAAATAACTGAAGCAAAATACAAATCATGTTACATTTCGTATAAGTAATTTATTTAACACATTAAATGCATAAGGATAATTAACCAACGCGTATAGAAGAAAACATGTAATAGTATGCAAACGCAATTATATAAAAAAAAAAAAAAAAAAAAAGATAAGTAATGAGAGAAATGTATACAATATTACAGAAGCAGAAACTAGGCATCGATTGAATTAAAAATCAAGACAGTGAAACGTAAACGTATAAGCAAAACGAAAAAAATGAAAAAACAAAAAAAATTAAATATTAATAAAGACACACGGAATGCATTTGACATGTGTAAGCTGGGCTTGCAAATGATGAAAAGAGCATTGTGTATGATAGAATGGTTCCTAGGTTCATGATATACTGTTTCGTTATGTTATCTAGCGATCTATTTCAAGGAATTTAACATAGTATGCGAGAGGAAGGTGTAAGATTAAGTGATTGGCGTTAATTTTCGAACACGATTATCATTATTATTTTAGAAGCAGGCTTTCATTTAGCAATAAGGTGTAGACAAAAGCGTGTATTAATTTTTATTAAATTCGGTAGTCGAACTTTCGGCTTTGGAACCTTTTATTATTACTGTTACCAATTCGTTTGTTGCTTATTCGACTCGTGATTAGTGTCCGTTTGAAAATAACGTTTATTTTCCGTCCGTATGTCAATTAATGAATAGCTCCACGATGTTCAGGCTTTGAAATTCATTGACTAATGATTAATAAATTATCAAGTCTTGAGACCAGTGGGAGGGAATGATAGGAAGAGCTTGATTTTAGAAAATTTTATTAGAAATCGCGTTTTTTAAAACTTGGATCAAAATTACATCAGTTCAATCAAAACTCTAGGATCTGAGAATTTCAAAATTAGATGTACAATCTTTTTGTAATTGTGGCAACGTTAGTTAATTAATGGCGTAATTGATTAATACTTCATTACACATTCTTATTTAATGAGTTTATTAAAAACACTTGCATACAAATTGAAATTTCTTAGATAATTAAACATTACTAGGTGTCTGAGTATCACTTAAAGAAATAATATTTCAAGTTCCACCATTAATTATTAGTAGCCTATATACATATATGTATTTCTTCTTTTTTTTTTTCTTTTTTTTTTTTCTTTCTTAAACAACATAGTTTTATGCGTTGTGCGTTATTGGCTATAAGTTTTAATCATTTTTATTTCGATTATATTCATTTATGATATTGGTTGATCATTTCACTAAATTCATTAATTGTAATTGATACTAAATTTATATTATACCTATTTAACGAATACCGGCTATTACGCTATAACCAGTGATATTTCGTAAAAAATAAATATAAAAAAAAAAAATTATCAAAAAGGAAAAAAAAAGAACACAAATAAATCGAATAAACATACTTTAATGGTGAACGTAGATTAAAATAAATAGGCAGTCATGTAATAAGTTAAGTGATCGAACAAAAAAAAAATACAACACGTTATACATAAAATAATAGATAATAATCTTTACTTTTCTAATAACTATCATATTAGGATATATACTACAAGACAAGATCGCGAAACTTTTATCACCTCCTTAATATAAGTTGGTGAGGTGGTTCTGGCGTTATTTTTATATTAGGTATTATTATAATAATAATTATTTTCTTTTTTTTTTCTTACTCTTTTTTTCTTTTCTCGTATCTTTCTTTTTTACTTTTATCTTTCATCTTTGTTAACTGCTATGCAGGTTTACTTTTAGTTACAGTAAAAATGATCTGACTGTGGTCGTCTGTAGCCAAAATAAATAATTAGTTAGATAAGTTGAGCTTAAGAAAGAAAATATAAAGACAAAAACGAACCAAAAATTGGAAGGAAAAGAAAAAAAAAAATTTACAACAAAAAAACTTTCGCATCATATTTTGACCAACGATTTATAATCAGACTAAAGTATATTCGAATATGTATATCGCATAGACAGGAAATCAAATTTTCGTTGGGATCGAAAATCAAAAATAAAAATTCAAACAATACAATACGCAGCAGCTAAGTGAGACTTAATTATGGTTCTGACTCGTTAAAATTATTATAATCCTGTCGAAATTTTATGTACGAAAAGTCGTAGAACATTAACTGTTTAGTTACAAGCAGAATCGTTTGCATGATTTATTTTTTTTTTTATTTTTCAATTTTGGCAAATTCAATCGAAATTATAACAAAAGGTAATAAGTATGTAAATTAAAATATTTACTCCGTAGTCGGCACACGCGCGTAAGTACAAATGAAAGGCCATATTAAATCTCAGAAAGAAAGATCCTCTCCCTTTGCAGAAATAATAATAATAATAATAATAATAATGATAATAATAATAATAATAATGGATGATAGACAATTTTAAAAATTATCAGTTTTTAAGTAAATCGAACATTATCAGGACTTAGTTCAACGGAGTGTAAAGAAAAATTAAAGAACAAAAAATCGAAATGAAAATCAGCTATAAATCCCACTGCAAGATCGAGTCAGTGATATTATGTAAGCTATAGGGTGTTAAAAGATAAAAAACAAAAAAGTTAATAAACATTTGTAAAAATTTGACTACCTATTTTCATTTTCATTTTATCATTAATTTCAACTTGGCTTCCACATATGTAAACTTATTCGAATAGTGATTCTTTTATTTTAATTTTTTTACAAATTTACGTTCGATTCTATACATTAAAAAAAATACTAATTTTAATTGTCATAATTAATTACTTTGACTACAAAATATTGGTTACATGGATTTGTGCTGGTAGCGGCAGAGTCTCTAATTACTTAATTACTTACATATAGTATATACATATACATACAATACATATTTAAAACTGAGGTAGGATGCTCTTCTGAGCATCGGCAAGGCAGTCGTTTTATTAAGAAAAAGTGAAATGAAAAAAACAGAAATACTGTTTATACTATAAATATTATGAATAATTGCTGAATTTTTTTTAAGCAGTATCGTTTAAGATCTATTTTAATTTAGGATTAATATTAGCTTAAAGATCTCTCAACACTCGTCGACTTGTTACAAATTTGCTATCTTTAAGACTATGAACCCAGTTGATAATTTATCCAACGACAAGTTTTGCAATTGAGGATAAATAAATAAATGAATAAATAAGTTTGTGCCATAGTAAACAATATTATGCCTTATGAATTAATATTGTTGAACAAGTTTTCTCAATCACTTGTGCAAATTATAATTCATAGTGGGTATCGTGAAAATGAGAACTATAACACGCAATGAAAAAGTTTAGAAATAATAATGATATAAAAAAAAATTATAAATAAAAAAAATTGTACATTTTTCTTTTTCTATAAATTGTATAAATAATTAAAATACCTAATGGTATTTGAAAGCTTTCTTTATATCAGTATTAGATTATTTCAATTAAAATGGCAAGGTGGCTTAAAAATTGTATTTTTGGAGGAAAAAAAAAAAAAAATTGTAAAAAAGAAAAGTGAACAACTTAGTTATTAAATACATATTAGCTTTGGAAAAAAAAAGGGAATTTCCTGAGTGGTAAAAAATTTCAGGAAACGAAAAAACTCAGCTATAATACTGGAGTTATACATATAATTTTAGCATTATTATTATCATTCTAAGGATCAAAGTTGAATAGTTAAATAATATTATACTAGGTGCTCCAAATATTTTGTTATCCATATTTAGAGATAGAAAGAAATTTGAAGGAAAAGTTGGACTCTGGAAATAGCGGGATTTTTGGGACACCCCGTAAAATGATTATATGACGATTTTCAAATTTGTAGGCATAGAATTAAAAGGCAGTGTCAAAGTTGAGCTAAGGAACCTTTCTACTACCAATATGGGAAATACTGCAAATCGCTAAAAGTAAAGAAATAAAATAAAGTAAAATAAAATAAAATAAAATAAAATAGAATAACGCGCGAACCTATTATAATAAGTACATAAATGAATAATTTTAATACGCAAACGTAAAAGACATTTGTATCATAATTAACTGTAGTATAACAAGACGCATATAGGTATACATATATTTTTTTTTCTAATTTCAATTCGGTGATTTTTTTTTATCGATGAAATTATTTTTGCTGAATATACATATAACGTTATCTAAAAGAAAAAAAAAATTTCGTCGCGATTTAGTTAGCTAGCTTGAATTCAATATGGTAATTGAATTTTCTGTCCTCTGTATTGCACGATGAAAAGAGAAAACTGATTCTTAATATTGTCCTAATATCACGATATAGGGGATTGAAATTGATTTGAATGTTAAATTGAAAAGCTTGTTGTAATATCTGTTGGGCATTATGGTACGATTTACTATACATATAAAGTTGAATAACTGACGCAGATACATATAAACAGACAGAAAACTCAATCGTTTAATTGTCATATTAGTTGATAGATTATTCATTATTATAAGAAAGAAAATAGTGCGAGTGGTTGGTGCGGAAATGATGAGTGTATGTCTCAGATTACGTAGTCCCAAATTTCTAATCCTCTCCCAAAACGTATTATCGGTCATTTGATTTATTGGGCGAGTGAAGAAAATAATTAAATATAAACATAAACATTAATGATGATGAAATAATGAATTTGCATAATAAAATTCAATACCAAATTTCGAGCTTGTCAAATTTCATTCATTACTACATTAACATTATTTGCTATCTTCTATCTGCGTATCCCTGAAATATTTGAATTCAAAATAGATACCGCGCCAATGCTCGGCATACGTCAATCGAACGAGCCAATCATGGCTCTCGCAGCGTTGCCGCTTTTGATATACATCCATCTTCATTCTTCCCGCGGAATGCGACGTTGACAAATGTCACCTATGTAGCATTGTAGTTGCCGGCCGACCGGCAAGTAAATACATTGAAATACATTTCATGGGTTTAGATTCTAGTTCTACGCTGCAAACCATTGTTAAATAGTTGCTATAGTACAGTTACGTAATGAAAATCTAATTAGCATACGATTCAAATAGTTTCGTTACGCTCTGAATCGATTAATACACATTGAAATTCAATCGTATTTGGTTATGTACAAATACCAAAGAACGCTTCACTAATTTCACGGGTCAGGGTGCTTGCGACGCGACGCGCGGGTAAGGAAAATTTCTCCATAAACGGCTGATTGAAACAAAGCTGTACGCATACATGCATACGTAAGATTCGTAACATATACGTAACGAGATAAAGCGCATGTATATACTCGGAGAGGAAATCTTACTCGTGTAGTTAGTTACATACAATTTTAGCAGCGGAAATAATAATAGAAAAAGTGTTGATAAACTTGAAGTTCGCGTCGCCTTGCGGTCTCCTGGTTTCCAGTAACCATATTTTCCGTTTTACGGATTTGCTAGAGTACCACATAGGTTCGATTGAAGCCGCATCGCGGTTCGTAAAAGCATCAAGCTAATTTGTGACTTGTGAATGTGACGGAGACGCCACCTCTAAAAAGGTATCTTAACAACAGTAATATCTAATAATACAGTTCTATTTCGTCGTTAAATTGAGTTAAAAACAGCAAAATACTAAAAGAAATTCATATCAATAAATAATAATTCTTTAGAGTTCGCTTAAACGATCGTTGGTCAAGGGCAACGGCTTTTTTTTAACCCATATTACCCTACCTAACCATGGGTAAAACGCCAAAGAAGGCGGCACCCGAGGGTGATGAGAGGAATAAGTACGTTCGGAGATTAAAAACCGCATCTTCTTCGTCAAAACACGATGATATCAGTGCGAATTTTACCGCGGCTGAATACGAGAGTACTAACAGGTTTGTAAAATCTCTTAAAGACATAAATGAATCCAACCTGTATCACTGTTTCTTAATTCGTTCATATACATACATATATGTACCCATATATATATATATCAACGACAATTTACCGCCTGTAATTTTTCAGTCTTCATTTTCCCTCTTCTCTTCCACATGCTTTTTCTCTAGCTATAATTTACATCTTTTATACAAACCTCGATATCTCCACGTAAAGGAAATTTTATTCGAACGCTGGATGGATACTAGCTTTATTTTGCATTTTCTCTTTTAATTGCATGACTCAATTCTTTAGCTGAATTCGCAATTGCATTTAAGAAATTTTGGTTTTGGATTTATTTTATGTTAGCTTTTATGACCTCTCATCTCCTCAAAATATAAATAAATAACAGCCCGTATCGCTTATTTTCATTCATTTTTTAAGTATTTCCTTTTCATTTTATTATACATTGTTTCAGAGGTAAACCAGTCGCTAATCTTCATAAAAGTTTGAAAACCGCTGGTTCTAGCAAGACTTTTAAGGTTTGTTAATATTATTCTGTAAGAAAATAATAATTAAGTATAATTTTTCATTACATAGCTGTTCTCGTTGGCAAGTTAGCAAAAAAATTTATAAGCCAAGGGCGTATAGAATTACATGGTTGTTTAATTGTTACCTGATACACTCTTAGCTAGCCAGTCCAAACTATTCTCATATATAAATTTCACTTGGGAATTTAGACACCAAACTGAACGACACTGAGAATTGTATCAGTTTAGTTATCAAATCTATAAAATATATGTTATTTATACTCTGGTTGGCTCCGTGTTATCTCAATCCTCGCTAACAACTCTGCTTATCTTTATCCAAGATTAATATTTCACTTAATCGACGTAGTTTGAGTTAGTCAAGGTTTAACGGCCTTTAGAATACGTAGTATTCTTCATTCGTGTGATACTTGAAAATATTTGTACCTATTGAATGTTCCATCGATCCCAGAGATTAGAAACTCAAGCTTGAGGTAACAACGATCTTTTGTCTAAGATGATATTAAAATTATGATCACATTACTCTCAACTTATCCTCAATTTTATGTGTACTCCGCTACAAGATCAAATGATCGATAAAACTGTAGCGCGCTTGCACAACTGTGTAAACCAATTACAGATGGTTTCGTATTATTGAATAATAACTCTGAGACCCAATAAATTCTAATTATAGTTGATGTTTTGCGTTTCAGAGCAAGCTACGAAGTCCTGTGGTAAAATTATCGTTGAGCCGTTTGCCAAAATCAGCAACAAATAAACCGGCATCGAGTGAAAAGGAAGCTAACAGGGCTGGGATTTCGTCAAAAGTCTTCAAACACAAGACATTCGTTATGCAACCTGAGACGGAGGAGTTTGACTCCAATCTTAAGTTTCGGCCTGCTGAAAATGTCCGTGAAGAATTTGTCTCGGAAGAAACGGTAGTTATTATTAAATCTAAAAAGGTTGATACAATAGAGTCAAGTGAAGTTGACACAGATAAAAAGGAGGAGGAAGCTGAGGCGGAAATAGACGCTAAACAGAAAGAAGATGAAGAGGTTCCAGAGAAAATTGCGGAACCTGATACAGAGGATTTACCCGTTGAGGATCATGGTAACGAACTCAAGGTACAGCTCAGTAATGAAGCTATAGCTCAACTTTTGGAGAATAATGATGATTCTAAGGAAGAAAACGAAGAACATGAGGTGAAATTAAACCTCACGATGGAGGATAGCCCCTTGAAAGTTAATTTAAAACAGGAATTAAACGGTTCTGAAGAGGCTGAAACCATTGAGGAAGATCTACAACAGTTTTCTGAACTGCAAAAAGAGAATGGTCATGTTGCAGAGGAGAAAGATGACCAGAGTGAGGATTTAGCTGATACAGAGAGCTGCTCTGTAGATGTGGTAGAGTCTACGACCTCAGAAATATCCGAAGCATCAGAACCAGCCCAAATGGAAATAGAAAAACCAATACCAAAGGAAATACCGAATCAGTTGCCAAAAGAAGACGTGTCTTTTGTCTCATTCGACGCTTCAATAATGCTCAAAGATGTTCAGGTCAGACTAAACGATTGCCTCAAGGATAATTCTCAACTATTTGACGTCACAAATGAAGAACGGTCCATCTCTGAGCCAGCATGCAAGGATTCATCCTTTGGAAGAACTCTCAGAAATATATCGGGGAGACATTCTATCAATCGAATGCGCCACGTTACGGTAAGGAGCAGATTCTCGCCAAATAGTTCTCTCTTTGTGAATATGTCTTCGGTTTCCTTACCTGATGAAGATAATCGCGATCATAAAATACTTCGCCATCGGACTGGAGTTTCCAGCGCTTTTACATGCAACAGTTCACCGATATATAGAAAGCGTAAACTTGAGCCTGAGGTTTGTAGCGAGGCTAAGAAAATCAAAACTGAAACAGGGAGCAGCAGCAGCAGCAGCAGCAGCTTGTTAAACGCTTCGATTGGAATTCTTCAAGGACTGCGCAGACCTATTCAAGTCTCAACCCCAATTGGAGCCTCTAAATTTAAACCAGAGAAATTGGATATCAGCGGAATTGTAAACAACGATGATAAGGCCGTTGCTCAGGAACAGCTGGGAGCTGCAAAGAAATGGTGTAGCATTATGTAAACTTTTCGTTTTATTTTCTTTCATCTTTTATTTTAAAGACCACCAGAATTTCGGCCACATATTTCTTAAAAATACTTGTCTGAATTATTATCACTTTTTATTGAGCAGGAAAATGATTATCATACACATCGTTTTTTTGCAGAGTACCATTTATTTAATCTCATCTCGATTTCGTGCATATAAAATACATACGTGTTCGTAGTTTTGATACACATCATTACAAGAACATACTAAAAATAATTTCCGATAGTTTAAAAACTCAGTATTCGTTTTTATTCCTTTTGGAATGGTTTTGATCAACAGGGTTTTCAAAATATCTACGTAATTTTGTTTTTCATGCTAGATATAAAAAAGCCTATTGCATTTTTTAATTGCAAGTGGTTCATAGGAACAGAATTCTGTGTCTTTGATTTAGAAATCTTGCTGAACAAAATCTCTTGAACACATTTTGAATTATTGACAAATATCAATTCAACAATAAAAAAAAATCTCAGTTTATCGAAACAATATTAGATTCGAAAATAGGTATCTATATATTTCTAGGCAAAGTCATTTGTCAATTCAATGATTGTAATTGAACGTTATTTAGGCATTTAAAAATTTTCGGATTGAAATCATGTTTGAATATTGAGATACAGTTCAATAGAGATACTTAGTTGAAACGTTATTGATTCCAGTAAAAAGATTTATGCATTTTCAACGCTGTTCTCGAGACTATTAAATACATGATTAATATTTGATGCTGATTATAATTTAAGGGATCAATAATAACAAAGTTTAGGATTTATATCGATGGCTCAGTTAAATAACGCAGTATCTTAACAGAAAATGCAAACAAACAAATGATATTGGCTTCATATAACAGTTGGAGTAATTTTTTTGGAATAGTTTTCTTTCAATAGTCAGAACAGATTTCTGGCAACTACACTATTTTTATCACCATGACATATTATAATAACAATAATTACTACAATACAATACTTGATATTTTAATTTCAAGTATTATATAAGAGGCTAGCAATTCTTTTTCATTTATATCTTTGCCATATCTTTTTATTACTGGCATACTATTGGGGGGACAAGAAGAGAGACAATAATAATGATAACGAATAAATTTCGATATGGAATTGGTATTGTTCTATTTTTTTATACTTTACTGCGAATTTTCTCAACAGAAAGTATCAATAGTGAATTATATTATATTCTAAATTTTCATTAAAATATAGAAAATTTTTCTTGAAATTTTGTCTCGGTATTATTACTTTACGCAACTCTTTTAGTCTTCCTTAATAGAAAGCTCTCGGGTGTGCCAATACTTGTTAATAATTATTAATCTGAATATTGGGGGTATACAGAAAATGCACTTATAATAGTACTATTATTATCAAGTAATAGGTTTAATCGTATATATTTTTTATACCACATACATACAATTTGCTTCTAGTTATTAAAATTAATTAATGAGAATAGACTAGCAGTTCGCGATATTGGTATTATTAGTAACTCTAATACTAAGAATGAAATAAATGTATTTGCTTTCCAATTATACATACAGCATAATTTCGATAATAATTATAAAATTATATTTCATAGTTTCGGTTTGCTTTTAACTCCCCATCAGCAGGTGATGAACATTTTTAAATACCTAATATGTTTTTAAAATATTGCTCTGTCCCGATTACCCTGAGAAATTTTTTTCCAAGCATACTGTATTATCCGAATTTTCTCATTGTTAGTTCAGTTCTTGTAATCATATTGTTTATATGTAGTATCTATAGAACTATAAGTTTTTGGGGTAGTAATTCATGTTTCTTTTTCTTTTATACTCTTTATTTACGCAAATTGTACATGCTACAATAGTGTATAATGATTTATGTAATGTATAGATTAGTACAAAAAAAAAAAAAAAAAATACATAGATTTTTTCGGGGTTGATTGAAGAATAAAAGCAGAATACGATCTGTGAATGAAATTTTTTTTCAGATAACATTTAATCAGTCACTTGGATACATTTTATACATGTAATTAAATCCTTTACAATGATTCTATTGTAGTTGATGTATAGGGAGAAAAGGGAGAGATTTATTCAGCCAAAGTTAGCTTAAATTAGATTTTCTACTCATCTGAATTCATGATATGTGTTTTTTTTTTATTTCATTATAAAATTTTCGCATGCATGCCACATTTTAGAATAAGATTTTCCAACAATTAACCAGGACTGATCATGAAAGCATACGCATTTTTTTTTTTTTGTATCCCGAATAATGATTGAAAATGTTTTATACTTCCTAATTATTTTCCTTCCAGTCCAAGGTAAATACCTTCAGTCATACGTGTTAGACTATGATGATGATGATTATTAAATATGTACATACATTGAAAGTATAAAATTTTTTTAATAATAAAGTATCCAAGATTAATGTGTTATTCTAATCGCTCGCATTATTTTTTCTAACTAGGTATGTCTCGCTTAAAAATCATAATACGAATTATCTATAATGTTCATAAACTATTATTTTCATTAGTTTTCAAATGCTGTGTATGTTCTGTATTCTGAAAAAGAAAAAGAAACATCCGTTCGACATTTATCTGAAACTCAGCTACAATTCAGGAAGGAGGTCTGGAATAATCTGATAGCGCGATATTTTACAGTTTCGCTAGTTGCCTGCAAGCCTTTTGCCCGCTTGCCGCCTCGGGTCGAAAATTAAATTCCGGGAACGAATGCGAAAATGCGCGAATGTCTCGGGTCACGTGATCGGGAGCTTCGGGTATCTCCGTCTGTCCACGGTGGTGTGCGTCGTCGACGCTGAGCAGGCAGCCGCCTGTTAATAGGTGGTTAGCGGTGGTGTGAATAACATGTGTGCGTCTGTGCGCGCGACACCTCCGCACTCCGCATAGAGAGAGAGACACATGTGACGGGAGAAATAGTTATCAATCGGGAATTAACAAGTAAGTAACGATTGATTATAGGCTAAAGTGAAACTGCTAAACCGATCCAAGACCAGTGAGCAAGGTTCGTTAGTGTTACGTGATCTGGTTTATTTATAACAAAGATTGCGGGCTAAATATGTAGGCACAGTGCTGCAGCCTGCTGGGGCGGTGGATCTTTGTGGCGTGTGTTTTCCATGCGGTGTTACTGCTGCTTCTGCTGATACACGAGTTTAATAAATTCTATACGAAATACTGTAATATGTTTTAAATCTATATGAAAGCTGTACGAATATGTTTATTGTTTATAATTAGAGGTTAGCGATATCATGGCGGTGATCGGAACAGCGGGGTTAACGATACCCGAATTTATTTTTTGAGGCACGCGTTTTCCTTACAAATTTGCTAATCTAGCGGTGAATGCCGGATTTCTGTACACGTACAGCATTTCGTACAAGTGTGTAGTGCATGCGATGAATCAGTAGTGAGCAAGTGAGCGAGAAAGAGAGGGCGAGAGAAAAAGGGAGAGGTAAAGAAAAAGAAAAAGAAAAAGAAAAAGAAAAAGAAAGAGAAAGAGAAGGAGGAGCGAAGTTTACGTGTGCGAAATACCCATGCCGCGCGCGCGACAAGCGTGATTATTATTTCAACGATAATATATCGTATATTTGGTTGAATATTAGCAACGATTTTACTTCAAAATATTTAAAGTACGTATTATCAAATCTGGGATTCAAACCTGTCAATATTCAATCGTTCAAGCAGAGCTAGCAGGCTGAAAATATGCGGCTGTGATAATGCTAACCATACTTAACTGCACCTGCTGTCTGACCATGTGATAATTTTTTGATATTACGGTTATTTAACTACGTCATACACCTAGTATGTCTTTAACTCACGACTCTAGCTCCAATATTTTATCGACAAAGATAATCTTGACGTAAATAACGGGCTTATAAATCGTTTAGCATCTCTTATATACCGCTTACTAAACATAACCTCAAACCACGCGTGTCTACACATGCATACGTTTTCTTTTCTCCCCCCCTCCCTGCCTCTCACGTTAGCTGGCGTGACTATAATGACTGTTTGTTTTATTGTTGAATTTAGATATTGAGAGTTTTGTAGAATAAAGGTCGTCATTACAATCGTGAGAAAGAAATATTTTCTATGATTTTATATATCTCATTTTTGTCATCATGTCTTCTATCGTGGTACTCTATGCATGACGTTTCAATGTTAATATTTTTTTACATCACGTTATCTATGTCGCGTAATCACGTGCAACGCGTCTGGTAACTCTTGAAGGCTGAAAATATTGGAACGAAAAAAAAACAAAATCTTTGAACTCTATATGAGATTGTATTACGATCAGTTTTATTCTCTTTTTTTCCTCCTCAATTATTAACGAGTTCTCATATCGTTTTCATTTCATTCATATTTTCATTCGTTGATATAATTCGTTAATTCGTTGCTTCATTTTTATTAGCTCACTACGCAGACCGCAGCATCCTTTTACCTAAACTGGACGGGTCATGGAAACTGGGTTTTTAAACTTTCGCGATGAGGAACACTTCTCGGGTTTCTCATTGCCGCTTGATCAGGTGAGTCCAAGTTTTATTTTACCAAACACGTGATTTTATTCATAGAAAATAATTATATATAGCCAAATGTATTTTGTTTATAACTAATCGTATTTGTCCAATATCCCATTTGATTTTCTTCAAATTGTTTATATTTCCTTAAATTAACGTTCTATCTTTCTTGTAAATCGCACTCACTTCTCTCTCAAAACTTTAGCAATTAACGTATAGCTAATGTGACTAATTCTTCTTTTTTTTTTCCTTTTTTTTTCCTTTTAAACAATTTTAAAGCATGATATACTGGAAGAATCACATAGTTCACTTATGGAATTGATGCAAGATGACTTCCACTATAACTTAGACTCCCGAATTGATTCGTCGGCAGTTCTTTGGGGCACTGAACAAGAGTGAGTAGTTTATCCGTTCCTCGAATCATTCTGAATATACATCACGTAATGTCAAAGGTTTTAAAAAGAATTTAGCTTGAGTTCTGATAATAAACACTCGTTATTATCACACAAACTTAGTTTTTCTTAAGTGCGTTATGCAACGTGTTTTCTTTGTTAATGAATAATATTTATTTAGACTCAATGGCGACATGGCTGTATTACCAGACTCTGGCGTGGCAACCGTTTACCCAAAAATGGAACACATTAAAGAGGATTTTGCCAAAATGCTCACAGACTGGCAGGAGCATATAGGCTCCTTGCAGGTAAATCTTTGTTTGGTTATTGGTGAAAAATTACCTTATCATTTTATTATATTGTCTCTGAAAATGAAAATTCGAAACAGCTTTTAGACACGCATCTTACAATTGAGAAAGGAATGTTTCTTTTTCCAGGCGTCAGACCCAGAGGAAGATATAGACGTCAAGGATATGGTGGGGCTGGATATGAGCATGCCAGAAAAAGTTGCCGCCAGTATTCCAGATAACATATTTGAAGAAAAGCGGTCTAGCTCAACTCCTAGGAAACGCAAGTCCGCCAGTCCAGTCAGAGTAAAAATTGAAAATATTGAATCGCCCTGTACCATAGAATCTTATGAGAAAGGTTTGTGGTTGATTGAAATGAAAAAAAATCTTTTTTTCTAGCAATCAATTTATTAAACAGGAAATTCCTAACGTTTATCTTTAAATCTTTCCGGATTCAGATCCAGTCGTTAAGTCAGAAGACTCGATCCGTATAAATCTAAAACAAACAAAAGCAGAGATAGACAGAATAAAAGAAAAGCCTCGCCCAACACAGCTCAAAACGCATGTCAACAAAGGGGCAGAGTTGGTTTTGAAAAATATTAAAATAGAAAAGAATGAGCCCAAAAACTTGGCAGATACTGAGACGGAAGACTGTATAGATGTGGAAACTGTTTCCGAACAAGTACCAGGTAATATATTATCTATGAATCATAAATTTCACTTTTTAATACTTGTATCATTCTCTTTCAACAATCCAATGTGTTTTTTTTTTTATGTCAGTGCTAGAGGCTGGAGATGTAAAAAGTCTTTTAGAACAATTTGAGGCATCAGAGGCAGTGACTCCTCGGAGCTCGGTAAGCAGCTACGGAAAGGCTGTATCTAAGAGCGAAACTTATCGTAGTAAGTCCGTCACAACAGCTAGCAAGTCTCTTTTAACACCTTTGAAGAAACCAGCCGAAGCTGTAGACTCTACACTTCATCAAAACATAATGGACTCGTTACCTAAAGAAGTTATTGATAGGATAAAGGTGAATGAATAAGTTGAAAAATAAGTTTGTCTCATGTAACAATGCCAAAAACAACGCGGATTTGTTATTGTTGAATTAACTTATCTCTCGGGGGAATAGAAGACCAATTAACTTAGAGATATGTTTGACAATGCTATAGGCTTCAGGACGCAAACGAGTTATACCTTTGATTCCTGCTATACCAACGAGAAAATCTGGAACTAGAAGCAGCGGTACAAGAATGCAAGACGCAGCAGTCACGCTGTCTCGTAATAAACTTTTGAAAATTGTAAGTCCATTTTGGGAATGTTCCTTTTTCTTTAGTCGTAGTTTAATATCTTTTACATTAACACTACTACGTACCTATCTTGCGGCAGGTAACTTGTAATTCCAATGGAAATGGGAGAGCAGATGGTTCCGTTCATTTGGATCACGATTACTGTAGCAGCATTGGTTCGGCGTTGAGCAGTTCAGAAACTAACGGCGAATATGATGGACAATTAAGTGACAGTGATAAATGTACCACTTTAAACAAAGACAATAACTCTAAACAGCCAAATTACAACCAACAAGTTCCACGTTCTAGTAATTCAGATTCTACTTGTCGTATCGGGGGAAAAAAAATATTTTCTAAATATTATCGTGACAGCTGGACTGATCACAATTCTAAAAAGGATAGTGGCTTGGAATCCGGGGACGTTAGCGACGCTAGTGAAGAATTACAGCCTGTTGTTAAAACATCTAGTACTAACAATAGAAGCAACGAATTAACTATAGAACGACAAAAAGAACAGACGCAAGACAGTCTTCTTAAACAAACAAATAACTCTGTTGCGAATAAAATAAATACGAGTAAATCTGTGATCAAACCATCCATGCCTGTACATGAGATGAAGATACGATCTGCATTGGCTACTCACATTTTACAATTGGGAAAAGGAGTTCTTACCAAGACTAAGCCTGTGTTGGAAGTAGCCAATGGTAGGAGAACAGGCTCCTATATCGTAGGAATGGAAACTGGTAATCCTAAAGTAAAGCAGATGGTATCTGTGCTGAAAAAACCACCGAATGGACCATCTATTTCATGCACTATAACCAGTAATCATAACGAAAGTATAGTTACTACTACAAACAGTTTGAATGGTGAAGTTCAGAACATTATTATTCAAGAAATGGAACAGGTGAATGAAGAAGTTACAAAACCAATAAGAAGGAAGCTCAATCTTGCAGAGTATCGGAGTAGGCGAGATAAAAATCGAAGCGATAATAGCAGAACCAACTCACCCGTTCAACCCATGACTCTGATTTATATTCATCATGTATCTACTACTACGGAACCAATTAAAGACGATCCTGAAAATCCTGTTTGGTCCGAGAGAGAAATTGTTTCTGTATTGAAACCAAAAGCTGATATTGAAGAGCAAAAAAATAGACCTAAGATGACTACTCAAGATGTAGGAATACAGACAAATGAAACAGTCTTCGATAGTCCTGCCAAGACCAACGTTATTAATATTGAAAAAAGGTTCGTGTATTTGAAACAGATGTATAAATTTATTTATCGTTTAGTAGCTATTCATGATACATTAAACTTTATCTAATTTACTTTTTTTTTCTTCAAAATTTTACAGAACTGATCAAATTAGAGACAGAAAAAATCGACAGTACAGAAGAAAGAGCGCTAGTTCTAGTTCAAGTCGTTCCAGATCTAGAAGTAGAAGTAGAAGTAGGAGCAGGAGCAGGAGCAGGAGCAGAAGCAGGAGCAGAAGTACTTCGCATAGACGAAGCGCAACTAGACGTAGAAGAATCAGCCACAGACGTAGCTCTGTCAGTTCCAGTAGCAGCTGGTCTTCTCGTTCTCGATCCAGGTCTCGCTCAACTTCAAGATCTCTCTCCAGATCTAGGTCACGCTCTAGATCTTCGAGGTCAAGGTCAAGGTCTTCTTCCAGATATTCGAGCTGTTCAAGGTATGGTAAAGGCTGATTGGTTTCTGATTAGATTTCAGTTTTTAAATTTATAACTCTCTCGTTTTCTTTATCTATTCATCCTTCCTGGACAGAGAAAATTTTCAATTTGAGAAAGGTGTCAATTTTGTAAAAGTAAAATGGGGATTGTAGGTCTCCCACTCCGTCCAATTCTGGAAAAGGTAAAAGGTCGAGTCTACGAAGACGGCCCACACGCGAACATGGTCCAAGTTATTATAGGCACAGGCGGCACTCCTCTGACAGCAGTCACAGCTACCGAAGCTGGAGGAGGTAAACATGTTGATTGTTTGAGTTCAGTTCTGAAGTTTGTTAAAAATTTTGCAAAGTGTTGAATCTTTTTTTCTGTAACTAATACTGTTTTCATCCTATCAATCGCTTCGAAATAGTTCAATACAATATTTTACCTCTGACCAAATTCACCCATTTTACTGTACTCGCAAATATTGTTCTAACATAATTTTTAGTTTATAATGAATTTTCTCTCACATATTATTAAATTAGGAATTGATTTCTGCTGTTTCGTTTATAATATCAATCTATGATTGCACAGGGATAACAATATGTATTATTAAATTGACAAAGCAGCCAAAGCTTCTGGGATGCTTGTTAGCTATTCATATTTGAAATTTAGAAAAGAGTTTTACAGGCATTAACTAAAAACTATGTAAGGGTTAGTGGAAAGTGTAGACTACTTGCTATTTCCTATTGCTTATCATTGTCTTACAGTTATTTTATTATTTTGTCGATAATGCCCCTGCTTTAAGCTGTGTCTTTTGAATAATGATTGTTTGAAAATTTCAGCTTTTATTCTCTCAGTTTATTTCAAGTTCTAGTCTAATACAATACTTTTTATTATTCAGGTCTTCTTCTAGTCTTAGAAGAAAACCTTACGACACATGGACAGACAGGGAGAAACAGAGGCAAGTTGAAGAGCGAAGAGTCATCTATGTTGGTAGATTGGAAGAAGGTGTTTTGAAAGCTGATTTACGTAGGAGATTCGAAGCCTTTGGACCAGTTGTAGATATCAGTGTCCACTTTCGTGAACATGGGTGAGATACTCTCGAAATTTTATGTCGTCGGTTGAACGGATTGAGTCAGCCCTAGTTTTTCTATAGCTTTGACATAATTTTTTTCATAATATTTACAGGGACAATTACGGATTCGTAACATTTGCATATAAAAATGATGCTTACGAAGCAGTTGAACATGGGAATGATGACCCCAGTCTACCCAGATATGACCTGTGTTTCGGCGGACGTAGGGCCTTCTGCAAAGTGAAATATGCAGACCTTGGTGAGTGAATGATATCATTATTTTGAGATCTCATTAATTTTCATTAATGTCCTTGCTGGAATATTGGCAATTGAGGTTTTCCTGTCCTTCTTCAGACTCTAAATATGGAGATAGAAGATATCTTGGTGGAATAAAATGTTTGGATTTGGAATAAATCGGTAGCGGAAGTTTTTAAATCATTGTTTACTGGATTTTTTTAGATGGGATTGCAAGTAACTCGTTAGGAGGAGGAAGAGGCGGTTCTAAACTAGAAGAGAATAACTCATTTGACCTCCTGCTAAAAGAGGCGCAGGCAAAACTACGTAAGAGAAAGGTTTGACATACGTATTGTGTATTGATAGTGAATCTAACTTAATATAATATGCAGTATATCGTCACTTAACTGTTATGATTGTATGAAAAAAAAAAAACCAACAACAACTAATAACGAGATAAAATTGTGAAGATATAATTGCGATAGAAATGTAACACAATGATGCTCTAGTATTTAAAAAATAAAAAATAAAAGGTGCGCGCAGCAGGTAATATCAAGCCAAATAATTTACGTTTCTGATATTCAAACTATAAGTAAGTCTCTTTTTACATCAACTGCTACAATCAGAAACCAATGAATAGCTATGGTATACATGTATATTAGATAGAATTTGTAGATATGCAAGTTATCATTCATCAAGTAATGCATATTATTATTATTATTCAATGATTGTCTTTCACGCTACATACAATGTTTTATTTACAATATTGTCATAATTCTTTGCAATCATCTGAATCTATAAAGTCTATGTTGAAATTGTTTACTCAGGACAAGCGTATACTTCAGTCTAGATGATTGAAAAATGATTCATAATCTACCTATAATCATCGATATACAATGGCTGAAAATTTTTAACCAAAGTGAAAGAAAATATGCTCGACATGCGTTACTTGAACATTTACTTATATTATTTTCAAATGCTTTACAGTCTGATCAATGGCCTGGATGAGCGTAGATAATGTTAGTCTGATATAGATTTGAGATCAATTTCGAGCTATCAAGAGTCTATGGACGGTATGAATAAAAATAGTTGAGTTTTGTTCACGTACGGAATCAGGCAGTTATAAAGAAACTCACTATTATTTTTCTTGACCTTAGCTAACTACTTCTTCGGGTTTTTATTTTTGCCATTGTTAAATTATAAACTTTTCTACTCATAAACTTGAAAACATTTATCATTACTGTACAGATAATTTATAAATATTGTTCCTGTTAGAACTAGGCAAGTGTTTACTGCCCATCTCACGAACAGGGAATCCCCCTGGCTAGCATGAAGCGACAGGGAGTATTCCCTACCCTACATAATCTGCAGCAGTAGTTCAACCAGAAATTGCAGAGTCCTCGTAGCAAAATTTCAACAGATGATACGAAAAATTCAACAGTTTTAATAATTAATTATAGAAAAAATGGATATGTGAGATGATGATAGGAGTAGGAATAGAAATCGAATCGAATCAATAAAAAAATAAAATCATGGTGTCAAGGAATTCCATATGTGAACATAGTATTTCGCATAGAAAATAAAAAAAAAACAACAGGAGAAAATAGAAAAATAAAACTAAATGTATGCCGTGCGTCCACTCTTGTTATGTGTATTATAGAAAAAAAAGGCATGAAATAATATGCTTGAAAACAGGCAATGTTGATTCGATGTATTTAATCGTAATCGTATTATTGATCGACCTTTGCCAGCGAATAATAATAACTGAGGGTAATAATTGTAAAATTGATAAACAAGTGTGAGATGATGATGATAAGATTTAGGTAAATTTAAACTAGATTAAGTAAATTCGTTCACAACTTATTGATTGCAATATTATTATTGATACGACAATTTTGTAAAAAAAAAAAAAAAAAATTGTTTCAATTAATCCTAATCTATAACTTCTTCTCCCGGTAATAATATTGGTGTTTTATTATCAATTGCAAAGATTTCTCATAATTCGCATCTAATTGATTTTTACAAAACGAAAAATTGAAATTGAGGAAAAAAAAAATTACACAGACTCACTGCCACATACAGTCTCGGAGACTCTTAGGAGTGTAGCCCGATCTTAGGATAAAATTATTTCTCGAATGATGGCCAATACAAGGGCTAAAGAAATATGCATAATGGATTTTAATTAAAATGAATATGAGATTATTCATTATTCACTAATTTTCGAATAGATACAGACGTTTATGAAAAAAAAATAAACGAAACAAATTATTCTTAGGCTACTTTATTTGCATTCATTTGTTATCAATTATGCATTTGCGAAAATGTCATGAGTATAAAATAGAAATGTAAGATAAAATATTAGAGAAATCTGAAAACTCATTATCTCTATCATTGAAACAATTTGATCATGTTTGAAAGAGAGACTAGAGAGTTGTGTTATTCTCACAAGTCATATCAAAGCTCTCATTGAATTTTTAAACGGTTCTCGTATCCGTACAGAACTTTTGCCTACACATTATTCATTGAAAAATTCTGAGAAAAAAATACTCTTCAAATATTCCATATAACAGTTGCCTTTTTCGAACTATACCGAGCATTTACGATAGAAAAAATAAACCCAACTCAACACGGCTCTCTGCCTTTCACACACTAATGTATCTGTTCTAGTTTAATGAGAAAGCTTTAAACAAATATGGCAATAACTCTACCTCTGGTTTTACTTCTCAAAAATATATCATAACTAGCTGATCAGTCTTTCGGCCAATTCGAAGTGAAAATTTAATATTGTATTTTTACACATAATCGTCGAGAGTCATACACAATGTATAAACCCATTGATGCAGTACGAAGTTTATTTATTAATGACTCGATGCAACAATTTTGAAAGAAATTTATTGTCTTTCGTGGTATTACCGGAATTCTGTATTGCAATTAGGTATTCAAGTGTATAGAGAGATGCAACTCGCTATGACAGAAGGCAAATTGATCGCGTAATGTAATTGATTTTAAATTCAATACAAAAGCCATTGAAAAGTGGGTGAGTTGCCTCTTTAATTGTACATAAGAAACATCTATAATAGTTATTTTTGTAATATTTATTATATATAAAACATCATGTATAATTTTTTCGTTACTTGATTTTTCAATCATAACACACATTACAGCATGGTAAATTTTTTGAGTCAGGCCGATTTGAACTCATGACATGAAATAATATTGCTTCAGACTTTTATGTGCAAACGTAATAAAGGATAATTAGTTCAGATCTATGCAGCATCCTATTTTTAATAATAAATTCAGCTTATATAATGTGGTAGGTAAAAAATGGAACGAAATTATACATTTTTAATGACTTTATTTTATTTTATTCATATCTTCAACATGTATCATTGATCAATGTTTTTATATCCCTCACACTTCTAGCAGCCTAAATTCAAACGAACTACTATTGGATATGAAACAAATAGGAAAAGCACATTTGATAACAGAATAGGACGGGGTTATATTTTGTCATAATCAAAATTCCATATTTTTCAAATTTAATCGAAATTACATTATAATTGATACATCATATAACGTAATCAGTCGCGCCTGAGTATACGCATCCCGCAGAGCATTCATGTGTGGATGTGCAGAGATCGGATTATTCATATCTCAAGCAGATGATAACAGACGGTCGATTTGTAAATTTCGGTTGGGAATTGTTGACGGGGATCTGAATCAGACAGAAAATGACTCGTTTTTACTTAGGCTGGTTTTACTTTCAATGATATAAAATAAATAATTTTTGATAGAGATAAGCAGTTGCGCCTTCGTGTATGCAACTCGTCGAACATTTCGGCGCTCTCTCCAGGACTAGGTATGACTAGGTTCATTCATTCCCACTTTGAGCCACGGTAAAGGAACACAGCTGATGTCGAGAGGTTCAGTGACCCTCCGGGCGTCAACGAGGTAACATAGGCGAGACGCTTCTGCGACAGGGAGGAACTCTCACATCAAGTTAACCAACGTGGTCCTTGATGAAGTAGGATTGTTTGCGGCTAGTTAATCAACTGTATAATCGCGGGTTATCTGTCTATAACAATTTGTAGTTTTTTTTTTTCCGTTACCGGTTCGACACCAGTGAGTTTGAAATATTACATTCAACCATTTCATTGTAACACTGTCTAAGTAATCGATAATTATCATAGCTTGTTGATAATGAGAAAAGTCTTTTCCAAATTTGAATTTCCTACGAACATAACCTCTCATAACCTCTTGAAGAGTATGGCAATCTGTATGTGGTTCTTCTAAGGATATACATAATGCGAATTGCAGCTTTGATGTATTATTTCTTGATTAATGATTTTACGAAGGTGAGATAGTTTAGAGAAATTTATTTATCTATTTTTGATAATTAATTTCAACAAACTACGATATTCACATGAAAAAAAAATGTAACTACGTGCACTGCGTGTCAGCCGATTGCATTTTTATTATCTGATATCAGTGATATGATTTAATAGCTGACATATTTCTGATTATCTCTATGCCGATAATGTATTTCATTAGCTTGAGCTCGTTGTATTTGGAAGAGGAGAGTGGTAGAAATTGAGATCGTTGAATTAGCCATTACCGTACGAAATATTCCCGATAACAACTATTCAGGTAACAGAGCATAATGCATGCATTTACGATATACCCGTATTCAAAAAGTATACTTCACTCCTCTGTAAAATTGTTCGCAACGAATAGAGAGTAGATGATTCAGGGATACACGAATTGAAGAGTCTCATTACTATCTTTGAACAACTAATAAATTATTTTACTGTTCACTATTCTCTATTCGTATCGTGGCAAAGATTAGTTGGAACTTTAATCATAGGTTTAGTACAGCCTGGTTATGAATTTCCTCGCTTTATATAAGAATGGAATTATCATCCTTGCCGTATCCCATTCGAAACATAATGGATAATAATTCCACTTGATAACAACAACTTTGAACCAGGCATTTGTTTTTTGCTGTACAGATGAAGAGACATTAACACATGCGGTTGGTTTTCCAACATAGCAATACGTTTTCTTTGGTAGACGATATATAATTAGCAGACCTTTGTATATCTCGTCAGTTTTCTCGTATATTTATATCTTTATACACTTGAAAAACGAATACAGCGCGGCACTGTGATGCGATAGATGATTATTGCACATCATTCGTAGAAGCTATAAGTAGTAATAGAGACACTTCTAACTGTACAGCAAGCAATACTTGACTAATTCGTACCCGAATATTATAATCGTACCAGGAAAAGATTTGTGATATTACAGAATGGATGGGAATTCGTAATGATAAATCATCAGTAACATGTTCCTGTGCATGTATTATCTTGTATTCAGTCCCTGGTTACCGACCTGAAGGTCTCTATGTCTCTTATTTGTTTAAACTCTTTGTATTTGGAATAGAAAATTTGTAGACATTGGGATAGTTGGATTGGCCATTACCGTATGAAATATTCGTAATATCTATGCAGGTAACAGCGCATGATACATGAGTGTACGATGTACGTTAGTGAAGTACACGTCACCCCTTTGTAAAATTGTCCCTAATGAATGGATTGCAGTTAATTGAGAGAGCCAAAAATCGAAGAGTCTCTTTAGTATCTTTCAAAGACAATTATATCTCTAGATTGATGAATTATTTTCTCGTTCTCGCGGCAAAATTACGTTGTTAAAGTATTATTGTTAACGAAAACCATAGTGAAAATAGTGACTCTGTTCTCTATTCGTAAGGTCTGAAAAATGAAAACAAACAGCTCGCTGTTCTTGTAGAGACTAATGTAGAAATTACATGCTTCGAACATTGTACTTGACACTCTGTAAAACATACCTTCGTACGTATGTGTATGTTTTATCGTTGCAACGATTAGTTTAGAGTATAAGAATAGTTTTAGTACAGCCTAATTATAGTCCTAGCCAATTTCCGACCATGAAAAGTGTCAAATATGTGGTTTTCAGTGATATACATAATATATTAAACGTATTACGGTCGCATCTACAATTCTTTCATGCAAGTATCCATGTATTAGGATTGTTTATCCAATAAACATGTATTATGGTAGTAAATTGGCGCATTCTTGAATTAACATCTCTTGAGATTGTATATAATCAATCGTTTAATCATTTTCCCCGGTCCTTTCGTTGCCTATAAGTGAAAAATCATGAAAATCGCGGGCTTTCATAAGTTTGAAATCATAAAGTTGCCGCACGGGGTGACAAATGGTATCGCCATCTCGCGGTGACCGCACCGAACTATTTTTGCCGCAAACATTGATGCGCCTGACGATATGTAATCTCCAGTTAGGGATCGCAGCTATGACACACGAGTTGCATTCATTGAGCTATGCCGACGTTATCGGCATAGCACGTTATCGGCACAGCATGTTATCGGCACAGCACGTTATCGACACAGCACGTTACCGGCAGGAAATAGTTCGACAACGCGACCGCGAGATGGCGGAGCACTAACCTAGGCTAATAGCACCTGTCGCGGAGTCAGTGACCTCAGTGGCCCTCGTGGTATCAATGAGTACGCATGGGGTGTGTTAACGAGACACCGTAGAAATATTCCGAACGCAATAATATTATACCTTCTTCTTGTAGAGACCAATAGTATAGAAATTACATGCTTCGAACATAGTACTAGACACTCTGTAGAACATACCTTCGTACGTATATGTATGTATTATCGTTGCGACGATTAGTTCAGAGTATAACAATAGTTTTAGTATAACCTAATTATAATTCTAGCTAATTTCCGGCCTTAATAAGAGTCAAATATGTAGTTTTCAGTGATATACTTAATATATTATACGTATTACGATCGCATCTACAATTTTTTCGTATAAGTATTCATGTATTACGATTGTTTATCCAGTAAACATGTATCATTGTAGTAAATTGGCGCATTCTTGAATAAACATCTCTTGAGATTGTAAATAATCAATCGTTTAATCATTTCCTTTTAATTACATATTTATTATAATGAACGAAAATGCTGGCAGTTGAGACCTTGATTTCCGAGTGATTTTTCTGGCAGTTGAGATTTTTTTCAAGGGTCGTGTGCCTGGCAGTTGACACCTCAAAATTAGCTCCTAAAAATAAGGTGTCAACTGCCAGACATACGACCCTCGAAAAAAGTCTCAACTGCCAGAAATATCGCTCCGAAAAAAGGTCTCAACTGCCAGAAAATGGAGTGATTTTTCTGGCAGTTGAGACTTTTTTCGAGGGTCGTGTGCCTGGCAGTTGACACCTCAAAATTAGCTCCTAAAAATAAGGTGTCAACTGCCAGACATACGACCCTCGAAAAAAGTCTCAACTGCCAGAAAATTCGCCCCGAAAAAAGGTCTCAACTGCCAGAAAATGGAGTGATTTTTCTGGCAGTTGAGACTTTTTTCGAGGGTCGTGTGCCTGGCAGTTGACACCTCAAAATTAGCTCCTAAAAATAAGGTGTCAACTGCCAGACATACGACCCTCGAAAAAAGTCTCAACTGCCAGAAATATCGCCCCGGGAACAGGTCTCAACTGCCAGAAAATGGAGTGATTTTTCTGGCAGTTGAGACTATTTTCGAGGGTCATATGTCTGGCAGTTGACACCTTATTTTTAGGAGTTAAGTTTGAGGTGTCAACTGCCAGGCACACGACCCTCGAAAAGTCTCAACTGCCAGAAAATAGTGATTTTTCCGGCAGTTGAGACTTTTTATTGACATCGGCGTGCATACGCTGCTTTATACAGTCGCTGCTTCATGCAGTCGCTATATAGCTTATCTATACTATCATAGAGTAATTTTAAGTCAAAAATTGCCCCTGGTATCAGGAGAAAATCTGACCCAAGGAGGTGTTCTAAAATTTTCGAGAGCTAAAATAATTTTAAGTCGAAAATTGCTCCTGGTATCAGGAGAACATAAAACCCGAGGAGGTGTTCTGAAATTTTTGGAATGCCTATCGACACATGCATGCATACGCTGCTTCATGCAGTCGCTATATAGCTTATCTATACTAGCATTTTTAAGAGTTTAAGTAATTTCAAGTCAAAAATTGCTCCTGGTATCAGGAGAACATCTGACCCAAGGAGGTGTTCTAAAATTTTTGGTCGCCTATCGACATCGGCATGCATACGCTCCTTCATGCAGTCGCTATATAGCTTATCTATACTAGCATTTTTAGGGAGGGGAAAGTGGAAAATAACAAAGCAATTGATTATTCATATATCTAAAAATTTATTTCCGCAGCATTGATACAATCGCATTCATTGTCAAAGTTATGCAGAATTTGTAGATTGTAATTGATTCTCAAAAATAAATATCATATATACATTTTTCGAGTGTCTTTATTTGTTTCCTGGCACACGGACAGAAGTTTATGGTAAATATTGAAAGTATATGGGACAATTACTGTATGAGTATGAGAATATTCACCATAAACTTCTCTCCGTGTATGAGAGTTATCAAAAAATAAACTGAGTACATTCGGATTACAATGAGATCTTACTTAATATAATTAATCTTATAAAAAAGGACGAGTGGTATAATATTATTGCGTTTGAAATATTTCTACGGGGTCTCGTTAACGCACCCCATGCGTACTCATTGATACCACGAGGGCCACTGAGGTCACTGACTCCGCGACAGGTGCTATTAGCCTAGGTTAGTGCTCCGCCATCTCGCGGTCGCGTTGTCGAACTATTTCCTGCCGGTAACGTGCTGTGTCGATAACGTGCTGTGTCGATAACGTGCTGTGTCGATAACGTGCTGTGTCGATAACATGCTGTGCCGATAACGTGCTATGCCGATAACGTCGGCATAGCTCAATGTATGCAACTCGTGTGTCATAGCGTCCATCTCGACCAAGTGGCACGCAGAATCGATGCACCTCAAGTGTCTGCGATGCTCGTTCAGACCTCCGTCGACCGATAATGCTGTCAAAAAATCGAATGAAAGAATAAATCTGGTAACAAGTATTCTCCTGGAAAACATTTGTGAAACCAGAAAAACACGACAAATTAGTTCACCCTCGGAATCGCAAAATATGCTCGTAGAGCGGACGATTGTAGAGTACGAGGGACTTGGAATTATGTGATTGTTCAATTAATAGGATAATAATATTGCGAGGTTGTCAAATGAAACTCCCTCGCGTACAATATTTGTATTTGAAACGGATCCGAGAGGTTATGTTCGCACGAAAATCCCACGGTTAGATTTTCACACGGTTATTCGCGGGTACGGGTAGAATATACTCGAAAATGAAGCGTTTCCCCAATGATAATCAGAGTCTGCTTGTAGCAATCCGATTGTATGAACAAGCATTGAAAATTCTCAATTATTTATGGTTATGGTAAAATGGTGATTGGCGTATTTCAAACTTACTCATGTCCGACGTGATGTCGTTGATGTAGCCTTTTCGAACTGTTAAATCTCCTCGACGACGACGCAGCGTACCACTTGCCAAGTTTACTCAATTTTCCGCGCAAGATTATGCCTACGCAGGAGCCTCTCTCCCACCATCGCCCCACTCCACGCACAACACATATGTTCACTCGCTGACGTCACGAAGGCCACTGAAAATGACGGATGAAAAGGGAAAGTGAAAGCGAAAGCGAAAGTGTTGGACCGGTTTGGTTGGTAGCGCCATCAGGTGAGAAACTATGGAACTAGGGAGAGTATAATAACAATAATAATGAAATGATCCGCGGGTTGTATGTAATAAGGCGCAGCATCTACTCATCTGTCAATCGTTGAAAACTCTCAATTATTTATGGTATGGTAAAATGGTGATCGGAATAATCTGAACTTACATATGTCGAGTTTACTGTCACAGCAGCTCAAACCAGTGACTGACATAACGGAAAATTATAACAAAAATATACTGAGATAATTCCCTGTAATAACCGGACGAGAATGATCTTACTTTGTCAAGCAGCACACGTTGTTTACACGAAAGAGCCTCTCACCATGCATTACCATGCATCACGGCAACTCAAATCCCACATAACTCGATGACGCCGCGATGAGCGAAGTTAGGGACGCTGTGGTCGTAGGTCCGTTCACGCTGAAGACGTCATTGGGGATAAGAAACTAGGAAAGAGCGCAAATGATTCGCAGGTTGTATATACTACGGCGCAATAGATTATAATCTCATAAAAAATTTGGCCCCCAAAATGAGCATTGAGCATATATAACTCCGCGACTTTTATTTCTGCCGACTTTTAAATTTGAAAATTACAAGCATGCTACTAAAACTATGAGATGCTACCTTGGGCGACTTCGTAACTAGTATGTAATCAGAGTGAATGTATACACTTGCCATACCCCAGCGATTTCCTCCCATTTTCCGCCACAGAGCCATCATTTTATTCGTTTAGTTATCGAACACTTGCAAATAAAAACCATATTAATGTCACGAGAGACGTTCGACTCTGCTATTAGCATTGAAATGACATCGATAACATACTCCGTAGTTGTCGAAAATCAAAAACTTGTACACATTAGATCATGTATAATATTCTACTATCTATGTATGTATAATGTAAAGAAAACGTATTCGCATTGACAAATAAAACCTGCTTTAATAAGAGTTATTTTCCTAATTTCTTATTCAATTTACTATGATGATCCCTTTTCTTGAATTCCCTGACCGATTTTTTGAAATAATAAACAAAACTAATTCGTAATCAGCTTCAAATCGCATATTGATGAATCCACAGCTGTTTATAATCTTGTTATAATTATTTGTGTTATAACAAGAACGCGTGTGAGTAATGATTCTAAAAATTGTTGATATCTGGTTGGAAATACAGCAAGGATGTTAAAATGAATGATTCTTCATACCTTTTACAATAGATGGAAAAAAAACTTCGAATAAATAATCATCATTTTACCCTTTGTAACTGTAGCAAATAATAAGTGTTTAGTACAGAGAAAAAATAACTCTCAGTAATGTAGACTTACAGTCGAATTAATTTTTAATTCAAAATATATAATATAAACTGTACCTATATATTCATAATAATAAAAATAATGGTGACCATGATAAATTGAAGAGTATTTATTATATGTATATTATGTAAAAGAAATCCCGATTTATTTTATTATTTCAGGTATTTCTTCTCCACTACTGGTATATACATATAAATTCGTACCTTATCTACAATCAAATTATTAATTACTCATTATTTATACCTTATTCAGTCCATCCTACAACTACACAATACAGACTGTTTTTTTTTTTCACGTATGATAATCACATAATTCCGTCTGACAAATTGTTGTCTTTTAAATAACGATTTTCTGGCTATACGTATTTTTTGAAGGAAAAAAAAATTAAAACTCCCATTCATCGTTTTTTGTATATTCAATACCTGTGAGCCATTCGTCGACAGATTTTGATATGCTGTTAAGATTTCTATTTGACAAGAAAAATAAAATTAATAATAAGTTATACGCGTGGAAAGAAGAATTTGTTTCATTTTCTTACAAATCGCGTAAAAATTGACGTCAATTCAAATACCGTACATAAAAAAAAATGTGATAAAGTCAAAGCCTGATTTAACATTATCAGCGATATGATTGTGGAAAAAAAACAATTAAAGGCTACACGGCGTTTTATGCAATAATTTTTTTTTTTTCATGACCAAAGTGAAAAAAATCTTTTTTTTTAAAGAATAAAGAGATAAAAGAATTGCTTTTCGGTAGACGTTATACGGTTACTCATGCCACAACTCTCAGATGTTTGATTCTATTTACAGGAGAAAACGTATACACATATATATTAGGGTTTTGTTCTCTTTCTTTCTCTTCTTCGTTTTTTTTTTCGTTCTTTTCTTTCTTCGTAAAATTTTTGATAGATAATATGTTAAATAATTAAATAATATCTAACATTATCAAACGATATACCGTGAAGATTTGTGGATGCAGAACACTTGTTGAATGAAGCTGTGTTCAATTCATTATGAATTCATCGTCAAGCATCAAAAAGTGTTCCGCATCCACGAATCTTCACAGTATAACAGTGGCAAACGCAGTTAAATTCCAACGCGTTATAAGACTTGATAACTATAATACTGTAGGATTCTATTTTTCTTTTTCTTTTTCTTTTCCAACATTAAATCGGTTACAAATTCAACAAAAGTTTTTTTTTCTTTCTTTTTTTTTTCACTCCATCACGTCATCAATTTTCTCGTCTATGATGAGACAAAAAAAAAAAAATTGGTTTTCTTTAGAAAAAATTACAATTTATAAAATACGTAGCAGCTACTTCGAAGTAACAATAAGTATTCTATCCCACATGATCTTCATTGTTTCAGGTTTGTTTCTTATTTTTTCCCCTTCTTTCTTTTTTAAACAATACCAATAAATAATTACTTCTGAAATACCATGACTGGATTTTCGATCGAATAGCCTAGGAAAAATTAAAAGCAGCCAAATAAAAGACTTATTTTCAAAATTGTGTTTAGAAATATTAGTGTATGGAAAAACTACCTTCATCTGGATGATTTCAAAGTCGTATTTGAATACCAAGGAAACACATTTTCAGGCATTACAGTGTCCGAGGAAGCCAATTGGAGGGAAAAATAGGGAAAATCTATGCTCGAATAGTAAAGTTATAATACAAAATCCAGAAAAATCAGGAGGTCTAAGGAGGGTTCGACCCTCATTACGCATATTTTATATCATGTATTACTTTCAGTCTGATAGTGGCTACGCTGAAGATAAGAAAATACAAAATGACTCGGTAGTCGTAAAGATTTAGGACTACCGTTGGATGAATTTTGAAATGTTTGGTCCTCAATTGTTCATAGGAGATGCCTCTATGGTATGAACGCAGGATTTTTGGATAAACCCATTTTTGATCGAGATACTGGGGAAAAAGTAAGGAGAATTTAAAAATTCATAAAAACAAAAAAAAACAAAAATGAAAAAATTGAATAACCCGACGGGTAATTCTTGCAACATCAAAAATCCCTAAGTTCATACCATAGAGGCACCTCCTATGAACAATTGAGGACCAAACATTTCAAGATTGATCCACCGGTGGTCCTGATTCTTTACTGCAACCGAGTCATTTTGTATCTTCTTATCGCCAGTGCAGGCACTGTCGGACTAAAAGTAATACATGATGTGAAATATGCGTAATGAGGGTCGAACCCTCCTCAGACATCATGATTTTCCTGGGTTTTGTCAGAATCCTCGAGGCGCAGAAAAAAGTCAATTTCTTTTTGGAAATTTCAACTTCTCCAAAGGTGTACACACCCCCTTAAGGGGACCCGTAACCCTTTCTGGCGTAATTTTATTAATGTCACATCAGAGATGCTGGCGCGAGTGCCGAGAATAACGGATGTTAATGATATTGTACACTCGTGAGAGGTACGTTATTTTTCTATATCGTCATGTGCGAAACATTTGAAAAAGTTGAAAAACACTTGAATTATCGAGGAGCGAAGTTAAGGTTGCAATTTTCGCTGGCCTGCACTTATCACAAGATTGCGTTGGAACGTCCTTTACCTGAAATACAAAATCAACATATCTGTACACTGAGCACACTTGTAGGTTCATCCTGAACTAGGATTATGTTTGTATTTGCTGTATTTCGAAAAAAATGACTTTTTGAACCCAGCTTCTGAATCTTGGCCCGTTTGCATCACTTCTTTCGGCCATAAGTCCGGAAGTCGAGCTCAGATGGTGGCGGTTCTAGTTCAGGGTATAGCCACATATCAGGGGAGAATGTGTGCCAAAGGGCAAGTGGATGGTACGACCGGTTTTGAAAATATCTTGTGATAAGTTTCGAAAAGAGTAGATTCGAGATAAACGCGGTTGAAGTCAACAGTGTAGGTAGTGACGACCAGAAAACACGGACTCTCGAGCCGTTTTGCAATTATGCTAATATTTATTTTTCAACATATTCTTTGTCGCGTTTTATGAATAAAAAACAAAAAATAAAATATAATGATAATAATAATATATATATACTATTTTTACATTGCTGACGCGCTATGCAACAGTGCTTACGTGCCATATCTCCCGCTCGACTTTTTCCTCGTGTCTTAAAACTGCTGCCATTTCGTCGATTCATACGACTTTGGGATGAAATTGGACTCAAAATGTTGGGAGTGGACAGGGCTTTCAAATTGAATAAAAAAAAAGATTTTTCGGACATTCCAAGGGTTACAGGTCCCCTTAATTAATTTCTAAGAATATTCCAGCGCCGTCCGCGTCGGTATGATATTCAATACCAGAATTTCAGCCTGAAGCAGTGGCAACCCAACACACAATTACACCTGTAGAGCCTCGGAAAACTTCGCGCCGCTTCGGGTTCTACGACGCGTGGTGCGGCGGCCGACTCCGACCGACTTGAATCTTCAGTCGCGTGGGATAAGTCGAGCGAGTAGCCGGTGCGACGTCGCGTCCCCACTCAGTTTTTACCGTGCGTTATAATCAGATGAACGCGTCTTGGCTAAAGTGATGTTTTGCAATTTAATGAGGAATACACCAGTCGCACCTAGGAGAGCATAGACTTGTAAGTAATTATAGAACCCTATCCTAGAACCTTTACAGTTGTTAGATCGCGATAGGCACGATATCCTGAAACTTTAGTTTCATACCAATCTGTCCGGTGATAATAATTGCATTGAAAATTTACGTATAGCGTACTCAAAGTCATTTGTTTTTCGTGAATCGTGAATTGTTTTGTACAGGGTGTAAAGTAGAGTTGTGTCGCCGTTTTGGTGGCTGATTCTCCACCTCGAGATCGGTCAAGATATGTAAAAACTTCGCGCCGCAAAACTGTCCTTGATAAAGGTCAATTTTTTTTCACTGGCTGTAAATATCCTACTAATTCAGCGGAACAAAAGTTTACGAGGAACCATGAATCGCAATGAAGCCCATCTTATCGGAAAACGAGTCCGAATTTTGGAAAATTCCCTAAATTCAGAGAAAAATTGAAACTTCGCAGGCATTTTCTGATGGGACGGGTTCGTTTGCGGACCCATGGTTCCGCAGAGACTTTTGTTCGTCTGAATTAGCAGGATTTTTACAGCCAATAAAAAATATTGACCTTGTCAAGGACAGTTTTGCGGCGCAAAGTTTTCACATATCTGAGCTGAGGTCGGTGAATAATTCTCTCGATCAAATTTATAGTATTTTTTCGCCTGTAAAATGCCGTCTACATTATACAAAAGGTGATAATAGTTTAATCTTGATAATCCGCGATCGTTGAAAATGAAATTGGCGTCCCATCATGTTATTCGTTCACGCCAAACACTTTTTACTTAAATGCAATCTGCATTTCCTTCCACTCGTCGCCTTTGAATTGTTCCCGTTGCGCTGTTAACTGTTTTCGGCTGCAGTTTTACTCGAATATTATTCACGATTATAAGTAGCTAACAATTGTATATCTCTCGTGAAATATCATAATAAGACGTAATAAAGATGAACGGTATCGTAAAATAATTGTGCCAGCAGAAAGTAAACACGAGCGAGTGAGCGAGTCGCGTAGACCTTGCGAGTTGTTTACATTCAGGCGAAATACGAAACAATCAGGCTGCATCTTTGTTTACATACGTAGGACGTGACCGCGGAACGTTGCTATTTATTGTTAATCCTATCTAATGAAATAATAATCTGATTATGCAGTTTACTACAGCTGTTCGGAAGTGCGGAGGCCGTCAATAATATAGACCAAATCTCCGATAAATCGAATAAGAGGTAAACTGCATTGATCACAAGAATCTTTCTAATGGTGTAACATTTTTATTCATAAGTTCGGTTATCGAATACATTTATTATTTCACCAGTATGGGTCGCATTTTTCAGATCGAAAAATACAATTATACTTTTCTTTTTTACGAATCACAACCTCCTGGAATATAATACGCGAATATATATTATATACATGCGAACGTCGTATCTCATTTTTTAATTTTTCTTTTCCATTCAACTTTTATTACGGCAACAAGTGCGACCCGTGGGTATATCATTTTTGTTTCTTCGATTTTCCTTTGGAAGAGAAATTGCCCGTATCGAGATAAGACCCGGTATATATTGCGTCAAGTTTTTCGTGAATAATAATTCATTAATATAATACTCGTTTGTTTTTCATCCATCACATTTCATTTTTTGAATCTTCTGAATCACTCATTTCTTTTTTCAATGTAGCCGTAAAGGCAATGGGGAGGTAAGGGGTGTCAAAAATCAGGGAAATAACGAAAATCGTAGTTGCACAATTTGGTTTGCATGGACCAAATCATTCGGACAGATAAAATATAAGATAAATGATAACACAATCTTAACGATTGTGGACGTCTAGTAGATTCTATATATAAAATTTTAGCCCCTTCTTTTCAAAGTTTAAATTCCATAGAATGGAATTCTATAAGAAGAAGATTCTCTGTCTGTATAAATATATGTCGCACTAACAATTCAACTGAATGTTCGATTGACGATTCATTTGAGTTCCTTTATGAATTTTTCACAGTATATAAGGAATCGGACTGACCCAGCAAAATTCTGATCCAGAAAATCTACAGAGAACTCGAAAAACAAATTAGTGGGATTGAAGGATCGGCGAACGAGGAACAGGTGAGCATTGAAACGAGATATAATTATATTAATATTCATCATTTATTCATATTCATCATCATTATCATTATTATTATTATTATTATTACTATTATTATTATTATTATTACAATTCGTTTATCAGGCAGGGGTGTGTACAGAAATACAAAATAAATTTGTAATTGGTATTTTTCTTTATCGTATCATCAATTACGTGTTGTTGTAAGAAAACTGAACCTGAGTGAAGAACCGTATTTATACGTATAGGGACGATATTCGTGCAGATTCCAGGATTAAATTTGTACATTTATCGAAATAATTTGTGAATCGAAAATTTAACTTGACCCCAAATGCTGCAGAAAATGCAATTGATCGTAGGGTAGGAACCTTGCCACTGTGAATATGTATTGTGAGTAAAAATCGTCAAATATTCTATAATGATTATATTCGCTTGGAAATTCATGATTTCCGGTTGCAATAACGAAATTCTCAGTCTCAATTTATACGCGATCAGAGTGGCGCCGGTCGACGTCCCGACGCCTCATGGTTTAGGCATAATGTTCAATCCTTGTCCGACTCGAATCGGTACCGAAATTTATGGTTTCGAACGTTTCTCTTCGTGTGAAAATATTGCTATGGTAATCATATGAATGCGTTCGAATATTGAATTTTCTGCTTCTCTTTTGTGTTTCTATCGGATTGCAAAGAACGAGATGTGGTCAGGACCGATTATGGGAGAATTACACGTACAGAGAGTTGGAGAAAGAAAGCTGACCCAGAGCCGATTGGAATCACAGTAGGAGCCATGGTATGAGGGTGGACATGACAGCAAGGGAGCAATTGCGAAAGAGGTGAGAACGAGATACCTCCATGCCAATCTCTATTTTACCAAAGATATCTATTAGCTTTCATTCTTTCGTCCAACATATCGCGACAAACTGTTTTCTAACTCATCTCTTTCTTCTTTCTTCTTTCTATTCTCTGCTATGCCACAGCCGAGCAGACACATCGGAGTGCAATGGCTCTAACCCTGTTCGGCAGCGTCCGTGAGTTGCATGCTCTTTGGTAACGGGCTTCCTCTCCCTGGTACTCTCTTTTCTCTGTCGCGTGGCGTGGCGGTAACATTGTACAATCTCCGATTTCTTAGCTCAATTCAGATAGGCTCACTCACGACCGCAACTGAGCTCGCTTCCATAATCATAGATTCCTCTACAGGCGGCAATGTAACATTGTAACTGTTACTGCGCGGTCGAAATACAGATACTTATGTAGATTAATGCATAAACTCACTCTTGTGGCCCTTACGGCCCTTATCCGTTGCGAATCGCGGTGAGCATCGCGGCAGGAGGACATCCATCGCTCAATCGGTCTCCGCGATTATCATTTCCCTTGCTCGATTTGCTTGAATTCTTTCCGATTAAGTAGTGGATCCTCCTGAGGTTCAATTGATGCTTTATAAAGTCTAGGAACGTGTCCAGCATAAGAACGAATGATCTCCTAGCAAGATGTTTAAGTAGTCAATTCAAATATCAAATCAAAATATGAAATTGTAAAATCATCGAGGTATTGGGATATAACGATTATCAGGACTCGAGTAATATGACTATGGTAGTATGCGTCCGAGTATCTGAACATCAGGGTATATGAATATCAGCTTATGTAGCGTATCAAGATACTAGATTTTGGAATGTCGGATCCTCAGCCATGAGTCTATCAGTGTTTCAGCATATCACCTTATCACAATATCGGAATATCTGAATATCGGGGTATATGAATATCAGCCCATGCCAGTCATGTCAGCATATCAAGATACTGGATTTCAGATATCAAAACATCAAAAGTCAGTTTTAATTAGTCCGCTTAGAAAAAAGATTGACAATTTTTTTCTAGGATGTAACTAACCCGTTCTTTCCCCATAGCAAATTCAAGCGATTCCGATAGAAGAAAAAGTAGCTTCTTTGATATGGTTTCATTGAAATATAACTCATTTATTCAAAACCTTGTTCCCAGTTTTCTGTTGACACTCGTCACATAATTAAAATCGAACAATGTTCATACTCACGAAAAAGCTCACAATGAAAAGTACGAATTAACATCAATCTCTTTGATATTTGCCATTTCAAATGTTATCAACTTAATCAAATCCTGTCCCCAGTATTTTTGTCAGTCTATCTGAGATCAGTAGAATAGATCAATCTCTCTCCTAACAAATAATCTCCCTGTATCCAACTAACTGTAATCGCTTGAATGGGCAAAACGCATCTCTTCGTTTCCGCGCTTACGTGGAGCGCGGAAATGAGAGAGGCTGAGCCCGAAGACTTCACGTTGAAGAGAACGCCGACCGCCACGCCACCAAGCATTCTATGCATGCCTTGTTATCTTTACACCTTCTATACTTGAAAACTATCTGCCAATATCTATTTGCAACCTACAAAGATCTAGCCACTTTCTATCCCATGCTAAAGAGCAGATAGCGTCAAGTCTTCCTTCTCTCGCATGCCCTCCTTCATAGGCTGAATGCCATTCAATAAAGGACCATTCGGTACCATAGCTAATCAAAGTTCAATGAATGTCTTACATTCGTTATTTCCAATGACTCTTCCTGGAACGTAAGTATCTCTATGAGAATAATATGAATGCGTTCGATTATTAAACCTTCTGTTTCTCTTTAATGTTTCTCGCACATTGCAATGGACCAGTTGTGGTTAGGACCAATTATGGGAGATTCGCACCAACAGAGAGTTAAAGATAGAAAGCCGACCCAAAGCCGATTAGAATCCTAGTAGGAGCCATGGTATGAGGGTGGACATGACAGCAAGGGAGCAATTGCGAAAGAGGTGAGAACGAGATACCTCCTTGCAAATCTCTATTTTACCAAAGATAGCTATGAGCTTTCATTCTTTCGTCCAACATATTGTAACAAACTGTTTTCTAACTCGTATCTCTCTTTTACCAAATTTTCAAATCAATTCGTAAACCCCTCAAAAAGCTGGAGGTAGAAAATGAAAACGGGAATTGAGAGTATCGCTTGAAAATGTGCAATTTTTCAGTAATTTTATTTTTCAAAGTCTCTCTTCTATACATTTAAAATTTTAGTTTGTTCTTGTCGAAGTTCGAATTCGGTAAAATGAAACTGGGTTCATAAAAAAAAAATTCTCTTTCCGTATGAATATATGTCGCGTTAACAACTAAAATGAATGTTCGATTGACAATTCATTTGAGTTTCTTTATGAATTTTTCACAGTATATAAGGAATCGGACTGACCCAGCAAAATTCTGATCCAGAAAATCTACAGAGAACTCGAAAAACAAATTAGTGGGATTGAAGGATCGGCGAACGAGGAACAGGTGAGCATTGAAACGAGATATAATTATATTAATATTCATCATTTATTCATATTCATCATCATTATCATTATTATTATTATTACTATTATTATTATTATTATTACAATTCGTTTATCAGGCAGGGGTGTGTACAGAAATACAAAATAAATTTGTAATCGGTATTTTTCTCTATCGTATCACCGATTACGTGTTGTCAAAAATGTGTATCTGAGTAAAGAACCGTATTTAAAGATATAGGGACGATATAGGGACGATATTCCTGCAGATTCCAGGGTTAAATTTGTATTTTTATCGGAATGATTCGTGAATCGAAAATTCGACTTGACCCCAAATACTGCGAAAAAATGCAATCAACGGTAGTGTAAGATCCTCGCCACTATAAATGTGTACTCCGGGTAAAAATCGTAAAATATTCTATAATAAGAATATTCGCTTGAAAATTCATGACTTCCCGGTGAAATAACGAGATTTCCTTACTCTCACTTCGGTCTTATTTCATTTTTTAAACGTTGGCTTTTTCGAAATAAAAATTTCCCAGTCTTATTTACTTCTTTATAAACAGATCATTACGATTGTTGTCAAAATTCGGGTTCGAAATTCGCGCCAGGCGCGGAGGAAACCACGACCAATGACATGAGTTGCCAGCGCATGCGCAGAAAACTGCTTCCGCGTTCCGGTCGTACTCACGCCGGATTGCGGCGACTTTCATCCGCTAAAATTTTCAATCTCAATTTATACGTGATCAGAGTGGCGCCGGTCGACGTCTCGACGCCTTATAGTTTAGGCAAGATGCTATAATTCGATGTACGCTTCTTTGTTAAGGTAAGAGATTGTGATCTTGCGATTCAACGATCATTATCTAAGGGAAAAATAACTTGTCGCGGTTGACGGAGTTGCATGCCAGTTTGAATTTTTCTCCCGAATTGTCTCAACCGGTGGGTAGTGAATATATATATATATATATATTCATTCTACATTTTTCGTACTTCAGCGTAAATTCTTTATTTCATCGCGTAATAATATCGGGTCCGGGAAAAAGTCGTCATAAATGTAATGCGGTTAGATCGAAAATATTTCAAATATTCTATACGGCGAAAATCCAGGGGCATGACGGGAAAAAACATCCGACATCAGGCCATCTTTGTCGAAGCAATAAGCGGGGGAATAATCATCTCGTGTATATTAATGTTTTTGGGGTAATAAACGGACGTTGACATTATAAAAAAAGGTGAGAATAGTTTTATATTTGTATTCCGCGATCGTTGGAAGTAGAATTCAAGTCCGAGCTCGCAATTTATTGACAATAAAACGTTTTACAATAATACGTTTTCGGGTAAATTTTCTTGACCGTTGCGCAGTCAACTGTTCGCTGCAGTTATATACGTTATAATTATTAATTCTACTTGTAAGTAGCTAACAATTGCGTATCTTTCGAATCAGTTATCATATTATGATAGTCAATTACATTTCGAAGTATCGTGTAGAAGTTATGATCTGCGTATAATCGTATGTAATACGTAAATAGTCTGACAACGGATATACAATACAAATACGAGCGAGTTGAAGATGCACAAATCGCAAGTTTTTTACATTCGGACAAAGTTCGAAAATCTTTAGACCGGTTTTTTACTCATTTTCACGGCTTGACCGAACCTTCGAATAAACAATGCGAATCCTTATTATAACGAAACAATAATTTTGTTACAGAGACAAACTGTAGTATAGGTGAAAGATGCAGATCTCAAGTTCTGAAGCTGTTTATACAGATAAAATGCATCTTACCGATGAATGAAATGAGAGGTGAGCCACTAATTGAAATATTATTTATCTTTTCAGTCTCATTTCTAGATCGACATTGAGAATCATAATTTCTTTGTTTGGCGAAAAAAAAGAGATGATATAACATGAATAGTGATAGAAATATTTATCTGAAATTTATTTCTCATTTCTATCATTACTCTAATTTGGTTTAATTTTATTTCTCCAGAGTAAGTTGAATCTGGAGATCCCGAATATCTAATGGGCCGATGGAAACTGCGAGTGAGACTCCATTCCGGGATACGGGGCCCAAAGTGTTGGAAATTGAGGTGAGAATTGATTTACTTCGCCAGCAATCTTCCTCCTTATCACGTGATACTGACTCGTGAATCCTCCGATGATAGACGAAATTTATTGTCATTTTTATTCACAAGAATTATCCAAGTTCAATCGAGCAAAGAAATAAGATCGGATACACATCCTCGAGTTTATCACGAATAGTAATTGATTATAGTTTACTTGCTTGATTTTCGACTCATATTTCATCACCACAATTTTCTGAATCATTTCTTTCTATTTCAAGAAAGATAAGAGAAGATAATGAGAAAAGAAAGCATCGGAGACAGCATGAAAACAAATATCCGAGTACGAAAGTTCTATAGATGCTGCTGAAATGCATGGGGACAGATGTCGAGGGCCGATTATGAAAATCCAATCTCACCGATGAATTGATTAGAAGGTAAACAGCATTTTCAATTGCCTTTCTGCCTTTATGGTGAAGTTTAATCATTGTCTGACTCGAATCGGTACCTACATTCGTGATTTCCAACAGTTTTTATGTTTCGTGTGAAAATATCGCTATGAAAATTATATGAATGCGTTCGGAAAATAAATGTTCTGCTTCTCTTTTGTGTTTCTATCAGATTGCAATGGACCGGATGTGGTCGGGACCGATTTAGCGAGAACCTCGGCGAAAATTAGAGACAGGAGGACGATCCGAAGCTGATAGGAAGGTCGGAGCCATGGTCTGAGCAAGGGAGCAATTGCAAAAGAGGTGAGAAAAAGATACCTCCTCGCCAATCTCTATTTTACCAAAAATAGTTATGAGCTTTAATTTTTTTCGTCCAACATATCGTGACAAAGAATTTTCTAACTCATTTCTTTCTCCTTTCTTTCCCCTTTCCATGTTCCGGTACGTCAACAGCCAAGCAGACACATCCGAGTGCAATTGCTCTCTCCCTACTCGGCAGCGTCGGTGAGTCGCATGATTTTTGGTAACGGGCTTCCTTTCCTTGGTACTCTCTTTTCTCTATCGCGTGGCGTGGCGGTAACATTGTACAATCTCCGTTTTCTTAGCTCAATTCAGATAGGCTCACTCTCGACCGCAACGGAGCTTGCTTACATAATCATAGAGATTCCCTTACAGACGGCAATGTAACATTATACTTGTTACTGCGCCCTCTCATTACAGATATACGTATAGCCAAATGCTTGAACTCAATTTCACGGCCCTTACGGCCCTCATCCGTTGCGAATCGCGGTGAGCATCGCGGCAGGAGAACATCCATCGCTCAATCGGTTTCCATAATTATCATTCCCCTTGCCAGATTTGCTCGAATTCTTTCCGATTGAGTAGTGGATCCTCCTGAGGTTCAATTCATGCTTTAAAATCTCTAGGAGCGGGTCCGACATAAGAATGAACGACCCCCCTAGCAAGATGTTCGAGTAGAGTCCTTTACATGTACAACTAAAGATTCAAATATCAAAACATTCAAGTATGGAAATAAGAAAATATCAAAGTATGAAAATATTGAAATATCAAAGGTCCACTTGAATTAGTCCGCTTAGAAGAAAAAGTTTGCAAACTTTGTCCAGGATGTACCTAACCCGTTCTTTCCCTACAGCAAATGAAACGGTAAGTCTCCGACCACGATGTGTGCAATGATTTTTATGCTTGTGTTGGAGAGAATCCGAAGCCGGTGATTTTTAGCTTTCCGTACAGGTGAATCGGGAAGGTAGGGCAACCCGTGGGAGGGTGGTTACGAGTCTGTGTGTGCGTGCCTGTATTATGCAGTATTTATGTAACATGCAACTCCGTTGGGTGGGTCTTGGGAACCAGGCGAGGGCAGGAAGGGTCGCGAAATGGGATGGTGGTGGACTAATATATTATTTTCCACAGCAAATTCAAGCGATCACAATATAAGAAAAAGTAGTAGCCGCCTCTTTTATATAATTTTTCTGGAATTTCACTTATTCATTCAAATACTTGTTATCCATTAGTATACCCATCGCCTAATTAGAATCAAATACTTTTCACACCCATAATATAATCAGAAGGAACATGAGTCTCCCTGTTATATATTTTTCACCTATTCGAATCCTTTGTTTCCAATATCAGTAGAATAAATCAATTTCTTCAATAAATTATAATCTGTCTGCATTAAATGAGCTGTGATCGCTTGAATGGGCAAGATGCATCTCTTTATTTCCGCGCTTACGTGGGGCGCGGGGATAAGAGAGGCTGAGCCCGAAGACTTCACGTTGAAGAGGACGCCGACCGTCACGCCACCAAAAATATTCTATGCTTGCCTTGAAATCTTTATACCTTTCTTACTTGACGACTATCTGCCAATAACTATTTGCCAGTTTTAAATATCTAGCCAATCTCTATCCAATATACCCAACAGCAGATAGCGTCAAGTCTTCCTTTCCTCGCATGCCTTTCTTCTTATGCTCAATGCTATCTTATGGAGCATTTTATATGGTTACTAATCTTGTACTTTTTAACTCTTCCAGACTTCCACAGGTTCACTAATGCTTCATTTTCTTTCAGGGTATTCTAAGATTAATCAATTCTCTTCTTTCAGGGTATTTTAAGATTAATCAATTCTCTTCTTTCAGGGTATTTTAAGATTAATCAATTCTCTTCTTTCAGGGTATTTTAAGAGATTAACACCGATCTACGATCGGTGTTAACAATTAGGGACGAATTAATCACCTTTCTGTTACAGTTCCGCCACATGACTATATAATTGTCGTTAAAAATTGATGTGAAAAAATGTGTATGGCGAATTTTATCAACAGAAATAAGGCAATTTATTTGAGGATCGGAAGAGGGCCTATATTTCATTGCTGTCCTACGATTTATCTCAATGTGAGTAGCCGACAATTGTAGTATAATTTAAAGAAAGAATTAGGATTCGAAAAGTGAGAACTTTTTTGCTACAGAAAATTATGGCAACATATTATTCCTCCACATTGCTTAATCTCGTGTCTCTCCATGTTTCGGTTACAGTTCAGATTTCTGAAGAATCGTACGATTGAAGCTTGGAAGATCCCATTATAGACCATGGGACCCATGGATGACCAGCAGGGAAACATTATTTCTGTTCAAGAATCAAGAATTAATGGTAAGCGCGCAGAAGCTTTTCTTGTATTCGCAATCTTATCCCTGTAATCGAACTTCGATTTGCCATTTAATTGTTGAATTTCTTTGGTCTTCAGACGGTGCGTCCCGGTATCTCCACCCCTGCAGAAGTGCAGTCTAACGAGGCATTTATGGAATATGGGATTGAAGGGAATCTGAAAGTGGTAGGAATCAGATATCTATATGGGGAATTCCACGAAACGTTTGATTTTCTCAAAAAGTGTAACTCGATTTTATATTTTCAAGCACACGTCTCAAACCTTGTCGGGCATTATTCTTGTAGACTATAATAAGTGAAGAATACACTCGCGTTACTCATTTTTATTGATACGTTAAGAATTATAGTTACGGTGAAAATATCTAAAAATCGTTTTTCTTCACGAAAAAGATTAATTTATCTTAATTTCATGGTTATAACTTATAACATGGTTTTTTATTTACTAATTTTTTTTTTTTCCATTCTCTTTTTTCTCATTTTTTTTTTCATTTTTATTCTTTTTTTACTTACGATACAAATACGCGTTCGTATCGATGAAATCTGAAAAATTGTACATTTCAATGCTATCTTTAACATTTCACAAAAATATTCGAATATTTATTGATCAAATAAAACTTCATATAACATTAGAAGTACCGAAAGTTTGATGTGAGGATTTCCGAAGTAGATTTCTACCATAAAGGTTTACAAAATACAGGACATTTTAACGAGAAAGAAATAACATTGGAGCTGTGCTAACGAAGAAACATGATTTCAAAAAATCTTTACGCAGTATAGATTCAAATATTTCGACTTCCAGCTTCATCATTTTTTATGGCACATTGATTTTGGAACCATGCTTCCTTTTGTTTTTTGTAAAGCTACCAGGACGTGGAATCCGAATTTCAACTTTTAGATTCCTCAAAAAGTTATAAACAAAAAAGTAGAAAATATGTAAACGACCAAAAATGAAGTATCGCTACTTTGAGTGCGAATTATGGTGAAATGTCGAATGGCACACTTATATAACATCAATTACTTCAAAAGTCATAATTATAAGAAGATTTTACCAAATTTCCAAATCAATTCATATACCCCTCAAAAAGCTGGAGGTAGAAAATGAAAACAGGAATTGAGAGTATCGCTTGAAAATGTGCAATTTTTCAGTAATTTTATTTTTCAAAGTCTCTCTTCTATACATTTAAAATTTTAGTTTGTTCTTGTCGAAGTTCGAATTCGGTAAAATGAAACTGGGTTCATAAAAAAAAAATTCTCTTTCCGTATGAATATATGTCGCGTTAACAACTAAAATGAATGTTCGATTGACAATTCATTTGAGTTTCTTTATGAATTTTTCACAGTATATAAGGAATCGGACTGACCCAGCAAAATTCTGATCCAGAAAATCTATAGAGAACTCGAAAAACAAATTAGTGGGATTGAAGGATCGGCGAACGAGGAACAGGTGAGCATTGAAACGAGATATAATTATATTAATATTCATCATTTATTCATATTCATCATCATTATCATTATTATTATTATTACTATTATTATTATTATTATTACAATTCGTTTATCAGGCAGGGGTGTGTACAGAAATACAAAATAAATTTGTAATCGGTATTTTTCTCTATCGTATCACCGATTACGTGTTGTCAAAAATGTGTATCTGAGTAAAGAACCGTATTTAAAGATATAGGGACGATATAGGGACGATATTCCTGCAGATTCCAGGGTTAAATTTGTATTTTTATCGGAATGATTCGTGAATCGAAAATTCGACTTGACCCCAAATACTGCGAAAAAATGCAATCAACGGTAGTGTAAGATCCTCGCCACTATAAATGTGTACTCCGGGTAAAAATCGTAAAATATTCTATAATAAGAATATTCGCTTGAAAATTCATGACTTCCCGGTGAAATAACGAGATTTCCTTACTCTCACTTCGGTCTTATTTCATTTTTTAAACGTTGGCTTTTTCGAAATAAAAATTTCCCAGTCTTATTTACTTCTTTATAAACAGATCATTACGATTGTTGTCAAAATTCGGGTTCGAAATTCGCGCCAGGCGCGGAGGAAACCACGACCAATGACATGAGTTGCCAGCGCATGCGCAGAAAACTGCTTCCGCGTTCCGGTCGTACTCACGCCGGATTGCGGCGACTTTCATCCGCTAAAATTTTCAATCTCAATTTATACGTGATCAGGGTGGTGCCGGTCGACGTCTCGACGCCTTATAGTTTAGGCAAGATGCTATAATTCGATGTACGCTTCTTTGTTAAGGTAAGAGATTGTGATCTTGCGATTCAACGATCATTATCTAAGGGAAAAATAACTTGTCGCGGTTGACGGAGTTGCATGCCAGTTTGAATTTTTCTCCCGAATTGTCTCAACCGGTGGGTAGTGAATATATATATATATATATATTTATTCTACATTTTTCGTACTTCAGCGTAAATTCTTTATTTCATCGCGTAATAATATCGGGTCCGGGAAAAAGTCGTCATAAATGTAATGCGGTTAGATCGAAAATATTTCAAATATTCTATACGGCGAAAATCCAGGGGCATGACGGGAAAAAACATCCGACATCAGGCCATCTTTGTCGAAGCAATAAGCGGGGGAATAATCATCTCGTGTATATTAATGTTTTTGGGGTAATAAACGGACGTTGACATGATAAAAAAAGGTGAGAATAGTTTTATATTTGTATTCCGCGACCGTTGGAAGTAGAATTCAAGTCCGAGCTCGCAATTTATTGACAATAAAACGTTTTACAATAATACGTTTTCGGGTAAATTTTCTTGACCGTTGCGCAGTCAACTGTTCGCTGCAGTTATATACGTTATAATTATTAATTCTACTTGTAAGTAGCTAACAATTGCGTATCTTTCGAATCAGTTATCATATTATGATAGTCAATTACATTTCGAAGTATCGTGTAGAAGTTATGATCTGCGTATAATCGTATGTAATACGTAAATAGTCTGACAACGGATATACAATACAAATACGAGCGAGTTGAAGATGCACAAATCGCAAGTTTTTTACATTCGGACAAAGTTCGAAAATCTTTAGACCGGTTTTTTACTCATTTTCACGGCTTGACCGAACCTTCGAATAAACAATGCGAATCCTTATTATAACGAAACAATAATTTTGTTACAGAGACAAACTGTAGTATAGGTGAAAGATGCAGATCTCAAGTTCTGAAGCTGTTTATACAGATAAAATGCATCTTACCGATGAATGAAATGAGAGGTGAGCCACTAATTGAAATATTATTTATCTTTTCAGTCTCATTTCTAGATCGACATTGAGAATCATAATTTCTTTGTTTGGCGAAAAAAAAGAGATGATATAACATGAATAGTGATAGAAATATTTATCTGAAATTTATTTCTCATTTCTATCATTACTCTAATTTGGTTTAATTTTATTTCTCCAGAGTAAGTTGAATCTGGAGATCCCGAATATCTAATGGGCCGATGGAAACTGCGAGTGAGACTCCATTCCGGGATACGGGGCCCAAAGTGTTGGAAATTGAGGTGAGAATTGATTTACTTCGCCAGCAATCTTCCTCCTTATCACGTGATACTGACTCGTGAATCCTCCGATGATAGACGAAATTTATTGTCATTTTTATTCACAAGAATTATCCAAGTTCAATCGAGCAAAGAAATAAGATCGGATACACATCCTCGAGTTTATCACGAATAGTAATTGATTATAGTTTACTTGCTTGATTTTCGACTCATATTTCATCACCACAATTTTCTGAATCATTTCTTTCTATTTCAAGAAAGATAAGAGAAGATAATGAGAAAAGAAAGCATCGGAGACAGCATGAAAACAAATATCCGAGTACGAAAGTTCTATAGATGCTGCTGAAATGCATGGGGACAGATGTCGAGGGCCGATTATGAAAATCCAATCTCACCGATGAATTGATTAGAAGGTAAACAGCATTTTCAATTGCCTTTCTGCCTTTATGGTGAAGTTTAATCATTGTCTGACTCGAATCGGTACCTACATTCGTGATTTCCAACAGTTTTTATGTTTCGTGTGAAAATATCGCTATGAAAATTATATGAATGCGTTCGGAAAATAAATGTTCTGCTTCTCTTTTGTGTTTCTATCAGATTGCAATGGACCGGATGTGGTCGGGACCGATTTAGCGAGAACCTCGGCGAAAATTAGAGACAGGAGGACGATCCGAAGCTGATAGGAAGGTCGGAGCCATGGTCTGAGCAAGGGAGCAATTGCAAAAGAGGTGAGAAAAAGATACCTCCTCGCCAATCTCTATTTTACCAAAAATAGTTATGAGCTTTAATTTTTTTCGTCCAACATATCGTGACAAAGAATTTTCTAACTCATTTCTTTCTCCTTTCTTTCCCCTTTCCATGTTCCGGTACGTCAACAGCCAAGCAGACACATCCGAGTGCAATTGCTCTCTCCCTACTCGGCAGCGTCGGTGAGTCGCATGATTTTTGGTAACGGGCTTCCTTTCCTTGGTACTCTCTTTTCTCTATCGCGTGGCGTGGCGGTAACATTGTACAATCTCCGTTTTCTTAGCTCAATTCAGATAGGCTCACTCTCGACCGCAACGGAGCTTGCTTACATAATCATAGAGATTCCCTTACAGACGGCAATGTAACATTATACTTGTTACTGCGCCCTCTCATTACAGATATACGTATAGCCAAATGCTTGAACTCAATTTCACGGCCCTTACGGCCCTCATCCGTTGCGAATCGCGGTGAGCATCGCGGCAGGAGAACATCCATCGCTCAATCGGTTTCCATAATTATCATTCCCCTTGCCAGATTTGCTCGAATTCTTTCCGATTGAGTAGTGGATCCTCCTGAGGTTCAATTCATGCTTTAAAATCTCTAGGAGCGGGTCCGACATAAGAATGAACGACCCCCCTAGCAAGATGTTCGAGTAGAGTCCTTTACATGTACAACTAAAGATTCAAATATCAAAACATTCAAGTATGGAAATAAGAAAATATCAAAGTATGAAAATATTGAAATATCAAAGGTCCACTTGAATTAGTCCGCTTAGAAGAAAAAGTTTGCAAACTTTGTCCAGGATGTACCTAACCCGTTCTTTCCCTACAGCAAATGAAACGGTAAGTCTCCGACCACGATGTGTGCAATGATTTTTATGCTTGTGTTGGAGAGAATCCGAAGCCGGTGATTTTTAGCTTTCCGTACAGGTGAATCGGGAAGGTAGGGCAACCCGTGGGAGGGTGGTTACGAGTCTGTGTGTGCGTGCCTGTATTATGCAGTATTTATGTAACATGCAACTCCGTTGGGTGGGTCTTGGGAACCAGGCGAGGGCAGGAAGGGTCGCGAAATGGGATGGTGGTGGACTAATATATTATTTTCCACAGCAAATTCAAGCGATCACAATATAAGAAAAAGTAGTAGCCGCCTCTTTTATATAATTTTTCTGGAATTTCACTTATTCATTCAAATACTTGTTATCCATTAGTATACCCATCGCCTAATTAGAATCAAATACTTTTCACACCCATAATATAATCAGAAGGAACATGAGTCTCCCTGTTATATATTTTTCACCTATTCGAATCCTTTGTTTCCAATATCAGTAGAATAAATCAATTTCTTCAATAAATTATAATCTGTCTGCATTAAATGAGCTGTGATCGCTTGAATGGGCAAGATGCATCTCTTTATTTCCGCGCTTACGTGGGGCGCGGGGATAAGAGAGGCTGAGCCCGAAGACTTCACGTTGAAGAGGACGCCGACCGTCACGCCACCAAAAATATTCTATGCTTGCCTTGAAATCTTTATACCTTTCTTACTTGACGACTATCTGCCAATAACTATTTGCCAGTTTTAAATATCTAGCCAATCTCTATCCAATATACCCAACAGCAGATAGCGTCAAGTCTTCCTTTCCTCGCATGCCTTTCTTCTTATGCTCAATGCTATCTTATGGAGCATTTTATATGGTTACTAATCTTGTACTTTTTAACTCTTCCAGACTTCCACAGGTTCACTAATGCTTCATTTTCTTTCAGGGTATTCTAAGATTAATCAATTCTCTTCTTTCAGGGTATTTTAAGATTAATCAATTCTCTTCTTTCAGGGTATTTTAAGATTAATCAATTCTCTTCTTTCAGGGTATTTTAAGAGATTAACACCGATCTACGATCGGTGTTAACAATTAGGGACGAATTAATCACCTTTCTGTTACAGTTCCGCCACATGACTATATAATTGTCGTTAAAAATTGATGTGAAAAAATGTGTATGGCGAATTTTATCAACAGAAATAAGGCAATTTATTTGAGGATCGGAAGAGGGCCTATATTTCATTGCTGTCCTACGATTTATCTCAATGTGAGTAGCCGACAATTGTAGTATAATTTAAAGAAAGAATTAGGATTCGAAAAGTGAGAACTTTTTTGCTACAGAAAATTATGGCAACATATTATTCCTCCACATTGCTTAATCTCGTGTCTCTCCATGTTTCGGTTACAGTTCAGATTTCTGAAGAATCGTACGATTGAAGCTTGGAAGATCCCATTATAGACCATGGGACCCATGGATGACCAGCAGGGAAACATTATTTCTGTTCAAGAATCAAGAATTAATGGTAAGCGCGCAGAAGCTTTTCTTGTATTCGCAATCTTATCCCTGTAATCGAACTTCGATTTGCCATTTAATTGTTGAATTTCTTTGGTCTTCAGACGGTGCGTCCCGGTATCTCCACCCCTGCAGAAGTGCAGTCTAACGAGGCATTTATGGAATATGGGATTGAAGGGAATCTGAAAGTGGTAGGAATCAGATATCTATATGGGGAATTCCACGAAACGTTTGATTTTCTCAAAAAGTGTAACTCGATTTTATATTTTCAAGCACACGTCTCAAACCTTGTCGGGCATTATTCTTGTAGACTATAATAAGTGAAGAATACACTCGCGTTACTCATTTTTATTGATACGTTAAGAATTATAGTTACGGTGAAAATATCTAAAAATCGTTTTTCTTCACGAAAAAGATTAATTTATCTTAATTTCATGGTTATAACTTATAACATGGTTTTTTATTTACTAATTTTTTTTTTTTCCATTCTCTTTTTTCTCATTTTTTTTTTCATTTTTATTCTTTTTTTACTTACGATACAAATACGCGTTCGTATCGATGAAATCTGAAAAATTGTACATTTCAATGCTATCTTTAACATTTCACAAAAATATTCGAATATTTATTGATCAAATAAAACTTCATATAACATTAGAAGTACCGAAAGTTTGATGTGAGGATTTCCGAAGTAGATTTCTACCATAAAGGTTTACAAAATACAGGACATTTTAACGAGAAAGAAATAACATTGGAGCTGTGCTAACGAAGAAACATGATTTCAAAAAATCTTTACGCAGTATAGATTCAAATATTTCGACTTCCAGCTTCATCATTTTTTATGGCACATTGATTTTGGAACCATGCTTCCTTTTGTTTTTTGTAAAGCTACCAGGACGTGGAATCCGAATTTCAACTTTTAGATTCCTCAAAAAGTTATAAACAAAAAAGTAGAAAATATGTAAACGACCAAAAATGAAGTATCGCTACTTTGAGTGCGAATTATGGTGAAATGTCGAATGGCACACTTATATAACATCAATTACTTCAAAAGTCATAATTATAAGAAGATTTTACCAAATTTCCAAATCAATTCATATACCCCTCAAAAAGCTGGAGGTAGAAAATGAAAACAGGAATTGAGAGTATCGCTTGAAAATGTGCAATTTTTCAGTAATTTTATTTTTCAAAGTCTCTCTTCTATACATTTAAAATTTTAGTTTGTTCTTGTCGAAGTTCGAATTCGGTAAAATGAAACTGGGTTCATAAAAAAAAAATTCTCTTTCCGTATGAATATATGTCGCGTTAACAACTAAAATGAATGTTCGATTGACAATTCATTTGAGTTTCTTTATGAATTTTTCACAGTATATAAGGAATCGGACTGACCCAGCAAAATTCTGATCCAGAAAATCTATAGAGAACTCGAAAAACAAATTAGTGGGATTGAAGGATCGGCGAACGAGGAACAGGTGAGCATTGAAACGAGATATAATTATATTAATATTCATCATTTATTCATATTCATCATCATTATCATTATTATTATTATTACTATTATTATTATTATTATTACAATTCGTTTATCAGGCAGGGGTGTGTACAGAAATACAAAATAAATTTGTAATCGGTATTTTTCTCTATCGTATCACCGATTACGTGTTGTCAAAAATGTGTATCTGAGTAAAGAACCGTATTTAAAGATATAGGGACGATATAGGGACGATATTCCTGCAGATTCCAGGGTTAAATTTGTATTTTTATCGGAATGATTCGTGAATCGAAAATTCGACTTGACCCCAAATACTGCGAAAAAATGCAATCAACGGTAGTGTAAGATCCTCGCCACTATAAATGTGTACTCCGGGTAAAAATCGTAAAATATTCTATAATAAGAATATTCGCTTGAAAATTCATGACTTCCCGGTGAAATAACGAGATTTCCTTACTCTCACTTCGGTCTTATTTCATTTTTTAAACGTTGGCTTTTTCGAAATAAAAATTTCCCAGTCTTATTTACTTCTTTATAAACAGATCATTACGATTGTTGTCAAAATTCGGGTTCGAAATTCGCGCCAGGCGCGGAGGAAACCACGACCAATGACATGAGTTGCCAGCGCATGCGCAGAAAACTGCTTCCGCGTTCCGGTCGTACTCACGCCGGATTGCGGCGACTTTCATCCGCTAAAATTTTCAATCTCAATTTATACGTGATCAGGGTGGTGCCGGTCGACGTCTCGACGCCTTATAGTTTAGGCAAGATGCTATAATTCGATGTACGCTTCTTTGTTAAGGTAAGAGATTGTGATCTTGCGATTCAACGATCATTATCTAAGGGAAAAATAACTTGTCGCGGTTGACGGAGTTGCATGCCAGTTTGAATTTTTCTCCCGAATTGTCTCAACCGGTGGGTAGTGAATATATATATATATATATATTTATTCTACATTTTTCGTACTTCAGCGTAAATTCTTTATTTCATCGCGTAATAATATCGGGTCCGGGAAAAAGTCGTCATAAATGTAATGCGGTTAGATCGAAAATATTTCAAATATTCTATACGGCGAAAATCCAGGGGCATGACGGGAAAAAACATCCGACATCAGGCCATCTTTGTCGAAGCAATAAGCGGGGGAATAATCATCTCGTGTATATTAATGTTTTTGGGGTAATAAACGGACGTTGACATGATAAAAAAAGGTGAGAATAGTTTTATATTTGTATTCCGCGACCGTTGGAAGTAGAATTCAAGTCCGAGCTCGCAATTTATTGACAATAAAACGTTTTACAATAATACGTTTTCGGGTAAATTTTCTTGACCGTTGCGCAGTCAACTGTTCGCTGCAGTTATATACGTTATAATTATTAATTCTACTTGTAAGTAGCTAACAATTGCGTATCTTTCGAATCAGTTATCATATTATGATAGTCAATTACATTTCGAAGTATCGTGTAGAAGTTATGATCTGCGTATAATCGTATGTAATACGTAAATAGTCTGACAACGGATATACAATACAAATACGAGCGAGTTGAAGATGCACAAATCGCAAGTTTTTTACATTCGGACAAAGTTCGAAAATCTTTAGACCGGTTTTTTACTCATTTTCACGGCTTGACCGAACCTTCGAATAAACAATGCGAATCCTTATTATAACGAAACAATAATTTTGTTACAGAGACAAACTGTAGTATAGGTGAAAGATGCAGATCTCAAGTTCTGAAGCTGTTTATACAGATAAAATGCATCTTACCGATGAATGAAATGAGAGGTGAGCCACTAATTGAAATATTATTTATCTTTTCAGTCTCATTTCTAGATCGACATTGAGAATCATAATTTCTTTGTTTGGCGAAAAAAAAGAGATGATATAACATGAATAGTGATAGAAATATTTATCTGAAATTTATTTCTCATTTCTATCATTACTCTAATTTGGTTTAATTTTATTTCTCCAGAGTAAGTTGAATCTGGAGATCCCGAATATCTAATGGGCCGATGGAAACTGCGAGTGAGACTCCATTCCGGGATACGGGGCCCAAAGTGTTGGAAATTGAGGTGAGAATTGATTTACTTCGCCAGCAATCTTCCTCCTTATCACGTGATACTGACTCGTGAATCCTCCGATGATAGACGAAATTTATTGTCATTTTTATTCACAAGAATTATCCAAGTTCAATCGAGCAAAGAAATAAGATCGGATACACATCCTCGAGTTTATCACGAATAGTAATTGATTATAGTTTACTTGCTTGATTTTCGACTCATATTTCATCACCACAATTTTCTGAATCATTTCTTTCTATTTCAAGAAAGATAAGAGAAGATAATGAGAAAAGAAAGCATCGGAGACAGCATGAAAACAAATATCCGAGTACGAAAGTTCTATAGATGCTGCTGAAATGCATGGGGACAGATGTCGAGGGCCGATTATGAAAATCCAATCTCACCGATGAATTGATTAGAAGGTAAACAGCATTTTCAATTGCCTTTCTGCCTTTATGGTGAAGTTTAATCATTGTCTGACTCGAATCGGTACCTACATTCGTGATTTCCAACAGTTTTTATGTTTCGTGTGAAAATATCGCTATGAAAATTATATGAATGCGTTCGGAAAATAAATGTTCTGCTTCTCTTTTGTGTTTCTATCAGATTGCAATGGACCGGATGTGGTCGGGACCGATTTAGCGAGAACCTCGGCGAAAATTAGAGACAGGAGGACGATCCGAAGCTGATAGGAAGGTCGGAGCCATGGTCTGAGCAAGGGAGCAATTGCAAAAGAGGTGAGAAAAAGATACCTCCTCGCCAATCTCTATTTTACCAAAAATAGTTATGAGCTTTAATTTTTTTCGTCCAACATATCGTGACAAAGAATTTTCTAACTCATTTCTTTCTCCTTTCTTTCCCCTTTCCATGTTCCGGTACGTCAACAGCCAAGCAGACACATCCGAGTGCAATTGCTCTCTCCCTACTCGGCAGCGTCGGTGAGTCGCATGATTTTTGGTAACGGGCTTCCTTTCCTTGGTACTCTCTTTTCTCTATCGCGTGGCGTGGCGGTAACATTGTACAATCTCCGTTTTCTTAGCTCAATTCAGATAGGCTCACTCTCGACCGCAACGGAGCTTGCTTACATAATCATAGAGATTCCCTTACAGACGGCAATGTAACATTATACTTGTTACTGCGCCCTCTCATTACAGATATACGTATAGCCAAATGCTTGAACTCAATTTCACGGCCCTTACGGCCCTCATCCGTTGCGAATCGCGGTGAGCATCGCGGCAGGAGAACATCCATCGCTCAATCGGTTTCCATAATTATCATTCCCCTTGCCAGATTTGCTCGAATTCTTTCCGATTGAGTAGTGGATCCTCCTGAGGTTCAATTCATGCTTTAAAATCTCTAGGAGCGGGTCCGACATAAGAATGAACGACCCCCCTAGCAAGATGTTCGAGTAGAGTCCTTTACATGTACAACTAAAGATTCAAATATCAAAACATTCAAGTATGGAAATAAGAAAATATCAAAGTATGAAAATATTGAAATATCAAAGGTCCACTTGAATTAGTCCGCTTAGAAGAAAAAGTTTGCAAACTTTGTCCAGGATGTACCTAACCCGTTCTTTCCCTACAGCAAATGAAACGGTAAGTCTCCGACCACGATGTGTGCAATGATTTTTATGCTTGTGTTGGAGAGAATCCGAAGCCGGTGATTTTTAGCTTTCCGTACAGGTGAATCGGGAAGGTAGGGCAACCCGTGGGAGGGTGGTTACGAGTCTGTGTGTGCGTGCCTGTATTATGCAGTATTTATGTAACATGCAACTCCGTTGGGTGGGTCTTGGGAACCAGGCGAGGGCAGGAAGGGTCGCGAAATGGGATGGTGGTGGACTAATATATTATTTTCCACAGCAAATTCAAGCGATCACAATATAAGAAAAAGTAGTAGCCGCCTCTTTTATATAATTTTTCTGGAATTTCACTTATTCATTCAAATACTTGTTATCCATTAGTATACCCATCGCCTAATTAGAATCAAATACTTTTCACACCCATAATATAATCAGAAGGAACATGAGTCTCCCTGTTATATATTTTTCACCTATTCGAATCCTTTGTTTCCAATATCAGTAGAATAAATCAATTTCTTCAATAAATTATAATCTGTCTGCATTAAATGAGCTGTGATCGCTTGAATGGGCAAGATGCATCTCTTTATTTCCGCGCTTACGTGGGGCGCGGGGATAAGAGAGGCTGAGCCCGAAGACTTCACGTTGAAGAGGACGCCGACCGTCACGCCACCAAAAATATTCTATGCTTGCCTTGAAATCTTTATACCTTTCTTACTTGACGACTATCTGCCAATAACTATTTGCCAGTTTTAAATATCTAGCCAATCTCTATCCAATATACCCAACAGCAGATAGCGTCAAGTCTTCCTTTCCTCGCATGCCTTTCTTCTTATGCTCAATGCTATCTTATGGAGCATTTTATATGGTTACTAATCTTGTACTTTTTAACTCTTCCAGACTTCCACAGGTTCACTAATGCTTCATTTTCTTTCAGGGTATTCTAAGATTAATCAATTCTCTTCTTTCAGGGTATTTTAAGATTAATCAATTCTCTTCTTTCAGGGTATTTTAAGATTAATCAATTCTCTTCTTTCAGGGTATTTTAAGAGATTAACACCGATCTACGATCTACCGAACTACCGATCTACGATCGGTGTTAACAATTAGGGACGAATTAATCACCTTTCTGTTACAGTTCCGCCACATGACTATATAATTGTCGTTAAAAATTGATGTGAAAAAATGTGTATGGCGAATTTTATCAACAGAAATAAGGCAATTTATTTGAGGATCGGAAGAGGGCCTATATTTCATTGCTGTCCTACGATTTATCTCAATGTGAGTAGCCGACAATTGTAGTATAATTTAAAGAAAGAATTAGGATTCGAAAAGTGAGAACTTTTTTGCTACACAAAATAATGGCACCATTATTTCTGCATTGCTACATCTCGTGTTACTACACTCTCGTGTTTTCGTTACAGTTCAGGATTCCGAAAGATCGTACAAACGAAGTGTCAGAGTCCGATTATGTACAGATATCTTGGATTATAGACTATGTGGCAAATATATGACCTGCAGGGAAACATCATTTTCGTCTGCAGATCAAAAATTACTGGTAAGCGCGCTTTACTTTACTTTAACTTTAACAATTAACATACAGTTAACAAGTATTTAACATAACTTTATACAAAGTTATGGCGATACCATTCCTTAATTGCTCTACATCTCTTCTTCCTCTATATTTCCGTAGCAATTCAGTACAAGGGCCTGCGAAATTCCGGAGGATCATGAAGCGCGGAAAAGTGAAATTAATAATATTTCGGACCATAGTCCAAAGACTGATCAATGATCAGTATCAAATTAAGAATGTTTTAATCACCTTTTTGTTGCAGCTCGGCCAGAAGACACCTACATCTGCGATAATCGATCAGTAGTTGGTATAATCAATTATCAGGACGTTTTAATATTTTTTCTTGTTGCAGTTTGGTCTGGAGAGACTCACAGCCAGAATGACCGATCAGTGGTTGGTATAATTAATTATAAGGACTTTCTAATATTTTCTTTCGTTGCAGTCCGGCCTGGAGAGACTGTCAGCTCGGAGGACTGATCAGTGGTTGGTATGAGCAATTATAAGGACGTTTTAATCATCTTTCTGTTGCAGTTCTTCCAAAAACGACTTACAACTGCAACGGTTGATCGGTAGTTGGTAAGATTAATTAGAGGAGTGTCGCAATCATCTCGCTGTTGCTGATTCGCTGGTGAAGACTGGACAGAGCGATGACCATCGATCAGAATTCAATTCCATAATTTATGTGATCTAAATACTCTTATATTTTGCAGGTTTCAAAGGTTCTTCAGGTTCTCCGGGTACCCCAAGCTATACACCACTTCTTCAAGTACCACGGTACTTACGAATTTGATTGATTCTATGCTTGTCTATTATCTTTTCTTTCTTGAATTAATATTATTACCAACTTTTTCTTTTTTCAATTAATTATAACTCTTCTTATAATTATTTATATTGTGCATCGAAAATGATTTTGCTGCATCTTTCTTCTGTATTTCTATGAAAAATGATCATGTGTGCTACTTTCTGATTAATTCATTCATTCATTGTGTTTCATCCAAACTATTTATTTATTGAAATTTGACTGATACTTCTTAAATTTTACAGCTCTTATAGGTTCTACGAGATCTATAAATATTATCGTTTCTATGCTTTTCTGTTCTTCCTTCTCTCTCGTGTAATTGATATTATCATTGACTGTTTCTTTTTTTTGAATTAATTCTAACTATCCTTATAATTATTTATATTGTGCATCGAAAATTATTTTGCTGCATCTTTCTTCTGTATTTCTATGAAAAATGATCATGTGTGCTACTTTCTGATTAATTCATTCATTCATTGTGTTTCATCCAAACTATTTATTTATTGAAATTTGACTAATACTTCTTAAATTTTACAGCTCTTATAGGTTCTACGAGATCTATAAATATTATCGTTTCTATGCTTTTCTGTTCTTCCTTCTCTCTCGTGTAATTGATATTATCATTGACTGTTTCTTTTTTTTGAATTAATTCTAACTATCCTTATAATTATTTATATTGTGCATCGAAAATTATTTTGCTGCATCTTTCTTCTGTATTTCTATGAAAAATGATCATGTGTGCTACTTTCTGATTAATTCATTCATTCATTGTGTTTCATCCAAACTATTTATTTATTGAAATTTGACTAATACTTCTTAAATTTTACAGCTCTTATAGGTTCTACGAGATCTATAAATATTATCGTTTCTATGCTTTTCTGTTCTTCCTTCTCTCTCGTGTAATTGATATTATCATTGACTGTTTCTTTTTTTTGAATTAATTCTAACTATCCTTATAATTATTTATATTGTGCATCGAAAATTATTTTGCTGCATCTTTCTTCTGTATTTCTATGAAAAATGATCATGTGTGCTACTTTCTGATTAATTCATTCATTCATTGTGTTTCATCCAAACTATTTATTTATTGAAATTTGACTAATACTTCTTAAATTTTACAGCTCTTATAGGTTCTACGAGATCTATAAATATTATCGTTTCTATGCTTTTCTGTTCTTCCTTCTCTCTCGTGTAATTGATATTATCATTGACTGTTTCTTTTTTTTTGAATTAATTCTAACTATCCTTATAATTATTTATATTGTGCATCGAAAATTATTTTGCTGCATCTTTCTTCTGTATTTCTATGAAAAATGATCATGTGTGCTACTTTCTGATTAATTCATTCATTCATTGTGTTTCATCCAAACTATTTATTTATTGAAATTTGACTAATACTTCTTAAATTTTACAGCTCTTATAGGTTCTACGAGATCTATAAATATTATCGTTTCTATGCTTTTCTGTTCTTCCTTCTCTCTCGTGTAATTGATATTATCATTGACTGTTTCTTTTTTTTGAATTAATTCTAACTATCCTTATAATTATTTATATTGTGCATCGAAAATTATTTTGCTGCATCTTTCTTCTGTATTTCTATGAAAAATGATCATGTGTGCTACTTTCTGATTAATTCATTCATTCATTGTGTTTCATCCAAACTATTTATTTATTGAAATTTGACTAATACTTCTTAAATTTTACAGCTCTTATAGGTTCTACGAGATCTATAAATATTATCGTTTCTATGCTTTTCTGTTCTTCCTTCTCTCTCGTGTAATTGATATTATCATTGACTGTTTCTTTTTTTTTGAATTAATTCTAACTATCCTTATAATTATTTATATTGTGCATCGAAAATTATTTTGCTGCATCTTTCTTCTGTATTTCTATGAAAAATGATCATGTGTGCTACTTTCTGATTAATTCATTCATTCATTGTGTTTCATCCAAACTATTTATTTATTGAAATTTGACTAATACTTCTTAAATTTTACAGCTCTTATAGGTTCTACGAGATCTATAAATATTATCGTTTCTATGCTTTTCTGTTCTTCCTTCTCTCTCGTGTAATTGATATTATCATTGACTGTTTCTTTTTTTTGAATTAATTCTAACTATCCTTATAATTATTTATATTGTGCATCGAAAATTATTTTGCTGCATCTTTCTTCTGTATTTCTATGAAAAATGATCATGTGTGCTATTTTCTAATCAATTCATTCATTCGTCGTCTTTCATTCAAACTATTAATTTATTGAAATTGGACTAATACTTCTTACATTTTACAGGTCTTATAGGTTCTACGAGATCTATAAATTTGATCGTTTCTATGCTTTTCTATTCGTCCTTTTCTCTCGTGTAATTGATATTATCATGAACTGTTTTTTTTTTCAATTAATTATAACTATTCTTACAATTGTTAATGTGGTGCTTTGAAAATTATTTCGATGTATCTTTCTCATTTACTGCTGTGAAAACTGATCATGTGTGCTACTTTCTGATTAATTCATTCATTCGTTGTCTTTCATTCAAACTATTAATTTATTGAAATTTGACTAATTTTTGCTATATTCTATAGTTCCGGCAGGTTTTCAAGCGCTTCAAGTTCTTCGAGTTGTACAGGATCTGCGGGTTTCATCAATTCAATATTGCGACCAACTAATTCTTGTCATTCTGCAAAGCCAGTTGGAAACGGCTCACATAACTAGTGAGAATTTAATGTATTAATTGAATCTATGATCTGGACTAAAATCTTTATTTTTCAGGCGGGGGGTGGTGTTGGTTGCCTTCTCGCGGTGCCCCCTGAACAAATGCGCTCATTTCATGACCCAACAGATAATAACAATACTAGGAAATGTTGCATATTGCATAGTCGAAAAATTCCGTATACATGGGTCATGCTGGTCAGCGCATTTGACTAAACAACCAACTTTGTAGTCAATAAGTCGAATATTTCGTATTTCACGCAGTTATCGTAGAATTATTGCATTAAGCGAATCAGGTAAAATGCGATGTAGACATCGAAACGTTCAGATACGCGAGTTATAGGACGTTCCTCATCTAAGTTTTATATTTTAAGCGAATTAGGTAAAATGCGATATAGACATCGAAATGTTTAGATACGCGAGTTATAGGACGTTCCTCATCTAAGTTTTATATTTCAAGCGAATTAGGTAAAATGCGATATAGACATCGTAGTCTTTGGCTACGCGACTCAGAGGACTTTTCTTACTTAAGTTTCAGATTTCAAGCGAATTAGGTAAAATGCGATATAGACATCGAAATGTTCAGATACGCGAGTTATAGGACGTTCCTCATCTAAGTTTTATATTTTAAGCGAATTAGGTAAAATGCGATAGAGACATCGAAACGTTCAGATACGCGAGTTATAGGAAGTTCCTCATCTAAGTTTTATATTTTAAGCGAATTAGGTAAAATGCGATATAGACATCGATACGTTCAGATACGCGAGTTATAGGACGTTCTTCATCTAAGTTTTATATTTTAAGCGAATTAGGTAAAATGCGATATAGACATCGAAATGTTTAGATACGCGAGTTATAGGACGTTCCTCATCTAAGTTTTATATTCTAAGCGAATTAGGTAAAATGCGATATAGACATCGAAATGTTTAGATACGCGAGTTATAGTACGTTCCTCATCTAAGTTTTATATTTTAAGCGAATTAGGTAAAATGCGACATAGACATCGTAGTCTTTGGATACGCGACTCAGAGGACTTTTCTTAATTAAGTTTCAGATTTCAAGCGAATTAGGTAAAATGCGATATAGACATCGATACGTTCAGATACGCGAGTTATAGGACGTTCCTCATCTAAGTTTTATATTTTAAGCGAATTAGGTAAAATGCGATATAGACATCGAAATGTTTAGATACGCGAGTTATAGGACGTTCCTCATCTAAGTTTTATATTTTAAGCGAATTAGGTAAAATGCGATATAGACATCGTAGTCTTTGGCTACGCGACTCAGAGGACTTTTCTTACTTAAGTTTCAGATTTCAAGCGAATTAGGTAAAATGCGATATAGACATCGAAATGTTTAGATACGCGAGTTATAGGACGTTCCTCATCTAAGTTTTATATTTTAAGCGAATTAGGTAAAATGCGATATAGACATCGTAGTCTTTGGCTACGCGACTCAGAGGACTTTTCTTACTTAAGTTTCAGATTTCAAGCGAATTAGGTGAAATGCGATATAGACATCGAAATGTTTAGATACGCGAGTTATAGGACGTTCCTCATCTAAGTTTTATATTTTAAGCGAATTAGGTAAAATGCGATATAGACATCGATACGTTCAGATACGCGAGTTATAGGACGTTCCTCATCTAAGTTTTATATTTTAAGCGAATTAGGTAAAATGCGATGTAGACATCGTAGTCTTTGGATACGCGACTCAGAGGACTTTTCTTACTTAAGTTTCAGATTTCAAGCGAATTAGGTAAAATGCGATATAGACATCGATACGTTCAGATACGCGAGTTATAGGACGTTCCTCATCTAAGTTTTATATTTTAAGCGAATTAGGTAAAATGCGATATAGACATCGATACGTTCAGATACGCGAGTTATAGGAAGTTCCTCATCTAAGTTTTATATTTTAAGCGAATTAGGTAAAATGCGATATAGACATCGAAATGTTTAGATACGCGAGTTATAGGACGTTCCTCATCTAAGTTTTATATTTTAAGCGAATTAGGTAAAATGCGATATAGACATCGAAATGTTTAGATACGCGAGTTATAGTACGTTCCTCATCTAAGTTTTATATTTTAAGCGAATTAGGTAAAATGCGATGTAGACATCGTAGTCTTTGGATACGCGACTCAGAGGACTTTTCTTACTTAAGTTTCAGATTTCAAGCGGATTAGGTAAAATGCGATATAGACATCGAAACGTTCAGATACGCGAGTTATAGGACGTTCCTCATCTAAGTTTTATATTTTAAGCGAATTAGGTAAAATGCGATATAGACATCGTAGTCTTTGGCTACGCGACTCAGAGGACTTTTCTTACTTAAGTTTCAGATTTCAAGCGAATTAGGTAAAATGCGATATAGACATCGAAATGTTTAGATACGCGAGTTATAGGACGTTCCTCATCTAAGTTTTATATTTTAAGCGAATTAGGTAAAATGCGATATAGACATCGATACGTTCAGATACGCGAGTTATAGGACGTTCCTCATCTAAGTTTTATATTTTAAGCGAATTAGGTAAAATGCGATATTGACATCGTAGTCTTTGGCTACGCGACTCAGAGGACTTTTCTTACTTAAGTTTCAGATTTCAAGCGAATTAGGTAAAATGCGATATAGACATTGAAATGTTTAGATACGCGAGTTATAGGACGTTCCTCATCTAAGTTTTATATTTTAAGCGAATTAGGTAGAATGCGATATAGACATCGATACGTTCAGATACGCGAGTTATAGGACGTTCCTCATCTAAGTTTTATATTTTAAGCGAATTAGGTAAAATGCGATATAGACATCGTAGTCTTTGGATACGCGACTCAGAGGACTTTTCTTACTTAAGTTTCAGATTTCAAGCGAATTAGGTAAAATGCGATATAGACATCGATACGTTCAGATACGCGAGTTATAGGACGTTCCTCATCTAAGTTTTATATTTTAAGCGAATTAGGTAGAATGCGATATAGACATCGATACGTTCAGATACGCGAGTTATAGGACGTTCCTCATCTAAGTTTTATATTTTAAGCGAATTAGGTAAAATGCGATATAGACATCGTAGTCTTTGGATACGCGACTCAGAGGACTTTTCTTACTTAAGTTTCAGATTTCAAGCGAATTAGGTAAAATGCGATATAGACATCGATACGTTCAGATACGCGAGTTATAGGACGTTCCTCATCTAAGTTTTATATTTTAAGCGAATTAGGTAGAATGCGATATAGACATCGATACGTTCAGATACGCGAGTTATAGGACGTTCCTCATCTAAGTTTTATATTTTAAGCGAATTAGGTAAAATGCGATATAGACATCGTAGTCTTTGGATACGCGACTCAGAGGACTTTTCTTACTTAAGTTTCAGATTTCAAGCGAATTAGGTAAAATGCGATATAGACATCGATACGTTCAGATACGCGAGTTATAGGACGTTCCTCATCTAAGTTTTATATTTTAAGCGAATTAGGTAAAATGCGATGTAGACATCGTAGTCTTTGGATACGCGACTCAGAGGACTTTTCTTACTTAAGTTTCAGATTTCAAGCGGATTAGGTAAAATGCGATATAGACATCGAAACGTTCAGATACGCGAGTTATAGGACGTTCCTCATCTAAGTTTTATATTTTAAGCGAATTAGGTAAAATGCGATATAGACATCGTAGTCTTTGGCTACGCGACTCAGAGGACTTTTCTTACTTAAGTTTCAGATTTCAAGCGAATTAGGTAAAATGCGATATAGACATCGAAATGTTTAGATACGCGAGTTATAGGACGTTCCTCATCTAAGTTTTATATTTTAAGCGAATTAGGTAAAATGCGATATAGACATCGATACGTTCAGATACGCGAGTTATAGGACGTTCCTCATCTAAGTTTTATATTTTAAGCGAATTAGGTAAAATGCGATATTGACATCGTAGTCTTTGGCTACGCGACTCAGAGGACTTTTCTTACTTAAGTTTCAGATTTCAAGCGAATTAGGTAAAATGCGATATAGACATTGAAATGTTTAGATACGCGAGTTATAGGACGTTCCTCATCTAAGTTTTATATTTTAAGCGAATTAGGTAGAATGCGATATAGACATCGATACGTTCAGATACGCGAGTTATAGGACGTTCCTCATCTAAGTTTTATATTTTAAGCGAATTAGGTAAAATGCGATATAGACATCGTAGTCTTTGGATACGCGACTCAGAGGACTTTTCTTACTTAAGTTTCAGATTTCAAGCGAATTAGGTAAAATGCGATATAGACATCGATACGTTCAGATACGCGAGTTATAGGACGTTCCTCATCTAAGTTTTATATTTTAAGCGAATTAGGTAGAATGCGATATAGACATCGATACGTTCAGATACGCGAGTTATAGGACGTTCCTCATCTAAGTTTTATATTTTAAGCGAATTAGGTAAAATGCGATATAGACATCGTAGTCTTTGGATACGCGACTCAGAGGACTTTTCTTACTTAAGTTTCAGATTTCAAGCGAATTAGGTAAAATGCGATATAGACATCGATACGTTCAGATACGCGAGTTATAGGACGTTCCTCATCTAAGTTTTATATTTTAAGCGAATTAGGTAGAATGCGATATAGACATCGATACGTTCAGATACGCGAGTTATAGGACGTTCCTCATCTAAGTTTTATATTTTAAGCGAATTAGGTAAAATGCGATATAGACATCGTAGTCTTTGGATACGCGACTCAGAGGACTTTTCTTACTTAAGTTTCAGATTTCAAGCGAATTAGGTAAAATGCGATATAGACATCGATACGTTCAGATACGCGAGTTATAGGACGTTCCTCATCTAAGTTTTATATTTTAAGCGAATTAGGTAAAATGCGATGTAGACATCGTAGTCTTTGGATACGCGACTCAGAGGACTTTTCTTACTTAAGTTTCAGATTTCAAGCGGATTAGGTAAAATGCGATATAGACATCGAAACGTTCAGATACGCGAGTTATAGGACGTTCCTCATCTAAGTTTTATATTTTAAGCGAATTAGGTAAAATGCGATATAGACATCGTAGTCTTTGGCTACGCGACTCAGAGGACTTTTCTTACTTAAGTTTCAGATTTCAAGCGAATTAGGTAAAATGCGATATAGACATCGAAATGTTTAGATACGCGAGTTATAGGACGTTCCTCATCTAAGTTTTATATTTTAAGCGAATTAGGTAGAATGCGATATAGACATCGATACGTTCAGATACGCGAGTTATAGGACGTTCCTCATCTAAGTTTTATATTTTAAGCGAATTAGGTAGAATGCGATATAGACATCGATACGTTCAGATACGCGAGTTATAGGACGTTCCTCATCTAAGTTTTATATTTTAAGCGAATTAGGTAAAATGCGATGTAGACATCGTAGTCTTTGGATACGCGACTCAGAGGACTTTTCTTACTTAAGTTTCAGATTTCAAGCGAATTAGGTAAAATGCGATATAGACATCGATACGTTCAGATACGCGAGTTATAGGACGTTCCTCATCTAAGTTTTATATTTTAAGCGAATTAGGTAAAATGCGATATAGACATCGAAATGTTCAGATACGCGAGTTATAGGACGTTCCTCATCTAAGTTTTATATTTTAAGCGAATTAGGTAAAATGCGATGTAGACATCGTAGTCTTTGGATACGCGACTCAGAGGACTTTTCTTACTTAAGTTTCAGATTTCAAGCGAATTAGGTAAAATGCGATATAGACATCGATACGTTCAGATACGCGAGTTATAGGACGTTCCTCATCTAAGTTTTATATTTTAAGCGAATTAGGTAAAATGCGATATAGACATCGTAGTCTTTGGCTACGCGACTCAGAGGACTTTTCTTACTTAAGTTTCAGATTTCAAGCGAATTAGGTAAAATGCGATATAGACATCGAAATGTTTAGATACGCGAGTTATAGGACGTTCCTCATCTAAGTTTTATATTTTAAGCGAATTAGGTAAAATGCGATATAGACATCGATACGTTCAGATACGCGAGTTATAGGACGTTCCTCATCTAAGTTTTATATTTTAAGCGAATTAGGTAAAATGCGATATAGACATCGATACGTTCAGATACGCGAGTTATAGGACGTTCCTCATCTAAGTTTTATATTTTAAGCGAATTAGGTAAAATGCGATAGAGACATCGATACGTTCAGATACGCGAGTTATAGGACGTTCCTCATCTAAGTTTTATATTTTAAGCGAATTAGGTAAAATGCGATGTAGACATCGTAGTCTTTGGATACGCGACTCAGAGGACTTTTCTTACTTAAGTTTCAGATTTCAAGCGAATTAGGTAAAATGCGATATAGACATCGATACGTTCAGATACGCGAGTTATAGGACGTTCCTCATCTGAGTTTTATATTTTAAGCGAATTAGGTAAAATGCGATATAGACATCGTAGTCTTTGGATACGCGACTCAGAGGACTTTTCTTACTTAAGTTTCAGATTTCAAGCGAATTAGGTAAAATGCGATATAGACATCGAAATGTTTAGATACGCGAGTTATAGGACGTTCCTCATCTAAGTTTTATATTTTAAGCGAATTAGGTAAAATGCGATATAGACATCGTAGTCTTTGGCTACGCGACTCAGAGGACTTTTCTTACTTAAGTTTCAGATTTCAAGCGAATTAGGTGAAATGCGATATAGACATCGAAATGTTTAGATACGCGAGTTATAGGACGTTCCTCATCTAAGTTTTATATTTTAAGCGAATTAGGTAAAATGCGATGTAGACATCGTAGTCTTTGGATACGCGACTCAGAGGACTTTTCTTACTTAAGTTTCAGATTTCAAGCGAATTAGGTAAAATGCGATATAGACATCGATACGTTAAGATACGCGAGTTATAGGACGTTCCTCATCTAAGTTTTATATTTTAAGCGAATTAGGTAAAATGCGATATAGACATCGATACGTTCAGATACGCGAGTTATAGGACGTTCCTCATCTAAGTTTTATATTTTAAGCGAATTAGGTAAAATGCGATATAGACATCGTAGTCTTTGGATACGCGACTCAGAGGACTTTTCTTACTTAAGTTTCAGATTTCAAGCGAATTAGGTAAAATGCGATATAGACATCGATACGTTAAGATACGCGAGTTATAGGACGTTCCTCATCTAAGTTTTATATTTTAAGCGAATTAGGTAAAATGCGATATAGACATCGATACGTTCAGATACGCGAGTTATAGGACGTTCCTCATCTAAGTTTTATATTTTAAGCGAATTAGGTAAAATGCGATATAGACATCGTAGTCTTTGGCTACGCGACTCAGAGGACTTTTCTTACTTAAGTTTCAGATTTCAAGCGAATTAGGTAAAATGCGATATAGACATCGAAATGTTCAGATACGCGAGTTATAGGACGTTCCTCATCTAAGTTTTATATTTTAAGCGAATTAGGTAAAATGCGATATAGACATCGTAGTCTTTGGATACGCGACTCAGAGGACTTTTCTTACTTAAGTTTCAGATTTCAAGCGAATTAGGTAAAATGCGATATAGACATCGATACGTTCAGATACGCGAGTTGTAGGACGTTCCTCATCTAAGTTTTATATTTTAAGCGAATTAGGTAAAATGCGATATAGACATCGATACGTTCAGATACGCGAGTTATAGGACGTTCCTCATCTAAGTTTTATATTTTAAGCGAATTAGGTAAAATGCGATAGAGACATCGATACGTTCAGATACGCGAGTTATAGGACGTTCCTCATCTAAGTTTTATATTTTAAGCGAATTAGGTAAAATGCGATGTAGACATCGTAGTCTTTGGATACGCGACTCAGAGGACTTTTCTTACTTAAGTTTCAGATTTCAAGCGAATTAGGTAAAATGCGATATAGACATCGATACGTTCAGATACGCGAGTTATAGGACGTTCCTCATCTAAGTTTTATATTTTAAGCGAATTAGGTAAAATGCGATATAGACATCGTAGTCTTTGGATACGCGACTCAGAGGACTTTTCTTACTTAAGTTTCAGATTTCAAGCGAATTAGGTAAAATGCGATATAGACATCGATACGTTCAGATACGCGAGTTATAGGACGTTCCTCATCTGAGTTTTATATTTTAAGCGAATTAGGTAAAATGCGATATAGACATCGTAGTCTTTGGATACGCGACTCAGAGGACTTTTCTTACTTAAGTTTCAGATTTCAAGCGAATTAGGTAAAATGCGATATAGACATCGAAATGTTTAGATACGCGAGTTATAGGACGTTCCTCATCTAAGTTTTATATTTTAAGCGAATTAGGTAAAATGCGATATAGACATCGTAGTCTTTGGCTACGCGACTCAGAGGACTTTTCTTACTTAAGTTTCAGATTTCAAGCGAATTAGGTGAAATGCGATATAGACATCGAAATGTTTAGATACGCGAGTTATAGGACGTTCCTCATCTAAGTTTTATATTTTAAGCGAATTAGGTAAAATGCGATATAGACATCGATACGTTCAGATACGCGAGTTATAGGACGTTCCTCATCTAAGTTTTATATTTTAAGCGAATTAGGTAAAATGCGATGTAGACATCGTAGTCTTTGGATACGCGACTCAGAGGACTTTTCTTACTTAAGTTTCAGATTTCAAGCGAATTAGGTAAAATGCGATATAGACATCGATACGTTCAGATACGCGAGTTATAGGACGTTCCTCATCTAAGTTTTATATTTTAAGCGAATTAGGTAAAATGCGATATAGACATCGATACGTTCAGATACGCGAGTTATAGGACGTTCCTCATCTAAGTTTTATATTTTAAGCGAATTAGGTAAAATGCGATATAGACATCGTAGTCTTTGGATACGCGACTCAGAGGACTTTTCTTACTTAAGTTTCAGATTTCAAGCGAATTAGGTAAAATGCGATAGAGACATCGATACGTTCAGATACGCGAGTTATAGGACGTTCCTCATCTAAGTTTTATATTTTAAGCGAATTAGGTAAAATGCGATGTAGACATCGTAGTCTTTGGATACGCGACTCAGAGGACTTTTCTTACTTAAGTTTCAGATTTCAAGCGAATTAGGTAAAATGCGATATAGACATCGATACGTTCAGATACGCGAGTTATAGGACGTTCCTCATCTAAGTTTTATATTTTAAGCGAATTAGGTAAAATGCGATATAGACATCGAAATGTTCAGATACGCGAGTTATAGGACGTTCCTCATCTAAGTTTTATATTTTAAGCGAATTAGGTAAAATGCGATATAGACATCGTAGTCTTTGGATACGCGACTCAGAGGACTTTTCTTACTTAAGTTTCAGATTTCAAGCGAATTAGGTAAAATGCGATATAGACATCGATACGTTCAGATACGCGAGTTGTAGGACGTTCCTCATCTAAGTTTTATATTTTAAGCGAATTAGGTAAAATGCGATATAGACATCGATACGTTCAGATACGCGAGTTATAGGACGTTCCTCATCTAAGTTTTATATTTTAAGCGAATTAGGTAAAATGCGATAGAGACATCGATACGTTCAGATACGCGAGTTATAGGACGTTCCTCATCTAAGTTTTATATTTTAAGCGAATTAGGTAAAATGCGATGTAGACATCGTAGTCTTTGGATACGCGACTCAGAGGACTTTTCTTACTTAAGTTTCAGATTTCAAGCGAATTAGGTAAAATGCGATATAGACATCGATACGTTCAGATACGCGGGTTATAGGACGTTCCTCATCTAAGTTTTATATTTTAAGCGAATTAGGTAAAATGCGATATAGACATCGAAATGTTTAGATACGCGAGTTATAGGACGTTCCTCATCTAAGTTTTATATTTTAAGCGAATTAGGTAAAATGCGATATAGACATCGTAGTCTTTGGCTACGCGACTCAGAGGACTTTTCTTACTTAAGTTTCAGATTTCAAGCGAATTAGGTGAAATGCGATTGAGACATCGGAATATTTAGACACGCGACTGATGAGACTTTTCTCACGTCAGTCTCAGATATTAGTTTGGTTAGTTATCAGACGTTCAATTTCGAACTTATTCAATACGTGCAGCCTTTACTTCTGCTTTCCTTTTCTCTCTGCTTCTCACGCTTCTTTTTGTTTTCCATAAAACGCCTTGGTAGGAGTTAAAACACCATACAATGGGGTAAAGGCTACTTCGGGGCTGCAAAACCCCTGGCGAAGGGCATAAACACTTGTAATGGTGTAACAACTCCTCCACCGGCACAAATTGCTTTGCATGTGCTTTTTCTATAATTTCTTCTCGCTACTTGCGATCTTTACCTAATTATATAGAAATGCAGGGCACGTATTACGTGACGGGCTTAACGAACCCGCTCTACCCGAGTTCAATAGTTAGGCGAATCCATATTGAATCTTCCCGAATAGATTATTAATTATTATATATACACGACTCATAGGACTTTTCTTACTTAAGTTTCAGATTTCAAGCGAATTAGGTAAAATGCGATATAGACATCGATACGTTCAGATACGCGAGTTATAGGACGTTCTTCATCTAAGTTTTATATTTTAAGCGAATTAGGTAAAATGCGATATAGAAATCGTAGTCTTTGGATACGCGACTCAGAGGACTTTTCTTACTTAAGTTTCAGATTTCAAGCGAATTAGGTAAAATGCGATATAGACATCGATACGTTAAGATACGCGAGTTATAGGACGTTTCTCATCTAAGTTTTATATTTTAAGCGAATTAGGTAAAATGCGATATAGAAATCGTAGTCTTTGGATACGCGACTCAGAGGACTTTTCTTACTTAAGTTTCAGATTTCAAGCGAATTAGGTAAAATGCGATAGAGACATCGATACGTTCAGATACGCGAGTTATAGGACGTTCCTCATCTAAGTTTTATATTTTAAGCGAATTAGGTAAAATGCGAGTTAGACATCGTAGTCTTTGGATACGCGACTCAGAGGACTTTTCTTACTTAAGTTTCAGATTTCAAGCGAATTAGGTAAAATGCGATATAGACATCGAAATGTTTAGATACGCGAGTTATAGGACGTTCCTCATCTAAGTTTTATATTTTAAGCGAATTAGGTAGAATGCGATATAGACATCGATACGTTCAGATACGCGAGTTATAGGACGTTCCTCATCTAAGTTTTATATTTCAAGCGAATTAGGTAAAATGCGATATAGACATCGTAGTCTTTGGCTACGCGACTCAGAGGACTTTTTTTACTTAAGTTTCAGATTTCAAGCGAATTAGGTAAAATGCGATATAGACATCGATACGTTCAGATACGCGAGTTATAGGACGTTCCTCATCTAAGTTTTATATTTTAAGCGAATTAGGTAAAATGCGATATAGACATCGTAGTCTTTGGATACGCGACTCAGAGGACTTTTCTTACTTAAGTTTCAGATTTCAAGCGAATTAGGTAAAATGCGATATAGACATCGAAACGTTCAGATACGCGAGTTATAGGACGTTCTTCATCTAAGTTTTATATTTTAAGCGAATTAGGTAAAATGCGATAGAGACATCGATACGTTCAGATACGCGAGTTATAGGACGTTCCTCATCTAAGTTTTATATTTTAAGCGAATTAGGTAAAATGCGATAGAGACATCGATACGTTCAGATACGCGAGTTATAGGACGTTCCTCATCTAAGTTTTATATTTTAAGCGAATTAGGTAGAATGCGATATAGACATCGATACGTTCAGATACGCGAGTTATAGGACGTTCCTCATTTAAGTTTTATATTTTAAGCGAATTAGGTAAAATGCGATATAGACATCGTAGTCTTTGGCTACGCGACTCAGAGGACTTTTCTTACTTAAGTTTCAGATTTCAAGCGAATTAGGTAAAATGCGATATAGACATCGATACGTTCAGATACGCGGGTTATAGGACGTTCCTCATCTAAGTTTTATATTTTAAGCGAATTAGGTAAAATGCGATATAGACATCGTAGTCTTTGGATACGCGACTCAGAGGACTTTTCTTACTTAAGTTTCAGATTTCAAGCGAATTAGGTAAAATGCGATATAGACATCGATACGTTCAGATACGCGAGTTATAGGACGTTCCTCATCTAAGTTTTATATTTTAAGCGAATTAGGTAAAATGCGATAGAGACATCGATACGTTCAGATACGCGAGTTATAGGACGTTCCTCATCTAAGTTTTATATTTTAAGCGAATTAGGTAAAATGCGATATAGACATCGATACGTTCAGATACGCGAGTTATAGGACGTTCCTCATCTAAGTTTTATATTTTAAGCGAATTAGGTAAAATGCGATGTAGACATCGTAGTCTTTGGATACGCGACTCAGAGGACTTTTCTTACTTAAGTTTCAGATTTCAAGCGAATTAGGTAAAATGCGATATAGACATCGATAAGTTCAGATACGCGAGTTGTAGGACGTTCCTCATCTAAGTTTTATATTTTAAGCGAATTAGGTAGAATGCGATATAGACATCGATACGTTCAGATACGCGAGTTATAGGACGTTCCTCATCTAAGTTTTATATTTTAAGCGAATTAGGTAGAATGCGATATAGACATCGATACGTTCAGATACGCGAGTTATAGGACGTTCCTCATCTAAGTTTTATATTTTAAGCGAATTAGGTAAAATGCGATATAGACATCGTAGTCTTTGGATACGCGACTCAGAGGACTTTTCTTACTTAAGTTTCAGATTTCAAGCGAATTAGGTAAAATGCGATATAGACATCGATAAGTTCAGATACGCGAGTTGTAGGACGTTCCTCATCTAAGTTTTATATTTTAAGCGAATTAGGTAGAATGCGATATAGACATCGATACGTTCAGATACGCGAGTTATAGGACGTTCCTCATCTAAGTTTTATATTTCAAGCGAATTAGGTAAAATGCGATAGAGACATCGATACGTTCAGATACGCGAGTTATAGGACGTTCCTCATCTAAGTTTTATATTTTAAGCGAATTAGGTAAAATGCGATGTAGACATCGTAGTCTTTGGATACGCGACTCAGAGGACTTTTCTTACTTAAGTTTCAGATTTCAAGCGAATTAGGTAAAATGCGATATAGACATCGATACGTTCAGATACGCGAGTTATAGGACGTTCTTCATCTAAGTTTTATATTTTAAGCGAATTAGGTAAAATGCGATATAGACATCGATACGTTCAGATACGCGAGTTATAGGACGTTCCTCATCTAAGTTTTATATTTTAAGCGAATTAGGTAAAATGCGATAGAGACATCGATACGTTCAGATACGCGAGTTATAGGACGTTCCTCATCTAAGTTTTATATTTTAAGCGAATTAGGTAAAATGCGATGTAGACATCGTAGTCTTTGGATACGCGACTCAGAGGACTTTTCTTACTTAAGTTTCAGATTTCAAGCGAATTAGGTAAAATGCGATATAGACATCGATACGCTCAGATACGCGAGTTATAGGACGTTCTTCATCTAAGTTTTATATTTTAAGCGAATTAGGTAAAATGCGATATAGACATCGTAGTCTTTGGATACGCGACTCAGAGGACTTTTCTTACTTAAGTTTCAGATTTTAAGCGAATTAGGTAAAATGCGATATAGACATCGATACGTTCAGATACGCGAGTTATAGGACGTTCTTCATCTAAGTTTTATATTTTAAGCGAATTAGGTAAAATGCGATATAGACATCGTAGTCTTTGGATACGCGACTCAGAGGACTTTTCTTACTTAAGTTTCAGATTTCAAGCGAATTAGGTGAAATGCGATTGAGACATCGGAATATTTAGACACGCGACTGATGAGACTTTTCTCACGTCAGTCTCAGATATTAGTTTGGTTAGTTATCAGACGTTCAATTTCGAACTTATTCAATACGTGCAGCCTTTACTTCTGCTTTCCTTTTCTCTCTGCTTCTCACGCTTCTTTTTGTTTTCCATAAAACGCCTTGGTAGAAGTTAAAACACCATACAATGGGGTAAAGGCTACTTCGGGGCTGCAAAACCCCTGGCGAAGGGCATAAACACTTGTAATGGTGTAACAACTCCTCCACCGGCACAGATTGCTTTGCATGTGCTTTTTCTATAATTTCTTCTCGCTACTTGCGATCTTTACCTAATTATATAGAAATGCAGGGCACGTATTACGTGACGGGCTTAACGAACCCGCTCTACCCGAGTTCAATAGTTAGGCGAATCCATATTGAATCTTCCCGAATAGATTATTAATTATTATATATACACGACTCATAGGACTTTTCTCACTTAAGTTTCAGATTTCAAGCGAATTAGGTAAAATGCGATATAGACATCGATACGTTCAGATACGCGAGTTATAGGACGTTCCTCATCTAAGTTTTATATTTTAAGCGAATTAGGTAAAATGCGATATAGACATCGTAGTCTTTGGCTACGCGACTCAGAGGACTTTTCTTACTTAAGTTTCAGATTTCAAGCGAATTAGGTAAAATGCGATATAGACATCAATACGTTCAGATACGCGAGTTATAGGACGTTCTTCATCTAAGTTTCATATTTTAAGCGAATTAGGTAAAATGCGATAGAGACATCGATACGTTCAGATACGCGAGTTATAGGACGTTCCTCATCTAAGTTTTATATTTTAAGCGAATTAGGTAAAATGCGATATAGACATCGATACGTTCAGATACGCGAGTTATAGGACGTTCCTCATCTAAGTTTTATATTTTAAGCGAATTAGGTAAAATGCGATATAGACATCGTAGTCTTTGGCTACGCGACTCAGAGGACTTTTCTCACTTAAGTTTCAGATTTCAAGCGAATTAGGTAAAATGCGATATAGACATCGAAATGTTCAGATACGCGAGTTATAGGACGTTCCTCATCTAAGTTTTATATTTTAAGCGAATTAGGTAAAATGCGATATAGACATCGTAGTCTTTGGATACGCGATTCAGAGGACTTTTCTTACTTAAGTTTCAGATTTCAAGCGAATTAGGTAAAATGCGATATAGACATCGATACGTTCAGATACGCGAGTTGTAGGACGTTCCTCATCTAAGTTTTATATTTTAAGCGAATTAGGTAAAATGCGATATAGACATCGATACGTTCAGATACGCGAGTTATAGGACGTTCTTCATCTAAGTTTTATATTTTAAGCGAATTAGGTGAAATGCGATATAGACATCGATACGTTCAGATACGCGAGTTATAGGACGTTCCTCATCTAAGTTTTATATTTTAAGCGAATTAGGTAAAATGCGATATAGACATCGAAATGTTTAGATACGCGAGTTATAGGACGTTCCTCATCTAAGTTTTATATTTTAAGCGAATTAGGTAAAATGCGATATAGACATCGATACGTTCAGATACGCGAGTTATAGGACGTTCCTCATCTAAGTTTTATATTTTAAGCGAATTAAGTAAAATGCGATATAGACATCGTAGTCTTTGGATACGCGACTCAGAGGACTTTTCTTACTTAAGTTTCAGATTTCAAGCGAATTAGGTAAAATGCGATATAGACATCGAAACGTTCAGATACGCGAGTTATAGGACGTTCCTCATCTAAGTTTTATATTTTAAGCGAATTAGGTGAAATGCGATATAGACATCGATACGTTCAGATACGCGAGTTATAGGACGTTCCTCATCCAAGTTTTATATTTTAAGCGAATTAGGTAAAATGCGATATAGACATCGAAACGTTCAGATACGCGAGTTATAGGACGTTCTTCATCTAAGTTTTATATTTTAAGCGAATTAGGTGAAATGCGATATAGACATCGATACGTTCAGATACGCGAGTTATAGGACGTTCCTCATCTAAGTTTTATATTTTAAGCGAATTAGGTAAAATGCGATATAGACATCGATACGTTCAGATACGCGAGTTATAGGACGTTCCTCATCTAAGTTTTATATTTTAAGCGAATTAGGTAAAATGCGATATAGACATCGTAGTCTTTGGATACGCGACTCAGAGGACTTTTCTTACTTAAGTTTCAGATTTCAAGCGAATTAGGTAAAATGCGATATAGACATCGATACGTTAAGATACGCGAGTTATAGGACGTTTCTCATCTAAGTTTTATATTTTAAGCGAATTAGGTAAAATGCGATATAGAAATCGTAGTCTTTGGATACGCGACTCAGAGGACTTTTCTTACTTAAGTTTCAGATTTTAAGCGAATTAGGTAAAATGCGATATAGACATCGAAATGTTCAGATACGCGAGTTATAGGACGTTCCTCATCCAAGTTTTATATTTTAAGCGAATTAGGTAAAATGCGATATAGACATCGAAATGTTTAGATACGCGAGTTATAGGACGTTCCTCATCTAAGTTTTATATTTTAGCGAATTAGGTAAAATGCGATATAGACATCGATACGTTCAGATACGCGAGTTATAGGACGTTCCTCATCTAAGTTTTATATTTTAAGCGAATTAGGTAAAATGCGATGTAGACATCGTAGTCTTTGGATACGCGACTCAGAGGACTTTTCTTACTTAAGTTTCAGATTTCAAGCGAATTAGGTAAAATGCGATATAGACATCGAAACGTTCAGATACGCGAGTTATAGGACGTTCCTCATCTAAGTTTTATATTTTAAGCGAATTAGGTAAAATGCGATATAGACATCGTAGTCTTTGGATACGCGACTCAGAGGACTTTTCTTACTTAAGTTTCAGATTTCAAGCGAATTAGGTAAAATGCGATATAGACATCGATACGTTAAGATACGCGAGTTATAGGACGTTCCTCATCTAAGTTTTATATTTTAAGCGAATTAGGTAAAATGCGATATAGACATCGATACGTTCAGATACGCGAGTTATAGGACGTTCCTCATCTAAGTTTTATATTTTAAGCGAATTAGGTAAAATGCGATATAGACATCGTAGTCTTTGGATACGCGACTCAGAGGACTTTTCTTACTTAAGTTTCAGATTTCAAGCGAATTAGGTAAAATGCGATATAGACATCGAAATGTTTAGATACGCGAGTTATAGGACGTTCCTCATCTAAGTTTTATATTTTAAGCGAATTAGGTAAAATGCGATATAGACATCGATACGTTCAGATACGCGAGTTATAGGACGTTCCTCATCTAAGTTTTATATTTTAAGCGAATTAGGTAAAATGCGATATAGACATCGTAGTCTTTGGCTACGCGACTCAGAGGACTTTTCTTACTTAAGTTTCAGATTTCAAGCGAATTAGGTAAAATGCGATATAGACATCAATACGTTCAGATACGCGAGTTATAGGACGTTCTTCATCTAAGTTTTATATTTTAAGCGAATTAGGTAAAATGCGATAGAGACATCGATACGTTCAGATACGCGAGTTATAGGACGTTCCTCATCTAAGTTTTATATTTTAAGCGAATTAGGTAAAATGCGATGTAGACATCGTAGTCTTTGGATACGCGACTCAGAGGACTTTTCTTACTTAAGTTTCAGATTTCAAGCGAATTAGGTAAAATGCGATATAGACATCGATAAGTTCAGATACGCGAGTTGTAGGACGTTCCTCATCTAAGTTTTATATTTTAAGCGAATTAGGTAGAATGCGATATAGACATCGATACGTTCAGATACGCGAGTTATAGGACGTTCCTCATCTAAGTTTTATATTTCAAGCGAATTAGGTAAAATGCGATAGAGACATCGATACGTTCAGATACGCGAGTTATAGGACGTTCCTCATCTAAGTTTTATATTTTAAGCGAATTAGGTAAAATGCGATAGAGACATCGATACGTTCAGATACGCGAGTTATAGGACGTTCCTCATCTAAGTTTTATATTTTAAGCGAATTAGGTAAAATGCGATATAGACATCGATACGTTCAGATACGCGAGTTATAGGACGTTCTTCATCTAAGTTTTATATTTTAAGCGAATTAGGTAAAATGCGATAGAGACATCGATACGTTCAGATACGCGAGTTATAGGACGTTCCTCATCTAAGTTTTATATTTCAAGCGAATTAGGTAAAATGCGATATAGACATCGATACGTTCAGATACGCGAGTTATAGGACGTTCCTCATCTAAGTTTTATATTTCAAGCGAATTAGGTAAAATGCGATAGAGACATCGATACGTTCAGATACGCGAGTTATAGGACGTTCCTCATCTAAGTTTTATATTTTAAGCGAATTAGGTAGAATGCGATATAGACATCGATACGTTCAGATACGCGAGTTATAGGACGTTCCTCATCTAAGTTTTATATTTCAAGCGAATTAGGTAAAATGCGATTGAGACATCGATACGTTTAGATACGCGAGTTATAGGACGTTCCTCATCTAAGTTTTATATTTTAAGCGAATTAGGTAAAATGCGATATAGACATCGATACGTTCAGATACGCGAGTTATAGGACGTTCCTCATCTAAGTTTTATATTCTAAGCGAATTAGGTAAAATGCGATATAGACATCGTAGTCTTTGGATACGCGCCTCAGAGGACTTTTCTTACTTAAGTTTCAGATTTCAAGCGAATTAGGTGAAATGCGATTGAGACATCGGAATATTTAGACACGCGACTGATGAGACTTTTCTCACGTCAGTCTCAGATATTAGTTTGGTTAGTTATCAGGCGTTCAATTTCGAACTTATTCAATCCGTGCAGCCTTTACTTCTGCTTTCCTTTTCTCTCTGCTTCCCACGCTTCTTTTTGTTTTCCAAAAACGCCTTGGTAGGAGTTAAAACACCATACAATGGGGTAAAGGCTACTTCGGGGCTGCAAAACCCCTGGCGAAGGGCATAAACACTTGTAATGGTGTAACAACTCCTCCACCGGCACAGATTGCTTTGCATGTGCTTTTTCTATAATTTCTTCTCGCTACTTGCGATCTTTACCTAATTATATAAAAATGCAGGGCACGTATTACGTGACGGGCTTAACGAACCCGCTCTACCCGAGTTCAATAGTTAGGCGAATCCATATTAAATCTTCCCGAATAGATTATTAATTATTATATATAGACGACTCATAGGACTTTTCTTACTTAAGTTTCAGATTTCAAGCGAATTAGGTAAAATGCGATATAGACATCGATACGTTCAGATACGCGAGTTATAGGACGTTCCTCATCTAAGTTTTATATTTTAAGCGAATTAGGTAAAATGCGATATAGACATCGATACGTTCAGATACGCGAGTTATAGGACGTTCTTCATCTAAGTTTTATATTTTAAGCGAATTAGGTAAAATGCGATATGGACATCGAAATGTTTAGATACGCGAGTTATAGGACGTTCCTCATCTAAGTTTTATATTTCAAGCGAATTAGGTAAAATGCGATGTAGACATCGTAGTCTTTGGCTACGCGACTCAGAGGACTTTTCTTACTTAAGTTTCAGATTTCAAGCGAATTAGGTAAAATGCGATATAGACATCGAAATGTTCAGATACGCGAGTTATAGGACGTTCCTCATCTAAGTTTCATATTTTAAGCGAATTAGGTAAAATGCGATATAGACATCGATACGTTCAGATACGCGAGTTATAGGACGTTCCTCATCTAAGTTTTATATTTTAAGCGAATTAGGTAAAATGCGATGTAGACATCGTAGTCTTTGGATACGCGACTCAGAGGACTTTTCTTACTTAAGTTTCAGATTTCAAGCGAATTAGGTAAAATGCGATATAGACATCGAAACGTTCAGATACGCGAGTTATAGGACGTTCTTCATCTAAGTTTTATATTTTAAGCGAATTAGGTGAAATGCGATATAGACATTGATACGTTCAGATACGCGAGTTATAGGACGTTCCTCATCTAAGTTTTATATTTTAAGCGAATTAGGTAAAATGCGATATAGACATCGTAGTCTTTGGATACGCGACTCAGAGGACTTTTCTTACTTAAGTTTCAGATTTTAAGCGAATTAGGTAAAATGCGATATAGACATCGGAATGTTTAGATACGCGAGTTATAGGACGTTCCTCATCTAAGTTTTATATTTTAAGCGAATTAGGTAAAACGCGACATAGACATCGTAGTCTTTGGATACGCGACTCAGAGGACTTTTCTTACTTAAGTTTCAGATTTCAAGCGAATTAGGTAAAATGCGATATAGACATCGAAACGTTCAGATACGCGAGTTATAGGACGTTCCTCATCTAAGTTTTATATTTTAAGCGAATTAGGTAAAATGCGATATAGACATCGATACGTTCAGATACGCGAGTTATAGGACGTTCCTCATCTAAGTTTTATATTTTAAGCGAATTAGGTAAAATGCGATATAGACATCGATACGTTCAGATACGCGAGTTATAGGACGTTCCTCATCTAAGTTTTATATTTTAAGCGAATTAGGTAAAATGCGATATAGACATCGTAGTCTTTGGATACGCGACTCAGAGGACTTTTCTTACTTAAGTTTCAGATTTTAAGCGAATTAGGTAAAATGCGATATAGACATCGAAATGTTCAGATACGCGAGTTATAGGACGTTCCTCATCTAAGTTTTATATTTTAAGCGAATTAGGTAAAATGCGATATAGACATCGATACGTTCAGATACGCGAGTTATAGGACGTTCCTCATCTAAGTTTTATATTTTAAGCGAATTAGGTAAAATGCGATATAGACATCGATACGTTCAGATACGCGAGTTATAGGACGTTCCTCATCTAAGTTTTATATTTTAAGCGAATTAGGTAAAATGCGATATAGACATCGATACGTTCAGATACGCGAGTTATAGGACGTTCCTCATCTAAGTTTTATATTTTAAGCGAATTAGGTAAAATGCGATATAGACATCGATACGTTCAGATACGCGAGTTATAGGACGTTCCTCATCTAAGTTTTATATTTTAAGCGAATTAGGTAAAATGCGATATAGAAATCGTAGTCTTTGGATACGCGACTCAGAGGACTTTTCTTACTTAAGTTTCAGATTTCAAGCGAATTAGGTGAAATGCGATTGAGACATCGGAATATTTAGACACGCGACTGATGAGACTTTTCTCACGTCAGTCTCAGATATTAGTTTGGTTAGTTATCAGACGTTCAATTTCGAACTTATTCAATACGTGCAGCCTTTACTTCTGCTTTCCTTTTCTCTCTGCTTCTCACGCTTCTTTTTGTTTTCCATAAAACGCCTTGGTAGGAGTTAAAACACCATACAATGGGGTAAAGGCTACTTCGGGGCTGCAAAACCCCTGGCGAAGGATATAAACACTTGTAATGGTGTAACAACTCCTCCACCGGCACAGATTGCTTTGCATGTGCTTTTTCTATAATTTCTTCTCGCTACTTGCGATCTTTACCTAATTATATAGAAATGCAGGGCACGTATTACGTGACGGGCTTAACGAACCCGCTCTACCCGAGTTCAATAGTTAGGCGAATCCATATTGAATCTTCCCGAATAGATTATTAATTATTATATATACACGACTCATAGGACTTTTCTTACTTAAGTTTCAGATTTCGAGCGAATTAGGTAAAATGCGATATAGACATCGATACGTTCAGATACGCGAGTTATAGGACGTTCCTCATCTAAGTTTTATATTTTAAGCGAATTAGGTAAAATGCGATGTAGACATCGTAGTCTTTGGATACGCGACTCAGAGGACTTTTCTTACTTAAGTTTCAGATTTCAAGCGAATTAGGTAAAATGCGATATAGACATCGAAACGTTCAGATACGCGAGTTATAGGACGTTCCTCATCTAAGTTTTATATTTTAAGCGAATTAGGTAAAATGCGATATAGACATCGTAGTCTTTGGATACGCGACTCAGAGGACTTTTCTTACTTAAGTTTCAGATTTCAAGCGAATTAGGTAAAATGCGATATAGACATCGATACGTTCAGATACGCGAGTTATAGGACGTTCCTCATCTAAGTTTTATATTTTAAGCGAATTAGGTAAAATGCGATATAGACATCGTAGTCTTTGGCTACGCGACTGAGAGGACTTTTCTTACTTAAGTTTCAGATTTCAAGCGAATTAGGTAAAATGCGATATAGACATCGATACGTTCAGATACGCGAGTTATAGGACGTTCCTCATCTAAGTTTTATATTTTAAGCGAATTAGGTAAAATGCGATATAGACATCGTAGTCTTTGGATACGCGACTCAGAGGACTTTTCTTACTTAAGTTTCAGATTTTAAGCGAATTAGGTAAAATGCGATATAGACATCGGAATGTTCAGATACGCGAGTTATAGGACGTTCCTCATCTAAGTTTTATATTTTAAGCGAATTAGGTAAAACGCGACATAGACATCGTAGTCTTTGGATACGCGACTCAGAGGACTTTTCTTACTTAAGTTTCAGATTTCAAGCGAATTAGGTAAAATGCGATATAGACATCGAAACGTTCAGATACGCGAGTTATAGGACGTTCCTCATCTAAGTTTTATATTTTAAGCGAATTAGGTAAAATGCGATATAGACATCGATACGTTCAGATACGCGAGTTATAGGACGTTCCTCATCTAAGTTTTATATTTTAAGCGAATTAGGTAAAATGCGATATAGACATCGATACGTTCAGATACGCGAGTTATAGGACGTTCCTCATCTAAGTTTTATATTTTAAGCGAATTAGGTAAAATGCGATATAGACATCGATACGTTCAGATACGCGAGTTATAGGACGTTCCTCATCTAAGTTTTATATTTTAAGCGAATTAGGTAAAATGCGATATAGACATCGTAGTCTTTGGATACGCGACTCAGAGGACTTTTCTTACTTAAGTTTCAGATTTTAAGCGAATTAGGTAAAATGCGATATAGACATCGGAATGTTCAGATACGCGAGTTATAGGACGTTCCTCATCTAAGTTTTATATTTTAAGCGAATTAGGTAAAACGCGACATAGACATCGTAGTCTTTGGATACGCGACTCAGAGGACTTTTCTTACTTAAGTTTCAGATTTCAAGCGAATTAGGTAAAATGCGATATAGACATCGAAACGTTCAGATACGCGAGTTATAGGACGTTCCTCATCTAAGTTTTATATTTTAAGCGAATTAGGTAAAATGCGATATAGACATCGATACGTTCAGATACGCGAGTTATAGGACGTTCCTCATCTAAGTTTTATATTTTAAGCGAATTAGGTAAAATGCGATATAGACATCGATACGTTCAGATACGCGAGTTATAGGACGTTCCTCATCTAAGTTTTATATTTTAAGCGAATTAGGTAAAATGCGATATAGAAATCGTAGTCTTTGGATACGCGACTCAGAGGACTTTTCTTACTTAAGTTTCAGATTTTAAGCGAATTAGGTAAAATGCGATATAGACATCGAAATGTTCAGATACGCGAGTTATAGGACGTTCCTCATCCAAGTTTTATATTTTAAGCGAATTAGGTAAAATGCGATGTAGACATCGAAATGTTTAGATACGCGAGTTATAGGACGTTCCTCATCTAAGTTTTATATTTTAAGCGAATTAGGTAAAATGCGATATAGACATCGATACGTTCAGATACGCGAGTTATAGGACGTTCCTCATCTAAGTTTTATATTTTAAGCGAATTAGGTAAAATGCGATATAGAAATCGTAGTCTTTGGATACGCGACTCAGAGGACTTTTCTTACTTAAGTTTCAGATTTCAAGCGAATTAGGTGAAATGCGATTGAGACATCGGAATATTTAGACACGCGACTGATGAGACTTTTCTCACGTCAGTCTCAGATATTAGTTTGGTTAGTTATCAGACGTTCAATTTCGAACTTATTCAATACGTGCAGCCTTTACTTCTGCTTTCCTTTTCTCTCTGCTTCTCACGCTTCTTTTTGTTTTCCATAAAACGCCTTGGTAGGAGTTAAAACACCATACAATGGGGTAAAGGCTACTTCGGGGCTGCAAAACCCCTGGCGAAGGATATAAACACTTGTAATGGTGTAACAACTCCTCCACCGGCACAGATTGCTTTGCATGTGCTTTTTCTATAATTTCTTCTCGCTACTTGCGATCTTTACCTAATTATATAGAAATGCAGGGCACGTATTACGTGACGGGCTTAACGAACCCGCTCTACCCGAGTTCAATAGTTAGGCGAATCCATATTGAATCTTCCCGAATAGATTATTAATTATTATATATACACGACTCATAGGACTTTTCTTACTTAAGTTTCAGATTTCGAGCGAATTAGGTAAAATGCGATATAGACATCGATACGTTCAGATACGCGAGTTATAGGACGTTCCTCATCTAAGTTTTATATTTTAAGCGAATTAGGTAAAATGCGATGTAGACATCGTAGTCTTTGGATACGCGACTCAGAGGACTTTTCTTACTTAAGTTTCAGATTTCAAGCGAATTAGGTAAAATGCGATATAGACATCGAAACGTTCAGATACGCGAGTTATAGGACGTTCCTCATCTGAGTTTTATATTTTAAGCGAATTAGGTAAAATGCGATATAGACATCGTAGTCTTTGGATACGCGACTCAGAGGACTTTTCTTACTTAAGTTTCAGATTTCAAGCGAATTAGGTAAAATGCGATATAGACATCGATACGTTAAGATACGCGAGTTATAGGACGTTCCTCATCTAAGTTTTATATTTTAAGCGAATTAGGTAAAATGCGATATAGACATCGATACGTTCAGATACGCGAGTTATAGGACGTTCCTCATCTAAGTTTTATATTTTAAGCGAATTAGGTAAAATGCGATATAGACATCGTAGTCTTTGGATACGCGACTCAGAGGACTTTTCTTACTTAAGTTTCAGATTTCAAGCGAATTAGGTAAAATGCGATATAGACATCGAAATGTTTAGATACGCGAGTTATAGGACGTTCCTCATCTAAGTTTTATATTTTAAGCGAATTAGGTAAAATGCGATATAGAAATCGTAGTCTTTGGATACGCGACTCAGAGGACTTTTCTTACTTAAGTTTCAGATTTCAAGCGAATTAGGTGAAATGCGATTGAGACATCGGAATATTTAGACACGCGACTGATGAGACTTTTCTCACGTCAGTCTCAGATATTAGTTTGGTTAGTTATCAGACGTTCAATTTCGAACTTATTCAATACGTGCAGCCTTTACTTCTGCTTTCCTTTTCTCTCTGCTTCTCACGCTTCTTTTTGTTTTCCATAAAACGCCTTGGTAGGAGTTAAAACACCATACAATGGGGTAAAGGCTACTTCGGGGCTGCAAAACCCCTGGCGAAGGATATAAACACTTGTAATGGTGTAACAACTCCTCCACCGGCACAGATTGCTTTGCATGTGCTTTTTCTATAATTTCTTCTCGCTACTTGCGATCTTTACCTAATTATATAGAAATGCAGGGCACGTATTACGTGACGGGCTTAACGAACCCGCTCTACCCGAGTTCAATAGTTAGGCGAATCCATATTGAATCTTCCCGAATAGATTATTAATTATTATATATACACGACTCATAGGACTTTTCTTACTTAAGTTTCAGATTTCGAGCGAATTAGGTAAAATGCGATATAGACATCGATACGTTCAGATACGCGAGTTATAGGACGTTCCTCATCTAAGTTTTATATTTTAAGCGAATTAGGTAAAATGCGATGTAGACATCGTAGTCTTTGGATACGCGACTCAGAGGACTTTTCTTACTTAAGTTTCAGATTTCAAGCGAATTAGGTAAAATGCGATATAGACATCGAAACGTTCAGATACGCGAGTTATAGGACGTTCCTCATCTAAGTTTTATATTTTAAGCGAATTAGGTAAAATGCGATATAGACATCGTAGTCTTTGGATACGCGACTCAGAGGACTTTTCTTACTTAAGTTTCAGATTTCAAGCGAATTAGGTAAAATGCGATATAGACATCGATACGTTAAGATACGCGAGTTATAGGACGTTCCTCATCTAAGTTTTATATTTTAAGCGAATTAGGTAAAATGCGATATAGACATCGATACGTTCAGATACGCGAGTTATAGGACGTTCCTCATCTAAGTTTTATATTTTAAGCGAATTAGGTAAAATGCGATATAGACATCGTAGTCTTTGGATACGCGACTCAGAGGACTTTTCTTACTTAAGTTTCAGATTTCAAGCGAATTAGGTAAAATGCGATATAGACATCGAAATGTTTAGATACGCGAGTTATAGGACGTTCCTCATCTAAGTTTTATATTTTAAGCGAATTAGGTAAAATGCGATATAGACATCGATACGTTCAGATACGCGAGTTATAGGACGTTCCTCATCTAAGTTTTATATTTTAAGCGAATTAGGTAAAATGCGATATAGACATCGTAGTCTTTGGCTACGCGACTCAGAGGACTTTTCTTACTTAAGTTTCAGATTTCAAGCGAATTAGGTAAAATGCGATATAGACATCAATACGTTCAGATACGCGAGTTATAGGACGTTCTTCATCTAAGTTTTATATTTTAAGCGAATTAGGTAAAATGCGATAGAGACATCGATACGTTCAGATACGCGAGTTATAGGACGTTCCTCATCTAAGTTTTATATTTTAAGCGAATTAGGTAAAATGCGATGTAGACATCGTAGTCTTTGGATACGCGACTCAGAGGACTTTTCTTACTTAAGTTTCAGATTTCAAGCGAATTAGGTAAAATGCGATATAGACATCGAAATGTTTAGATACGCGAGTTATAGGACGTTCCTCATCTAAGTTTTATATTTTAAGCGAATTAGGTAGAATGCGATATAAACATCGATACGTTCAGATACGCGAGTTATAGGACGTTCCTCATCTAAGTTTTATATTTTAAGCGAATTAGGTAGAATGCGATATAGACATCGATACGTTCAGATACGCGAGTTATAGGACGTTCCTCATCTAAGTTTTATATTTTGAGCGAATTAGGTAAAATGCGATATAGACATCGTAGTCTTTGGATACGCGACTCAGAGGACTTTTCTTACTTAAGTTTCAGATTTCAAGCGAATTAGGTAAAATGCGATATAGACATCGAAATGTTTAGATACGCGAGTTATAGGACGTTCCTCATCTAAGTTTTATATTTTAAGCGAATTAGGTAGAATGCGATATAGACATCGATACGTTCAGATACGCGAGTTATAGGACGTTCCTCATCTAAGTTTTATATTTTAAGCGAATTAGGTAGAATGCGATATAGACATCGATACGTTCAGATACGCGAGTTATAGGACGTTCCTCATCTAAGTTTTATATTTTAAGCGAATTAGGTAAAATGCGATATAGACATCGTAGTCTTTGGCTACGCGACTGAGAGGACTTTTCTTACTTAAGTTTCAGATTTCAAGCGAATTAGGTAAAATGCGATATAGACATCGAAATGTTCAGATACGCGAGTTATAGGACGTTCCTCATCTAAGTTTTATATTTTAAGCGAATTAGGTAAAACGCGACATAGACATCGTAGTCTTTGGATACGCGACTCAGAGGACTTTTCTTACTTAAGTTTCAGATTTCAAGCGAATTAGGTAAAATGCGATATAGACATCGAAACGTTCAGATACGCGAGTTATAGGACGTTCCTCATCTAAGTTTTATATTTTAAGCGAATTAGGTAAAATGCGATATAGACATCGATACGTTCAGATACGCGAGTTATAGGACGTTCCTCATCTAAGTTTTATATTTTAAGCGAATTAGGTAAAATGCGATATAGACATCGATACGTTCAGATACGCGAGTTATAGGACGTTCCTCATCTAAGTTTTATATTTTAAGCGAATTAGGTAAAATGCGATATAGACATCGATACGTTCAGATACGCGAGTTATAGGACGTTCCTCATCTAAGTTTTATATTTTAAGCGAATTAGGTAAAATGCGATATAGACATCGATACGTTCAGATACGCGAGTTATAGGACGTTCCTCATCTAAGTTTTATATTTTAAGCGAATTAGGTAAAATGCGATGTAGACATCGTAGTCTTTGGATACGCGACTCAGAGGACTTTTCTTACTTAAGTTTCAGATTTCAAGCGAATTAGGTAAAATGCGATATAGACATCGATACGTTAAGATACGCGAGTTATAGGACGTTTCTCATCTAAGTTTTATATTTTAAGCGAATTAGGTAAAATGCGATATAGAAATCGTAGTCTTTGGATACGCGACTCAGAGGACTTTTCTTACTTAAGTTTCAGATTTTAAGCGAATTAGGTAAAATGCGATATAGACATCGAAATGTTCAGATACGCGAGTTATAGGACGTTCCTCATCCAAGTTTTATATTTTAAGCGAATTAGGTAAAATGCGATGTAGACATCGAAATGTTTAGATACGCGAGTTATAGGACGTTCCTCATCTAAGTTTTATATTTTAAGCGAATTAGGTAAAATGCGATATAGACATCGATACGTTCAGATACGCGAGTTATAGGACGTTCCTCATCTAAGTTTTATATTTTAAGCGAATTAGGTAAAATGCGATATAGAAATCGTAGTCTTTGGATACGCGACTCAGAGGACTTTTCTTACTTAAGTTTCAGATTTCAAGCGAATTAGGTGAAATGCGATTGAGACATCGGAATATTTAGACACGCGACTGATGAGACTTTTCTCACGTCAGTCTCAGATATTAGTTTGGTTAGTTATCAGACGTTCAATTTCGAACTTATTCAATACGTGCAGCCTTTACTTCTGCTTTCCTTTTCTCTCTGCTTCTCACGCTTCTTTTTGTTTTCCATAAAACGCCTTGGTAGGAGTTAAAACACCATACAATGGGGTAAAGGCTACTTCGGGGCTGCAAAACCCCTGGCGAAGGATATAAACACTTGTAATGGTGTAACAACTCCTCCACCGGCACAGATTGCTTTGCATGTGCTTTTTCTATAATTTCTTCTCGCTACTTGCGATCTTTACCTAATTATATAGAAATGCAGGGCACGTATTACGTGACGGGCTTAACGAACCCGCTCTACCCGAGTTCAATAGTTAGGCGAATCCATATTGAATCTTCCCGAATAGATTATTAATTATTATATATACACGACTCATAGGACTTTTCTTACTTAAGTTTCAGATTTCGAGCGAATTAGGTAAAATGCGATATAGACATCGATACGTTAAGATACGCGAGTTATAGGACGTTCCTCATCTAAGTTTTATATTTTAAGCGAATTAGGTAAAATGCGATATAGACATCGATACGTTCAGATACGCGAGTTATAGGACGTTCCTCATCTAAGTTTTATATTTTAAGCGAATTAGGTAAAATGCGATATAGACATCGTAGTCTTTGGATACGCGACTCAGAGGACTTTTCTTACTTAAGTTTCAGATTTCAAGCGAATTAGGTAAAATGCGATATAGACATCGAAATGTTTAGATACGCGAGTTATAGGACGTTCCTCATCTAAGTTTTATATTTTAAGCGAATTAGGTAAAATGCGATATAGACATCGATACGTTCAGATACGCGAGTTATAGGACGTTCCTCATCTAAGTTTTATATTTTAAGCGAATTAGGTAAAATGCGATATAGACATCGTAGTCTTTGGATACGCGACTCAGAGGACTTTTCTTACTTAAGTTTCAGATTTCAAGCGAATTAGGTAAAATGCGATATAGACATCGAAATGTTTAGATACGCGAGTTATAGGACGTTCCTCATCTAAGTTTTATATTTTAAGCGAATTAGGTAGAATGCGATATAAACATCGATACGTTCAGATACGCGAGTTATAGGACGTTCCTCATCTAAGTTTTATATTTTAAGCGAATTAGGTAGAATGCGATATAGACATCGATACGTTCAGATACGCGAGTTATAGGACGTTCCTCATCTAAGTTTTATATTTTGAGCGAATTAGGTAAAATGCGATATAGACATCGTAGTCTTTGGATACGCGACTCAGAGGACTTTTCTTACTTAAGTTTCAGATTTCAAGCGAATTAGGTAAAATGCGATATAGACATCGAAACGTTCAGATACGCGAGTTATAGGACGTTCTTCATCTAAGTTTTATATTTTAAGCGAATTAGGTGAAATGCGATATAGACATCGATACGTTCAGATACGCGAGTTATAGGACGTTCCTCATCTAAGTTTTATATTTTAAGCGAATTAGGTAAAATGCGATATAGACATCGTAGTCTTTGGATACGCGACTCAGAGGACTTTTCTTACTTAAGTTTCAGATTTTAAGCGAATTAGGTAAAATGCGATATAGACATCGGAATGTTTAGATACGCGAGTTATAGGACGTTCCTCATCTAAGTTTTATATTTTAAGCGAATTAGGTAAAATGCGATATAGACATCGTAGTCTTTGGATACGCGACTCAGAGGACTTTTCTTACTTAAGTTTCAGATTTCAAGCGAATTAGGTAAAATGCGATATAGACATCGAAATGTTTAGATACGCGAGTTATAGGACGTTCCTCATCTAAGTTTTATATTTTAAGCGAATTAGGTAAAATGCGATATAGACATCGTAGTCTTTGGATACGCGACTCAGAGGACTTTTCTTACTTAAGTTTCAGATTTCAAGCGAATTAGGTAAAATGCGATATAGACATCGAAACGTTCAGATACGCGAGTTATAGGACGTTCCTCATCTAAGTTTTATATTTTAAGCGAATTAGGTAAAATGCGATATAGACATCGTAGTCTTTGGATACGCGACTCAGAGGACTTTTCTTATTTAAGTTTCAGATTTCAAGCGAATTAGGTAAAATGCGATATAGACATCGATACGTTCAGATACGCGAGTTATAGGACGTTCCTCATCTAAGTTTTATATTTTAAGCGAATTAGGTAAAATGCGATATAGACATCGATACGTTCAGATACGCGAGTTATAGGACGTTCCTCATCTAAGTTTTATATTTTAAGCGAATTAGGTAAAATGCGATAAAGACATCGTAGTCTTTGGATACGCGACTCAGAGGACTTTTCTTACTTAAGTTTCAGATTTCAAGCGAATTAGGTAAAATGCGATATAGACATCGAAATGTTTAGATACGCGAGTTATAGGACGTTCCTCATCTAAGTTTCATATTTTAAGCGAATTAGGTAAAATGCGATATAGACATCGATACGTTCAGATACGCGAGTTATAGGACGTTCCTCATCTAAGTTTTATATTTTAAGCGAATTAGGTAAAATGCGATATAGACATCGATACGTTCAGATACGCGAGTTATAGGACGTTCTTCATCTAAGTTTTATATTTCAAGCGAATTAGGTAAAATGCGATATAGACATCGATACGTTCAGATACGCGAGTTATAGGACGTTCTTCATCTAAGTTTTATATTTTAAGCGAATTAGGTAAAATGCGATATAGACATCGATACGTTCAGATACGCGAGTTATAGGACGTTCCTCATCTAAGTTTTATATTTTAAGCGAATTAGGTAAGATGCGATATAGACATCGTAGTCTTTGGCTACGCGACTCAGAGGACTTTTCTTACTTAAGTTTCAGATTTCAAGCGAATTAGGTAAAATGCGATATAGACATCGAAACGTTCAGATACGCGAGTTATAGGACGTTCCTCATCTAAGTTTTATATTTTAAGCGAATTAGGTAAAATGCGATATAGACATCGATACGTTCAGATACGCGAGTTATAGGACGTTCCTCATCTAAGTTTTATATTTTAAGCGAATTAGGTAAAATGCGATATAGACATCGTAGTCTTTGGCTACGCGACTCAGAGGACTTTTCTTACTTAAGTTTCAGATTTCAAGCGAATTAGGTAAGATGCGATATAGACATCGAAATGTTCAGATACGCGAGTTATAGGACGTTCCTCATCTAAGTTTTATATTTTAAGCGAATTAGGTAAAATGCGATGTAGACATCGTAGTCTTTGGATACGCGACTCAGAGGACTTTTCTTACTTAAGTTTCAGATTTCAAGCGAATTAGGTAAAATGCGATATAGACATCGAAATGTTTAGATACGCGAGTTATAGGACGTTCCTCATCTAAGTTTCATATTTTAAGCGAATTAGGTAAAATGCGATATAGACATCGATACGTTCAGATACGCGAGTTATAGGACGTTCCTCATCTAAGTTTTATATTTTAAGCGAATTAGGTAAAATGCGATATAGACATCGATACGTTCAGATACGCGAGTTATAGGACGTTCTTCATCTAAGTTTTATATTTTAAGCGAATTAGGTAAAATGCGATATAGACATCGATACGTTCAGATACGCGAGTTATAGGACGTTCCTCATCTAAGTTTTATATTTTAAGCGAATTAGGTAAGATGCGATATAGACATCGTAGTCTTTGGCTACGCGACTCAGAGGACTTTTCTTACTTAAGTTTCAGATTTCAAGCGAATTAGGTAAAATGCGATATAGACATCGAAACGTTCAGATACGCGAGTTATAGGACGTTCCTCATCTAAGTTTTATATTTCAAGCGAATTAGGTAAAATGCGATATAGACATCGTAGTCTTTGGATACGCGCCTCAGAGGACTTTTCTTACTTAAGTTTCAGATTTCAAGCGAATTAGGTGAAATGCGATTGAGACATCGGAATATTTAGACACGCGACTGATGAGACTTTTCTCACGTCAGTCTCAGATATTAGTTTGGTTAGTTATCAGGCGTTCAATTTCGAACTTATTCAATCCGTGCAGCCTTTACTTCTGCTTTCCTTTTCTCTCTGCTTCCCACGCTTCTTTTTGTTTTCCAAAAACGCCTTGGTAGGAGTTAAAACACCATACAATGGGGTAAAGGCTACTTCGGGGCTGCAAAACCCCTGGCGAAGGGCATAAACACTTGTAATGGTGTAACAACTCCTCCACCGGCACAGATTGCTTTGCATGTGCTTTTTCTATAATTTCTTCTCGCTACTTGCGATCTTTACCTAATTATATAGAAATGCAGGGCACGTATTACGTGACGGGCTTAACGAACCCGCTCTACCCGAGTTCAATAGTTAGGCGAATCCATATTAAATCTTCCCGAATAGATTATTAATTATTATATATACACGACTCATAGGACTTTTCTTACTTAGGTTTCAGATTTCAAGCGAATTAGGTAAAATGCGATATAGACATCGTAGTCTTTGGATACGCGACTCAGAGGACTTTTCTTACTTAAGTTTCAGATTTCAAGCGAATTAGGTAAAATGCGATATAGACATCGATACGTTCAGATACGCGAGTTATAGGACGTTCCTCATCTAAGTTTTATATTTTAAGCGAATTAGGTAAAATGCGATATAGACATCGATACGTTCAGATACGCGAGTTATAGGACGTTCCTCATCTAAGGTTTATATTTTAAGCGAATTAGGTAAAATGCGATATAGACATCGTAGTCTTTGGATACGCGACTCAGAGGACTTTTCTTACTTAAGTTTCAGATTTCAAGCGAATTAGGTAAAATGCGATATAGACATCGAAACGTTCAGATACGCGAGTTATAGGACGTTCCTCATCTAAGTTTTATATTTTAAGCGAATTAGGTAAAATGCGATATAGACATCGAAACGTTCAGATACGCGAGTTATAGGACGTTCCTCATCTAAGTTTTATATTTTAAGCGAATTAGGTAAAATGCGATATAGACATCGAAACGTTCAGATACGCGAGTTATAGGACGTCCTTCATCTAAGTTTCATATTTTAAGCGAATTAGGTAAAATGCGATATAGACATTGTAGTATTTGGATACGCGACTAATAGGATATTTCATCACCCAAATTTTCTGAATCATTGGTTCCTATTTCAATGAACAGGAAGGAAGATACCGAGACGAGAAAACAACCTCAAAAGCTTGAAAACGAATTTTCGGGTATGAAGATTCTAGAGATGCTTCTGAAATGCATGAGGACAGATACTGATGGCTGCGTATACAAATCCAATCTCACTGATTAATTGAATTACAGGTGAACTGCAATTTCAATTGCATTTGGTTTTTTCAAATGTTTCCAATCATTGTTCGACTCAAATCTGTACCTACATTTATGATTTCCAACAGTTTTTTTTTTTGTGTAAAAATATCTTTCCGAAAATTATATGAATGCGTTCAGAAAATAAATGTTCTGCTTCTTTTTCATGTCTCTATCAGATTGCAATGCAATGGACCGGATGTGGCCAGAACCGATTATGCAAGAACTATATCGAAAATTGGAGACGGGACGCCAATCTGAAGCCGATGGAAAGGTAGGAGCCATGGTATGAGAGTGGATATGACAGCAAGGGAGCAATTGCAAAAGAGGTGAGAACTAGATACTTCCTTGCCAATCTCTATTTCACCGAAAATAGCTATTAGCTTTCATTTTCGTTAAACATATTGTGACAAAGGATTTTCTAACTCGTTTCTTTCTCCTTTTTTTCTCCTTTCTATATTCTGGTATGTCAACAGCCGAGCAGACACATCCGAGTCCAATTGCTGTTCCGTTACTCGGTAGCGTGAAATCATCACCTTTCTGTTATAGTTCTGCCACATGACTGTTAGTGTTCTCAATTAATGATGTGTACTGATGTGTATGAGGTATTTCATCAACAGGAATGAGGCAATATATTTGAGGATTATAGACGAATATATGACCCGCAGGGAAACATCGTTTTCGTCTGAGAATCGGAAATTACTGGTAAGCGTGCTGAAGCCTCACACAAAGTTATGGCAATACCATTTCTCAATTGCTACATCCCTTGTTTTTCTATGTTTTCGTTACAGTTCAGAACGAGGGCCAGCGAAATTCCAGAGGGTCATAAAGCGTGGAAAAGTGAAATTACAAGTATTTTGGAGTTTTGGACCATAGTACAAAGACTGATCAATGATCAGTACCAAATTAAGAATGTTCTCATCGTCTTTTTGTTGAATTTTGGTCACGAGACACTTACAACCATGATGACCGATCAATGGTTGGTATAATCAATTATAAAGACATTTCAATTATCTTTTTGTTGTAGTTCAGCCGGACAAGACTTACAACTGCAACGGTCGATCGGAAGTGTGTGAAAATAATTAGAAGAACGTTTCAATCATCTCGCTGTTGCTCTTTCGCTGGAGAAAACTTGACAGAATGATGACCATCCAGGTACCCCAAGCTGTATACACTTCTCCAAGTACCACGGGATTTACGAATTTGATTAACTCTATGCTTTTCTATTATCTTTTCTTTCTCGTGTAATTAATATTATTACTAACTGTTGTTTTTTCTTTAATTAATCATAACCATTCTGACAATTGTTAACATGGTGCTTTGAAAATTATTTCGCTGTATCTTTCTTATGTATTTGCTATGAAAAATGATTGCTTGTGCTACTTCCTAATCAATTCATTTATTGTGTTTCATCCAAACTATTTATTTATTGAAATTTGACTAATACTTCTTACATTTTACAGCTCTTATAGGTTCTACGAGATCTATAAATATTATCGTTTCTATGCTTTTCTTCCTTCTCTCTCGTGTAATTGATATTATCATTGACTGTTTCTTTTTTTAAATTAATCCTAACTATCCTTATAATTATTTATATCGTGCATCGAAAATTATTTTGCTGCATCTTTCTTCTGTATTTCTATAAAAAATGATCATGTGTGCTACTTTCTGATTAATTCATTCATTCATTGTGTTTCATCCAAACTATTCATTTATTGAAATTTGACTAATACTCGTTACATTTTACAGGTCTTATAGGTTCCACGAGATCTACGAATTTTATTGGTTCTATGCTTTTCTATTCTTTCTTCTCTTTCGTATAATTAATATTATCACTCACTGTTGTGTTTTTTCTAATTCATCATGAAAATTATTTTACTGTACCTTTCTTATGTATTTGCTATGAAAAATGATTGCTTGTGCTACTTCCTAATTAATTCATTTATTGTCTTTCATCCAAACTATTCATTTATTGAAATTTGACTAATACTCGTTACATTTTACAGGTCTCATAGGTTCCACGAGATCTACGAATTTTATTGGTTCTATGCTTTTCTATTCTTTCTTCTCTTTCATGTAATTGATATTATAATTACCAACTGTTGTGGTCTTCTTATTAATCATAACTATTCTTCTTAGTATCTACGTATTGCTTTGAAAATTATGCTACTGTATCCTTCTTATGTATATTGTTGTGTCACTTTCTAATTAAATAATTCATTGTCTCTCATTAGGACTATTCATTTATCGAAGTTTGAATAATACTAGTTATATTCTATAGATTTGACAGGTTTTACAGGGTCTACAAGATCTTCGAGTTCTTGAAATTATTCAAGTTCTACAGGATCTGTGGGTTTCATCAATTTAATATTGTGACTAACTAATTATTTTTGTTCTGCAAAACCAGTTGGGAACGCCTCTAATAACTAGTTAGAATTGAATGTATTAATTGAATCTATGATCTGAACTAAAATCTTTATTTTTCAGGCGGGGGGTGGTGTTGGTTGCCTTCTCGTGGTGCCCCCTGAACAGATGCGCTGATTTCATGACCCAACAGATAATAATAATACTAGGAAATGTTGCATATTGCATAGTCGTAAAATTCCGTATACATGGGTCATGCTAGTCAGCGCATTTGACTAAACAACCAACTTTTTAGTCAATAAGGCGAATATTTCGTATTTCACGCGGTTATCGTAGAATTATTGCATCCCACTCTTAATATCTCTGTACTTCATTTATTACTGCATGTTAAAATTACCCACGCATGATTTAATTATACCTCTTACGTTTCACTGGTCTTTCCAATCTTCCGGCTTTTTCGCCTTCGTGTCTTTCGGGGTCCTTCGCGTGTTATTTCTGGGTCCTTCGCGTGTTTCGAGGGTCTCTCGCGTGTTTCGGGGTCTTTGGTGCCGTCCGGTTCCTCGGATCCCTCGTGTCTTTCACGTCTGTTGGGTTTTTCGAGGGTCTCTCGCGTGTTTCGGATTCTTTGGTGCCATTCGGTTCCTCGAATCCCTCGTGTCTTTCACGTCTGTTGGGTTTTTCGAGGGTCTCTCGCGTATTTCGGATTCTTTGGTGCCATTCGGTTCCTCGAATCCCTCGTGTCTTTCACGTCTTTTGCGTCTTTTGCGTCTTTTAGAGTCTTTTGCGTCTCTCTTGCTCTCTTGCTATCTTCCTTCGGCTTCTCTCTCTCCTCTTTCTGCGGCAACGCACTGGCTTATCTCAACTTGATTTAAATTAGTTTAGCTAGACGTAAGTGCATTATGTGTGCGCTGTATGCATGTAACTCTATTTTGTACTCTCATAATGTGTTGTCCTTCTTTGTTTCCCGACATAACGGGAATATTGTAATTAACTATTCTATTTTTTCCAGTCTCTCGTGTCCTTCCTGTCTTTGGGGTCCCTCGGATTTTCCGGGGTCTCCAGATTCTACAAGATTCACATATTTCATCCATACTTCGCCTCTCTCATGTCCTCAATTTTCCATGCATTGATATTTACGTGCTTCATTCATTACTGTATGTTAAAATTACACGCACATGATTTAATTATAACTTTCACTTTTAACAGGTCTCATAGGTTCCGCGAGATCTACGAATTTTATTGTATCTGTGCTTTGCTATTCTTCCTCCTCTCTCGTGTGCCTGATTGATATCATTACTAACTGTTTCTATTTTCAAGTGATCACAATTGTTCTGAAAATTATTGACGTGGTGCTTTGGAAATTATTTTGCTGTATATTTCTTATGTATTGCTGTGAAAAATGATTTTTTGTGTTACTTTCTAATTAAATAATTCATCGTCTCTAACTAGAACTATTCATCTATTGAAATTTGAATACTATTCGTTATACTATTCTATAGCTCCGACAGGTTTTACAGGCTCTACAAGTTCTTCAAGTTCTACGGGATCTACGGGTTAGTCACAATTTAACATTTTGACTAACCAATTATTTCTTCGCTGCATAGCCAGTTGGAAACGCTTCAAATAACCAGTTAGACTTGAATGTATTAATCGAATCTATGTTCTGAACTAAAATCTTTGATTTTCAGGCGGGGGGTGGTGTTGGTTGCCTTCTCGTGGTGCCCCCTGAACAAATGCGCTGATTTCATGATTCAACTGACAATAATAATACCAAGAAATGTTCCATATCAAATAGTCGAAAAATTACATATACATGCGTCATGCTAATCAGCGGATTTGACTGAACAACCAACTTTTCAGTCGATGAAGTGGGTATTTATTTTATATTCCACGCAGTCATCATAGAATTGTTAAACTCATAGATATAGATATTATCAAATCAATTATTTATTTCTCAGTTTATATGGTCTGTTATTGTACAAACCATTTTACATAAGATATAGAATGCATGTTTAGTAATGATGATTATAACTTGGAATGATAATTAAATATAAGGATTAGTACAGCTCTTAATACTCGTATCGAAAGTTCACAGGGCTGCCTATAGTATTGTGAAGATATTTCTAGCAGTCACGTAGGGCGTTCTGAGCTAGAAATAACTGGTGTGGTCCTTGAAGCGATGGATCCAGATTATTCTGCAATAAAATAAGGTTTCAAACTACTCTTGTATTATTTAATATTATCATTAGACAAACCAATTGCTGAAATATCGTCAAAAACATGAAGGGGTACATCATGCGCATTATTACACGCAACCCGCGGATCATTGCATCATTATCGTTATTATACATCTTCTAGTTCCATAGTATCTCACCCGGTGGCGCCACCAGCGTAAACTCACTTTCGTTGACGGCGTCCTTGCCCCTTCCGCCCTCCAGACCCCTCAAGGTCGGGCAAGGCCGACAAGAGTAGGGTGTAGGACCAAACCGGTCTGACCGCTTTCGCTTTCACTTTCGCTTTCACTTTTCAGTGGCCTTCGTGGCAGTTCGCGGCTGCTCGGGGCTGCTCGGGGCTGCTCGGGGCTGCTCGGGGCTGCTCGGGGCTGCTCGGGGCTGCTCGGGGCTGCTCGGGGCTGTTCGTGGCCTCAACGAGTGAACATGTGTTGGGTGTGGTGGGAGGCTTCTGCGACAGACGCCAACTTGGGCGGTAAGTTGAATAAAACTTGCGAGCAAATGGTTGACGATCGGTACGCTGCGTCGTTACGCGTTCGAGGAGATTTACAGTTCGAAGAGGCTGACATCAACGAAAGCACGTCGGACATGGGTGAGTTTGAAATATTCCAATCACCGTTTTACCATAACCCTAAATAATTGGTGATTTTTAATGCTTCTTCGTAACAAGAAGAATCTTACAGATTCGTTTCATAATGGGAATACTTGTTCGATATTCTTTGGACATATTTTACGTGTCGCGTATTTCAATCAGCAAAGTTAGTAACAAGCGGACTTTGATTATAATCGGGAAAATTGTTCATTTCTAAGTATATTCTATCCGTACCAGCGAATAACTGTGAGGAAATCGGAAATTCTTACGAACATAACCTCTCAGACCTGTTTCAAATACCAATGTAATAGGCGAGGGGGTTTCATTTGATAACCTCGCAATATCATTATCCCATTATATTAACAATCATATAACTCCAAGTTCCCCGTACTATAGTATCGTTTGCTCTTCCAGCATATTTCACAGCTCCGAGGGTGAACTAATTCGTCGCGTTATTTTGAGTACACAAATGGTTTCCGGAGAATACTTGTTCCCCGATTTATTCTTTTCTCCGATTCTTTGACAGCATTATCGATCTACGGAGATCCAAATAAGCATCACAGATACTTGAGATGCATAGATCCTGCGCGCCACTTGGTCGGAGATAGACGCCAGCCAAAACTGTCCAGTTAGTCCTGGATTAATAGTTGACCAACACAATGGTAAGCTTCATTTTATATCAGCCAACGATCCTGTGTAACTACAAATATATATCCATAACAACCAATGCCGAAAGGCATTTATCTAACGATACTCGGACAGTATCTATCTCTAAATTTGACAATGTTTGTTCTAATCGCCATTATATTCCCACATTCAAGAATCGTAGAGGGGAATCAGATCTGGATAGCTTACGAGCCTTGTTACCAGTACCAAAGGCCTTTTGAATTGTTTGGAAACAATATGCCAGCAGTCTTTAGGATCACAGGGACCAAGCTGGTAATTGACCTTCCATTGAAGCGAGCATGGCCAGCGGCAAGGAGGATATTGGCGTCGAGGTAATTATTCTTATTTATTATTGATAAAATTCCAGCCAGCACAGGCTGCACTGCATTAATCATTATTCAAATCAAATTGCCGCTCATACGTTACACATCTCAAATGAAAGACATTTTAAAATCCATGTAGCTTCTCCGCCAAGCAAATCTAATGCTCACCCTGTATCTTTGGCTGGCTACAGATGCCTCTGGCTTACCTCTGTTATCACTGTACACCTGATACTTCATGGCGACTTGGTTCTACTCAGCTGCGAGGGAAACTGTACTGGCGCGGTAATAATACACCTGAAGGTAACATATCAACGCAATTCGTGTACTCAAGAAAATATGTTTACTTCATTCGAATAGACTTTCCTCGTAGTAGATGAATATCTAAATAATGAGGATTGAAATTCAAGGGCTTGAAAATAAATACAAGCGTAGATTACTGCAGAATTAATTAGCCATCGCATTTATTTTTTAAACATCAAACAGAATTTAATATTGGTGATAAATAACTTTTGAGTCTCAGGTACAGGTCGTAACAATTAAAAGATTGAAGAATCGACTCATGCATGCGCTATTAATACTAGCTTATTGACGTTCTTGATTCTGTTGAAAGTAGTTCAAAGTTTATCTAACATTTGAAAGAGGCTTAGACGAGCTTACAAAATTCATCATAAGAAATATATTATAATCAATTTCATGAAGATTAGCAACGGTATTACTGACGATGAGTCAGATGTACGATCACAGTCAAAAATTCTTTGTGTCTCAGTTAAGAATGTTTACTTGAACCACACATTGAGTTAATTTATCCAATGTACCCTATGCTTATCTTGTTTCTATCCTCACAGGCATTGTTCATGGAGGGAAACGAGTTCCTGCCCATATTCATTAAAACCTCTTCAAATTTCATCAGAACACGGTTCACGCCAGGGAGTGGAGCAGCCCCAGCACCCGGGGAACGACCACAAGACAACTCTGCACCGCGGATCGTTATTAAAGTAGCATAAGCATATAGTTTTAGCTTGTGTCGTATTGAGTCTGTAATTACAGTTTCTTTGGAATCAGTTTTGCTAAAATCAATTCAATCAATTCCGTTTGAAACGTTGCACAGAAAACAAGCTGAGATGGTTGCCACTAATTTTCAGTCAGCAGACTTTGTAACGTAGTACATGTGTCGTAAAGAATGAAACCTAATTTTAATATTTTCTACGACCAGTGACAACCACAAGCTTTTCTTTCATAGCTGTTGCCTACTCAATGTAAAATTGAAATCAACGTCCATGCCGCGTCCCACTCGAGACATATCAAATATTAATTTCAATCTTCAACAATAACTTGCAAATCATTTCACCAATAGCTGTACAGATTATTCCAGAACATTTGTAGAAGCTATGAGCGGTAATATGTCAACTCGTTATTATACATCACGCTATACCTGACTAGTTCAGCCGGCAGTATTATAATTTCACTAGGAATCCAAAGACTTGTAATATTACAGAATAGGTGAGAATTATATGATTATAATAGCCCGTAATACATACAAATACGATATACATACGTGAATTAATATTTCACTTCTTGGATTTTCTTGTGCACCAGAAAACAAAAATGTTCTTTATCGTCAGCGAAAATTGCGTTGATCTGTTTTCGGAATTCCGAGACATAACTTTTTTTCTATTCAGTATTTGTTTGACATTGTTCGCAATGAATAGAAAGTAGATAATTCAGAGATCCCTGAATCAGAGAGCATCATCGGTATCTTTGAACAAGTATGTGTAGATCAACGAATTATTTTACTGCGGATCATCCGGGCAACTTATATTGTCCGATTATTATTGATGACGAGATCTTCAATAAAAATGATATAATTGTATTCTCTATTCGTATAACGGTAGGAAAGAATAGATTTAACAGTTTCTAGTACATGTATGTATTATCGTGGCAAGGATTAGTTTGAAGTTTAATCATAGTTTTAGTATAGCCAGATGATAAATTTGTTCGCTTCATATAGGAATAGAATCATTATCCTTGCCTTATTCCATTCGAAACGTATCGAATAATAATTTTAATTCATAACAATAACTTCTGACCAGGCGGTTGCATAATTTTGAAAAATTTGCTGTACAGATAAAGAGACATAAACACATGCTGTTGGTTTTTCAACATGGTAACGTTTTCCTCAGTAGACTACAGATAATAAGCAAACCTTTGTATGTTTCGTTAGTTTTCTCGTTTATTTATATCTCTATAAATTTAAAGAACAAATACAGCATGACATTGTGATGGAATAGATGATTATTATTCGTCATTTGCAGAAGCTATAAGTAGAAATGAATGAAGTTTTTACTGTACAGCAAGCTATGCTTGACTAATTCATACGGTGATATTATAATCGTACAAGAAAAAAACTTGTGATATTATAGTGATGTTATATTATTAACAATATGTTTTTTCGCATATATTTTATTGTATTTAGCCCCTGGGTACCGACCTGAAGGTCTTAATGTTCTTTATTTGTTTGAACTTTTTACGGTAATTTTATAACTGTACGAGGAAAAATATGAGTGTGATTGTAATATTGCAGAAACGATGAGAACTTGTAATAATTTATTATCTGATATCAGTGATATAATTTAATAGCTGAAACATTTCTGATTATCTCTATGCCGATAATGTATTTCATTAGCTTAAGCTCGTTGTATTTGGAAGAGGAGAGTGGTAGAAATTGAGATCGTTGAATTAGCCATTACCGTACGAAATATTCCCGATAACAACTATTCAGGTAACAGAGCATAATGCATGCATTTACGATATACCCGTATTCAAAAAGTATACTTCACTCCTCTGTAAAATTGTTCGCAACGAATAGAGAGTAGATGATTCAGGGATACACGAATTGAAGAGTCTCATTACTATCTTTGAACAACTAATAAATTATTTTACTGTTCACTATTCTCTATTCGTATCGTGGCAAAGATTAGTTGGAACTTTAATCATAGGTTTAGTACAGCCTGGTTATGAATTTCCTCGCTTTATATAAGAATGGAATTATCATCCTTGCCGTATCCCATTCGAAACATAATGGATAATAATTCCACTTGATAACAACAACTTTGAACCAGGCATTTGTTTTTTGCTGTACAGATGAAGAGACATTAACACATGCGGTTGGTTTTCCAACATAGCAATACGTTTTCTTTGGTAGACGATATATAATTAGCAGACCTTTGTATATCTCGTCAGTTTTCTCGTATATTTATATCTTTATACACTTGAAAAACGAATACAGCGCGGCACTGTGATGCGATAGATGATTATTGCACATCATTCGTAGAAGCTATAAGTAGTAATAGAGACACTTCTAACTGTACAGCAAGCAATACTTGACTAATTCGTACCCGAATATTATAATCGTACCAGGAAAAGATTTGTGATATTACAGAATGGATGGGAATTCGTAATGATAAATCATCAGTAACATGTTCCTGTGCATGTATTATCTTGTATTCAGTCCCTGGTTACCGACCTGAAGGTCTCTATGTCTCTTATTTGTTTAAACTCTTTGTATTTGGAATAGAAAATTTGTAGACATTGGGATAGTTGGATTGGCCATTACCGTATGAAATATTCGTAATATCTATGCAGGTAACAGCGCATGATACATGAGTGTACGATGTACGTTAGTGAAGTACACGTCACCCCTTTGTAAAATTGTCCCTAATGAATGGATTGCAGTTAATTGAGAGAGCCAAAAATCGAAGAGTCTCTTTAGTATCTTTCAAAGACAATTATATCTCTAGATTGATGAATTATTTTCTCGTTCTCGCGGCAAAATTACGTTGTTAAAGTATTATTGTTAACGAAAACCATAGTGAAAATAGTGACTCTGTTCTCTATTCGTAAGGTCTGAAAAATGAAAACAAACAGCTCGCTGTTCTTGTAGAGACTAATGTAGAAATTACATGCTTCGAACATTGTACTTGACACTCTGTAAAACATACCTTCGTACGTATGTGTATGTTTTATCGTTGCAACGATTAGTTTAGAGTATAAGAATAGTTTTAGTACAGCCTAATTATAGTCCTAGCCAATTTCCGACCATGAAAAGTGTCAAATATGTGGTTTTCAGTGATATACATAATATATTAAACGTATTACGGTCGCATCTACAATTCTTTCATGCAAGTATCCATGTATTAGGATTGTTTATCCAATAAACATGTATTATGGTAGTAAATTGGCGCATTCTTGAATTAACATCTCTTGAGATTGTATATAATCAATCGTTTAATCATTTTCCCCGGTCCTTTCGTTGCCTATAAGTGAAAAATCATGAAAATCGCGGGCTTTCATAAGTTTGAAATCATAAAGTTGCCGCACGGGGTGACAAATGGTATCGCCATCTCGCGGTGACCGCACCGAACTATTTTTGCCGCAAACATTGATGCGCCTGACGATATGTAATCTCCAGTTAGGGATCGCAGCTATGACACACGAGTTGCATTCATTGAGCTATGCCGACGTTATCGGCATAGCACGTTATCGGCACAGCATGTTATCGGCACAGCACGTTATCGACACAGCACGTTACCGGCAGGAAATAGTTCGACAACGCGACCGCGAGATGGCGGAGCACTAACCTAGGCTAATAGCACCTGTCGCGGAGTCAGTGACCTCAGTGGCCCTCGTGGTATCAATGAGTACGCATGGGGTGTGTTAACGAGACACCGTAGAAATATTCCGAACGCAATAATATTATACCTTCTTCTTGTAGAGACCAATAGTATAGAAATTACATGCTTCGAACATAGTACTAGACACTCTGTAGAACATACCTTCGTACGTATATGTATGTATTATCGTTGCGACGATTAGTTCAGAGTATAACAATAGTTTTAGTATAACCTAATTATAATTCTAGCTAATTTCCGGCCTTAATAAGAGTCAAATATGTAGTTTTCAGTGATATACTTAATATATTATACGTATTACGATCGCATCTACAATTTTTTCGTATAAGTATTCATGTATTACGATTGTTTATCCAGTAAACATGTATCATTGTAGTAAATTGGCGCATTCTTGAATAAACATCTCTTGAGATTGTAAATAATCAATCGTTTAATCATTTCCTTTTAATTACATATTTATTATAATGAACGAAAATGCTGGCAGTTGAGACCTTGATTTCTGAGTGATTTTTCTGGCAGTTGAGATTTTTTTCGAGGGTCGTGTGCCTGGCAGTTGACACCTCAAAATTAGCTCCTAAAAATGAGGTGTCAACTGCCAGACATACGACCCTCGAAAAAAATCTCAACTGCCAGAAAATTCGCCCCGAAAAAAGGTCTCAACTGCCAGAAAATGGAGTGATTTTTCTGGCAGTTGAGACTTTTTTCGAGGGTCGTGTGCCTGGCAGTTGACACCTCAAAATTAGCTCCTAAAAATGAGGTGTCAACTGCCAGACATACGACCCTCGAAAAAAATCTCAACTGCCAGAAAATTCGCCCCGAAAAAAGGTCTCAACTGCCAGAAAATGGAGTGATTTTTCTGGCAGTTGAGACTTTTTTCGAGGGTCGTGTGCCTGGCAGTTGACACCTCAAAATTAGCTCCTAAAAATAAGGTGTCAACTGCCAGACATACGACCCTCGAAAAAAGTCTCAACTGCCAGAAAAATTGAGTTGATTTTTCTGGCAGTTGAGACTTTTTCGGAGCAATTTTTCTGGCAGTTGAGACTTTTTTCGAGGTTCACATGGCTGGCAGTTGACACTTCATTTTTAGGAGTTAATTTTGAGGTGTCAACTGCCAGACGTATGACCCTCGAAAGAAGTCTCAACTGCCAGAAAATAGAGTGATTTTTCTGGCAGTTGAGACTTTTTTTATCGACATCGGCATGCATACGCTGCTTCATACAGTCGCTGCTTCATGCAGTCGCTATAGAGCTTACCTATACTATCATTTTTAAGAGTCAGAGTAATTTTAAGTCAAAAATTGCTCTTGGTATCAGGCGACCATCTGAGCCGTAAAGGTGTTCGCAAATTTTCAAGCAGCCGAAAATGCTTCAAATCTCAAATTCCTTACTGTTCTTATTTGAAATGAATAATTTTAGGGAGGGAAAAGTGGAAAATAACAAAGCAATTGATTATTCATATATCTAAAAATTTATTTCCGCAGCATTGATACAATCGCATTCATTGTCAAAGTTATGCAGAATTTGTAGATTGTAATTGATTCTCAAAAATAAATATCATATATACATTTTTCGAGTGTCTTTATTTGTTTCCTGGCACACGGACAGAAGTTTATGGTAAATATTGAAAGTATATGGGACAATTACTGTATGAGTATAGGAATATTTACCATAAACTTCTCTCCGTGTATGAGAGTTATCAAAAAATAAACTGAGTACATTCGGATTACAATGAGATCTTACTTAATATAATTAATCTTATAAAAAAGGACGAGTGGTATAATATTATTGCGTTCGAAATATTTCTACGGGGTCTCGTTAACGCACCCCATGCGTACTCATTGATACCACGAGGGCCACTGAGGTCACTGACTCCGCGACAGGTGCTATTAGCCTAGGTTAGTGCTCCGCCATCTCGCGGTCGCGTTGTCGAACTATTTCCTGCCGGTAACGTGCTGTGCCGGTAACGTGCTGTGTCGATAACGTGCTGTGTCGATAACATGCTGTGCCGATAACGTGCTATGCCGATAACGTCGGCATAGCTCAATGTATGCAACTCGTGTGTCATAGCTGCGATCCCTAACTGGAGATTACATATCGTAAGGCGTACTATGTTTGCGGCAAAATAAGTCAGTCAATTTGCCCGCTGGATTTTAAGTAACGAAAATTCTAGTAGTTCAGACTTTTTTCCGGAGTCATATTTTTGGCGGTTGACACCTTATTTTTGGGAGTTAAGTTTGAGGTGTCAACTCCCTGAATATTATGTAGGGTTTATTTTAGTTTCCATTTAGGGGAATATAGATTTCCGACAACATTTCCGAGACGAATTTTATGGATTGACTGCCTGCGATACATATAATCAGCTGAATCTCTTTCTTTCCTGGACAATAGGTTAAAACGACAACGTTAACGCGCTACGAGTTGCCTACGTCCCGAATGCTAAGCGGAAGGATAATAATTAATTCTACGAAGTTGACTCGCCGGCGAAACGAGCGTAACCAACCGTGTCATTGACCTGGACTGGCCATACTCATTCAAGCAGCTGATGGTACGCTTGTGGAGACGCGTGGTGTGGAACTCCGAAACTAGCAAGAGCGCAAATTCAAGCATTCAAATGCCTGTACGCGCCCGGGTGAAAGTCCTGGCAGCGTGTATTGATTATTTCAATAAAGGAAAATTACTTAAGCAATGCTCAAGATCACAATTTTATATTTTAGTACAAGGTCTGCTGACAAGCCAAATAATTATTGCCTTGCTCAAGAATCGCCCATTTCACGCTCATCTACCGGTTACTATCGACAAGAGTATGAAGCTTGAAATTTCTCTCCTTGTTTTACCCCTTATCAACAATTACTCTGATTCTAAATATATTTATGAAGCCATTAGGTGGCAGCTATGGTAATTAAATCGTCCGAATGAATCAGAAATGGACAGTAGTTCAATTTGAGCGTATGAATCACGTTATGATCGAATAAAAAAATATTTTTCTTTAATTTGACATCAAGTGATTCTGACTACCTTATCAATATATTATTTGATCCTTGATGTGCCGTCTAAGAAACGTGAAATTTCATTCAGCTGCCACTCAACGGTTGAAACTTATCCTCCCAATAGTGATTGAGTTATATTATCACATAATTATGCATAATCTCGTATCATATTTACAAGAGGTCGCCCGTTATTTCAGTACTTGGGCAAAACTAGAAGATGTATGTTTAAAAATTCGAAATTTTTCCTAATAACAACAGGGGCGAGCTCTTGCGATTATGAAACTTGTCAACAACTACCTGTTATGATTATTATTACGCTTATTACGTGTCAATTGCGTTTAAAGACAGGTATGTAGAACGTATAGGTATAATATGTATGTGTATGGATGTATAGATGATTTGCTCAGGGTGTTCAAGATATATAGATTTATGCTTATTCAAAATATTAATATAATATCAATCTAGAAATAACTACGCGAATATTTATTCATTATACCTGTATAGTCTACAATATATTCATCACAGTGCTAAAGACACAAAATTGTGTACTGTTAACATATACATATAGGTATGTGTATATTAATCGTAAGGTGGATGGAGAGTAGAGTAAAAGAACCAGTCATCGATTATCACAAGATGAGAACCAATCCAATTGAATAATTACGTTGAATACGTGTGTATCGTGTGAATGACTGTTTCAAGATCAATAAAATGTAAAAAAAAAATAAAAAATTATAATGTATTTATCATTTCTCCATTTCTATTCCACCATAATATCCAGCAATATTTCAAGTCTATGCGTGAGCTTACCTTGGAGGGAATAATCCTCCTAGTGGACTCAGCAGGTCAAACGGAATCCCGGTAAATTATCCGATAAAACTGTCAGAGGATATAAATAAATTTTCCGTTATAGTTTCCTCCTCCCCTTCCCTATCGCGTCACATCGATGAGAGGTTCTTTTTCCGTATCTCACCACCGCTATATCACTTCTTTTATCATAGAGCAGGGCACTACGTATGGCAGTATCGTCCCACTACAGAATTTACATTATTTTACATGACTACATATTTACAACAAACATCCGTACAGATGGGATTTCGACGAGGTTCGGCCTTGCGCGTGCAGCAGCTGCCCATAGCAAGGCGCGTAAGAAACGAGTATAATAACAGATTGCACTAATATTTTTTACAAAATTAAACGTATTTTATAATTCTCGTAAAGATTTAAAGAAACCTCTCTGAAAATAGTTAGTCTACTATTCATTCTTCAAACACTGTCTCATATTATTCAATTCTCAAATACTATGTCATCTAAAAACCGAAAGAAAATTATGTCTATGAATATAAGACTAAGGCGATAAAAAAAGTATTTGAAATTGAAAGATAAATGAAAATTGAGTATACCTCGGTGTACACAGCAGTTGAGTTCCATATTTATACAGATGAAGTTTGAAATCAAAAATTTTGAAAGTTCAAGTCTAATTTGAGTGAAACTTCCCACCGGTTTATCCGTTCTATTATTATTATCTCGTTTGTTGAACCTCGACTTCAATAAAACTAAATGGCTGAAGCAGCTGGCAACATCCCCACGCAGTCCACGTGGTTCAACATCTTGGGGAAAATTTTGGATTTGTTGGACCATGGACGAAGCTTCGCAGCTCTTTTGGCGGCTCCGCACCCATGTCTGAGGCTGTGTCGACGTCGGATTTGCGGCAGATGATCATCCGTATGTCTGTGTGTAAATAAATCCGTCCTGACTTGCCAGACATGAACCTGTGAAGAGTTTTCATACTTTATTTTAGAACCGGTTGAGAAAAGAAGACTACAAAGATCAATGATCAATATCACAATTTCTACATTGATGAATTGTTAATTCAAATGTTAAGAACACTCCTTACCTCAGGTGAATGAGATATCTGAGTGTTTTATCTCTCAATGTTCTCTGGCGAAGAAATGTATGAGATCGAGAGGGCATATCGGACAGATCGTACATCACAACAAACATTTTCACAACCGTACCCAACGGATTTAAGAGCGTGACTTGAATAGTTCCGCTGCGTGGCACTTGGTAGCCTTTTTTCCCAAGGTTAATATGAGCCTGAAAACAGATTGAGAGTTTAAGTATACAGCCTTAACAATTGAAAGTGAGGCTAACAGTTTTAAAAGAAATGTTACCGGTTAAAATAGAAAAACCGAGTAGATAAGTCAGAGGATTGAATATCCTTAGTAGTTATTTGCTCAAAGCTGTCTCAATAATCAGACTGTAATAATCAGTTTGAATGGTATTGAATGTGGCTTACAAGATATGGCGTTGAAACTTTGTCGTTGTCTCCCAAAGTATAGAAGAAGACAGTGACCGGAAGTTTTCTGTGCTTTGGACAAAATGAGCCACTAGCACCCAATTCGGCAGTGAATCCATGGACAGTAGAAACTGGCTCAAGCCTCCCATTTAATGCGGATTCTTCAAAACTACCTAAGAGAGCATGACTGTGCGGTAGGCCCCGCGACGGCGTACGCCGCTTTGTCCTCTCGTCGCCTCCACAGGTGCTTTCAGCCTCCCTATCTCCTTCCTCCAAGGACACTGCGCCCGGGCTGGGCGGGGTGTTCAGCTCAAACAGTGCGCTAAATTATGTAATGATAATGGATTGAATATTATGCATTTACAGAACGTTTGGCAACATTTGTAGTATCTGAACTTGATGAAATAAAAGCAAAATCTGTTATCTTCATTGTGTATCAAACATCATGAGGCGGGAAAACATTTGGGTGTAATTTTTATGCTTAGAAAAAAATATCATCATCGTATAGTATAATTGAATATCGATTATCTTACCTTCGTTTGGATGAAACAGTATTCAAGCTACTGTCATAGTCGAAGCAGCAGCTCCCTCTCCGTAGTGGTGCCGGGCTGGAAGTCAGTGGTAGTCCCGTTCGACTGTGGAAAACCATGGAGGCAGCATTTCCAAGAGATCTTCTGAAGCGTTCTTGTTCAATAGCTGACGGTACACCTCGATCCAAAGCCTCGTTATTCTCCAAGTCTGAATAGTTCTGATGCTCTGGCAACGTAGATAAAACATAGTTTTTCTTTTCATCTTCGTGATTCGGCCTGGAGGAGACCGAATCACAATTCTTGTAGATCTCTTCGTGATTAATACAGCCATTTTCCATATCTCCCTGGCCAATTTTGAACCTTAGATTTGTACCATGTTTTATCGAATTCCGAGAAACATACCGACCTTCTTCCTCTACAGTTGTTTGTTCATTGTGTGCCCATGGACTCTGCTCTCTTAATTTCAATGGATTTTGATATAAGCTATTTGTACTTAGATGTGTGTCGCCATTGGCCACAAGAGATTCGTTCTGATCGATGGACCAGCGGGTAGATTCCGACATGTTCGGAAATTGAATCCTCCGCTTGGCTCTGCTCTCTTTGGAATTTTTTAGCGACAATATGGGTTTAGGCGGGGACCCGAGTTCGGAGGCATTCGGGGATTGGTCGGTACTGGCGGCATACGCTTGGCAGTATTCCTCTGGCGTTGAAGCTTCCAAATCAGTTTTATCCTGATCCTTTTTGAACAGCTGTTTGAGTTGGCTGATCCGTTTATTCAATGAGGAAGGAAGCAGCCTGTCATCCTCAAAAGGCTTGACCCCCCCAGCTTTCTGCTTGTCCTTTTCTGCCTCTTGGATGTAAACAAAACTTTTGGTCTCAGAATTGTCACCTGAAGACACTGTCCTTGGCCGAGCTCCGTTTGATATATCTGACAGACCTTTCCGGGGATCCTTGGTGGTTCTCAAGATGGCTCCCAATAAAACGTCAGCTTTGTTTGTCACATTATAAAAACATTCGGCCGGCTTGGCTTCGGGTCTTTCAAGCTTATATCCGCGATTGTTACTCTCATTGGTCCCTCTGCTTCCAAGTCTACCCTCGCCAGATTGATGCTGAACTGATTTATAAGGATAGATGGCTTTCCTCACGTTTTTGCACAGTGTTTCCATCGTTTCACGTTTTTCCGGGCGAGCTACGCCTCGATCGTTACAATTCCCGTCAAGTTTCGCGATACCCAGTCTGTCTGTGACCACAGCCCTGTTATGAATGTTGTTATATATCGTACAATCGGCCTGATTCGAGATCGAAGCGGTTTTCACTTTATGTTCGGAAATCCCATCGTCCGTTTGTTTTTCGATCTTATCACGCCTCTTAATAGTTCGCAACGGAGTGCGGCGTCGGCCGGCAGGAGTACGGGCTCGTAGAACGGCCAACACTTCCTCAAATTCCCGTTGACTGAGCTCTAGATTACAATTCTGCTTGGATTTAACTGGACCGACACTATTACGTTCCTCTGGCCTACCATCATTCGTCTTTGACTTATAATCTGTAAAGCCATTATTAGTTGCGACATTGAACACCCGGCTGGGTACCTTGCTGATCCAGTCCAGTATCCCCTTCTCGTCTTTCGTTTTCTCGGCTTCCTCCGGGAATTTCAATTTAGACATTAACTGGCTCAAATCGGTGTTCGATAAGGATTCCTTTTTGTCATTTATATCCTTAACCGACCGATCTTTCACAGATGATTCACCGGTCAAATTTTCGTTTCCCGTGGCTCCCTGATACCCAGATGTCTGAAGGTTGATTGAATCGTAGTACATATACGTCGACGGACCTGGATTTGATTCGTGAAACGGGCTACTCTCTCCGAATGGATTAACGACGAAGTTTACCTGGCTGTGTAGAATTGGCAGTGTGTCCACGGGTCCATTCAGTGGTAATTTATCTTCTCTCTTATTGTATCCGCACTCGGTTTCCTTTCCGCTAATTGTGCTCGTTGTCCAATTAATATTCGCCATTGAATCGCGACCTACTAGGCTCCCCGTACTGAATGATGATGATTGTTCGGACGTCAGTTGCTGGTTATTCCCAAAAAGTATCGGTCTGCTCTTGGGAATCACGACAGTTTTATCCCAGCGAATTAGGCAGTCCTTCTTGTTGAATTTCGGAGATTTCTCTCGTCGACACCTGTAAGGCTTGTTATTATCACATGATGATTTATCGCTATTGATAACAGGAGATGGTTCGACGCTGCATTTATAACGTTTTTCTACGTTGCTTTCTTGCTCCCGCATACTCAACTGCGAGCCAAAGGTTCTCTCCAAGCTGGCCTCCTCGCTGTCATAGCCATTTGTGTTCATCTGAGTATCAAAATGAAGGCTCACATTGTTTGATTGTTCGTCACTGAAAAATGGAAGAGCTAAGCATCGTATTTGATGCGCCCCACAGTCCGGGTTGGTGTCTGTATTCAAAAAATTCGGTCCGCTCGCAGAATATCTAATTTCGTTGTAATTCAGGCCAGTGCAATCCAAACCTCCGTTGAGATAAATTCTGTTTTCATATTCTCTGGCAGCCAGTTCGCAAACCGAAGGTAGAACAGAGGTAGCAACGGTCGAAGTATGGGTGATTGCGCTTGGGATGAAGTCTGGACCTCGTGGCAACGACCTTCGCCGTTTACGTTCGCCTGTAGCTCTCACGGATGGCGATGGTGGCCCGCCGTCTTCCTCCTCGCAGCGGCAATGATGTTTCCCTGGCTCGTTGCAAGGAGTCTGAAGTCTGTCGTCTACCAAAGCTGTGAAATGTGAGAAAAGAGCTCAGTTAATCAATGTAGAGACAGAGAGCGAATATTTACAGATTCTCTGGTGTCGGGAAGTACTAGAGAGAAAAGGCCTCGCTCCTTTAGCTGGGAGGAGTCTGCGTCAGAGGCAATACAAGTATAATTGTATGGAATTTAATTTACTTACTCGGAAGGACGAGAGTCTCAAGATTGGTGCTCGTCACTGGCACCGGAATAATCTTAGTCGGTGTTAAAGCTCTCGCCGCTCCTTCGTCCTCCTTCTCAGAGACGGGATGTATGGGACAATTCAAAATTGGAACATCTTCCACACGCGGCAGAGCCCAGACAGTGACCTGAAATTTATAGAAGAAATCCTCCTGATGTCTGTGTGTAAATTTATGTTAACACAGAAATAGAGAGAATAAAATTATTCATCAAACACCTGTTGTAAGCGTCTTTCCTGAATTCTCCCCTCAGCTATAATGTGGATGATCAAATTTTACAATTTATATCCAATAGTTACCTTGATAGAATTCCCATCGCCGCATGCAGCCAAGGGAAAGGTATGCTCTGACGGAGTCTCCCGAAATCTTCTAAGATTATCTTCGCTGAACGATACCACCCTGGTTGTAATGTAGCTAGGGGCTGTGCCCTTGCTGCGCGACCACCATGCCGCGACCTGGCTGAAGTGCAAACGAGAACGAACTGCTTGGTACAAGCTTTGATTGTTCATCATTTCCGGCCCCCTGTGAAGAACGTTGGGATCAGATTGATTAAAGAGAGTAGTTGTTACCACAGTGGTGAGAGATTCATTGGAGAGGGGTAAGATCCCAGTGTTCGTATATTCTTCGAAATTTTCACCTACTTGCTGGGAACGACGCTGATGCACCAATATTCTAGCAGCATTTCGGATGACTGCTGCCAGGGGCCAATGGACATGGATGGTATCGGTAAGACGGGATCCTTGCAGGTTGCCTTGGCCAAGCCACAGGGGCAATCGGCGCACAACAAGACTTCGACACATAGGTATGAACAGGTGGTGACTCTGTCCGAAATTTCACGGACCAGTATCACGTACCGATCGCACTGGGTAATATAAGAAAGATTCTTTCAGTTTCCTTTCAGGGTTCTTTCTTTTTTACTGCTAGCTAGGCTGGGCATGACACAAAAACACATGTCTTGTTGGATATTTAGTAATTAACGAGTAAAGCCGATAATACGCAGCTGGTTTACTGCACATAAAATAAAGTCAACCCCCAAGAAGCACCTCAAACATCAACTCCCGATCTATGATCACGAGAGATCTCTGTTTGAAATAGGCAAAACAGAAGAAAAAAAAGGTAGCATGCAAGTGATGCACTCGATTATGGGTAGGTACTGCATACGAATGACCGTTTCTCACCAGATAATTGTCCTTTTCGCACACATGATTGTTCGGCACCGGTTGCAGCGGAGCAGCACAGTGAGGACCTTCCTTGTAGCCTCTGGGAGGGCCTTGGACTCGTCCTTCGCTTACGAGAACTCCTAGGGCTCGGACTACCCCCAACACACTACCGCAATTGCCAGCCCGTTGCGGACTGGCAGAACCACTCGATACCGCACCTAGGCAGTGCATTTCTGGAAGAAGATCGGAAGACGTGAAAGTCTCGCGACATTTATTTTCGTAAATAATAATAGACAACGAAGGTGGCTAAGCCAGGGAATGATTTCAAATTATTTGGCAGATTATTGGGAGCGCCGACGACATGCGTTTTGTCTCTAATCTCAACGGCTACCTGACTGGAGTGAAGGCTAGATGTAAATCGGTTGAAAAAGAAATAAAAATAAATAAATTACCCACGGACGTGCATGCTGGGACGGACTGTAACACGATTATTTTTACAAATTCGATTCACGGCATGACTTGCATGGTTATTTCAAGCAATGAAATTCAATGACGGACAGAGGAAACGCTGCGGTATTACGATTGATACTTTCATCGCTATAGATTCCGCACTTGAGAGGTTGGCGATAACCCTCAGAGTATCGGCAAGGCTCATTGTCATTCAAAGCGGCATATCGTTAATATCCCCGAAACTCTATTCTTCACGTAATATGGTTTGACGAAAGACCCGAAGCACGCGGCTATTTCTATATAAATCAAACAGGCATAATCGGGGATCGAGACGCACCTTTGCACATCCCTCTGATCATGAAACAGCCTCCAAGCCATTGTAATAATTGCACGGACATTATGACGACGATATATAATACGCGTACGCATTTCACAATTCACAAAATATTGCCACTCACAAATATATCGAATACACTAATTGTCAGTTGGAGCGATTCTTCAGACATTTATAGGAACACTTGTTTGGCCGTGAGCTACTCGAGCCACGTACAATAGATTCGCCGAATTGTTATTTATACGTAAAAGTGAAAAATTCAAGATTCGAACGTCGCGCGTCGCGTTCAAACTTTCAAAATATAGTAAAGTATGATATGTACGAATAAGATGTATTTTCATTTCCAAAATCAGGATTATTTTATCGAAGAAAGTTTCACGGGTTGTTGTCAAGTTGTTGCCAAGAGTTGTTCACTCTCGGGCATGTGGATAAAATTTGAATAAAGAACCGCTCGACTCCAACAGTTTATATATATATAGAGAGAGAGAGACAGAGACAGAGACAGAGAGAGAGAGAGAGAGGGAGAGAGTTAAGGGTGATTGGACGACGCGTGTCCTGCGCACGAGCTCTACCTAGGTCTGCTCTCCGTACCGAGAGCAGAATATTTCGAAACTGCAAGAGCACTGCCAAAAACTGCACCGTTCATTATTCCCATTATACGATTTATAATGTATAATATATTACCTCGTAATCTGTGAACCCTATAATCTCAAGCTTATTTACCCGAATACCATTATTATATACACGCTGTATACTATATACGAGAATAAATCAGTTTTATTTTTCTATATTTTTTTGTTCCCTTTCTTCTCCTCTCATTTCGCACGCACCTTTTCATCTCCGTTCATCTCGGGGTTCCTGTACAAATGATGATCCTGATTTTTGCGAAATCGCAAATCTGACCGACGATTCACAGCCCCACGCGTTCGCCACGTGGTTTTGTTTTTTTTTGATCGACCGTATACCAGGCCGTATATACAACTCTGTGCTCTGACGGTCCGCTACCCAAATCACTGCTATGTAAGCAAGGAATCACCCGGTATATCGTGGTGTCTTGTGTTAGAGATAATTTTAACCTCGGCGTAGTACATATAAATGCGTGTATACGGATTATCAGATTATTACACATATGTTTGTACAACTATAGTTTTTCACTGTACACGAGTCCACTGTACATGAAAATGCCCAACGCCGCGTCACCATAGCTGTTAACAAAATATGTATATATATATATATAAGTATATAACTAATCGAAATGACCTCGGAGAAGGTTTAAATATCCCTCCGTTGTCAGTGGAGCGTGAAACGTGCCATTATCGGTGTACCTAGTTGCGTATAGAATTCTTTGCCACGAGCAAAAGTTGCTGAACTCGTGTCTTTGTGTCTGGGGGAGAAGACCGAGGGTTCGGGATTCGGGGTTCGGTAGCCCCGTGCGAGTTGAACGAAACCTCGAGGCCCCTCTCGAAGTAGGAAAGTCTCCGGACCTCTGGACCCCCGAATGTATAGAGGATAGTTATAAGATCTACCTATATAGACACGATATATGGTTCTGCATCTCGCGTCCAGACTCCGACTGACGAAGCAGTCTGCATTCGTCTAACTCGGTGCGATGAGTCATTGCGTCCGTTTGAATGTCGTCTTGTCGAACATCTGAATCCTCAATTTTCGCTTTTTCACTATCTTTAACATCGTGGATGATTCACCGGTTCCCTCCCAAGTTCCTGGCTTAATCTTTCGGTGTAACGTAGCGACGTGACGTGACGCGGCTCCGATGTACCCGTAGCGCATGAAATCTTAAATTTGTCGAGAGAAACCGTGACCTCGAGTAAAGGGTCGCGGCCCTCGAACTCCGAGCCCCGAATCTCGGTGCGTTGCCATCCCCGAGTCAAGCTACGACGCGGCGCGGTCGTCCGTGAGGGCAACGGCGACCCGGGGTCGTTGCTTCTGGAGTTCGAGCGTCTGCCTCCTCATCCTCCTCCTCCTCCCTCGCTGCCGCCGCCGCTCGACGTAGGATCATCGTGACGCGGTCGTCACCCCGGGGTTTAACCTACCCGACGCCGAACTTGCGAGCGCATATTCGGACAAAGAAAAGTCGTTCGGGAAAACCGATGCTCGTTATTACGACGTTAGAGAAAATTCAACGTTATATACAGGTATGAAGATTATACCCGATGATTATGCACTACAGAATTAATGAAGATGATGAAATGAAGAAGTTATTCATGTATCCGGAAAACGGTAATAATTCTGGCGACGATGGTACCCAGGTGTAGGTAGGTATATGGGGTATGGGTATGGGTACGCTGTATACCCGAAAAGTTCGATGACGAAGAGTTTAGCTGACGGACTTCGGCCCGAGTATAGAACGGAATCTCATTTACTTTCTCGTTTCTTTGTTCATTGCACTCTTTGTCGTAGCTTCGTGCCAAGTAAAGCTTCGCCCAAAAAGCTTGGAAACGGTAAGTCTACGTTATAGTAGAATAGAATGAAAGTTGTGCAAGGTGCGGCGGAGGTCCCGGGTTTCCGACGAATTCATAAATAATGAACGTTTACGAAAGCAATCGGCTATGTAGAAGCGCCGAAACGCGTATATAAGTATAAACCATGTGAAACCCGTTCTCACTACGGGGCGCCTTGTTTCGTTTCGTCACGTCACGTGCTCTCATACCTATGTACATAAAATATATATATATATACCTGAAGAACCGATAACCGTTCCGAAAACGTCGTGCAACAACAAATTTAAAGGGATTTTTAAAACCCCGGGGCTACTACTCGACCAAGAAATATGAATCCATGGCACCTTCCCCATCATGGTTCTTTTTTCAGACTTTTCAGAGACAATCCCATAATCCCTAGACAAAAGTTGAACGACGATGACCGTAGGCTACCTATTTGAAATACAACTATAGAGACCTGTGGCCGATATGAATGCAAATTTTCCGTGAAATCACCGGCTTCCCCGGTAATTTCTAGGGCTAAATTTCCTTAACGCTCCGACGACGGCACATGGCATCGTGCAGGGAAGACCTCCTGGGATTCTATTTCCAGAAATATGACAAATATTAGTCTTCCGTGCTCATGGTTAGCCGCTATCTAGCTACACCTACAAGTTCGACCGCGGGATCTTCTTCCATACTAAAATTATCAATATACAATAATGCGAACATGGCGTTTATTCGCCCGCTTCGATCTTGGCAGATGAATAAAATGTCAAATAATTAATCTCATTAGCACGATTATTTGAATTGGGTACAACGGTGATTATACCTTAAACTATATCGTCACGCGTCTCGTCTCGTCTCCGTCGTGATAATTAATCATCCTACACAATGATTTTCTCGCCAGCTATATAGCGTCTGCACACTATAGCCCGCACCTACTTGTTACTTAAGTACAGGTATATCGTTGTGTAACTATAGCTCTGGGGTATACTTATCCGCGTTTCCGTCGTATGAATTATGATTCTTTGATCTAAGACTGAATCGGTGGAGGTGAAATAAAATTTAATCGGGGCGAAGAGCAATCGGATTACACTGTGTGCCAAAGATTGTATACCTGGCGGGTATGGAAATGAAAAAAAAAAAAAAAAATAAGAACATCGATATCTGTATAACTTCGATAACGAGAGGGATAGCGTGTCAAGGCTGATGTTTATCGATCGTGCAGTACTCCCTAAGCTTCTACATGGGCATTGTATACACTTTTACAACCAGTGACGCGGCCACCAACCAAAGGGCCCCTGGTGACTCGACCGAACTTGATTGAATAAGCTGTACGAAAATTGGATTAGTTCGTAAAATTAAAAATAATATAACGTCCAGCCTAGGTGTTGTTCGAAGAATTTTCGTTCCTCGTAAAAATCGTGCATCCATATTATGCATATATCATGTAGGTATATATTATGTATATTGACCGTGGTCTTAGAATCTGAATCGGTGCATGCACGCATGCTCAATGAATACACATGCATATAGAAATACGTATATAGCGTACGTTCAGTATCCGAGTGTCGCGTTTCGTGTGAGGGTAGGATTCTCGCCTGTCTTCGCCGAGCACATTGTGCAGCAGCGAGGTCAGCTGAGCGCCGACTACGACACAGCTGGCTGAGAAAAAAGATGGCCGCGGCAAACAGCTGATCGGAAGGCCGCGCGGCGCTGCCGGCAGGTCAGATGCTGATCTGTCAAAGCGCAGCGAGCGAGCTAGAGAGCGAGCGAGACAGAGAACGATCAGGCGGTGTTAAAGGCCGATGGCAAGCAGGCGGGCAGGCGGGCAGGCGGGCATGCAGGCAACCGAACACGCATTCACGCACACACACGCGACCGTGGTCAGGCGCTAGCTACTCGAAGGGACTCTTGTGTTAATTCTATTTCAGGTCAGCCGGACCTAAAATGGAACCCCAAGAGCTACGATATTGACTGTAATAATAAGCGATGGTCGTGAGTCGCAGGCTTTTCGTGGACTACGCCCTTCTGGCTCCCAGCCTTCGATATACCAGCTATGAAGATGCTCGATGTTCGATGACTGCAAAATTAATTTCCTTCCTTCTTGCAAATGAGCCTTTGATTTTTACCTCACAAAAGTCAGTCGCCTCATGACTTACGAATTACAAATTATGAGTTATGAATTTCCCAGTCGTCTGATCAACGGTAAATCACCGGAGGAATTGTCTTCGTTCAAGTATGGGCCCCGTATGTGTAGTGACGATCAGACGTTATCAAAATCGTTAATGAATCATTGATAATAATCCGATAGCTCTGCACTCAAGAGGGGCACCTTACCCCCGATAAAGTCACGCACGCATATATACCTCTAGTATAAGGAATCACCCATCGCACATGTATAGATTCGAGTACATAGTATAATACGCTCTACCGATCGCGATATATTATATTGCGTATTTGAAGCTGTGTTCGCGAGGTTTTATGCAACAAAATAATAGAGAGCGGTGGCAAAGCACTAGCAATTTCCAAATCCAATTCCGAACTATATTCATCAATACATCGACGTTTCCGTTCACCTTTCAATCGCAGCCACGTCAGCTACAGTTACAATTTAAATTAGCTATCCGAAACCGATATGTATATATCAGCATAAGTATGTAATGTAAGCACGACGACCCTGGTAAGGCCCGTATAAAAATTCGCGTACTAAACATTATCGCGGTAATTATTTACGCGGAAGAATTAAGGAAGACGGCGTGGGAACCTGCGATAAAATTAAAACGAAAAAACTATCTATCAATTGGTTTTAATAAAGAAAACAACTGGGGCGCTCCTCCGGATCCGGCAGATTTACAAACACCGGGCAGTCACTTGACCTCGCGTGTAATTGACGACAGGATATAGGTACTGTTACATTACACCGCGGTATACAAGCAAAGAGTGTGTATTGTGTAGCTTTATCCTTTGCTTTTAAAAACTCCTGAATTTCGAACGAACAAATCTATGCTACAGGTTTTTATCTACAGCTAGCCCATCCCATTCGATCAAAGGGATAGTGCATAGGCGCTGATAACAAAGAAAAAATCTGTATGTTACTTTCGAGACATCAACGATATGAAAAAAAAAAAATAATCTAATAATTATCAAAGGTATAAGATATTCGACCGCAATTTTAAGAATTCATGCGGTTAGAGGGCATTCGCGCTATTTTAAACCCGCAGCTAGAACGACAAACAACTGTGCGAGTTAAAAGTTTCGACTGCTCTTATGATGATCACTGGCTACTTATTCAGAATTGTACGCGTCGAACGGTCACTGACCTCCGTTTAAATTCGAAAAATAATATTCGCGGAGGCTAAACAGAAAACGGAAAACAGCAAAGAGCTTCGCAGATTGCGATTTTATAATATACATATGCATACTCATATGACTACTCACGTCTGTTTATCGACCTATACATGCTATATACGGTCCATTTTCATTATATGCCACGGGATCTAGTACTGAAGTGGGTAGGTACTCGGTGTAAGGTACGATTATACCTACTAATTAGCCGGGGTCATTAATTTGCGCCATTTTGGCTCAATAACGATTATTGATATCGTTATAATTAAATGAGACTTTTATCGTTATACGAGGCCGTAGAATGTGTCATCTGTTTTCATCGGTAAATCTCCTCCAGCTCGCGAGTACTGCAGGTATAGGTGTAGGTGTAGGTGTAGGTGTATACAGATTAAATTTCACTGAGTGCTGCAGGGAACAGGTATACGTATACACGTGCATGCATACTTCCAGGTATAACAAAATCTAATTCAACGCGTAGAATGGAAAGTATATGAGGGGAAACAAGACCCCGATAGGCTAATTCGGAGTATGATGTTACCCATAAAAATTATACACGCAGTTCATCGTAATCTATATGATTTTTTAAATTTTACCTATACGTGTTAATAAATGACGAGTATATTTATACATTTTTTTGTTACCTGGACGATCGGCGAATTAGACGTTGCATTGGGTGTAGGGACCAGGTAGCGAGTAGGCAAGCCCGAACGATTAACTAACAACGGTGAAATTAGACCTGGGCGTTGCGTTAACTAGTTTTCGAACGACCTGAATGTCGGCAGGCATACTTTCATTTCACCGCAATCCGACTGTACGGAACTTGTTGGTGCGAGGAACGAGTCATTAGTATCGTCACTCATTAGTATTTGAAAGAAAATGAATTAACGGGACGACGGTCGGAGATGATATGAAATTTTCTTTATATCCACGATCCGGGAAAAAATAAAGTGGGGGAAAAGGTGGGACATCGAAGATCGGAGATAGGTACTGCGGTTTTCTTCTTTCATCCTTTTTTTTTTTTCCTCTCTTCGCACAATCAGCGAGTGGGGGTGCAACACTTGTGCTCTCACCGATCTTGGCTTGCGCAGTGAAGGGAAATAAAGATGTCTGTAGAAAATCGCGGCTTGTATAAAATAAAACTAGCATAACTATACGTACCTAGCCATACGGTTTACGAATTCTACACACCTTGGCTGCGGTAGGAAAACCTTTTAGAAAGTGTTACGAACTCGGTTCACAGCCGCGTTACACCATATAATATGAATTTCCGTTTCTCCTTCAGCCGACGAATGCAGCAACAGATTATTAACATTTCCTTTTCCCCTACGAGTACGGAATAGGTTTAATGCAAGGCTATATATTGGTGGCGTACAAAACTGGTGAAATTTCAACACTGATCGCGTGAGAAATTTCTACAACTTATTGTAAACCTGTGATGTAAAATCGATAGGAGGAAACTAGCTGCAAAGATGGTAAAATGACCGTTGAAGAAACGCGCAACGCCACAGCCATGGCCTCTACCATATTATAATATACGCAACGAATAAATTATAATAAATGTATACAGATAGATGAGCAAAAAGAAATCGAGTGGCTGTACCGAGTGATGTGAGCGCGGCGAAGGTCGGCTGCCGCGGCTCTTCGGGTCCAAAATTATTTAAACTTTAAACCTAACTGCTACAGACAAGGAAGTTACGCGGTCTTATACCGCGTATAGTAGATATCATAGATGCCGAGCGCAATATATAGGTAGCCGAAATGAGAATAATGAGATTAACAGGAAACCCGAATTTGTACGTAAAATTATCTACGTAATCTGAACGTTAAATTTCCACGAAAAAACGTCCCCTGCACTGTTGCCCGTATACAGATTTTTAAATTCGACCAACAAATCGCGAAAGAGGTAATAGAGAATAGAATTTTTTTTTCAAATACCTCGCAGTACGGCGGAGAAGGTGTCTAATATACATATGTGTAAGTATAAATTCGCAAACAGCTGTAAACGTAATACATCGTGCACGCACGTACGTGTACGTGTACGTGTACGTGTACAAGTATTACAAATCGCGGCTTAAGTTTCTGATTTCCCCGGTACTTTTCCACCGTTACAGGTAAAGGCAAGTGTAGGTACCTACGTGTCTTCCCACTCGCTCGACGATTCGCAGCCGCATTTGTACAATATACTTATCGAGTTTCGTAAGAGCATAGAGACATTAAAAATAAATGACTATATGAATGCAGGTATATCCATATCATTCAATACGAAAGAACGACGATAAATTTAAACTTTAAACTTTAAATTTTACTATTCGAGGGCCGAATGTATCGATGCGGGTGTAGAAACTCACGGGGCAAATGGTTATGCTAATCTAGGTTACCTATCTTACGCCTCTTTGACATTATGCAACTCACGTTAGCAGGCATGGGCACATATATATGTATACCATATTACACGTAGTATATCCCGCGAGAAGCTTGTCCACCGTAGGAATAAACTATAGCCAGGGTACCCCGCGACGTACACTATTACTATCCGCGGGTATAGTGACGTTCATTATTTTACGTAATGGTTACGAACACGTATGCATAATTATGTAAAGCCTGACACGTGACTGAAGAATCGTGTGATTTCTTTTTTTTTTTTCTTTCGCGGTGGTTATAATTTCAATTTGAATAAGCGTAAAAATTTTCGCGATCTGTTTAATTGGACCAACATTCACGGAAGTGTGCGTTTGCGTTTGCGCTTAGTTGGTTGATTAATATTATGAACTAACGTATGTGTGTAAATATACCGCATCGAAGACGGCAGCGGTAGCGTGTCTGTCGCGTGACAAATTGGCAAGGAAACACAATGGTCGCGGGGTATGGAGACCAATGTCACGTGACTTCTGAGGGCCGATGACGTAAGGAGCTAATAACTATCGCACAATTAACGTAACGGCAAATTAACACACACGCATGTACATATTGCGCGCACAACTTTACATAATATGATATTATTACAGAGATCATGGGTATAATATATAGGTGTAGGCAAAGGTTAGTCGAACGTTATAGCAGAGCGTGAAAATTTCCCTCCTATTGACTTCTGAGACTTTTTACCAATTAGTAAATATAATCTATGGCCGATTTTTCACTCGTAGTTTTTTTATTTAGTTTTTTTTCGCCAACGTAATTGAAAGAGCGAAGCCGTGCACTGCAACCTCCGTTGCGCACGGTCCGCAAATCTCTGTGTGGAAAAGTACATATAGGTATATGGGTGTACCTATAGGAGAAGAAGACAATTTCAAACATACTCGTCTCACGGGACTGACTGCGGCGAAGATCATCGACCCCTGCAGCCCCAGGCGTGCAAAGATAACAGTGAGAATCTGAAAAAATTGCCTATATGTCTTATATGCACCATGCATTCAAGTCAAAGACGCGTTGATTGCGGAGCTGAATAATGAATCATTTAATGATATGAAGGAGAAGCCAGAAAATGTCGCGAATCGTTGAAAAAAAAAAAAAAAACAGGAAACTGCACAAGCCTTACCTCTTTTTAGGTCATTTTTGCGATCTATTACGTGTCTCATCGCGTCATGGGTTACGGCGAGCGAAATTGCAAATGATCAAAGTCTGCTGGTATCAGCTATTTCCGGTAAAAGAATATACGTGTATAGGTATAATATGTCATAGTACGGTTATATTTCAATCACGCATAGCGTCAGCACATATATAATAAACATGTATATAATATACGTATAGATGTGTCACATACGTATATACGAAAGTGCAGTGGTGCAATTCTCGCATTTTGTTTGCCCTAGCTGCAGCGTATCTCTTGTGCTCGACCTAAATAAGAAAAACGCGATGTGTAAACTAGGTTGGATAATCAGACGAATTTAGAACGACGTCAACGATCCGTGGTCGATTAATGTTTTTATTACGTTATACGCAAACAAAGTACATATATAAACGCGCGTCGCGATGTCTCGCGGTTTCCTATATATATACACATGTAAGAAAGACTGATCTCGCGAACTTGCGTAGTATGAAAAAATGTTTACCAACACAGCTGACGACGTTGCGACTCACAAGTATAGCCACCAGATTACCCGATTACCCGATTTTCGAAAAAAAAAAAAACCTCAACCATTGACTAGTCGCTACAGTCTATATGATGCTGGATATACATCGGCTGATTATTTTCGCGGCTCATGCATATATGTGTGCGTTAGGCGATTCTCGGACGAAGGTTTCGCGACTGCGCGCGCGCGTGTACCGAGCGTGCAGATATAGGTATATACATACATAGATATGTATGTATGTATAGTATGGTATATAAGTACGTAAGTATGACCGTACGTAACCGTGCAATAGCTCGTTTCAACCTTATACCGAGACTCGTGTGTTTCACGTGCATGACCACATTAAGGCATACGAACAGCTCCGTTGTTAACGGGGAATGATGATGTTTGCACGAGCTTTGTCTCCGGTGAAACGCCAAATTCTCATTATTTCTCCGGATCGAGACTTGTTGTTGAATTAAAAATTTCTCTCATACGATTGAGTCCTGCTTATCTGATTCACCTCGATCTAGCCGTTAGTTTTTTTCTTGTTTCGCAATTAATCAATCAACTCTACGCCTCGTCGTTGTTGTTGTCATATTAATAAATGACTCTAAGTTATGAGGTACCGATTGATCTTTGATCGTGATCGGTGCGTGGGGAGAGCATGAGGTGTTTGACGGCAATGCAAATGAGAGGTTTTCTTATTGTTTCAAGTGCTGTATTTTCAGCTCTATGTTCCCGCAACGATTCTCAAAATTTATTCCCAATGTCACAGGCCTGAAATTCTGTTTTACTACATACGTCACAGCCCAAGTGAATAAGTCATTAGAATAACCTACAGTATACTACACGTAGATTAGGCTTTTCGTTTATCCGGAGTTGATTTTTTTTTTCTTTTCCTTCAACGACTACCCTCATATAGATATGTTGTAGGTATTAGTCATGGTTCGAAGTTCAGAGTTCGGATTTCGAAATTTAAACGCGATCTAATAATTCAGATTCTCAGTTTTCTCATACGTCAGATAAATTGGAATCAATTTCTTGTGAAATTTGGAAAATTTATACTCGAGTCTTTGGTAATAATAATAATAATAAATACGCCTCTGCATCGTGTGTATATTGAACAGTCGTAAGAATAACGTTAAACAGATCAACTTTGGTATAAGAGTGAAAATATTTGCACGAGTTTATAGCTTATATCTTGTATACATGGGATGCACGTAAATATACGTAATACCTACGTTCGTTGACAGACATTTGTCGTATCTAACGGTCGAGAGCCTTGTTAGAAGGATGAGAAAAATAAAAATAAAAAAAAAAAAAAAAAAGGTTGAGAAAAAAGAACGAAACTGAGATCGGTGTATTATGATCGTATGATTGCTTGAAACGCGACGTTATGTAACAGAGTTAATACTTCGGCCAGACGCGTTAGATAGATACGATTAAGATTTCCATGCAGTGCCCTGTGTGGCACGCGGCGACATGTTTCAATACCCAACAATATGGTGCAATGTAGGATCTCCCCCTGTTCAATGTTAAATGTTAATCATTTCGTGCACAGGTTGTTAACGCGAATGTTATTCACGAATATCTTATTTAGGAAGGATAGCTGCCGAGATATACGATCTATAGCATACACACATACGTGACTAGATAGAGCTGCGGTGGACTAGCGATAAAGAGAAAGAAAAACAAACCGAAAAAGACGGACGGAGGGGGGGGGGGGGGAAATAAATAAAAAATAAAAAAATAAAAGGAGTCGAAAAATGAAAATAAAAATGAAAAGATAAAGAAACGGGCGCCTGGCAACGCGGAGGGCGGCGATAAATACGATCGTGATGATTCTCAAGGTGGGGATAAAGAAGAAAAAGAAAAGTACTCACCAAATACGTTCCGATCACGACAGCACGAAACACCCGAGCCTGGAGCTGATCTCGTGTGGTCAAATGTTCGCCATTTTAAACCCCATGGGTTGACACAGCCGTCAGAGAATGGTGGCGGGTTTGGTTCACGGGAAATGCACCACTTCGTTCTCGGCAATAGCTGCTATTGCCACGGAAACTATCAAATGAACAAATCCAGGCGAAACTGTAATGGGAACACACGGAACCTGACGCAACCTCACGATCAGACCGAAGGTCTGTTGCCAACTGAGCTGCGGAGTGACAGCTCGGGCCTCGGGCCAGGGCTACCAACACGGGTGGCGCTGGGCACGAAAATAACACGGGGGCCGAGTGGATTCAGCATTGATTGCTGTTACACTTCTATTGGACTTTGCTGCTCGAGAATTTATGATTTACAGGCAAATCTACGGACGATGCTTTTTTTTTTTTCTCACCACGTTACACGTCGCTAACTTTGACCTTCGCTCTCATCTTAACTTTTTCGTATCATATAATGAACTGCGGCAGTTTTTCTGCTCCTTTGATTCGTCCTATGAATTATAAGAGTGGAGAATTATATATTTATTTATACTGCATCGCGAATGGACAGGCATGAGCGTGGCTCGTAACGAAATACGCATTTATAATAGCATATAAATTGGCTAATTTTAGTCATTTTGATACGTATAGTACTACACACGTGCCTTATGACAAGCTTGATGCAATCGGAACGCGAATCATTCCCGTACACATTCATATACACTATTAGATACGATAGGTACTGCGCCGTGGATTACGCGTTGATAATTACATGAATTATAATTACGTGTATATGCAGCTGTCCTTACGGAATCTGCGATCGTAATATTTCGACGTTCTCTTCTCGTATACTAGATCTGTCTGATATTTTCTGAGGTACAATTAAATCTCTCGCTTCTTTCTGCTGGATAAAAATAAATACATACTATGTAATACGAACGTGTTCGACACGTGGTTTCGCTCAACCATGATATCTATCGTCATACGTCAGCCAGTAGATTCCAGAAATATTATTAAATTTCGGCACAATACGATATCAGAGCAAAGGGACGTCTATATATACATATATAAGCGATAAATATGACAAATCCGCGAATTCGCTTATACCACACGTTGTACGCGAGAACGATTCAGCGCCGCCAGGTTGGCAGCAGTCGCGATCATATGGTAGTCAGCTGTGCTTCCTTGTTCTGAATTTCCGATGCTATTGCGAGGCGATTTCCCCTCCCCCGTTTCCCCTCCTCGTCGCCATATAGCTGGACCAATGAATTTCCGTATTTTCAGATCACGCAGAGATTAGCGCGGAGTAAAATTGTAAATAAATAAATAAATAAATAATTCATCGAACAGAGATCATCGTGTCTGCATGGTTTGGTAGTATAATGCGTAGATCGATTCTCGAATCTATACGCCAACGAATAACAAATAGAATATTTAATAATGAATAGGTACAGATTGCGTAAGATCAATGATGGCGATTTAATTATCACGCATCACTGCTTTCCAGGGACTAACCACACTTCGTATATATATATAGCACTGGGGGTATTCGTGGATGCGCAACGTAGGGAACTGGCAAAACAATCGAGAGGTCGGTTTTTGTTACGCAAATCGCGTGCCTATTGCTTACGTGGTAAACGATAGCTAATCACGTTTGACGTTTGAGTTGCCTGCGTGCAGGCGTTTTCATTTCCCTATGCCCTATGCTGGGCATCCACGAATACTCCCGGACATGCCCACGTATCGGAGATTTCAGGTTCAATTGAATGTCGGAAAAAATGATTCTATTTAAAAAAAAAAAGAAAAGGCATCAAAAGATCATTCCCAGCACCATCTGAAATCATTATACGAGATCATAGTACATACTCTTTGAATTTGGAACTTTAATTACAACATCATATGGGAAATGTAAATTATTCAAAAATTGAGATCCAGATCCAACAATCAGTAGCAAAAGGCTGTGCATTCAGAGAATTACAACTTCTGTGATAACCAGTTGATCTGCAGGGGTCAGACTCTCCTGCGAATGAAATTAGGCGTCTGGCACAGATTTACGTATTATTTACAGACCAGCCTCCCTTCTCGTTGGTTCGAATGATGTAAATTACTTGGTTACTCGCGATTAGCAGAAGGTGAAAATGAAAGAATGCATATCACTCAACGATAGGATCTTTGACTAATTTCGGTCGGGTCAACTGGCTGTTGAATTACAGCTCGTGGGATAAGTTTAAAACTAATCGTAAAACTATCGATTACACAATTTTCTAAGAGAAGATCAAACGTGTGGAAAGAATATGTCGCACGGTAAAAAGTGTGAGATAATTCTATGTCACGTTTTTTATTTACAAAGGTCGAAGATCCATACAAATAGTCGCGGGTGAAGATAGATAAACGGACAATAAAAACGTACTGGCAAATTCCATTATTTTAGATTTATAATTATTGTATCATTCAGGCAGTTGTTAGAACTTTTGTATATCATATTAATGCTCGATAAATATGCGGGTCACTTTTTTCCAGACTTCTTTATCCCGCCACTAACGAGGGGGCCCTTTTGGCCTGCTTTTTTCGCAGCTTCTGCCATCGCCTTTTGCTGTTCCTTCTGCTTTTGCTTAAACGCCATGTCCTCGTCGTCCAAATCTTTCGATTCCTTTTTCGGCGCCTTCAGCGGTTTTTTCTTGCCTCCTTCGCGGCCAGACATTCTACAATGAGAACCAATTCCCTCGCATTATCGAGTGTGTTACCCCTAGCGACGATCAGCCAATATCGAGAGAGCGAATGGACCAGCTTACGCGAGAGAAAACTATTGAATCAAAAATCATTGTAGGGGAAAACTAAATCAGGAGAAAAACAGACATAACCCTATTTTACAGACAGACGGATGAGTTCGATTGATTCTCAAATCGTAAATCTACCAGGTACTGACTCGAGGCAATTTTTTCCAGCTTTCAAAGGATGCAACGTTTATTATTTAGCAACTATGGAAATGATCGAATTGTTCTTTCTTTTGTATACTAAGAGGTGAATCGAATCCTCCAATGTATCGCTTCGGTATGACATTGGCATTGGCTGAGCATAGCGACACTTCACGGTTAAAAATTTAACGCAATCCAAGTATTATGTGGATAGGAGAAATATTTCGCTGCGTCTGAACGTGACGATATACATTGTGGATAATTTTTCGCTCACCTTAGATGCGTATGAGATGATTTGTTGGAAAGTTTTATGGGAAAGAACGTCGAACGTTCAACGATCCGTGATATTTCCGTCCCTTACGGAAGTTATTGGATTTCTACGCGTTCAGCTTCGAGCTAGGTGCGCAAGCGCGTATATTTTCTCGGCGTTTTCAACGACGTCCGGGAGTGTGGGGGGGATGGTCAGGTTTTGAACGGGAAATTCAAAAATTATTTCGAATCTCATTGTATGACTGACGGTGATAATGGGGACGAGTGTAACCGGCGCTCTCCGCACGATTCCCCGATTATTTCAGCGTGATTCGATACCCAGGCCCGTATAGATGATATTAAATTGAGTGAAAATTCAATCAGCCGGCTCGGGGCTCTCGAGTCTCTAGAGCCGTCAGTGGGACCCGATTCTCGAGCCAATATTTCCAGAATCCATCTTGTGACGAAATTCCGAGTTAAGAGTTCCAATTCACAACGTCACACCGTTGTGTTAATTTAATATTTCAAAGAATGACGAGAACGAACGACCAATCGTGTTCAAACGTTGCTCAACAGGTTATCATCGCGTTTGAAAGTAGACCGCGGGGTATTGGGATTGAGAGGGCACCGCGTGGGGCACGCTGAAGCAAGGAAGACCTTCGATTTTTAAAAAGCCAACTCGTAACTGACGAGAGACGAGAGCTAAGCCGAGATGCCTTTAAAACTCGAGCTAATTGGTGCAGCGTCCGAAAACATGGGGATAGGAATCAAGGGACGACTGCCCTGGCGTTTAAAGTAAGCGTGAGAAACGGTGACAACCCGGCCGCGGTCTTCAACGATTGATCACAAGCTCGATTTACCCAATTTCGCCGAAATTTTATCCTCCTACAGGAACGAGATGGCCTATTTTACGCGGATGACAACGAAGACCAAAGATCCAGCCAAGAAGAACGTCGTGCTCATGGGAAGAAGGACGTGGGAAGTGATGCCCAAGAAGTACCGACCCTTGGCCAACAGAATCAATGTTGTACTGTCCACCCAAAACCTGTAATTATTCCCCACTCCTGCCACAGCACAATTATTATCTTATGTCTCTGATGAACGACGAGTACGATGAATAACCACATCGGTTCTTCTCCTCTGTTTCAGGGATCTGGGCGACGAGGCTATCGTGTGCAAAAGCTTACCTGATGCTCTGGACAAATTCGGGGAATCGCCACTCAAGGATGAAATCGAAAGGATTTGGGTTATTGGCGGTAGTTCAGTCTACGAAGTAGGTGCAGAGGCTCTCTGCTTGTTTTTTAGAAAAATCCTCGCTGTACTTTCCCGATAATATTATGCCGTGTCCTTCCACCCAACGATCTCGATTGATTGTGCGAGAGACTGACCTACGAGATTTATATGCCTATATACTTTTCCTTCTCGTGTTTCAGGCGGCTATGAAGTCTCAAAGTTTTCATAAATTGTATTTGACCGAAGTGAAGAAATACTTCGAGTGCGACACCTTCTTTCCACCAATTGGCAAGGAGTTTAAATTGGTGAGGTAAGTGTACCACGTGCATATATGCGTAAATCGAATTCTGTACATATAACGTATGGGGGTTGTCTATGTTGAAATTTAACCGAGTATTTTCATCACACAGGGATCCTGAGGTGCCTGAGGGAATCCAAGAGGAAGGAGGGCTACAGTACGAGTTCAAAGTGTATGAGAAGCATTGACAAAACTCTGTTAAAACTTAAATATCAATGAATAAAGAAACCTTTTTTCTTACAAATCCTGAAACCTGCGTTGTTTTATCACCCGTAATCACTTGTAGTTTTAAAAATGAATAATCTGGTAGAAGGATCTTTCCTTTTTTCAAATCAAAACCAGGCTTGCAATTATCAGACACACACGCTCTCGCTTAGTTTTGCTAATTTTTCTGAATCGCCCGTATCGTCGTGTATGAATGATCGTAATTGTTCAGTCGGGAGGGAAACCTATAGTAAAATGGATATCAAAGATTTCTCAGTTTATTCATAAGTGAAAATTCATGGCCATGTGATACCAGGTACAAAGCTTCGTTTTACCATTTCCCGAAAAGTATTCGAGTATTTTCGGTACTGGAAACAGAGATGTTTGAAATATAATTAGCCGGGTGGCCATTCCAGTTGTCTACCGCCAAGAACGTGGAGATGTAAATGATAGACAGACTGAGCCCCGTCTTTCCCGTTGTTCACAACCAGTCGAAAACCATTGGCCAGACCCTGCTCCCTCGCGACACTTTGCGCTATGAACATTAGATGTCCGAGTATCGGTTTGTCGCCTTCTTCGGCTAGGGCTAGTTGCGAAATCGGTTTCCGCGGTATGACCAAGAAATGAACCGGTGCTTGGGGGTTGAGGTCGTGGAAGGCTACGCACTGTATATCGTGAAAAGAACGTCTAGATTATAATATCATGTCTGGTCGTTCCCCAATTTATACGTTTCTCTCTCCATGTACGAATGAAATATGCAAGAAGAGTATGAAAAGAATTAAATAACGCGAAAACGATTAGCATGCACTACATATTCCTCCCTCCCGCGGATCGACGCAATGTATAATTGGGGGCGAGAGAATTGAAAAGAAAAATCATTCGTCAATCAGCCGACTGCGTTGACATCAGAGATCGACCAGGGTCTACATAGAATACATATGACAATTGAGTAATAGATATTATGTTATGTGTCGTGGATGATGAATTATTACCAGGTCATCTTCGTAGATGAATTTGCACGGTATTTCCTTCCGCAATATTTTGCCAAATATTGTATCACCGCCAGGAGCCGCAGCTTGAGACTTTTCAACCTCGGTCGCCATCTTTCTGGTTCCGTATGACGGAACAGCTGATCCCCCCGGATAGAGACGCGCAAATCGTTTATACGTGGTTACCGCTAAGTTTGATATTAAACGCATGGTAATGGGAAACGCGTCGAAAACGAAAGTCCATTCGCGATTCGAGCCGATTTACCATTAATTGTTATCAATTATTTATTCATTCCCCATCCCCTGGGCAATCGTTCGAGAAATATCGTCGAGTCGACGAACGTAATCGACCGCGATTGCCTTACGCGAGAGCCGACCGAAAGAGCGCGAAAAATTCAATCGTATCTCGCGCTGGTGGCAGAAAATTTCGGAAAATATGTTCAATTTGTCACGAATTCAGTCAGAAAATTTTATTTGCGATTCAGGTGTGAGTGCGGGTTTCGGTTTAGACTCCACGCGGTTATTTAACTGTGAAATAATATTAGCTGCTGCTCCGGAATCGTGAAGACGAAGGCGATTCTCGTAAATTTTTTTCGTATAAAAGCTGTAGAAGGGCTGTAAGAGGGGTAAAAGGATCTGTAACAACTCGTGACACAATCGTATATTCATATAATCAGGGAAGAATATTAATTACTTGCTATTTAGTGGCTAGGCGTCACCACGTATCCCCATATAGTATATATACATATGGTTCGAAGCAGGTGATGCGGGTATAGCAGAAGCGATGAAAATGAATCCATAAATCTCTATTAAATACAAAAGTATAAAATCTATTTTTATTATCTCTATATTTGAACATATTTCTGTAATTTATTCGCGACTGAAAGTAAATCTGGTATATATACGTACTATATGTAAGAGATGGCGAGCGAAAATGTTGAAAATCGCGGTGATTCCGAATTGTATTCTATATGATGCATACGAGACGCGAAAAGTCCAGTTCTTGCCTATTGGCTTAGTGCAGACAATTATCATATCGCATGTATGCGTACTACAGTTGTTATCTTAATCCTTAATGTTATGGCAGTACTTTTTGTACGGAAGATCCCTAAGTCACTCCGATGTTTCTAATACGAGTCAGAAAAAGACTCCAGTCTCAAATAATATACTTGTATCCGTGTACGAGGCGCGTGTGCGTAGATCTCCACGCGCGTGCACACGGTGTACATAGGTATATACATATGTTAATTATTACGGGGTATACCTGCACACACATATATATATATATATATATAGATATATAAAATATAATGTGGTATCGTACTTACTTGAACGAGGTTGATAAATTTAACTCGAGGAATATTTTACGAATTGGGATGTTTCAACTATATACGTATAGCGGATGAACGAGGGGTTTTCTTCGAGCGTATCAATATTATAGGCGCCAGTCGCGGTGAACAAATATTCAAGTGGTATCTACGACGTTTCTTCAACATATACCTCTACCTATAATATATATATATATGTATGTATGTATGTGTATGTATGTAGGTATTATACTCGCTCATAGACGCCAAACCGAATAAAGAACGATAAGTAGATCAGACGAGGAAAGGAAAGGTGAGGGAAATCTAAGATTAGGTAAGAAATTGAACCGAGGCTCTGGGTAACATCCCCCCGAAAAACGCTAGTGTTAAACAATTAGGAAAGGGTACAAGCCAACGATAAGATCTATCCTGATATTACCAAACGGTTGGAAATTAAAAAGACGAAGAAGAAGAAGAAGAAGAATAGGCAAAGAAATATTGAGCATCGTAGAACGTACGCGAGCGAGAGTTTGAATAACTTGATCTAATACGATGGGTATCGATTATTGTTATGGCTTTTCCTCTGCAGCTATGGCCTCTCTGGAATGATTTCTGATTTTTCATTTCTATACCATATACTATACGCGTGAATGTGCATGGTCAGAACCGTTGTATACCTCCTGGAATCAATACGACCCCATGATCGGCCTCGAGGGCTGATATTATACATTAATACATTGTAGAAAATTCGTTAATTATTATCGACTGATCTATATATACGCGGTGAATATGATTGACCCTTGTTCGTATCGATTCATCAAGAACTCTCGTCCGTGAAGTATCGATGGGCGAGGGCCTGGGCCGCGGTCAAACGGCTGTGCGGGTTGAAGGTGAGAATTCTTTGTATCAAATCCAGTCCTGAATCGGGTAGATCGTGAATTATAGATCTCAATGGTTGCGGGCGTCGATCGCGGAACGCCGACCGGTTCAAAGACACGTTGTCCGGCCATTCTTGTCTCGACGGAGTCCCAATTACCCTGAAAAAATAATTCACCTCAATTTCGCCCGAACGTATTCGCAACAAGATCGCAGAATCATGTTTCACCACGTCGCGAAAATTAATTCGCCACATACTCGAGGTGAATTGAATTCTCGTCCCGAACACCGAAAGTATGATTTATGAAGGCAATTATATATCCATACGCGTATGCGTGTATACGTGTATCATTTCATGGAGACGTTATGACGCGTGAACGAACAAACATCGGTTGTACAATTTGCACCTGAGACATCATCGGAACGACGTACCTTCCAATTAATTGGAACGAAGCTTCCGAGTTTGTGAAAGAGAGCAAAGAGAGCAAAAAGAGAGAAGGAAAAAAAAAAACTAGAAAAGAAGAAACGAGTACAGAGACAAGTGGATAATTTAAACCAGACAACTTTATGCTTACTGAAATATTTTGTCCAGCTGATCGCCCTCGCTAGTTCCTCGGAAGAGCGGTTCTAGTCTGCACAACTCGGCTATTATGCATCCGACAGACCAGACGTCAACCGGAGTGGCGTAAGGGCACCCCAAGAGTACTTCGGGCGATCTGTACCACAGTGTGACGACCTGGGACCGAAAATGAATGATCTCATTAATCTCTCCTTCCCGAAATACACCTGTACGATCCAGGTAGAGTTTTACAGGCTGTTATCAGAACTCACCACGGTGGTGAGCCGCATTTCAAAGTCGTAGGTCTTCGCGAGGCCAAAGTCAGCAATTTTTATTCGTCCCTGGCTCGTGACGAGCAAATTCTGTGGCTTCAGATCGCGATGAACGATCCTGTGGGTGTGGAGAAAGTCCACACCGAGGAGTATCTCCCTGGACATTTGCCTTATCGTGTCGCCGGGAATACCTGACGATGGACAGGAATTCATGAACGATGCCAGGTCCCGTTCTACGTGCTCGAACACGAGCCACAGCATTAGCCCTCGGTTGACCGTTTCCGATGGCTCGTCTCCCGATGGTAGAGTCAAGTATCGACCCTGACATACATCCAAAAGTCGGACCTGAGAGTAACGATTCGGTAAATCAATGCGCAAGTCAATAATCGAGAATCCTATTTCGAGTACTCGTTCGATGATTCCCAACGGCCAACGTTATACTCACAATGTGTGGGTGCTCGTAGCCTTCGAGTTGTTTTAGGGCGGCGATTTCTCTGAGCGTCGACGCCGGTAGCCCGTCGTCGGTTATCGGTACGCGGACCCTCTTCAGGGCCACAACCTGCCGGCTCGCGACGTCCCTGGCTCTGTACACGGTCCCGTAAGCGCCGTTGCCGATTTCATCCAATGCCTGGTACTCGGCATGATCCCTCAAGAGCGAAGCCTGGATCATCAAGTTCTCGCCAGGGATTATCTCCATATCCCCGGTGCTCGTCCCCGCGCTGCTCGACGGTGGCAGAAGAGCCAGGGTAGGCGGAGGCCCGACTACGACGTCCTCCTCGGTTTCCCTCGACGTCGAAGGGATGGGAGACTCGACGCTCGACGTCGCTACCACCGCCGGTGATGGTTGTGGCGGCTCGGTTGATTTTCGTCTCAAAGGCGAACTCTGCTCTTCAGCCACGAGGCGAGGCTCCGACGATGATCCCTGATCCCCTGCGGTCTTCGGACTCTCAGGAACCACGGAGGTGGTTGGTTCGGGTTCCTCTACCGGTCCCGGATCAGTCGACAATTCCTCCACGGGTTCCTCGGACTTCCTGCGTCTTTTAGATGGCGTCGGTGAAGACAGTTCTGATCCGAGCTCGGAGCTCGGCCTCCGGGGCCGCTCTGCCATCACGACATCCCCGGGTCAGTTCTACCTGGAACGGGGAGAAAAGATATAGATCAAGCGTTGCGAAGAATAATAGGGCACGGAGCCGGGGTCGCGTTATAGTCATGACTTCGTTCAATCTGTTCAGGTTGGAGCGCGGAAGCCGAGCGAGACTGACAATGAGCCTGGGCCAGGTTTAGGCCGAACTAAAAACCTTATCTCAGAAAACAATGTACCTATGTATGTTACGCATAAAGCCTCCGCTCAAAGGACGGACGAATAATATCTCCCAAATTTCATTGTCTGTACGGTTGAAAGAGTTCTCCGTGCCTGACGAGTCTGTTTCTTTTCTCTATAACCTCGGAGATAATCACACGTGAGCAGCTACACTTACGATTAGGCAGGTCACTCGTATTATATCCCTATGTCTATACAATTATTGTACCTATGTATGGCGTATGGGTATACCATTAACGATGATTCTGACACGGGTAGTTGGTGCGCGAACGATACACGACGAGACAATATTCCGTCGAGCAGCTGTACGGTGTGCATGCACGCGTGAACGCGATCATGTGTGTATGCCGCAGGTAGGTATACATAACTAGGTATGAAATAATGCCGTGAGTTCGAAGTATACAGTAAGTGTAAGGTATCGAGGACATGGGAGGACCCGGATGACAAGAAAAGTCAAGACATGACATGCGACATTACGTTACAGGTATTCCCTGACCAAGGTACCACGAATAACGACTTTGGCTTTGGCTTTGGCTCTGTGGCTCTGCGGCCCTGCGGCCCTGCGACATCTGCACTGCCGCTATAAACACCTGCCCATAATAAGTGAGTTTTCGTACAGGCAGATAGCCGTACTTCCGCACTTTCGGAACATATCGAAGACGCGGACGGCGCACGTAGCCCCATAGAATAGCTAACAGACTACACACACCTAACATCTCGTCGAGGTAATTGGACGTCAAGCTGAGTACGTTTATGTACCTATACCCATGTATGAATGCATCAAATTCAAGAGTTTCCCCATTTTTAACAGCAAGACATAGGCCAAGGAGTAGCTCCTGAAATTATACCCAACATATAGTCACACAGATTGGTATACATATAGCCGACGGAGTGTAAACGGGTAATTTGAAGGATCATCCTCTAATAGGAGCGCGAGAGATGTTTTGAGCAGTGTATACCGTTAATGATTACTAATGGTAGTCAATTATTGTCATCGCGGCTGATAGCGGTGGCACTTTGTCTCGTATAGTATGATATTTCATAAATTTTGTTCATTACCTGGTGAAATTAGGCTCGTGTTTGAAAAGGGATAATTGCAACTTGTCGAATGGAGGCAACGTGACTCCTTCCACGTCACGCTACGCTACAGGGTATTATCGGAAGAAGCGGGGTCTTGTTTAAATCATTTATTCTTCTCGTTCATTCGGCATTCGTTTCATCCGGAAAATTATAAGGGCGCGTGCGTGTATATACCTACCTACCTGCCTACTTCTGGTATATACGTGTACAAGTTATACGCAGCATTCCTTTACAACGAAGAGGAATTTCTTTGGTCACGCGCGGAAGACTCGCGATGTAAAGTTGACGGGACTCGAAATTTCTCAATATACCGCAAACGCGTGTATACAAGATACAGAGAGAGAGAGAGAGAGAGAGAGAGAGGTATAAGGTATAAGCTATAAGGTATACGTTATATGCATCCAGCAACGATTCAAACTCGCATCAATATCGCGTGTGCCAACAACGAACTGCTGCGCGTATTGAATAAACGCACTGCAACTGGATGCGGCGAGACGATGAATGATTTATCGTTAATTAGCTGCGGCACGCCAAAAGTCCGCGTATGTTATACGTGCACGTCGATAGTATCCGACACATTAAGTACGCGCGGGAGATGAGAAATGAGCGAAAATAAAGGCGGACGAAGAATGAGTCGGGAACGGAAATGGCGAGAGGGGATAAGAAGCGTTGAATGACGGGAGATTCAATTATCAATAAGTTGGAGAGAGAGAGAGAGAGAGAGGGAGAGAGGGATTTGGATTTCGAGTCTGAGGGTGAGGGTTGTTGCAGGGCTGCTGATAGAGAGGAGAGGCCAAGAGATAGCGGGATGTATACGTATATGTGCACCTACTCGAGAGCTGATGAATGAAAAGAGTGAGAGGCAGACACGTGCGTTCGAGAGAGCGAGATGTATACCAAGTACAACCATACTAGTTATACGCATACATGTGTAATAATAGCTTTGTGTACTCGTGATAGCGCGGCTTTGACAGTACTCCCAAGAATGAGGCGAAGCTAAACGGAACTCCGAACCAACAAATTGTGGAATGGAGGGAAGAACACACTATTTACTTTCTCTCTCTCTCTCGTTCAGTCTCTCCTTCTCTCTGCTTCTCTTTTTTCCCTCTCGGAGAGTGTCGATAAAACCATGCGGCAGCAGCCGACCGTATAGCTATACGCACATATTACACGATCTTGTGCCACGGGAATTTGAGCAGCCCATCGTACCGCCGCGGTTCGGTTGAGAACCATTGACCAACGAGTAACGACAACGACAGACGACATTATAGGCATATATATGTACACAAGTATACATACACGCAAGACACAAGTATGGGTCTATATGCACGTGTGTATACACGTAGGAGAAGCGAGCCGGAGGAAACCAACATCTTTTCGTCTTTCCCATATATTCCCATATACACCAACAGCCACGCAGCTCTGGGTTTTACTGCGGCGGCGAGGAGTAAGGAAATCTGACGATGAGTGAGGGAAAAAAAAAAGAAAAGAAAAAAATTGAGAGGGGAAGAAAATAGGAGAGAATGTCTCGAAACCGTAATCAGAAGGAAATAATAAACTAAACATCGTTATCGGTGCATCCACTTTTTTCTCACCCTATTTCTCTCCGGTCTCGGGAACGAGACCAGAAAAAGCGCAGATGGATAGAAAAAAAAGGAGGAAAGGTAGAAAAAAAAGGGCTGTGTGGGTATATATGCTGCAATGTGTATACAGGGCTCCCGCGAGTGCATATGAGCTGTACGCCCGTCTCTATCATTCACTTTCACGATGAAAATAAATTAATTATTATCACGTAGTACATACATGAACGCGTCGAGACGTCGAGCTGCCCGGCTATATACACTCGCTCGCGCGGTACTGATATTTTTCACCGCCCGTGACCAGTTCCCGGGGACTTTGGCGACGAAAGTTAACTACCGCATTCAATGACATGGGAGGCGGCACATTAATCGTCGATTGCGTTTCAAATTTTTTTTCCCCACGCAGCCTCTTCCGATACCTCGACCCGGACCTTCTCCAAACGGTAGCCCGGGGGAGTTTTTACTAACGCCGGGTGAATTTCCGGCTGATAAAGCGTAATTTAAACCCCTTGAGTACGCGACGATATAATGACTCTCGAGATCTCGTCGGCTACGTGTATGTCGAATGGAAATACGCGTGATTCCGATGCGATCGGCTGATCGAATTGGTTGGATTAAATCTTGAATACAGCCTCGTCCTTGCGGGGTATAAATTTCATTTGACGAGAATAATGGGAAAGCTTATAACCCGGATAAATGAATGCATACATAATATGCAATTAGGTACGTGGATCGAGATACACCGGCGCCTGAGGCCGCATACGATGAAAGCAGTCCAATCGCGGCGAGAATTGGTGAAGAATATAGTATTTGGAATTCAGAATTTATAAGTTATAATCGTATGCGTTTCTCCTTTCATCCTGCACCCGTCCGCATACTTTCGTGATGTTATTTTTCTCTTTTCCTTAATCTCTACTACATCTCCACCTTTTCACCTACCATCAAACTCTCTACACACGATACGTGGACGCTATGCGATACGAGGAGGCAACAGGTAACGGCCGGAGTCGGTACCTTTCATCCTCGATTATTGCAGTTTCTCCCTTATTTTTTTTTCTATTTCACCTTACTTTCAGAATCGTGATGAGCGATCTCATCGAACTGCAACATCTATTCGTCCCTAGCATGCGGCAATGATGCGGTCTGCTGAAAGTCCGACATGTCGTCATCGCGGTAATCGATTTACCGAAGCTATATAATGTAACTGGAAAAGCACGAATAGAAAAGAAATCAGTGATTACGATTACGTATGCACAACGGTGCGGCATTATAATTGCGTCGTGATCAAGTGACGCAAACCAATTTCGGCGGGGTCCAATTCGAGGAATGGTTGCCTGAGTTGGTGGCATACTACAGACGAGAGAACAGTAACAAAATACAATCAAGCTTGATAATTTTAAAGGCCGTGCATTTTTGTACGAATGACTTTGTTCTATACGTAAAAATATGTATATTCTATGTGGTACGCCTTATGCCCAGCACTTGCATACCCATACCCATATCCAATAGACTAATAGGTCTAGAATCGCGGAGAATTATTGAGTGGTAATCTTTCGATCAAATAAAGACATCGTCGTTTGAAATGAATGATTGGTCAATTATTTATCCTCGTGGAAGTTTCCCCAAAATTCCTCTGTAGTACATAGCAATTACTGCATGTATATCTGTATGAATTTTTCTTCGCTCACTGGTTTGTTTCTATGGGCTGAGTGACACCGTAGCTTATACGATTGACGGTGAATGTAATTATTCATAGTTTAACTTGATTTCTCCGCAAGCGTTAGATTGTAGTTGGATGCCCCGAGTCTAGCCTGCATGTATTTTCGAATGGTATAACCGGGCTGTGTGCCGCTAATATTTAACGAAAGATTAGTTTGAAAAAGGAAAAAAGGCAAGGAAATGCAAACGTCGAAGCCATGCCATGCCGGCTTGGGCATTTCCGCAGTGAGCGTTATCTCGAGTCTTGCCACCTACTTCTCAGAAGGAGCGGCTGTTCTTACCACTCCAGGTAAAAAAAATGTGTGGGAAAATATCCGGGAAAAACGACGCCTTGGAACTAACACTGCGACGCCCGAGTCCAGGGAAATAGATTTGAGCGTGTTGTATCACAAGATTCCAAACAACTATATATCCGATGATCCTGTGTCGTATAACGTAATTACCATTGAATGCGCGAGCTATGGCGAACGAACAACAGCGATTATCACTGAACCAAAGCACGGTGGTAAAAAAATAAAAACGAAGTTTGAAAAATTAGGAAATTAGAAAATTGAACAATCGTATCGCGTAACAGACCAACAAACTTATGATGTCTCTGGTATATTTCACATGGATGTCTGAATGTAGATTTACATCGGAGCGACGTAACGTACCGTACTGTTTACACACAACTATTTAGGATCGGTACGAGAAGTCGAGAGAGTACAGCACACACGTACGTATAGGTACACATAGGTGTAATGTGTAACGGCTGGCAGCCACGGTTCAGAGCTTCGGTAGGTAGGTATTTCTCTTTTAAATAATATTACGGTGTATCGAGCCGGGTTAGGTAGGTAGATGGGTAGGTATAGGTATAGGTATGGGTATGGGTATGGGTATGGGTATGGGTATGGGTATGGGTATGGGTATGGGTATGGGTATGGGTATGGGTAGGTAGGTACTTGTTTCCATTCAACGCACCTTGCGATTATTCTACGTATAGTAGGTATAGGTATGCAGTGGCTAACCGATGCATTACGAACAGTTCGCAAAAAGTCGTTGCGGCATTGGGAGGTAAAAGGTGGAGAAAAGAGAAAAGAGAAAAAAAAAGAATAGTGATAATAATTAAGATTATCGGCGAGGAGAGCAAACGCCATATCAGGCGTGGGTTTCATGAACACAGTATTGCCTATCGTATGAAAAATTAATATACATAGTGGGAGTGTGTTATTCCATTATTTTATCGTGGTTCGGATCGTTATCGCGCGAACGGTCGAGCCGGCAGGCGCCTTCCCCGTTACAACAATGAAAACATTATCAAATCATAACGATACGTACGGGAATATTATGGTTCGGCCTGTTTCATTCGAAATGGTAAATACACGCGTGCGGGTATTATAGAGGTCCATTGACGGCGGTTTCCCCGGGGCGAGCCGGCAACGCGGTGGCTATATGGTTCTCACGGCGCGGTTCTGAGGAAAGGAACGCAACCCCGGGTCCTCGACCGGAGTGTGTTCGGGACGATGCGAGCGACGACGAGCAACGACGCAACGAGGCAACGACTGACGAGGATATTACCTACTACAGGCTGGCTGCCCCGACGACTGCGCGAGGCAATCACCGGGACTCGGAGCTGCTGGTATACACACGCACACGCACACGGAGGACACAACAGGCGCGTACAGAGACCAGGGACAGGGACAGAGACAGAGACAGAGACGGAGACGGAGACGGAGACGGAGACACGCACGCGGCCCCACGTATGCTCCGGAATCGCGCGATCGCCGATTCCCCCCACGTGTCGAGGGTAGAGTAATAAACAGTCTACTTACCTACGATAAGCCGGTGAATCCCCGCGAGCACGTGCGGCAACGAGAGGAAGCAAGAGAAGCCCGGCCGAGACCGGCGATCCAACGTCTCCACGGCTCCTATGTCTCTCCCAGAGTATCACCGGTGCTTGTACCCGCTCGTTGACTCACAACTATCACACGGGAATTGTAGCCAGGGAAATGAGGACGGAGGAACGTCCCTACAGCGAGTTCTTCCTCCAGACTTGGCGCAGCACAACCGGGAACCCGGGAAGGAAACTCTGTCGCGTCTATTATGGAATGTATCAACCGTAGGGCAGGATCGCGCGCTATCCCTTCAGGCCCCTGCCTCCTGAGATACGGGGACGGACTGTAGACCGTGGACTGTAGAGTGTACAGCGTGGCTCACCCGGCTAACCCGACAACAACCGGGGGTCTCGGGCCGAAGCTAACAGAAGGCTGAAGAAGGCTGGAGCTGAAAGCGGGCGGCGGGACCGAGTGTGCCTCAAACATGAATGGAATGCTTCTCGATGCACGCGGGTCCCGGACTCCCGACTCCCGACTCCCGACTCCCGTCTCCCAGGCAAGGAGGCGCTTGCTGCTTTGCCCAGGAGTGCACTTCCTCGGGGCCCTTTGGGGTCCCTCGCCGTCTATGACTCGGAGAGGGGAGAAGCCGAGATATTTCAGTCGCCCGCGATACTCTCCGTAACCAACAACCAATCCGAACCAACAAGGTCACAGCCCTCCGAAAGACTTTGAACCGCTGCACTGGCCCGGCCACATTTTGTCCTTTCCCCTCTTCCTTCCCTTACGCTCTTCCTCGACTCGATAGCAAATTCCCGAGCTACGCTACGTATATACCTGCGTGTAACGCGTCGTCTACGGCGCGATATCATCATACCCACTGATTCACATTTCGCTAGAACTTGGAGCGCGAATTACCTCAGCGGTTTTAGCTCTAGTTCCGGCTCGACGATCCTGGAGCAGCTGGGGATGCGGACGAGTTCACGATCGTCCGCGAACAATACTTTCGCGAGATCTCGAGGTCCCCTCGGTAGGGCGGCCGGTCCTGAATATACCCTAATGAGCTCCAGACCTTGCATTTCGGAGTTCCACGCACCTGGGTCGTTGCTCGCTAAATATTCGACCAAGAATCACAGGCAATGCGAGACTCGACCCCAGAGGAATGTTGAGGCTGATTGATTTTCGTAGGCTATAGTGACGACTCGTTAAATTCGTCGAGATAAAGTGGAAGACCCTCGAAAGTTTCGAGCAATATATTTCACCCAGAATAAATAAGAGAATGGCGCGAAAGATAAACAGCGCGTTCCTCAGCGATTAGCCAAATCGATAGCGTACACCGCGTACCATGTCACGTTTATCCTGTGGTTTAGATCGGAGCTGGGGAAATTTTTCTAATATTTGTAAACTAGTCTTTACCAACCTATTCAAGCGTCGTCGTTCTCGGAGAGCTACGTGATCGTGTTATGTACCCGGTGTGGTGGGGAATTCTATTACTGCGATCTGTTATCGCCTGGCCATGTAACATAACGCTCAGGCATTTACTGTGGGAACATTTCCTGCGACGATATACGCCGTAAGATATTCCGCGGAGCGTTCGGATATTCGAATTTATTTATTTTCCTTCTTTTTCAATTTTTACAAAAGAAACTCCGACTTTGGTTCGCAACGCGATTAGGATATCGTCTTTAATGAAACGCTGTGGCGATAATGTTATAAGATAAGAATGCGAACGGACAAAAAGGAACGGGAATAGCAACGGTTCGCAGAAATTTCACACGTCAACCTGGATCCTGGATCGTGAATCAACGAATCAGTTTTCAGCCCTCGCGAATGAGTCTTCTCCGTGACTAACGATAAGCCATTGCAGACTGCCGAGGCTCTTGATCTTGGGATACTTTCTTTGTGAAGATGCAATTTTCCATGCATATAAACGATATCCTAGTCATCGCCCATGGGTATCGCTGCAGTGATGGGCATCCCGTAGATGGCAATATACTTTGAAAGATTTCGCACTGCAGTTTGACACTCGAAGCGACGTGGGTTCGCAGTCGATCAAGCTCGAGGATGAGAGAGTGATAAGTTCCGGTGATAGTAGTAAGGAGATATGTGGATAATTTCCAACCGATCACGAGTAGGAGCCCAACGAACGAGGGGCACTTCGTTTTATGTCCGTATAGTACGAAATGAGGCTGCAGAATGCCTCGAATGCCGAAGATCGCCAAACTAGACTGGGGACTGGTTTTTGCCCAATTTAGTTCCTCCATTGTTCGGCAGGAATGAAAATAGAAAAAACCGAGGAATGAGTGGGAAACAATACAAAAGTCGCGAGTACGAGTCTCGGCGCTACCTCAACACAGGGAAAATATTGTTGACCGAAGGTTCACCGACTGTTCGACATATACCTACCCACACCGTATCTGTATCCGATGTCTACGGCAGGTAGCAGGGTTATCGACGGACGAAAAATCATACAAAATAAGGAAAGTGTTCCAGTCGAAGTAATAGCGATACCTCTGCATCGAGGAATCGAGGGATCGAGGAGTCGATGTCGGTCTTCATCGAAGACCAAGTCAGCGGGCTGAATGCATGTCTGTTTGGAATGTCTATCTGTATACGTGAATCCCGAGGGAAGACTACCGAGTACCCTTCTAACGGCAAGGACTGTACGGTGCAGGGGACGCGGTTCTTAGACAAGAGAGTTCGTGGAACTAATTAGACCGGCGTCGCTAATCGTCGTCAATAATTTTCCGTCAATAAGTCAAACAGCTACTTGACTTGCGGGGAAAAACGATTTGGGTAATTGTCAACCTGGACTGGGCTGAACTTCTCAACCGCTCGGTGGCGTCATCACACGGTATATTTCTAAGCTGCAGGGCCTGGGTCTGTTCGTGAATGCTCACGGGGTATACGATGTGTGCCCAGTGTACAGTACGGCTTAGTTGCGGCATCGATGATTGGAGTTGTGAGGAGAGAATCGGAGATGTTTAGCCGTGTTTCGGTCCATATAGTCGTTCAGAGTGAGCGGGAGAGATCTGTATTTTGCTGCGTAGGTGGTGTAAGTGCAGGGGAACATGCGCACGATCGATGTCGCGTCGGTCAGTACGGGTTCTCCGTACTCCGTAGGATGAAAACTATGAGCGAAAGATTACCCAGCATGCTGTGGTTCGATGGTTCATTCAGTACCGAGTGCAGTGGTTGGTTCGTCCGTCAGCGCTAGCAAACAGCACAACAGCAACGAGCGCAGATCTTTCCGGTGCGGCTCTCGAGTGAAGCTCGCCAACAAAACAGTCGAGAAATTAACGAAGTGTTTATTATTTTACGTAGAAAACTGATGGAAAATTGATCGACGACCAACCGCAGCCCGCAGGAATATATACGCCAGACTGGGGCGGACTGGCATTCGGCCGAATGTGATATCTGGAGGCTCGTTCGCGTTGTGATGGTAAGGTCGTGCGTGTCGTGCACTCGATGAAAAATGGCAAACCTTTTTACGTAGCTTTCGCTCCGTTGAAAACCATATCGCGACTCGACTCGTCTAGTGTCGTAAAAGACTCATCCCGCCAAGGGGATCGGTGCGTCGACGGCAACCAATTCATAAATCCATAATTCGTTGTTCGCGTACGAAGGCCTGATACGAAATACAATTTGTCATCTGTCAACGATAACCTAAGTACTTCACAAACTGCTGGCATCCAGAACGTAGGTACTTTAACAAATGTGTCCTTGTGCGCGTTGGTGGATCATGACACTCGCGTGACGCGGCGCTGAGCGCTAGCCTATGCATGTGTACATGTGTAGATTAATCAGGTGACCGATACACCCGATTAGCTTCAATCCTTTGTCTCGATATCTAATGACCGAAATACCCACGTCGTTGAAATATGCAACGTACCGAAAGGAGTAAGGATCGTTTTCATCATTCCTCATTCCTCGTTCCCCAAAGCGTATGTCACTCTGGTTCAATGGTTTCGACACATGCACCCGACCCCCTTATCTCCAGCTAACTCCTCGCTATCGAGTGGCTATATGTCATTGTTGATAATCGCCCGAGATAACACGTAGATAAGAATTGTTGCATTGTTCCCTGAACTGCGGAGATCGCGATTACAAAGAAACGAAAAAGGAGGAGGAGGGAAACGGTACTCTTCCCTGCCAAATCAACGCTCGAGTAATTTTCGACGTCCACGGTGGTCAGGAATCGCGTGAATAAATCCGGAAATTTATTTACCCAAAGCAAATGAACCGAACCTTGTTGACTACTGTTTCGCTGCGATGTGTCATCTGGGGAGATCGCGTGCGAGGGGAAATGAGTCAAAGTAATAGTGATATTCATTATTCCATTATAGATGATGTTGTTGAAAGAATCATGGCGCAGACTCTGATGTGAGTCTACAAGGTACAGTGAGTCTCATATATTGCTGGGGTTTGAAAGATATCCGGCTGGTATGGAGGAATTGTTATTGATAATGATTGTCTGCCATCAATTACAAGCACATAGTATTTGGCAAATAATTGGTCAGTCATTGTCATCCATATATATATTGTATCGTATTTTTCAGGTCTGGATCGGCTCCCTTACTCCATGGAAATGACTCTGGCATCATACCTGGCTTGAAACTATAGAGATTGGCGCGCCAGTGATGGTGGATGTCTGCAAGATACCCAAGCCGAGTGATAAGGTCATTGAATAATTGTTTAGATGAAAGTGGCGATACACCAATAACTTCTGTCAAAATGCCGCGCTGCTGCCTCAGCCATACGGTTCAATCATGGATGGCAATTTTGACGATATGCATCGCTTACGCCGGTGCGGATATCTTGGTATTCTCGAACGCGGCGAAACACCAAATCAGGGAGGAATTCCGCGACATTCCGGCGAGATTTGGCAGCAGGATAGTGGACGCGATAAAGGTGAGATGGACGTGAAAACTTTTTGGAAGAGACGGTTAATCCTGTTGCTCAATAATCAGTCGACAATATTTTTAAACTTCTTATCTTATCGGAACGCGGCAAAGAAAGAGTGACTCGTCTAAGGAGGTTAAAAAAAAGGAATGCATCGATCCCCCTGCCAGCATCTCGCTCAGATATGTTGAGGTTCAAAGTTTCTTTCATAGTCCCAGTTTGAGACATCGTCCGATTGTCAGCCCTGACGAGTATTCTCCGAGGTCAATTCTAATTGCAGAACAATTCTGCCTCTTCCAATAAACATCTTCATCTCGAATCAACTTCGAAGTCTTCTACACCGCATCCCCGTCGTATTTTAATAAACGTGTCCAAAGTCCTACCTCACGCTTCCATACGCAGCATGGAGACTTGAAACGGGGGTCGGGTATTTTTTTTTTCGGAGCCATTCAAAATTCGCGACGTAGAATTCGTTCGAAAGTTTTCAAATACTTTGTGAATATTCGTTCATTCTTCAGCGTTGATTCATACTTCATTATCACTTGACATTGAACGTTATCTACTCTTTCATTCCCATTTTTTATTTTTTCTCTTCTTTATATCCTCGGACTTGGCGTTATATCATTTGCGACGTGTAAATCACTTCTCGGAGAAGATTTATTCCACCAAGATTCGGTTAGTCGCGACGTCGCAAAAAACATAGAAAAACTGATCGGTGTACATTCGGCTTGTCCAGATTCTGACACAGGTTTCGAAGAATCACTGTGATAGAAAGATCCGTTGCAAATTTCCATACGGTTGTCATACACAACGCGGGCTTCTGATTATTAATTGTGAATATGAATGGTATATAATTTCCTCGTTCTTCGACAGGGCGTGGTTGTGTATGCCGAACCAGCCACGGCATGCGATACGATCGCCAAGCCACCAAATGGCACAGGATATGAAGGGAAATGGATAGCGCTGATCGCACGTTTCAATTGCACGTTTGAGAAGAAGGTTCGAATAGCACAGGAGGCTGGTTATCACGCGGCGATAATACACAATGTCGACAGCAACGATCTTGGTAAGAATCACAAGGCCTGTTTGAAGTTACAAAGAAATAAGAAACACTGTTATATACATCTCCCGATACCGAATTTCTTTTTGGATTTGAATGGCTAGCTAGTCTCGCTAGAAAATCTGATTAACCGAAAGTTTTCTAATTTTCACAGAACCGATGTCAGCCCAAAATCCGGTCGGCATTAATATATCGTCTGTGTTCGTCGGTGAAGACACGGGGTATTACATAAGAAGCAATTTCCAGTACTACGATCAGTACTTTGTCCTCATAAACGACGACGTGCCTTTCAACATCAACACCCATCTCCTATTGCCCTTCGCTATCGTCGTAGGAATATGCTTTCTGGTTATGGTTATATTTATGGTAAGCCATATACTTTGCCAATTTACTTTGGTAGAGTATTGTCACCTTTTAACCCGATGTGTTACAGAAATTTCGACAATTATTTCGCAGGCAATTAAATGCATCAAGGACAGGAGGAGGCAGCAGAGACACAGGCTGCCGAATTCAAGCTTGAAAAAAATTCCCACCCACAAGTACACGAAGGGAGATCCTTACGAGACGTGCGCCATTTGCCTCGAAGATTACACCGAGGGTGAGAAGCTCAGGGTCCTTCCGTGTGCTCACGGTAAGATAATGCAGATGCGATACGACAAGATAGAAATTGAAATCCAGACGAGTCTATGGCTAATTTTGTTCTTTCCCCTCTCATTCGTTTCACGCAGCATACCATACGAAATGTATAGACCCGTGGCTAACGAAGAACCGACGCGTCTGCCCGGTTTGTAAACGCAAGGTTTTTGCGGCAGACGAACATGTCACAGACAGCGAAAGTGATTCGGATGCTGACGATTCGACGCCCTTGATTCGGGACGGACATCAAGGTTTCTCTTCGATTATTTTTCACTATAAATCGGAAGTTTATATCGATTTCAAATCGGGCAATGATGATAATTGGAGATCTTATTGCGCGCAGGCACTCAGGGCGGTACCTTCACACCGCAGAGGGAAAATCCTTTCGCCCGAGCTGACCGGGGTGAAAATAATTTCACTCGAACCAGAAGGGGATCCAGCAGTTCGAGTAGTAGCTCAGGCTCCGAGAGACTGTTCGTCACCTCTAACGATAGAGAGAGCGAAGACACGTTCGAGTCGTGCAGGAACGCGGGGTTCGTGGTCTCCGACACCCACAGCATAAACGGTAAGATTGGCTGGAACGAGAGATCGATTCTCTCCTTAATTGTTTCATTCGTTTAACTAGACTGGAGGATAAATTTTGTAACCGTGACATACCTGTTCCAATTTAATCGACAGGTGAACCACCAGAGCTCGAGCGTTCGGCCAGTAGCACGAAGCCCCACACGGTGAACGTGGACACTCAGAATGTTCCTCCCGTAGTCCAAATCACCCCGACAAGGACCCCCAGGATTTTAGTTAATCCGGTTGCGCCAAATTCCGGCCACCCTATAATGGTGCCGACCAATCCATTGCCCATACCCACCATTCTTTCGGACGAGCATGACGGGAATGATTACGTCGCGTAGTCGGTTGTCGGTTTCCGGTTCCGTGTAACAAAAAAATAAGAAAAAGGAATAATACAAATGAAACACAAGACGAGTAACACAAAGTTTCAGGTTCTCGAAGTCTTTCGATTACGGTCCTTCTGGCATAAAACTAACGTTTTCGAAGATATTCCCGGTTGATATATACATAAGATATGTATACATATATTTATATATATATATTGACACAGGTAACGAACGTCGCGTAACTATAGACTTGCACCGGGCCGAGCTGCTCGACGGTACGTAATTTACCGGACCTTCATAGAAAAACATCAAGCGATGCTGACCGTGCTTTATCAAGCCAAAGATGGAATTGGGAACATTTACCTTTCATTATACCCGGCAGCTCATGGTGCAATGGTTATTCTTTCGTGCGATTGATAATTCATAGAGTCTCGTCCGATGCGTGGACCTCTCGGGTCTGGAGTCTGGAGTCTGGAGTCTGGATTCTGGAGAGAAAATAGGAACGGACGTGTTAGAACGTAAATTAAACACATGTGCCATCTCTCCACTGCAGGAGCAAGCACTTTGGATCTTCTGCTTAGCCACGTTGAAAACTGAATGACGAACGATGGTTTATAGAGAATTACATTTTATTTGACTCGGCTGGCGTTGTAGTCTCAGGGCTAGGTTACTGTGAATGTGTTGAAAACCGATGAGGAGACCAAATGTAAAATTCACTTTCAATGCAGGACGTAGAAGTAAGAGATAAAGTTATTATAAATAAATATCTAACATCGATTTTGGGAAATTTGAATTGATTTCATTAATTCACTGTACAACTAGGATTTATCAGAAATTGATTATACGTAGATAATTAGCAGTTAAGATGCGCTACTAACCAAGATATGTATTTTAAATGGATTTAGCGAGCGATAGGTGGAAAGGTGCAGAGGTGCGGATGTGCGAAGTTGAAGCGATTGACTAAGCTAAAGCGTTGTAGTTTTTGTTACTCCTTTTTCGTTTTTTTCTTTTTTTTCTTTTTTTCTTTTTATCCATTGCATCGCGTACCTGCTTCCTCTTTGCCAGAAGGTTTCGAGCACGCAAATCAAAGGCTCTGAAACTGCTTGCTGATCGGGTGGTTTTCCTTTTTTTAGAGAAACCATTTTTTTATCTGAATATACTATAATATACAAATATAATATTTCGTTATCACCATGAACCATTCTTGTATAATCATACCCGAATACGGATACGAAAAATTGAAGGAATAATACTGTAAAAAGTCGTGTATATAGTGAGTAGATTTTAGCAACGTGGGGGAGGTTCTCTTGCGTAATCCACTGCAATCATTTTTATTTGATTATCGAGCGAATATTGTATCGAAACACGATTGTATAATTGTTGTTGTTATTCTCATTATTATTATTATTATTATTATTATTATTACCATTATTACCGATACTAGTACTTCTACCACACTATACTATTATTGCCACCATTATTACTGTTATTATCATACTGTTATAACTCTGATTATTATTACGATTATATTACTATGTCCCATAAATTGTAGCCTATATTAGATTTCAAATAAAAATATATTATATTTATATTTATCATTCCCCTGGATTTGACGTCTCCCTATAATTAATTATCCCTGAAAAAAAAATAAAAAAATAAAAAATAAAAAATAAAAAAAAACTTACCAATTATTTGTCAATTTATCGATGATCTTACATGCAGATAAACTTTTCATTCAACTCGATACCTATGGGTAAACGAATTTCTATTACTCTCGACGACGATTCATAGAGGGTGTATTAATTACGTAACTCGTTAAGTTTAACGTTTCATTAAACCGCGATCCTACTCCAGTGAGTACCACTGGCTTATGTAATATCGGTCACGTTGCACCACTCGAGAAGATCCGCCGCGTTGTTACAACGAAATTGTTGGTAACATTGAAAGACACGGGACAGGAGAGCTTTTCCGTGTAAATCTGATCCTCGAAATTCTACTCGACGGTTCTTTGGGATAAACGAAGAAGGGAAAAAAAAAAAAAATGTTGGCACGTATACACGTCGCGGTGTATACAATACGAGTACGAAATATCAGACCTATCTGGATTACGAGTCGTATATTTGGTCTGGAACAAAGGGGCAGTTGAGTCAATTCCATGAGAAATCTCTCGAGAAATGTCTATGCCCTTTCCGAGCTATAGCTGATCTGCGAATGGCTGCAATTAGACGGGTAACCCAGAAGGATATGCCGATGGAATTATCAAGTCACTGCAAGACCACCGTGGTCCTTCCTCGCTCTGATTGTCCGACCATCTCGGTCCGCAGGATTGGGGAATTCAACGAGTAAAAGAATATCATGTATATACATGCATGCAGGTATAGGGACAGGTGAGAAAGATGGAATGTTTCTCCGAATTCGTAAAAATGTCGATTCATCAATTTTGACGAGGGGTTCCTCTCGATAGACACGCACACGCACGCACGCGTGCATATATGTATATATAGATCTGAACAAGGATCTTCAAGTTTTGGTACGTGCCATTCGTACATGTACTGACGAGTGCACGTATATCCCAGTTGTCATGTTATACGCGTGTATAGAAAGAGGTGAAGGTAGGTCTATCGGCATATCGTTCTAATTCCGAGGAGTTAACGCCGCGTAAAAGTGCACACCGGTGCCGGGTTCCTGGGGGGTTCTCGGTAATCTAGAGTTGGCAAACTTGGTGGCCCCAACGTGCTGCAGGGAAGGAGAAAGACGGAATATGGAAGACGGAAGACGGAAGACGGAAGGTGAAAGGAGACCGCAACGTTGCTCGCGTTCCCTAACCGAGTGGCTGCACGTGACGATACAATGCTGCTCCAGCCACCCCGTACCCTGGCCACGGCTACTGCTCACGGCAACCCCAACACTACGACTACAACCCTTTCCTCACTCGCTCCACTTTATCCTCGTACCTCGTACAGAATTTTACCTACGGGCCGGGAATGTCCGAGGTGCAAATATCATGACTCACCAGAACTCACGCGAGGGAAAGAAGGACTCCATACACTTGTACTTATGGTATATCGTGGAAATCAAGCCCCCTATACAGTATGATCTCCATCGCCACTTGTAGTATACCCACATCGTTGGTCTCGGCACAACAATTTTCAAGGGAAAATAATTGAACTCTGTACCGATCTAGGTCGAAAAAGTTTGCGAGTCAATGGTTTCGAGGGCTTAGGCTTGGCGACCCTGAGGATATGGACAGCTGCTGGTACCTGCTGGTTTACACGCCGTGATAGTTGTCTTTTAAAGTAAAAATCTGTACGCCCTGGAATTCATTTGAGTTCCCCTGGGCTCGTGAAAAAATGCATAATTGAGGCTCTCGGGAAAGAGAAGCGTTCATTACATTGTCGGCTGGGTTTTTCCAGGAAGTCTAGTCCACGTGCGGGGGGTTTCTCGGTGCTGTCGAAATTCCAAACAAGTGTCGCCGATGGTTTGACACCGAGTTACCGTCGGTGGGCGTCGGTAGGCGTCGGTAGGAGTCGGGCGTCAACCCTCCCCACGTCGTTGTCCATGCCGCGTGACTCGCCTGCCACCGCAGCTGGTCGGGAATAATCGATTGGGGAAGATTTCCCTCGGCTTCTACGCTGCGTGCGCCGTCCTGCGATCTTCCTTGCGGTTCGCGCCTAGGGTACGGGGAAAAGGAGGGCTGGTGGACACGCGCATACCTGGCTACGCCGCGGGTCGACGCCACTGTCGTGACGCTCCTGCGCAGCAGCTCTCATCAGGGGTGGATTTGAATTTCGTTCACCCCTGAACATGGGACTAGCTAGCCGCGGCTACGCTTGCGGCCAATTCCACACCGGAGGACACGACATCTCCGTATGGGGGTCTTGTCTCTTGCCCCGACGATTCATTATACATTACGAAAGGTCCTTGCAGGGTATACCTGTATTTTTCAGCAACAGCTGCAACCCTTCCGGGGCACATGAATATACTCGTAGTTTGTTATAATCCTGGGATGTGCGTCGAGCGTCCGAAGGGTACGACAGCGGTCTGGTCGCGAGGCAGACGTAGCGGTAGTAGAAGAAGAAGAAGAAGAAGAAGAAGAAGACGAGAAAGACAGAGTGTAAGATTGCAGAGGAGAAGAACGATACGAAGAACGAGAAGGAGGATAGTCTAGTCGATGCAGGAAGAAGAGAAGAAGAGAAGAAGAAAGAGCCGAAGGAGGATGAGAATATCGTCTCTCCTCTGACATGGGAGAATGTTAGTTTGGTATGATAGCGTATAGGGAAGAGCGGCCGCAGCTGTGGTGATTCGCGGCGCGCGCCTTGCCGCCAAACGATTCGAGTCTCGATCGAGTAGGAATCCATAATGCGCGTCGCGTCGGTGCGGCAGCGGGGGTGGCCGGGGGCCGTAGAAGGGGTTGGCGAGGGGTAGGTCGAGGAAGGGTAGCCGCCGCGGCGATAGGGGTGGGGGGTTGTGGGGCAGTGGGTGCTGTGTCGGGTTACCCGGGCGGGGAGCGGCAAAACTAAGATGGCGGACTTCCCGACGTCCGACTACTGACGGTTGAAAAGGGACGAGATAGGATACCCGCGTATCTCGGGAGATCGCGCGTCTTCGGTGCCTAGCGCCTCGATCGGTCGCGCGCGTCCGTCACGAGACGTAACGCGGGGGATCCCGTTCTGTCGCGGCCCTCACGTATTGCAAGACCCGAATAAGACCGGCGGGGCGTCCTCTTCTGACTTTTCCCGTTTACGCGCAACGGCCCCGCATATCCATCCCCCGTATATATCCGGGACTATCGTCGCCGCGAAAGTGCATGTGTGTGTGTGTGTTCAAAGAGTGACCTCTTCCAGCTACGAACAACGAGCGAACCTGTGAAATAATTGTGTCCGGGTCCACCGTCGTTTTTATTATATACCCATTCGCACGGCCATAATACGTGCGTACCCACCTACGCCTCATCCCCGCACACGATCCGCCACATCCTCCACACCTTCCACCTTTCTCGTCATCCTCATTGTTGTTGTTGTTATCATAATCATCCTCATTCACCCCATCCACCTTGTCCGCCTTGTCCGCCTTGTCCGCCTCGTTCATCGCATCATTATTATTATTATTATTATCATTCATATTCGAAGGATCATTGCCATCGTCATTATTCTTATTCCCATTATCGATATTGTTATCATCGGCGTTATTGCCTCGGTTGGGATTGTAGCCTCGTCGCCGTGTCGGGGTGTAGGAGGTGCAGGTGCAGGTGCGGGAATCGGCGCTTCCGATCCCTGCCACAGGGAAGAGGAAGATAATTGTCAGCGCGTGCAAGGACGTACTTACAGGACATACATAGAGACATACATCGCAGATCGTATATACGCCCATACAGAGACATAGGTGAAGTAATATTTTTCAAGTGAGACCAGTGTGCAGTGTTTTTAATGACGAGTGTTCTCGACGGGATATCGCGGGGATAGAAGAGAATTACGTCGAAGGGCGTCACGATCACCCGGATATATAACAGCGTTGCAGGCCCGGGTTGCGCGCGTTACACGTATCTACCTATACAGGTGTGGTGCCCGCGTATCGTGGTTATACAAATCGCATACTGCCTACTGCCTACCGCTGTACGCTATTACATATACTGAATACGCACAAAGAAACGCACCCAGCAGCGCCGGGAGAGACAGGGGGAGAGACACATAGAAGGAGATAGAGAGCCAGAGGGAGAGAGAGAAAGAAAGAAAGAAAGACAGAGAGAGAGAGAGAGAGAGAGAGAGAGAAAGAGAGAAGGAGACGGCGAGCGATTGAGTCGAGTGCTGTGGTTCCCACGAGTTTTTCTGCGAAAATTCTATCGACAGGCTTTTTTCCGGTGAGGCGAGGGGACTATATGTAGGTATATATATATATTTATATTTATATGTATGTATATATATATATACATATGTACCAGAGTTGTCAGCCACCGTTCTATGTGCTTGAATGATGAATCATTGAAAATTCGCGGCTATCACGTCGGTGTTGAAATAAAGAAGATGTAAAGTGCGAGTGGGACTGACTGCGCGTGGAACGCATCGACTCGCTGCTCGACGGAGACAGAGGGAAACACATACACACGTACATACGTACACCGACCCACCCACCCACCCACCCACGCACGCACGCACAAAAACCTATATCCATCTCCATACATCCGCGTACTACGAGGCCTCCGTGTACGTGGCGAACGTTCGCGTGAGAGAGGGAGAGGGAGAAGGAGAAGGAGAAGGAGAAGAAAAAGAAGAGGAAGAGGAAGAGGAAGAAGGAGAGGAAGAGGAAGAGAAAGAAGAACCAGAGGGGTGGAGAGAAGGGGACGGTGGATGGTCAAGATGATTTGAGGGTGGCGGAGTCCCGAGTGATTCTCCGCGCGAGTGGGCCAGCAAGAGGAGCAGAAAAAGGAGAAAGAGGAAGAGGAAGAGGAAGAGAAAGAGGAGGAGGAGGAGGAGGAGGAAGAGGAGCACGTTGTTCGGGGTGTGTCCCCTCGACGGCGGGCGTCCGGTTCATCGTCCAAGGTTGTAGGGTCCCGTTGCGAGATCGGTAAGAAACACGAAGATAATAATAACGAGGACGGGAAGCAGGAAGCGGAGGAGGAGGAGGAGGAGAAGAAGAAGAAGGGAGAGCTGGGGGCGGGGAGAGAAGAGCGTGGTATCAACGCGGTGTCAGAATGCAGCATGAACGGCAGAGTCCTGCTGCCGTCCTGCAGGGAGTGTACCAGCCGCAGCGGGTGTATAGGAAGGATAAGGTCGAGGTTGGCCAAGGTGACGAGGAAGAGGGGTTCCGCGGGCTTTTGGCTCAGGGGAATTTTGTATCGGAAGAGGAAGCGTCCCGCCGAAGGCGCCCCGGGAGTATCGTGGCGAGGAGATTGTTGTCGTCGGTGCAGCCGCAGCGTCGCCATCAGCGATCAACTACAGCGGGGAAGATCCTCGCCCAGGGGAACTTCTAAGGGCCCCGCCCCGGGTCGTCCAGGCCCCTCCAGGGCTCGCCGGCCCAGGAGACGATCGAGCGGGGCTGACGCTCTCAACGGAAGTAGGCGAGGGTCGCCGCAATACGGTAATAAGGCTACTAGAGGAGGCGGCATCCCAAGGCTACGCGCAGGCTGCGCCGCCGGGAGGATCATCTGGTGCGGTGATCAAAGGGACTCCTCGTTCTCGTTCTTTCTCGCGGGCAATACTATCGGCACCCGTTCACCTGGTACACAAAAATACAGAAGGAAAACTATCCTCGTCCGCGCCGACCCCCTCGTGGTTCTTGCTCGACGGCGGGAGAAACGGGGAGGAGGAAGAGACCCCTCCCGCCTTTGCAGAGCCCGAATCTCCTTACCCCCGCGAAGGTCATCCTTCGGCCGCACGTCTAGGTCTCGGCTATCGGCATCATTCTCGACGTTGCCGCCTGCACCCTCGTCCTCTGCCCTCGCCGTTCTCGTTTTCGCTTTCGCTTTCGCTTACGCTTACGCTTTCGCCCTTGCCACGTCTCGGGGCCGGAGCATCGAGCGAGTACAACGAGCCACAGGCATCACAGGCACCACAGGCACCAGAGGCACCACCGACAAAAGCGGCAGCGGTACTCCGCATCAGGGACGTACGCGGGCGTCGACCGGAGGGCCCGGATCTTCGTGGCCGCGATGCAGGGCCCCTTGCAGCCCGGCTTACGCGAACGCACCACGCACTCGTCGCCCATCATTCGCCTCAATCATTACCACGCGCCTCATCGTCGCCGACGCCCGCTGTGCACCGTTCTATGCCCATGCGACCTGTGCCGCCCCACACCGCGGGACCATCGCCCAGAATTGCCACCTTTGAAACCGCCACGCAAAGATTCCATCCCGGCCTTGAGCGACCACCAAAAATCGGACCCACCCTCCCCTGCCCCGAGCCTCGCGTCCCAACGTCTCCGACCTGCTCAACCGCATTTCACCCCCTATACCCGGATACCCCGCAGCTACAGCTATACCTACAGCTGCAGCAACGGGGACTCGTCGAGAGATCGCGGTCGACGTTGCCACGCTATGGCGTCGCCTGCGGCGGCTGCACAGATCGTCGCTCGATCCCCCGCTCCGCTAGACGCGGCAGAGCGGACCCTGGGGACGGATACGCCAGGCCCGGAGAGCCTAGCCGCCGCGGAGGTCTGCTACCGAATGTGGAGGACGGCCACCACAGTTCTGGCAGCTTTGGCTCTCGCCTTCCCGAGGTCCACGACCGCGTTCCTTTCCTGCACGCTGCTTTTGCTGACGACCCTGCCTTTCAGAGACCCGACCAAGAGGTCGTCGCTGATGACAATACAGAGGAGAATCATCGGCGAAGATTACCGCCTCGTAGTAATAACTTTAGCGATAACGACCGCGAGGAGAGCCGGCACGGCGGTCGGATACTACCTGAAATCACCGCGACTAAAACCACTGCCGCCAACACAGACACCAATGCCGGACGAGTTCCGGGAGGCAGGCACCGTCAGAGGTACAAAATTAATATTGATACAGTGTCGTTATCCGGCAAGGAACACGCCGAGGAGAAAGAGGAGGAGGAAGAGGAGGAGGAAGAGGAGGAGGCACTTGAACCGCTGCGGAGATCATCGCCGGAGAGCGAGTCCGGTTTTGGCCAGGTGCGAGAGCTGGTTTCGGGCGAGAAGGAGCTGGAGATTGGGGCGAGTGGCGAATACGGTAGCGTCTACATTGCTCAGGTACCTCAGGTTACGAGATCCGAGCGTTGGCGGGGGTTCCGTAAGCGGCAGACGCGCGGCCTGCTCTTCGTCCTCTATCTCCTTGCCCTGCCGATCCTTTGCGCGACTAATGGATCCCCACCTGGTAATCGGGGTTCCTTCTCCTTCGCTCATAACGCGCGCAACTCTTCGCCCGAGCCGGAGGGGCGGCATCCCTACCGAGATTACTCGTGGGAGGTGAACCAGATAAATCCTTGGCTGTCGGCGTGCGATCTGGCGGGTCCAGCGCCAGCCGACCTTCAGGGAAGCTGCGGTCCACCGGAAACGCCGAAGAACTGCCCGGACGCTTGCCGTGGGTCGGCCGACTCCTTTTTCGCTGTCGTTAGCCAGGCGAGAGAATACCGCGGAGTTGGGGGCATACCGCGTGCAGAGACTGGGGAGCGGGCGGCGCCGGAACAGTGCCTTTTTTACCTCGAGGAGTCGCACAAGACAGATATATGCCAAGATGATTTCGGCAAGGATAGCTCCGAGAGATTCCAAACGGTCCGGGAGAATCGCTACCGGTTTCTGAGCGGGCTGCGTCTACGACATTGCTGCGAGCACGCGGCCTTGAACGCCCTGGCATCGGGCCACGGCGGTCCCCTCGAGGAGGTCCTCGGGGGTAACGACGGCTGTAGGAAGGCCATTGGTAAATTACTCGCGGTCGACGCCCTGGCCGCGAGGCTTCACTGTGAATTCGGCGAGGTTCTCGCGAGGTACGACTGCGGACAACCGTACTCGGTTATCTACAACTGCTCCCACTGCAAGGTAAGAACCAAACAGACCAACGATTCACTTATTACACTATTATGCATGTACACCTATGTATATCTTCAGCTATGTATGTGATTACAGCGGGGGGGACGCAGCTGGTTGACAAAGTGTAAGAATTAAGATGCACCCATAGCCGGGATATAAGGAACGGTGAAATTAGAATTTCAATCGGCCTATAGTTTTCCACATAATGAAATGTATGTCGTGTCAAAACTTCAGCTCTCTGACACAATCGCGTTGATAGTTATTCGGAAGAATGCGATCTTTGTTTCCGATCTTTTTTCTCGTTCAATATTACGAGTAGGTACGCTAAGGTTGATTCATTCGTTTTCCGGATTCCAAGCCACAACTTTTCCCTTTATACAATTTCTCCACCTCTCTAGCGTTCATTCGATCGGGCGAGTGAAAATATACCAGAAAACACTACCGAGGATCAGCTTTATATTCCGTACGTGAAAAATATTCCTGTACGATAAAGATAGAGTCGGGAGGGAAGATCGTACCTCATATATGTCGTGCTGTAGGTAAGGGCAGAGTTCCGAGTTTAAAGTTCAGCATGACACCATGTGATGTAGAAAAAAGTATAGAAAGAGTGTAGAAAAAGAGTCAGAGTTGGAAGCGCGGGTTACAGGGAAAAGCGCTTATTGATATCCTAGGACAGCTTGTCCCTTGAGGATGTCTGAAATTTCATAGAAAAGAGAAAAGAGTATAAGATTCTCAGGGAGCCGCGATATAAAAAGGGACGACAGAATTAATAGGGGGGTAGAACATTGGCAATAAACGTTCATGGGATTCGGCAAACGTGTAGTTCAATGATCATATTATGAGAGGGGGGGGGGGGGATTGATCGAATTAAAAAAAAAAAAAACCATCTGACAAAAAGGAGAGAGTAAAATATAGCAAAAAGTAACCGAGGGTCGGTGGAGGCGTGCGGGGGTGGAAAACTTCTGCGTTCAATCAACGCGAAACGGGTGACTTTCAATTGTTTCTTATGGCACTTTGCCTGGTGAGAGAGCCTGAAGGGGTTGGCAGAGTTTATCGGAAATAATGTAACTGGGGCCAATTGAAACCGTAGGTGGTGGCGTGCCTTTGAAACGAGGCTGTATAGACCAAACGAGAGAAAGAACGAATGGAGGAACGAGGCCGTCATCTATTTTTTTTTCTTTCTTTCTTTTGTTTTTTCTGCTCGAAAGCACTGCACACGCTGCCTTTGATGCTTTGAACCGCCACCAACGAGGATGCTTCACGATTAAGTATTAACCGCAGGGTGAGACAAGCGACTATAAATTGCGATTAATTATGGTACAATCCAGCTCTTGGCACCATAGGAAACATATTATGCTTTAGATAAACAGATGGAGGGAAAAAAACGAAGAGTTAGTCTTGGAGTTGAAATGAAAATTCGCAGGATATTGGGGAGTGATAGTTCGAAGTCCCTGAGAACTGATCCCTTGCTCGTTCCTGAACCGCTGCACGCGCTCGGCTAGAACAGCTGGGCCGTGGGGGAATCCCCCGCGTCGTAAAGCGCCAAAGTCGTTAGTGTATTCGAAATTAAATCCCGGGTCAGCGCGAGTATCGACGCGTGCAGACCTCTCCCGTTCCCCTTCGTCCTCGGACGTGGGCGCCACTCCAGTTCCTCGTACACTCCATACCTTTAAAGAGCATACATACGTGGACAATTCCACGTACGACTCGTACGCGTCCGTCAATGCGGCTGGGCCAACAATACGCTGTCGAAGAGAAGTAGGATCAATGTGAGGGCTGGTTTGTCGCCCGTTTTTCAATTACGCGACGACACCGGCCGCGACTGCTGTTAGATAATGATGATAACGACAGGGGGATGAAAATGATGTTCGAACGATTATTATGTACTCGTAGGTTACCCGCCTCGTGTAGTTCCAGGTACTTCCTTTTCCCTTTTCCCTTTTCCCTTACTTCTCCCGCCCTCTTCCTATCTCAGGACTCGATTCGCCCCACTCCCCACTCCTCGAGGAAGGTTCTAATACGCAGAGCTATAGGGAATATATACTGCGAACCGCGTTAAGTAACGTATCGAGTGACGACAATAATAATTACGCAAGATTTCCAGGATCGAAGAGGTTCGCGAGTTCAAGTCCGAAAGTCTAAGGGTGGAAGAAACGAAGTGTGCCTCGAAAAGGGAAAGTTAAAAAATCCAAATAGCCCCGGGGCGCGGCTGGTAAGGCCTGGGCCTCACATTTGTGAATAATCGAACGCGAAAAACGACTGGAGACTATACCTGAGGGTCGGCGGGGTGAAATTTCATGAACACCCAAACGTCACCGAGTAAAGTATAGATTGTCGAGAGTCAGAGATGGCTTTGGGGACCATCTCCCCGCGCATAGGCTAGAGGGTGCAGAATTTTCCGCCTCGTCGTCCGCGTCCGCAAAACCCCGAAAAATAAAATAAAATAAAATAAAATAAAATAAAATAAAATAAAATAATCCAACCCCACGCGCAGTTTGCCGGTGTTGGTGGTGACAGCTTCTGTTACGAGACGAGACAGCCTACCCGAAATCCATTGTTCCTTTTTATTTTTTCAGTATCCCCCGTACGCCTTCTTCACGTTGCTCGTTAAAAAACCCGAAGGATTTTCTCCTACGCCCCCGAGTAATTCTACAGGTTAGGTATATGCCTACACTTCACAGGTACATCCCTACCCACCGCAGGATATGTACATTATTATACTCTGTATCACAGGATGTATAATTTCTTGAAGAAAATCTCCACCAACGTCCAGCGATAAAACACGATGAGAAAAAAAAAAAAAAAAAAACAAGAAGAGAAATAGACTCGTTGTCTTCGATGTTACAATGAATTGTTTGCGTCGAGCTATCGTGTAATTATGTTTCTAAACCTGATTCCTAATTTTCACGAACTTCATTGTCGAGTGTATACTCTTCTCTCTGTTCCTAATTTTTCACAATCGTATACGAAACGTGGTTATCGGTGAGCCCCCTACGTGACACCGAGCGAGAAACAGCATCTTCGAGGTCCGCCTATCCGTCCGGTCAACCAGCCAAGTCAACCTAGATATAGGTGTATACCCATATATATATACGGCGACAGCAGGCGGTTGCCGCGATGCCCTTAATTGAGATCATCTTACCGCAAATAATTGCATCGCTACCTCGACTACCGTTGGTAGTGGTGCGACGCCACGCTGCTCGTAAGCCCTTGGGGTTATCACTGCATCCCGCCTCGAAGAAGATTGATTCCTATCCCGTAGGAGAAATTATCTTATGCCCTATGCCGTACAGAATTTACGCCCATAACCAGTTCACCGGCATCGTCTATTAGTTCCACCGTTCGAAAAAATACCCAGAGAAAATAAAATCAGATCTGTTAATGAGGATATAGAAATCCGTAATTAACGAATAAACATGTTGATCTCCGTAATTTAGATTTTTAACGTATTTGGCGCCCAGTCTCTAGACTTGCAACGTGTGTATGTAGATTAATTGCGGCGGGTCTGTTACCAAAAGAATATTAATAACGAGGATGATGATGATGATGATGATAGTGATAATAATACACGTAATTAAATCATTCATTAGATCGCTGATCGTCTGTAAGCGTAGCTATAGTGTACCGCGCGGCGACCCGGTGGCCGATCGAATACGAGTTTACTCCTGCGGCGGGACGGACCGTACAGCTATCGCTACTACTGCAGAGTGTCTGACCATACAAAGGATACACCCCGTCCGGAGTTGTACTCTACGCTACCGTGTCTCGCCGTACCGTTTCTACTGGCATGGTCGGCCGACGACGAGTAGAAACGGCCTCGCGCCGCTAGACTTCATTCAACTGTACTACCTATGATCTTATACAGCCGCGGAGTAAGTTCGGCGATTAGGCGGTGAAAAATATGTCTAAGATACGAATGTACGCGTGTATGCGCGTACATGTTATACGCCTTGATGAAACAGGGTTCCTCATACACCTGTATAGAGTATGCATAGGTATAGGTATAACTAAACCTTTTCTTTTTGTTATTCAAGGTTAAAATTGAATTTTAATCTTGAATAACTTTTGAAAGAGTTGAGTTATCAAAAAATTATAAGACACCTTTTTTGTAGAGCATTAAATTTCCTGTAAAATACGTATCGGACCTTTATGTACATAGCCTCGTTACTGAGCTACGAAATTCAGAAATAAATAAAAATAAAAGCCGAATTTTTCGAACCAGTCTAATAGGACATATAAAGAGTAGATATACACAGACTTGGCGATACGAGGAGAACTTCTTCCCCGTGGAAATATATTATACATATACATGTACATATGTATATGTATCTACTTACTCGGATATTGGTAATCCATCGGACGTCGAGCGGGATGCAGCAATCTGCTGGTTGTATAACGCAATTAATTATAATTCCACATCCTGCATCCCCTTCCACAGCTGATATTACACAAAGTGGTTTAGATGGAACCGAAGTGATATTTTATTTGTCAAAAGTTTTTATCTACCAATACGGCGGGGCTGATCTCTAACCAGATATAGATATATATATGTAGCCGTTTTACTTTTTCTTCTCGTATTGCAGTCTGTCTTTCGATTTTCAATGTCTTCGCACGGTTCACGTAATCGGGTATCCCGTTGGGGAATTTGAGGGCAGAACTTCGCAGATTCTATCAGAACGATATCCATACCAGGAGGCAGTGCCGCGCCCACGTATAACTGTATACTATAACCGAGGAAGAACTGCGCGTTAATTGCGTTAAGCCACCGCCTGATCACCAGGGAAATTTGCTCCACTGTAGTTCATAAGTGAAAAATTCTACTTGCCTCTGGACATACGTATACACAGAGGAAGAGTATACAAAGAGGACTTTCTCTCAACTATAACATCACATTTTTTATTGCCGCATTAATACACCCAAAGAAATAGTCTAGTCCCCGATTGACAATTACTCCGATTCTCATAGATCGAGGGACACGGTGGATTCGGGGGATGCGGTTAGCCGAATTTGAAAAAAAGAAATTCTCAATCCTCACGGTCAGCTCCGCGGTCCGGGGGGTACACATGCTTGCATGTCTGCATACCGTGTATATATACCCATACCCATACCCATACCCATACCTATACTTATACATAGGTACTATACATGCAGTTCAGCGCGGGCCGAGCGGTTCGTTAGGAAAAACTTGAAACAGCTTTGAGCTTCGTTTAATCAGTAAGCTGCGCTGTGAAAATTAGAGAACCGTTTTCTCCGCTTTTTAAACGAAGCTTTCTAGAATAGAAACAGTAATCGCTCGGAAAACAACTTCTCTTCGCGGTGCATAAATTTCTCCCTCGCTCTCCCATTAACAAACAACGTTACCATACACTATACACAATGGAATTTGAAAACTATTCGCTTCGGCGTTAAAGAAGAAGAAACAAAAAAAAAAAAAAAAAGTCAAGAAAATAGGATAAATATTTTTTTCGACCGGGACAATTATATCGTAATCGTAATTCTGGTATTTGGTAAAGCCAACTTCTGGCTATTCTCACCCCGCGTTTCATCCTCCGGAAGTTCCTCCCTGGCATACTTGAGGGCGTAGATATCTATAAGCATCTAGTTTCATACCTGGTACGCGGCGGAGATTCTCTTTAAAATTTTCTCATCAACGAAAATTATCAGCGGCTTGAAGAAGCGTGGGAACCCCACCCAGTTTGTCATTTCATCACCGCAGGCCCTCCTCCCTCGCTGCATCCTCGCCCCGAACTATTAGCTACATACTCGGTTAGAAATTTCCAAAAAATCTTAAAGTCAATCGCTGCTTACATGACGAGTATAATCCGTAGAAATGTTATTTAAGCAACGTTGGCGTTGAAGCGAGTCGCCATATTTATGATTAAGAAGCCGTTAAGAAGATCTACGAAAGCTTAGGGTAGAAATGTGAGAGCTTGCGCCAAGATCCAGGGATAAGGAAATTAGCTTTCGACACTAACGCGCGCACACGAATACCCGTGTCCCTAATCTCGTACATGTACATGAATATGGCGTCACGTGTACAACGCGTACATATTTGTACAGGTGAATTTCATGCCTCAGGGTTATGATCTTGCAATCGAATTTAATCGCGCACAGTAGGTATATACTGTTGGAACGAGTTTTCCGCTGAGTGCTACGATGGCTAAGAATCACCCAATTTCTGCAGGCCCATTTTCCCCATTGATACACGGTTGGGTAGTACTGTTACCGATGAGGATTTGGATTTTAAAAAAACTGCGACGTCCCGGTCTCCCTGGTCATTTGTTCATTGAAATTATGTGGCAGAAATTTCGGTGGGAGGCGACAGCGTTGATAATATGTACTCATCGTTCGGCGCAACTTTTGAGGCGACTCGAATTTCGCAACGGAAACTCCCACAAGATAGGCTCGGACCCGGAGGCTGGGGTGGACCCAGACCAGACAGTCTTTATATATTTGTGGAAATAGATCTGAGATCACCTCAGTCCACGAAAAATACGAAATACTTGATCCGGGGAAAATAGGAAATGTGATACGCGAGGGCAAACCTATCAGTGTATCTCGTTGTATATATATCTGGACTATTTGCACTCTCTATACCTAGTGGTATATACCCACGGATTGCTACGAGCTGTACATCGCCCCCTCCTCCTCTCTCTATAATAACCATAAAGACGCGAGCCGAGGTCTGCAGTCGTGTCGTATACTGTAAGACTGCTAAAGCAAAGACTTCTTTCTCCAGAGACTTTCCGAGTCAGAGACACCCGTGATTCCCAGGGCGAGCGGGCAACGGAGGCAGGTATAGGCACGGCAGCCAAGTTTACCTCGTAAATTATACGTTTTTTCGACAATAGTTGTAAAGAGATGAGAGCAACGTATACACGTATAACAATGGTGTGGCAAGGAAGACGAGGGAAGAGGGAAGAGGGAGGAGGGAAGAGAAGATTGAAGGAGAATTGAAAGAAAATGCGAGAATGTGTAAATGGGTATAGATCCGTCGAGTATACCTACATCGTATACTGCATCGGCGCAAAATAGAAAGCTCAGTCCACGTCCTACGACCTGTGTGAATCCAGCTTTAAGAGTCGTCCAGAGGGCTGTGCGAGGCCGAAGACTAGCGGAGGAGGAGTGAGCTCCGGCGTGTGGACGGGATGGATCAATATCAGGGGGCGAAGCTTCGGTTCGAAGGCAGAAGAACCCGACGGAGGCACGCGCTACTTCGCGTCGAGGAATGCCGGACAATGGCAGGGCGCGGGTATTCCTTCTTCGCTAGTACATTGACTCGATTAGCCTCCGATCGCTCTATACCTTCACGCCTGTACGTACATCCGCGTATGGGTGGACCCCGCTGACCGGCGAGTATTTCAAAAGAAGCGGAACACTCTTGTCGGTTGAAATTTTGCACGAATTCGGAACAGCCTCCCGAAAGCCAATTCTTGACTCGACTCTTTCTTTTCCCTCGCCTTTACCCTTTCATTTCCATTCTCACTCCCCCGATACAAGGAGTCCAAAGCCGTTCTGTACAGAGACGATATGCGGTTGCCTCGATTTTATTATCAATCCCCTTGCCGTTCAGATGCTAATCTATAGGCGAAAACGCGGCGTTCGAAAGATCGGCGGAAGTGTTGAATGAATCGCGATTTGGTTCGGGACAGAAACCGCTCAGTTCCTAACGCCCGGGAATTGAGTCACAACGAGGTTAGAGAATTCGATCGATATTACGGGCTACTCTATTACCTGTGTTAGGTATAAATACCGCGAACTGCCAAGGGGTGAACCGATCTCCCCCGCATTTCGGCCCGTCTTTTTCGTATTTTTATTCATTTATTTATTCATTTTATTCTTCCGGCCTGAATCTAACGACGACAATTATCCCACGCCAAGGCGAGCTGGTGTGCACTTATTATCTTATACAGGAAAATTTTCAAACCTCGAGTGCTCAACGAGATGCCGGTGAAAACAATGAGTAATTGTGTAATAAATGATACATTTTTTACACAATTATCATCCATGTAATTATTGTACATAGTTATATGATCGGGGGTGTAGTTCGCCTAGGGGATATAAGGGCGGACTGCACGCTTACCCACCTACACCCTTATACACATCCGACCTGTGTATGCGGCTGTGATTGGGAATTTTCCGATACCAAAATCCCCTCCGAGTATAGATACACGTATATACATATATATGCACACACCTATATACCTCCCTTGTGGCAAACAACTTTTTGTATCCGCGATGCCCGCGCGATCTTTTCCCTTTGCCGGAGCCTCGTCACCGCGGAATGATAGATCTGCCATTTCGCGTGAATAACAGATCGAAACCGACACGGGTATCCCAGTCTGTGAGTTATATCTATACACTTGCTATACGAAAAAGATGCTAATTCATAATTGTCACGATATCTCGCCGAAATTCGTAAAGTTCATTGTCGACTTACGTATATGCACGTGGTGCTGTGGTATACACATATATGCGCGTAGATATAGGTAGAAGCAAAAAGTCAAAGCTCGCAGGATCGGTGGCGCGTGCGCAGGTGTGCTTTTTGTACGAAGCATTAAAAGATTAGAAGAAAAAGTTTTTTGCTCTTCCTTCTTTCGCGCCTCCTTCGGAATCCGGATGATAAATTGGGCCAGTTTATTAAGGAGCTAGCCCAGGCGCCGAGTTTTCATGATACGAATTACGTCTAGGCCTGTGGTATACGAGTCCCGTAGTCCAGGCTCCGGGTGTTCGCATGTATAATGATTCGTCAAGAAAATATTGACGCGATACGGCAATGATTTTCAGTCACCCAGTGGCCCCCTCGTGTTTAAAACTGGAATTTTACGACACCTCGGAGTGCCTTTTGAAGTTCCATGGGTAGCAGAAGTTTCCAAGTCAACTGTCGAGGGAAACTCTCCGTCCGTCCTCTGCAATTCCTGCACCAGCTACCACCCGCACATACATTATACACGTCGACTTTATATCCCGGCCTGAGCGCGATGCCCAATTCACAGTTCCACCGTATTCGAGTGAACCGAGACATCCGACGACACGTGACAGTCGGGATTTGATGGGACAGCCGTCGAGGCAAGGAAGCGAGGAAGCGAGGAGGCGAGGAGGCGAGGATGCATCCTGGCCGGGGTCCAGTGCGTGGCTAGAATTTATACGAGGCTAGGAATATGTCGCGGGCTATCTTTTCCTCGGGTATAAAGTTGTTCGAGTCGCGTACGTGATATCAATCAAAAATGCATCGCCTATGGCGCCAATCTTTCCACTATTATTGCCTCTGCGGACGCCAACTGAGATGTTTACTCCGATCGAACGACCATACCTTCTATTTCTTCATTTTTTTTTCATTCTTACTTCGTTTCTCTGCCTTTGCACCCTGCTAGGAGAGCAGCTAGAACATCGGCAAGCTTGTGGAAATTATAGTCATTCGAAATGCGGAAAGTGCAGCCACACGCTGACTGACACTTTCCAACATCGAACAATATCCCGTTCTGTATATTCATCCTCCGCCAGGTATTTCCGGCATCGTCCTGCGCGCGATATACGTGTGGTGTAGGCACAGCCGTCAACCTTATTTGGACTATATCGAACTGCGGAAGAGAAATGAAAATAAAAAACACCAGAAAGGTGTCCTGTACGGACAACAGTAGGAAGAGCGTAGACGGAGGACAGGCTTCTAGGCTGACGGGAAAAAGGGCTAAAAGAGGAGTCGAGGGGAGAGAAAAGGTGACGGTAATATAGGAAGAGAGCTGAGGAGCTGAGGAGCTAAGTAGTAAGAGAAAGAGAGAATGGCAGATATGGTTCGGAAGAAAAGGGCCGAGGAGAGCATGGCGAGAAGTAAGGTGGGAAGGAAGGCTGCAGCAAGGGGTAGTTTTTCCTGCAGGCTTGACAGTAATGTGTTTCCAGGGTGGTAAGGAAGCACCAAGAAGCGTCAGAGACGCGTGGAGTAAAGACGAGAGGGCAGGTATGGGTTCGTCGCTAGGTCCGCACGTCCGTACGTCCATCACCACTATCCTGCCAGCCGGAGCTGACCGCCACACTGATTGATTGTACCTGGGCGTCAAGCGGTGTAGCCATTTTCCACACGCATCCATCCACTCCGTAATATATCTTTTCTCCTTCGTTTGTTTCTTACTTCCTGTAGTTCCGGCCCATGCCCGTACTCTTTTTCCCTTCCCCGAAGGCCGGAGATAGCCGCACGCGATCAAACGAGGCCAAAGAATGAAGAAACCAATCGATACGTTGTGTTATTAATTTTGGTCTCTATCTATCTATCTATCTCTCTTCCGCATTCGACTTATCGCTCAGAGAGCATGTAGTCTATAGTTATTATTATTAATTTCAGTCAAATTCCAAGCCGTGGTTTTTGAGGGTTGCGGGCTACCGCCACCACCGAGTCGTGTGTGTTTTCCTTTTTTCTTTTTTTCATCGGCTAATGGCCTCCGGCTTTGTGCCAATTGTGTTTGCGCCTCATTCACTCGCCGCGTTATATGGGGAGCGAACGCGTGGTTTCAAGGAGCCGAGGGAGGAGGGATTTTCACAATTGTATCTGTGATAAGTTCGGAGATGCGTCGCCGTGTCGAGGCAGGTTAGGAAATGTGCTGCACACATGTAGGTCTGAGAATGGAGAAGGCCGGAGACACGTAAGAGTGACTTGAGTTGCGTCCAGGATCGCGAGTCCAGAGGAGAAAATCGTTACGCGCGAGTCCTTGGCGGCTGATTATCATCCGTCAGGCGGCCCGGACCTATCGATTTGGTGCAATTTTAATAAATCAATTCGTCACTGTTACCGCCCCGCCGATCCCTCGCCCTGAGCCATCGTCCCGCTCCACCCTGGCTCTAGTAATTAACACCGAACGCTTGCCCAAAGATATCGAGCCCTCTGCCTCTGCCTCTGCCTCTGCCTCTCTTCTATTCTCTTTCTTCGTCTCTTTCGCTCTCTCAAGCCGTTCACTGCAGTACTGTTCGAGCCCACTTCCCAACCCTTTTTTATTCACTCCTTAGTGCTGTTTGCCCAGAACCCGACGAGAGTATATATCTATATCCGCCCTGCATATCTATGTGTCTTGTTTTCTGAGGGTCGGCTACAGAGCAGTGTGGAGCAATTTTTCCAACGAAGTAAACCCTAATGACAGGAATTAAATTATGGTCGGTGCGACGTGGTAGGTTTTCGTTGTCAAGAGAAACCCTTTTTTTTCGCGACACCCTGCGTAGTATACTGCATATATACAACCTATGCGTGTACGCCACGACTCTGCAGTATACCTACCTGCTATAAGGTATATATTAAGCCGGGGTTTAAGCTGTAATATCCGGCAATAAATAGGTGGGACCGACGCTACACATGCGTACGTATATGTGTAACGCGTGTATACATAAGTATATACGTGTGTAGGTGTGTATATATCTATCGCTCAACTTCCCTTATGAGGCGCCGCTGCCCCCGGTATCCGTCCCCGTCCTCATCCCCATCCCCATCCCTGTCTTTGCCCTTGTCCTTGTCCTTGTCCTTGTCCTTGTCCTTGTCATCGCCCTCAGCCGGCTTCGACAGGAATGAGAATATCCCGGAATTTCGGGTCGACCGATGTCTGGTGCGAGTGCTCGTTAAAATTGCCCGACACGTCGCGACGTACGCAATACTAGGTCGTTTGCAAACGTCCAAACTCTGATTCCCTGATAGTCTTGAAATTTCTGTAGTATCGAACGTCCGCAGGCAAGATATATCCTTGTGGCATTGTTCAATCGTCGTTTGACTCTTTCGAATTTGATCGCCTCGCGAGCTAAGCTTCCCGCGACAAATCGTCGAGCTAATATTTGTGACAAGAAAGTAAAGGGTCCGACTCTCGGAGTTTATTGGGTATTTGTTGAGCCTGTTGAAGTCCTCGTTCGTTTCCCCGGCTCCCTAGCCCCTGGCACCTGTAATAACGACGACGGTAATGATTCGGGTATTAAAGGGTTGCGCTTGCGGGGGCTGGGTGAAACTCGGCAATCGGCGGAGGTTGGCCATTTCGAGCGTGTGAATGATGCCCGTTAAAAATCACAGTCGCAAAGTTCGGTTCGGTCGAGCTGGCGACGCCGTAGCTTAACGCGTTGCATTGATTTTTCTCGCGCTCGCATCTTGAAAGCCGAAGGAACTCCGCCGCGTGTTTAAACATGGAGGTATATACGCGTGGCTCCTCCGCGCCACCCAAGATGGCGGCAATCATTCTTTTCTCAACGACCCCTTCCGTCTTCCGTCTTCCGTCTTACGTCCGCCGTGCGGCAGGCTGCGGCATCTCAACCCCCGTATGCCGATCGCGGGAATCGATGATAACGTAACAATACTTGATATGAAAACGGGGGTAACTCATCGGGAGACATTACTCGTTATAAGACTCGGCGGAGGGTACGGGGTAGACGTATTTCCCGGCACGTCTAGGGCGGATATTTGCTGTGCGGATGCATCAGCACTAACTAATCCAATTAACTAGTTTCGATGCTTACAGGGGCGAACCTGGGTGAACTGTCGCGGAGTAAGAAACCCAGCGGTAATCCTATACACGGGGCGTTTCGAAAGTCCAAGAATATATAGTGGGTATACGGAAGGGGATTCATCCGTCTCCTCCTTGGGGCGAATATCATTCCACCAGGATCTCGATTTACCGACGTGTTTCTACTTTCTACATTCAGTTTCTTATCTCGCCGCCGAGCGTCTCGCGTTATAATACCCTCCTCCTCCCTCGCCAGTGTGTGTGTGTGGATGGGCATAACTTAGTGCAGGTATATACAACACAGCTATACGCATCCGTTAAAAACTTATTTCCGCGGAATATCCCTCGGTCTAACCTATTCTATACAGAGATGAGAAGAGGACGAGTCGCCAGGGATCGCGATAATTTGCGAGCCCACACCGACGCGGCGAGGCTCGCGGTGAGAGAAATTCAAGTCTTTGCGAATGGAAGCCATCGAGTCACTCGACGCTTTATACGCGGCTAGTGGCTCGCGTCTTCGTCTTTTCTCCGACTCTCTTATCTCGGGGCAATAAAAATTTACGAACCTTCGAAGCGGCGTTAGCTTGACGTAGGAAAATTATAGTAACATACGCGCTCCACCTTCGTCCTATTCCGCTCGCCTCTTCACTCGTCGTATAAACACACTTTTATCCGTGGATAAAGGCTATACGAGGCCGGGACGCGCCCGGAGTACGTGCAGCTATATTCCTTATTCATTTTCACCTGCAGGAAACGCCGCTACCCCCAGCTCCTCAGACAGGAGAGGAGATGGCTTTTTCAGAAATATCTTCAGTGCAATTAAATTTATACCTCTTCGTGCCAGAGTTAAAAGCTTCTTTGACACTATTGTAGGGGTACGGCGCAGAAGGAGGGCAGCTTTGAAATCGTCATTCGTAATATAATACGACTACAAATGCGGGCAGAAATAATAACACGGAATCATTACCGAGCTTCTAATTACTATACTAATCATTGATACGTTCATTGTATATAGCGAGTGAACGTAGATCTCGTTTGTGAATAATATTGGCCAAAATATGGCGTTTTGGCACCTAGTTTCATATTGAGTGAGATGACGAATCCTGGGACCTTTTACTTCTTTACCCGGGGTCGCGAACCCCTCCCAGGACCCCAGGACCCCAAGACCAGGCTCTAGATACCGAATCGCATCGCCGTCGAAGCACTCTCTGATTGAACTGAAACGAGCGTATAGAAGGAGCAGAAGCAACTAAATAACGCGATACAGGATCGACAACGACTAGATCTACGATATATAGTATAGCTCGTAAAGATATACGGAAGTTGGATCGCCGTTGGAGGGACGTTCTGCGTCGCGTGTTTCTTTACCACTTCCTTAGGGTAATGGCTGAAAGCTGCGCGGGAGTATCACAAGTGTCCATTTGCCCGTCGATTATATGGCACATGCCGTGGCAATGAAACCCACGGTCGCAAAGTATCCCGAGACACGAGCTTGGGAAGGCTAATGAGAACGGGACGGGATCTTCGAACAAGAAAGAGAAGTCAATGCTCCGCGGCGAAACGAATGACGAATCAAATTCCCGTGTCGGTCTATGGGTATCATTTTTTTAGCGCCCCGAGGTCCGGGACTCTCGCCTCCTACACCTGACTCGCGATCGTTCACGCACTTCCTGGGGATGCGGGACGAAGGATGAAGGGTTGAAACTGGCCCATCGCTCATCCCGGCTATCCGCGTCGTCATCATCTGCACGGGTGTATTCGCTTGCTTTCGTCTTCGCCCCAGTCTTCTGTCCTTCGGTTCTTTGTGGGCCGCGTTTACCCTCTTTGATCTCTTCTTAATCTTCCGTATTTTCGTTATGTTTGTCCTTCCGGTTTTCAAGCTCGCGCTTTGTACCCTGTGCGCATACATCCTCCGCTGCACAGATCAAAGACGGCTTCAATACGCATAGAAATTGATCATAATCCCACGAGAGGTATAATTGATACTCTTCGACTTTTGTCCCGAATCATTGTATACTCGCGAGCGAAGGTCGTCGCCCTTATCTCATATGTATATAAATACGATACCTATGCCCACCGACCCCTATGCCGATGATGCGTGGTCCTCCTCGGATTCAAGAGTCTTAAGAACAACGATTGCTTTGATCACGTGACGTACTTGCATCATGGACCGAAATCCCAAAGGCGCTTCTAAGGAATGAAATAAATAAATAAATATCTGTACGTAAAGATCGTCAATCTATACACACATGATATAATTATATTGTCAGGCGGAGGTAGACGGGGTAAAGGGTAGCTAAGGGAGGGATGACCCGGCGGCTACCACCACGTCACGCAACAGAGTTTATATTTGGCTTAGTTGTTAGACGGCGAATAGATTTTTCCCCGAGTATATTTGCCCACCCGAGTTTCTTTGCCCCGCTCAAATCGTTCGCACTCCAAGTTTTTCGTTTGCCCTTTCGGAAGCCCGGGGAATCCCCCAGCGTACGCTGAATCGTATCTCTCGTCTCCTCCGCGGGATGGGCGATACACGTCGTTCGATCAATTCGAAGACCGGATACATGGCGCAGGAAGTCGTCAAGATTTTCAGTCTCGTCATTATGATCGAGAGATTTGACTCCTTTCGAAATATAGATAAATGCAAGCTCCCTATGCCTACATTTATTCGGCCTGGCTAAACCGCGGCTCAATCGGCGTGGTAATTTTTGTCGAACCCCTTGCGAAGGGATGGCTTTCCGCTCCCAGCCGGCACCGCACCAGACTTCCATCGGATTCAAGCGTATTAGAATTAATTAGCTTAACTTGAATTTTTCTTCTTTCTCCTAACTCGCCCGAGTCAAAACGTATTTCTTCCCCTCCTCGCCTATGCCCAAACACTTGGGCAACGGAACGGAATAATAAATTACGCGCGATAATTTTTTAGAGTGAGAATACTCGTGGATTGGGAAAGCGCGACCTGATCTCTGAGTGATAATCGCAGGGCGAGATAACGAGTAGGCTGAAAAGATTGGACACGTCTTTCGTTTACCCCAGAGTGGTGCATTCGAGGCTATCCCCAGCATACCTATCTATCTTCGCCTCGGTGCAGACCATGGCTAATATTGTACCATTAACGTTCGACACTGCCAGGGTATGAGTGGCACAGGTAGAGGTAGAGGTGGAGGTGGAGGTAGAAGCGAGCCCTCTTCAGTTAATAGCAGGCAATGTAGGGGGTTTGACTATGCAGATGCGGTGTCATGGCGGGGTAGAGAAGAGATCGAGAGAACCTAGTTTGCGGGGTACGAGAAGAGCCTGAAGGACGCGAGGGTGGCAACTATAGCTGTACGTGAGCTAGTCTGCTCCGCAGTGGTCTGCAGCGGCATCGTTATAGCCGGGTGGTCGGGCTAGACTAAACCCTGAGCCAGCGAGAGAGCGAGGATTCCCCGAGCTAGGGCTTTCCAAAGTCACTCGATATTGCCTGAACCAGGGGCTCTCAATCCTTCGCAGGATTTTACTAGTCCTGGCAGTTCTCCGCCTAGCGTGGGAGATAAATATTCGCGATTCAATCGAACAAGTACCTCAGCATTGAATTTGTTTAAGAAAAATCGAAACCCCTGGTAACGAATACGGTAGGCGAATAAGAAAGGAAAAAAATCATCGAGATTTTTCCAGCAGATGAGAAACGTCTAGAGGATGTTATGGGGACGGATTACTGCGTTTCAGAAATAAATTGGCCTGCAGAGCTCGAGAATTGCTGCCTTTTATTCGTGTACACAACTATGAGCGATGCATACACGCGTTCTACACACACATACACAAGTCCTGTTCTGTATATTACTGTTCACTTCTACAGAAGGCACATCTGTACATTATGTTATAATTTATGGCACAGCTGGCGTTGCTGTAACGCGGCGTGTGATGCCAAATTCGACAGTACCTAACTCGAGTCTAATTTCCATACTGTGGGACGAACGGGAGAAAAAAGATAATCAACAAAAGTACGAGAGAACTTGCAGTCGTCATTTTATCGACCCTTTCAGTCGAGGAACGATTGATACGATCAATTTCGCGATTCCTTGATTCCTTGATTCCTTACTCTTTCACTTCCTTGCTATATACATCGGCCAATCTCACCCGTACCGAAAAACCTGAAGGGTCTCGTACTGCACGATCGACTCGATTTACCAAGCGGATAGTTGGCTGCTCACCTGCGACCTTGCCATGTATTATGAATTTTATCTGGCAGCAAGCCAACGAAAGAAAAAAACCGAAAAAAAGGAAAAGAAAACAAGAATAGGTATACGGTTTCCCGTACCAAGTTCGTTACATTCTATACCCGTGTTCACAGCTGCAGGTCTTTCGCCACTTTTTTACTCCTACGAGGCCGACAATCGCGTGTAAAACAGATTAGGCTAGCTGTTAAACCGTAGCGCGGACGTTGATTCTCGCCCCCTCAGGCTGTGATATCTGGGACGTTTGCCAGACGTACTTTTTGAGCTTTGGCGATAATGATAATATATAGTATATCCTAGAGAAACGAAATAATATCGATGATGGCCTGCACGGCCGACGTTAGAGTGGGATATTACATGTAGGAATTGCATGTAGGTTGGCTCTCGGGGAAGCGGTGGGACGCCCAGGCGAGGTGGGGAAACAGATACGAGGTAACCAGGTCACCAGGGCATTGCTTTGCAACCCCCGGACCTCCGGCCTCCAGCGCCTGCTACGACACACAAACAACGGCCCATCCCTCCACGCATATTACCACCGCCGACCTAGAAATCGGCACGGAATCCATGCCACGGAAACTTGTAAGACCGAGCCCAGGTGCATTGTACCTAGAACGGACAGGATTCGTTCTACTTTGCGGCCTAGGCTTCCGCGACTCCACCACGCTTTCCTTCGTCTCGCTTTTTTCACATCTCCTTATTGTTTTCTAGTTTCTTCATAAGAGACTCGCGGATCCGTCGATTGACACGTCGATAGAGTATCGGCGTTGATTGCCGTTTGATTGGTCGTAGGAAACCGGTGACAGCTGGGCTGGGGCCGCGAATATACGGGAATAAACGACGGGGGATGACGACGGTGTATCGTTATAAATAAATATACTTGTACCTATAGATACACGATGCATACAGGTGTAGGTGCGACGGCGATGCGATGGTTCGCATAGATCGGTAGGCAGGTGAAGGTTCATCTTTAACGAGCTCTTCAAATCTCGCGATTATAATCAATTTATTGTCTGTCACGACGCCGCGTCGCGGCCCGGAGTTAATCTATCTTCGGGACGATCGAGTGCCGACCTGGGCGCCCCGCGAGCACAGGATGAGGTCGGACGAGAGGGACAATCGGAAGAATCGGAAGAAACGGATGAATTTAATATCGGAAATAGGCCATCGCGCGATTGAAAAACTTGAGACAGAGAATAAGACGCGAGGGAGTTTATAAGTTCCGACGTTTTCTCGTTGCAGGCCTCTTCGCGTCACAATTCGGTTCATCTCGCCGTATATCAGACGGAACGTAAAGTTTTGGAAAAATTATCAAGGGTATAGTTCCCCCTGCACCTTCAACGTCTTGGGAAAGATTAACAAATCGATTGATTAACCTGTGATTAACACAAGAGCGTGCGGAAAATGTTTATGGATGCTGGGCTAGGAGTGGAGTTTTGATTCGAAAATTTCCACCCGTGGAAGTAGCCCCGAGTCTACGTCCTGCCAGCTCGCGGTAATGAAGTCTCGATGATTCTAGTAACTCGCAACGATTAGATAATAAATTTCGGAAAATATCAGCAAGGCTATAGTTGACTGAATCCACCGACAACGAGAGAGGAGAGATGCGCGTGGGAGGAATCCCGCGCCCCGATCCGCAGCCTCAGTTCTGGAGGGTCCCCGCCGCGCCGAGTAGGAAAAAGTGGACTCGTCCGGCTATCGCGAAATTCTCGACCCGGTGGGATTCACGTGGGACGTATTCGGATTCGGGGATATTAATTACGCCGAGATAGCGAGTCGAGCAGTAGATTAATAATTACTATCAAACGACTAATGAATGCAGCCGTTACACACAGTCTTTTCCTCCAAAGAAACCTGAACAAATGTTTCACATACAAGTTGCCCGCACGTTGTTTCGCCCCTTCGCCCCTTCGCCTCGCTATTCTTGACGAGTGAAAAGAGGTTCCGCAGAAATTATTTCGCGAAATATTCCCGTCCGTAGGTTGAATCGGGCGACAGGGGCACGCGGGGCTCGGCAAAATGAGGAAATGATGTATTGTTTAAGATTTCATATACCTGTGCGCCAGGGTATAAAAAGACGGAGAATTATATGGCAGAGGAATGAGACGACGAGCTCCAGGGGATGGGGGATCGAGGTACGGAGGGATTCGTGTCTGCGGGGGTCGGTGAGGCTAAGTTTCCGAGCCACGGCGGTGGGGCATCTGCCTAGTTCTCTAGTTTAGTGGATAGAAAGGAAGAGAACGGGGAATTGGGTCAGTCAGCTTGGAGGGTGCTTCAGGTGTACTAGCCTAGCTATCCCTCACACCATTCTGCAACGCGGGCACACAGGCAGGGGCACGAATACGCCGTAGTCATGCAGCGGGTATAGGTTCGCCCTCGCACCACCAACGGAAACGGAATCGGAATCGGAATTACAATCCCGCACTCCGCGAATCCGACTTTCTACTCCGAACTCGAGCGACTCCGAGAGTCTAGAGCTCGAAGTTTGGCCATAGCACAGGCGCCTTTTCCCCTGCAGCTTCCTTCGCGAGTCGTTGCTCAACGACGCTGGGTCTACGCAGAAGACATATTTCACTGCCGACCCAGGTTCCGGGGGGCGAGAATGCGATGGTTTGACAGGTCGCTGTAAGATGGATATGAGTTTTCGGCGCGAGGGTGTTCCTCCAGATTTCAAGTGCTCGACTTATATCGCGCGAAGTCTGATATACATACGCTCGCGTTACATTACATAGGCTGCAGCGGACGTGCAGCAGAAGGCTAACGCGTAAAATTGACAGCCCCGTAATTAAATTGCGTAATACACGTCACGCAATGCATGCAGCAAACGGTTTGGGTAGTAAATATCATTGCTATAGATGCAACGACGAAAGGGTACGTTTCACGTGTATGCCAGACTATCTCTATCCGCAACGGCGATGGCCTCGATAGGTAATTGACAACCAGTTGGATTCAACGAGCAGTCAGTATCAGGGCTGAGCTTTTCTTCTCGCCATTGTGACGATAGATCGAGTCATTATATTAACCAGAGATATTGAATCCAAGGTCTATAGTATTGTACGTAAAACATATCGCACATACCTATGTACATACCCACTGGACTGATTTTACATACTTTCGTACACCATCGAGTAGATATAGAACAAGGGTGAGTAGGAATAAAGCGGCGCCATTTCGCGGACTGTCCGGCATCGTTTTTTCCGCGCCGAGTTATACATTGACGAGTTGGTATCGATGGAGATAAAAACTCGCGGTATAACGGGCAAAATAAGTAAAGAAACAAAAATAATAGCAATAATGATGACGAAAAAAGAAATAAAAAAAAACGCGGGGAAAAGAATGAGAGAGCGGGTGGAATTTCGCGATGAGGACTGCGAGAGTGGGAAACGCGGAAGTACCTATATACATATATGTACACGTAGAGGTGGAGGCACAGGAACCAAGGGAACAATACGGTGGAACTAGACCGTGTGAAGTGCAATATTTCCACCAGCAGATATCCATCTATATAATATCATCCTATAGCATACGATATTCCCTCCACCTGCAGCAGCGTTACTGTTTATATCGCGTCGTGCACCAGAGGATGGTCCACGGTAGCCGGTGAAACGTAAATCTCGCCGATCGTTATACTCTCCCCAGGTGTATACGCGTTTTCGGGACTCTAAGCGCACGGCTAATGCCTCTTTGCACAGCTATACGAGACGCGGGCAATAATCCTTCACCTTCGTACCTTGGCTAACGAATACCCCGACTAGGAGGTAGCGGGAGAAAAAGAAAAGAATAAAGAAAAAAGTTTAAAAAAATAAAGAAAAAGGAGAACGGGGGCTGTTAACGATATAAGTATGGGATGTTCTCGAAAGTTGAGGGTTCGAAACACGCGGTACGCCATTCTCCGTTCTGTGCCCTATACCTACTTTGCGAAAAATTTGTAAAGCGATGAAATGAGCTGGCTCCAAAGTTCCACACTATTTAAGCTCATTAATTACTCGTCAACCAGAACTAACGGCCTGCAGCTTTTCGTCTCGTCACATTTCTCTTTATTCCTAATATACGCGAGTATTCGAACTGAACTACACCATGGCAGAGTTGGGATTAGGTTGTGAAAAAATCGCCTTTTCCTCGACCCGATGGAAAAGTCTTCGTCTCCTCGGTTTATTGATTATTTATTTTTATTCCTTTTAGCGGAAAAGGTGCGAGTTTCGGGTGCAGAGGAATCGAAAGACCTGCCGATCTTCCCCAGGCTTCGTATGAGAAGCGATTGGAAAGATCTTTTCCGAATTATCGAATGCCTCCTTTGTGTCGTTCGACTTTTGTCTCGAGCACTTTCTTTTCTACGCGTTGAATAGAAAGTAAAATATTTCGAGTACTCGTGTCGCGAAGACGAGGCTCTCGTCGCTCTACTATTTCCCGGCCTACATTATCCGGGCTGAATGAGATTTTCCCCGCGAAATTGTAAAAGCATATTCAGAATTAATATCGAGAGGCTCGCCGCGGTGCCGAGTCACTTCCGGCTCGGTAAGATATTATTATACATAGAAAGGTGGGAATCCGAGTCGAAAGCCGCGTTGTTATACCGGAATGGATATTTTCTTCAAACTCCCTCGCGAAACCCTCGGCTATTTTCATATCTGCATACAACTCGAACCTGAATTCCGTCAATTAAACGCGAAGCGACGTCGCGTCGCCAAAATACCGTTGATACCCTAGGTCTAGGATAAACGGCCGATGCTGAAGAAGAAGAAGAAGAAGAAGAGGGGCAAACGGGGAGAGAATGATCTGGTTGTTAATTTGGCAATTATTTGCAGCGACGTTTCGCAGCTCGCGCAGTAAGCGGGAGGAAATATTGAATTATTAAACCGCTGCTAAACGTTGGCTCGGCTCGGCTGGGCGACTTGATCTCTCCTGTACTTTTCTGCTATCTATAGTATAATGAGCGTAGGGGTATAATGTCTGTCTCCTGGTACCCGGTCTGGCACTCGCTCATTGTCAGCCAATCTCGTCTTGCCGTTAAACGGCAGAGCCAAAGGGGCGACATGGCAGCTTCAGTCCCGCGCTTCTTCGCGCTGCTTAATAATTCAACGGGCATAAAAGCCCCCCCTCGGAAGTGGAAACGCCCAAGAGAATTTTAGCCCCAGAATACGATCACCTGTACTATGGGATGCATACCTTGATACACCTTGATACTTGATACATATGCTACGTACCGCCTCTGTACTATTTTCACTCACGTTACATCGCTGTGTTCTTTAGTATTTTTTTTTTTTTTTTTCTTTTCTTTGAGCTCGGCTGAATTTATTTCTACGGGATCCCATCGAAGAGTTACGAGCTGCGTGCCTTCCTAATCTCGATGAAATGTAACGGCGATGTACCTACGCAGGGGTGTAGTTTATATCGCACCTATTATTTTTCCCATTATAAACTATGGGCCGGCTTTCAGTTCCTTCTGTTCCAAATTAAAATATGATGGTTAAAGTTATTTTCTAGATCGATCGCAATGTCCCACCTGATATTTAGACATGAAGATTTGACGACGACGCGAGATATGGTCTAATACAAGACGCAACGATCGTGTTTCAGGAGGCGTATAGAAGATGGGTGTGCAGCTCTCTGGTGCCTTACTTTGCTCACGATGATCAGCCGCGTCAGAAGAAGCAGGAACTAGCCGATCCCTGGATGGGAACTGGGATGCGGATACGACCTTGTCGTTCCTTCTGTCAAACGGTCGAGCAGCGCTGCCCCTATCTACTTCCTGGTGACCGCGCCCCGGCCTACCCCACGCAGTACGCGGGAGAACCAACGTTTCTCTGCAGAGGTGAACAGCCGCAGTCTGCGCTTTTGTATTTTCGATTCAACTTCCGCGATTGAAAATCTTCGATTTCGTATACAGTCCGGAATCATTGATACCTGAACCCAATTTCAGACCCTAACATCCCGGAGACCGGGGAACAGGCGTCGAGAGCCTTGCACGCCGACGAGGAGTGCTGCTTCCACGTCTGTTCGGACGATGATCCCGGGCTCGGGGTTTGTGAAAACTGCACGGAGCCCCAGGTCGAGATCGGTATTCGCGGAGGAAGCGCCCATAGAGACCCACCCACGGCGCCTCAGTGCGAACTCAATCCAGCATCTTCTACTTCAGGTACGTTAATTTCCTACTCTCATATGCCCAGATGCACTTAATTCATGCGGCTGACTAGAAGACGAAGGCAGAGACGAAGAAGATAACAAAAAAAAAAAACAAAAAAAGAGAGAGAAAGAAAAAGAAGAAGAGGGACGATTGATCAGTTGTACGGATTTCAGGTCACCATCAATCCACAACGAGCGGCACGTGGTCCGGGACCAGCAGTACAACGGAGCCTGGCGCTGGTTTGGTCCATCATCCCGGATCGCGGGACGGAGTCGAAACCTTTGACGTGTCAGGTGGTACGAGTCACCATCAGTCGTCGACGGGTTCGGGTACGTCGTTCTGCGGCAGCGGTGGCGTAGGTTCAATGTCATCCGGAGCCTCATCGCCCCGTGTCACCCCTCTGTCGATAAAAATGTGCGCGTTTTGTGCGTGGGGTGCCCTTATAGGGGTGTGCACAATAAAAGTTGCGACATCATGGACGACGAGCGAATCGTCGCTGCAGTTTCCTTGGCGTTCAGCGTGCACCAAATTCATCAGAGGCTTAAACAGTCGCCTTCGTCGTCGTCCTCTTCGTCGTTCGCCTCCCGCAAAGACGATATACCCGGTGATATTCAGTTGTTATATAATAAGATCGCTTCTGCTTGGCGTGTACGAGTTGGTTCTTACCGAACTATCGAGCGCCTGGTACGAATTGTTCGAGGTAAAATTAAAAATCCGGAGGTATAATCATTGTATAAGGGATATGGATCTGATAATCCTCGACGAATACATAGAGGATCGAGATCGGCGTACGACGGTGAATTCTACACGTCTACGGCGTCGACGTCGTCGTGGCACCAAACGCCGACGTAAAAAGAAACGCAGACGAGCCTCATAGCGTAGCCTTAAACGCGGTCTGCCCGGATCGGATCAATGCTCACTATTGCCACTTCCCGGTTCCCTACGACAGTCGACAGCCGCCCTCGCGCCAATAATAACGAGGATGATGACGATGAAGATGATGATGATGATAAAAGCATTAATATTAATGATACTAATAATAATAATAATAATAATAATAATAATAATAATAATAATAAATAAATAAATGAATAATAATGAATAATTAATAATTAATAAAGAGAAAAAAAAAAATGATGAATAATACTAGTAAATAATAATAATAATAATAATAATAATAATAATGATATTAATAATAATAATAATATGGGAATGAATTGGCGTCGTTGGTGTGGCTGCGGCAGCTCGGTCCAGACAGCATCCTCTAACCCTGACTCGCTCGTTCGCGAATTTGACAACGGCGATAACGCGGTGATGACCTACGAAAGGTTTACTTATACCCAGATCCGGGTAAATTTCCTTTCACCCTGTCGAACTTCCGTTGTCGTCGTCCAAATTTCCAGCCTGTATACCTTCACCCTACATACCCATATACCTATATATTATACTATACATATTATGTATGAAAGAGAAAGAGGCAGAAAAATTATGGCGAAAGTGAACATTGACCAACGTCACAGACCGCGACCCGCAAAAGGCTCGCCCCCCGTGAAGATATGTAATTGATAATAATTGATATACATAAATGATTATTAATAATGATAAAAATAATAATAATAATAATAATAATAATAATAATAATAATAATAATAATAATAATAATAACAATAATAATAATAATAATAATGATAATGATGATGAATAATAATGAATAATAATAACGATAACGGTAATGATAATTAATGACAAATGAATAAATAAATAGGTGTAGGTAACAATAATGAATAATAGAGAGAAAAACAAAAAAAGAAAAAAGAAAAGAAAAAAACAATTATTATGTACTACCATAAATGTGTAGAGGGTGTTTTCGACGAGGCATCGCGGGCTAGTTGGGTTGCCTGGAATCCTCCTATCTCACAGATTTCGGCAATGTGACTCGCGAAGAAACTGGCAATCTGGTATTATAGATATACATACCCTATATACTATAGAATCTATTATCGTTCGTAAATATATAGAAAATGAAGAAAAATGAAAATGAAAAATAAAAAGAAAAGGGAAAAGGAGAAGACATGCAACTGAGGTCGGTGTTGGCGAAATCGGTGAGGGTGGAGGATAGGATAGGCTGGGCCAACTTATACTGCGAGGTGTATTTGAAAATAGCCTTGTACTACGTACGAGAGATAAATAATAACTAATGAATAAACCATGAGCATAGGTAGGTAGAAAACACGAAAACGGATATATTGTTATCGAGGTATAATATGTGTTCGTTTAGACATATTATATAAATATATAAATATACACACGTGTATATCTCTACACGTATGACCGCAGTCGTCTGTATTTCTGCACAGGGTGTATATATATATATATAAATATATAAAATACTAAATATGTAAATGTAGGATATTATATTCACGCGCGCGTATATTATTATATATGTAGATAATATTATAATAGTGATAATAAACGGAGGGAAAAATAAGAAAAAAGAAACCAAAAAACAAAAAGGAACCTATATACACCAGACACGTTTATATACACACGCGCACGCACACGCACACACACACACACGCACACACACACGCACACTCACGCGAATATATATACCTAAATACAAAAATGAAAAAGCTTCGGGTGGAATTCTCTTTGAAACTTGACACACTGCACATATACCTATAAGGGCGTTGTGTAATTTTTGAAAAACGACAACCCTATATATATGCATTTATTACTGCAGAATTTAATAATTAATAGGTAGGTACATGCATATACATACATATAGATAATATATAGACGTGTTAGATCAGCATTCAAACCCGAAAGAAAATTAAATTGCGAACCCATGATAACGATCACGCTTTAGATTGTCACGCGTTAAGTATATTATACGTATACCTATAGAAACATTGAACCTAAATATAACATTACATACAATTTTTTATGGACGAAATATTTGATCGTCCCACGTGCGAATGCGAATACGAATGCGAATGCGAATGCGAATGAAAATGCGAATGCGAATGCGTATATATTACTTACGTACGTCGGATGAGATGAAATATAATGAAAAGTGTGTATTAGCGATTGAAATTTGAGGAAATTGGGACGATGTGGCAAATTGGCACGATCGCGCACGTAACATATTTTTGCAATTCCTCCGCCCGCGAAACTCCGAATCCATGAATTATTTTATATGCATATATGTATATGTATATATAATATATATATATATATGTATGTGGATATATATATAGATATATATATCAAAAATCTACAATATATTGAATCTCACCGCCGATCCCTGATCTCACGAAACGCACAATTTCGCCCCGCCTAAGGATTAATCGTGTTTTTGTACATTAACGAGCGTATTATATCGATGCCCTATGTATACCTTATACGCTGCAACGATTTAGTTGCCGTGCAACGTGACAGAAATTTTAGGGAAATCACCAAGTCGAGTTATTATCGTCTTATTCATATTATAACCCCGTGATCGGGGCGCAGATGTATACATATACATACATACATGCATACACGTACACGAATTCAAAGAAGGTAGTAGTCGATGATTGAATTTCATTCATTGAATAAAAAGACACACGGTAATATTGTACCATAGCGAAATAGATTAGCTGATATTTCAACTATCGAATAACCGAGGATATCGGCGGGAACGCCTATAGAAGACGAGCGTGGATTCTGTCGCGACGAAACCAAAGTTGAGAAAAAAAAAAAAGAAGAAAAAAGAAAGAAATAATCAAAGAGATACATACTTTGAATTTTCCCAAATCATAATACGCTGCTTTTCATTTCTATGTATAGATATCAAAATCGCACAATTTCAAAGCCAACGACGTCCCGTAGCTGAAATTTTCCAAATTTTCTCTTACAACCGTTTAGTACTTCGTTTTCTATAATTTTTGGCCACGCGTACGTCGGTTTACTCGCGGCGTCTTGCCGATGATCCACGGCACAGAGAGACGCAGACAGCAGCGAGTGTTACTGTATTGTTAAATATTGTCCACACACAATTGTTACTAAGTATTATAAATATTATATATATATACATATAATACCATATATATATATATGATAATAAAAAAAAAACAAAAAAAAAAAAAAAAAAAGAAAAACTAAATATAAAAAAAAAAAAAATGAAAAAAAAAATAAATAAATAAATAAAATTTGCAAAAAGAATACATGACACGGGTCATTATTTAAGATATGTAGGTAACGTAATATGGGAATTTTAAAACGACGACGACTAATATATACGATCACCGCATACGAGGGAAAAAAAAAAAAAGAGAAAAAAATAAATAAATAAAATTCGACTACCATACTATATATAATATTACGCACGATATATTAAATTTTGATGAGTTACGAGAAGGAGGAGGAGAAAAGAAATAAGTACTTTTTAAATGTTGGTTTTTCTAGTAGCGATGAAAATGTATAGCGGTGAAGGGCTGCCCCGTTTTTATAAATTAAGTTTTTGATTTGCCAACAGAAACGATCCGTCAGTATGAGATGATATACATACACTGCACCTATACTATACGTATAATTGATGTGTATGTATGCCAATTTATCGTTCTACCTGCGAAGCACTTTGTTCGTTTACCTGTTTCTTTGACTTATGCGATATTCTCTCGATTCACAATTCTCGAGTCGTTTAAATTTGAATTTGAATTTAAATTTCGATTACAATTAGAATTTATTGATGTATTATCGCCAAGACGCGATCACAATATATATATTACCTGTGTATTAAAGAAACGTACGAATTTAGCGCTTTTTAATTTATAGTTAGGTGCTAGGCTCAAACGGGGAAGTAAATATTTTTTAAATAAAGTAGAAGAGAAAACGAAGAAAAAAAGAAAAAAAAGAAAAGGAAAAAGAAAAAAAAAATATAAAATGAGGAAAAACTCGGTTGACGAAAAGTTATCGGGCCGATTTCCGGCGTGAAGTAAAAGTGATTGAACAATGGCACTGCACGACCGGAAGCTAATGTAAAATGCAACCTACCGATACAATATATGCCTTATTGCGCCTATACTATACGCTCGTTGACTGGAATTATTGTTGAAGCTGTACACATATATTCGCGATACGATTCAGGATGACAATTTTTTGTAAATATTACGGGATTGGCGATGGTGAATTGAATAAATGAATTCGCGGAGGTGAGATGGATCCGAACCCGTTTGACTCTAGCGCACGATGTAGGAATTAAGAAGAGGAATAAATGATAACAGTGATCGACAGCAGCAGCAGCGGCGGCGGCGGCGGCGGCAGCAGCAGCAGCAGCAGCGGCAGCAGCATCATCAACGCGTACGATAAATTCAGAACGTGAATACGCGAATAATAAGAACGTGAATTTGTATTCGCCTTTAAGTAAATGATAAGCAATGTTCTCGGACCATAAGATACCTATACCCTACGGATACGTTAAAGTCGCGGCGTCAGGTTGCGGATTCCCCGCAGCGAAGGCGATCGCGATAAACTATAAAATTTCCTCGTTTTCCTCGTCAGCCGCGCGAGTGCCCATACCCGGGCTGCAGAATATATGATGAGGTCAATACTGTACCCACGACGAATATGTAAGAGGAGCTCGACGATTTATACATTTTTGAATACAGGGTCTATTCACTGTCATTTTGTACGTCTTCTCAGTGCAGATATATGTGTATGTATGCCTTAAACTAAGTTCTTCGCGTGTAGTTGCTCCACTACCCGCCTCATTATGATCGTACATATATTATACGTATACGTGATCGTGTGTCGAGTGAACATTTCCACACCCAGTGCACCGTTGATAACCGCAACCCGTTCACACACCATTCGCAAAAACTCCCACAGCATATACCCACCGCGGAAAGAAGGATGAGAGAAAGGAAAAAAAGGAAAAGAATCGATCGATCATTTCACAATCCCATGATAAATCTATATACCAAGTGGCAAATCAAAAATTCGGACTACTATAGGGCAGCTCAATTTGTAAAATCGTTCAAAGTTTAAATGCACCAAAAACAATGGCCACACCATGTGCGATAATAATACGAATAATAATATTAGTGATATGAATAATAATACTAACGCTAATAATAGTGATGATTACGATGATGTATAATGATGATATTGATGTTAATACCGATGACAATGATAATCAAATGGGGATGCATACATACGTAGTGGGACACCAGTGTCTATACCTTTCACCTATACAATAATTGAGCGGGAGACTTGTCCGAATTTCCATGATATTATCTACCCATATATCTATCTGGGAATTCCCTCTAAGACTCGAAGTGTAACTCCAACTGTATTTGTAAATCTCTGTCGTATGCACCCAACACGGACTTCTGTAAAATAATTATAATGAATATCGAGGTCGAACGACGCGACGTGGTGGTACCCAGACTACACGACATACACACAACGTTCTCCTTCTCATTATCAATCTTTCAAATGTCAGGCTGAACACATTCGTCTACAACAGCCATATATACGTCATGGTATACTTGTAACCCTGATGAGTCAGGAACTTGGGGCCTGAGGTAAAGGTTAACTTGCTTATGTACAATCGCCTTGGCGTATAGATTGCAGCCTGCAGGCAAACGATCATGGGGTTAGATATATCAATTTTTATTCAGATGCACTGACCCGCGGTCCAAACTGTTCAAACCTGTAGCGATGATGTGGTATAGATCATTCGAAATGTCAATATGACAATTCGCCGAGAATCGAGGCGTGCCTGGGGGGTGCAAAATTGACAGACATATAGATATGTACGGAATGGTCAATGCGCGATGTGGTTCAAGAAAACCAAAGTCAAGTATACCACGGTGAAAAATGACACACATATGTATATAGAGTTTGAATTTCGCGTCACGAATACTTGGCTAAGGTTTAATTTATTAGCGTTGGAACCTTTCCCCACCGTATGGATATACAGCTTCTGTACCTAAATACATACATCCGCGTATACACATGCACACAGTTAAAACGCCAGATCAATATTAGCCGGCAGTTAACCGCCAGATACTTCGTCTTCTACTTCTACTACTTCTTCTTCTTCTTCTTCTTCTTCTTTTTTACCCTCTTCACTTTCATCTTCTTCTTCTCCTTCTTGTTATTCTTCTAGTTATTGTTCTCGTTCTTCTTGTTCGCGAAAACTCCTTTTTCTCAAAAGCAAATAAGCCCAAGGATTTCCTCCCCCCGCCCCCCCCGCACCTATAGCCATATGCATATCCTTCATCCACGACTACGAGCTTTTTCTTACATCTATCCGTACGCCCTTAGGTGTGTGGGGTATATCCTCGCCCCATCTCTGCGACGAGCCGATGGTTCGAATTCGCCGGTGCATTCTCTTGGCGGTTTAATTCCCGCGAAGAGAATAAGAAATCATTGAACGAGGGTTAAAATAATAATGGTGATAAATCTGCGAGTGGATTGAACGGGGATTCGCGGGCGGCAGGATAGAGGGTTGAAGTCTGGGGGCGAGGGGTGAGTGTCTATTGATCCCCGCGACACGGTAGCAGCGTGAAGTTTCCCCCTGCCCCCGATCCCGGAGTGACTCGCGAATATCTTGGGCAGATATTGCGAATAGAATATACGGGCACGGAGTTGGTTGAACCGAATTTTCGCCGGGTACTCGTGAAATTTTTTCGCGGAATACACGCCTCGGTCCGTGTCGCAGGCGAGTAGAGTTTTAAATATATGACTACCTGGTGTGGAAAAGACGAAACTGTCGATGATTACCGTGCTTTCCATCGATAATTATCTCGTCCGAGGTCGATCCTCGAACGATACTTGATACACCGTAACAGGGTTACTTACGAAGTTACTTGAAAAGCAAAAATTGAAAAACGCGGAATACCCGAGGGTGCAGACCCAAGAGCCTGAGCCTTTGCCTTCTCGCGCAATTACCGTCGTCTGGGTCGGAATTATATTTGCCGTGCAACAATAACCCGAACTTCTTCGAATATTTCGCAAACAGTTCCGCGATTCCCTGCCGCGTATATCAGCAGTTATATAAGTTCCTCATATAGGTATATTCCCCGTAAATTATTATCGGAAATTCACGAGTACAGTCTAGCATATAGCTAGGTATTATAATTCAGCCGGCTTTGAATATCGTACTCGAGTATGGTTAGCGATTTTCTATTTTTTTATTCTTTTTTTGCCGCGCCGAACGACTGGTTTGCAAAACGGAAAACAGGAAACAGAAAACTGATAAATGAAAAGTGAGGGAAAAAAAAAGAAAATTCG